>CM027827.1:20024101-20771692 GCA_016097485.1 Eucalyptus sideroxylon x Eucalyptus melliodora
TTATAGTTTTTAGTAAACAGAAATTTATTTTGAAATAAATTTGTCACATGTGTACCAATTTATGATTTTTTGAGATGTTAACCCAAACTAAAATTTTTGCTCGAGGCTTAATTTCACCTTAATTTTTTTGTCTCGTAAATAGATAATGAATAAGTATATTAAAAATCTTAAAAATTATTTTTTTTAAAATGCGATTGGATTTTAAGTATAATCAAGTCTTGAAAATTATTAAATTTGTGCAATTGAGTTATTCTGTTAACTTCCTCAATGTGACTAATAGAAAATGTTGCCATAATTTTTTTTCTCTCTCATACATGTCTTTGGCTAAAATATAAAAGATAAGGTTAAATTGGCATCATTTTGGTCTAGATCTGATTTTTTAATCTAAATATTAATTTAATTTAATTAAATATAAATAAAATTATTTTAAAAAGCATAAACTGAAAATGTGCGCGGGGGGGGGGGGGGGGGGGGGGGAACAAGGGCAAGGGCCCTCGTCGTTTATGCCCTCACCAACCACAGACAAAGGCCTGACAGCCTTTGCCCAAGTCTCAACAAGGGTGCCTCCTCTGGCAAAACCCCACCAGCCCCACAACAAGGGGTAGTGAGGGTGAGAGCCCTCCAGACTTGCCCTTTTTTGTGCGCGTGTTTTTTCATCCTTTTTTGCTTTTTAATTTTATTGAATTAAGAATTGGTTAGAATTTTAGGATTTAAGTCAAAACAAGGTCGTTTTATATATTTTAGTAAGGTCAATGCCAGTGGGAGAGAAAAAATATTTTTAAAGAGCCACAAAGAGAAAAAAATAATACAAAGGTTGTTTAAGTGTTTCGTTAGTCTAATTGTACATTGTTAGTAGCATGACTTGATTTTACAAATTTGATCAATTTTAAGATTTAATTGTATATTTTGTAAATTTTAAAAGTTAATTATACTTTCATGATAAATTTTAAGATTTACAAAAATGTGCTTATTTTATCACTGTCAAATTTCTGTTCAATGATGCCGTTTAAAATTGCTAATATTATTCCTTGGGTATTCTTCGGCGACTCAAGGATGTTGACGTGGGAGGATGACACGCTATCCGAGAACTTCCCGTCTTCGTCTTCGGGTGCCAAACAATTTCAAGAATCCTTTTTTTTTCCTTCAATTTTCGTACATTGCTCGTATACAGCCACCCGTTTATTCATGCCACATTTGTCAGGGAAATCATATTTTTTTATCCATTTCAATTTTTGTCGCCAACATCCAAAATTTGAATGCTCAAGTTTTCTCTTGTTTCGAAACCATTCAAATTTCGTCGACGGCCTCAGCGACGATAGCCGTGAGTCATCAGTATATGTGGAATGAGACAGAAACTTGACAAGAGCCAGATATGTCTACTAAAGGCTTTAGTCAGAATCAAGACCCAAACTAAAGTACGTGTTTCTTTAATGAGATAAAAAAAAGTTCGAATCAAAATGAAGAAACAATTTTTTTTTTTTTTGGTCGAAAAAATTAAGAACGAAGTCAAAGTTTGTGTTTTATTAGGAAAACTAGGTCAAAAAAGAGAACGGGGAGGAACGCAAAACCTGAGATATTCATATCCAGAAGGTACAATGGAGATGACCGGCTGACCTGGTGGTCTGTTTATAAATTCTCCTATCCACTTGCTTCCCTCCAAAGTTATCGACCGTTACACGAGCAGTGACCATCGCACTGTCCAAACGTACGAAGGAAAAGGGACTGACCCTTATTCCGAATGCTCGAGCACTCCAATCCCCCTTGAGCTGATTGCGCGCACGTGAGATTCATGCATTTGCACTTGCAAAACAAGCGACAGTGCTGAAGAATCAAGGCTCGACATGAGTACTGATGCTGAACTATACCTGGGGATTTCATTGGATCGATTCTACAAGCGTCCAAGTTTCAAGAAAGAGCTTCAGACCTCTTCAACAAGGACACGCATGTCGTCTCCTAGGGGACACATCCTGTCCGAGGCCTAGCTGCACAAAATTTGCAATAAAAAAAAGATTCCCAACCCAACAAAACTTGCATATTTTATGCACATGACAAAACTTGCATATTTTATACACATCATTGAACCGCTAGTCTCTGCAGATGATCCAAGAAGACTTCAAAGCTAACGTCGTCTGTAAATATAACATCTCCACCCGGCACAGAAGCTTCAGAATTGTAAGTTGCAGAAGGATTCAATTTCGCCAGAAGAAAACGAGCCTGCGTGAAAATAAAATGGAGATGAAGTTAGCATAATATATTCCGCACAGAACAATCAACAGCCATAGCCAGATAATGACCTATACTAGCTCAAACAGACAGGTGAAGAGAAAATGGCCCTGAAGGTGGAAAAAGTCATGCATGCTCTGCAAACACAGCCGTATTAAAGTGCTCCTCAAACCCACTTGGTCACGTTCATTTATGTAATGCATTTTCCTATATTTAGAGCTGTAAAGGGATCTATATGTAAATCACAACTCCTTAGAATAGAGAATATAATTCAATGTCAAAGGACGATTTCCTGTTCATCAATCTTAAAATCAGTTCAGGAAACCAAACCGCACATGACAGTCACTTGGCCTCCCTCGCTAATTGCAAACATTTGAGGACCCACACTATCTGCAGATCAGCAACCGTCAATTTATCACTACCTACAGACTACAAGCACCACCAGGCATCATCATCAACCTAGACCAACCGCTCCCTACCCCATGGCAAATCGACCACTAGTCCACTGTCCACAAACACCACAGATGCCACCTTCCATTCCCCCATTGATCAGGCAGCTAATCCTATTTTCCTACCACTACAAGCTACATCCCTGGTGAACAGTGAACAATAGCATAACAGTGTAAGCGAACATAATGAAGCATCTAAGGCTAAAAATACCCCCAAGCATGATCATCTCTATGAGGAAGCAAGGCAAAATCAGGTGTAAAAAGGTTCAGCTAAATCAAATAATAGCAGACCCTTTATTTAAATGTGGAATAGAAATTTAAAGACCTGTGAGCCATGCTGATCGCAGACAACCAGACGAGGTACTGGAAACCTTTCCTTGATTATTGTGTCCGCATCATCACAAGGAGCTTGTAGCAATTGAGCAAATGCCTACAATGGTAAGGCAATTCCAGTGATCAAATACCAACAAATTAGTAAAATTTTTCCATTGGAAGACACAATAATTCTTGCAGTCACATCAAATCAAAATCTTTTGTGTAGACTTGACTGGCCAAACCAGAGCATAATTGAAAGAAGAAAACATAAGTATGTACTCAGAAAACAACTGTATTAAGTTCAACGCATGAAGAAACTGGACCACAACATGAACTCACCAGCCAAGACTGAGAGGCATGGAGAATAACAAGGTTGTTGAATACTCCAGGAGACATATTTATGTAAATCCTTATCATAATTCACATTGTGAAATAATGCCAGTTTCATAATAGTGCATTCAATTGCTTCCACACTTAAATCTCAGTCTTTCCACATTTCAACACAAATGCAAGGCTTTAAGAAAAATTTTCTTAGTCTTAACTTTTCTTTTACATCTTCCTTCTACCACTGTGATTACTTTCAAAGTGGACCATTAAAAACCAAGAACTTTCCAACACTTCATAGTCATGTGAAGTCCAAGCATTGAAGATATCTTTCAGAACATACAAGAACATCACCAAATTGTTGGATCAGCAAGTTCATATGAAGTCTGCAATATCACGAAATTAACCCAAAATATAAAACCCTATAAATGGGTTGGTGCAATCTTAAAATGTTAAAAAGATCCAACTTGGAATAAGTGAAGAGCTAAGTCAATGTCCAACTTGATAAATGGAAAGAAAGAAGCGCATTCGTCTATTTGAAAATTGAAGTTACATCCTGAATGAACTTACTTGATGCTCAGGCTGGTTGTGGTAACCAGCTTTTCGCCATTGAGCAATTGTGGCACCATGAAAAATAACGACAGTGAAATATGAGTCCAGAAGAAGTATCCTGTCAGCTGCTATGGCAGCCACATCAAGAAAGGCTGGTTCTGGGCCAGAGTGGAATGAATATGAAATAAGGGAAGGCTGTATCATTACGACTGAGTTGACAACATTTTCCCGGTTCAAGATCATTCTAAAGTATGCAGTTTCATCAGGACTATTATTGAAGACCTGAAAGCATTATGACCACTTCAATCAAGTATATTTTGCCAGCAAATAATGAAAACCCAGTTAAAAGTAGACAAAAAGACAAATGCTATATCGGACCTGTACAAATTGGGAACGACGCAAATGAAATATAAATTGAGGGAAGATAGAGAGTCGTGGAGAGAGGCTGAAGGTAGAAGGGCTATCCTTCTGGTAGTCTCCAAACCGTGAACACAGTTGTATCAGTGCTCTATCCAACCACCTTATTGGATCAAAGTCGGCCTTGACAACAATGAAATAAATTTGGCAAGTGTTAGGTTCTTTTCATATTAAACTCGTTAAGTTCGAGATAGAACAAACTGCACCAAGAAAGCTAAAACACTTCTCAGCAGATTATATAAAACAGGAGACCTATGGCACATTAAGTGAAAATCACATCGCATAACCCCTCTCTCAACAGGGCAAATGCACTAAAAGTAGTGAAAGTAATAATCTTCTCAGATAAGGACGTTTCTCTGTGCCACAGAGACAGAGGTAGGTAGCTGTGGATGCTTGACAAAATGCTTTTATAATAATCTTGCTTCTTTGTGTCACGAAACATAACATTAAGACTGCTTTGACTTCCAGGAGCATGAACACTTATTTGAGTATGACTTTCTGGTCAAAGCTTTTCCATTAAATGTGATTGGAAAATTACAGACTAAGAGACCAAATATACTGAGAGACTAAAAATTGCCGCTTTCAAAGCTGGAGTACATTAATAAATAATTCATACTGGAACAGAGCTTAATTTATAAATGTGTCCTTTCTGCTTTAGTTGCCTTTCTTTACTTCCATTGTTGGGTGCAGAGTGTACGTTTGCTAATTGTCGAAGCTAGTTGCTAGACTTTTATTTATTTTTATTTTTTTGGCCAGCAAATATTACTAGATGGGTGACTAATTAAAAAGAACAAATGAATATGCATGTAATATGGGAGGCTACGGTTGCATTAGAAGCCTTGTTATCCCATGGAATAATTGCACACACTAATAAGTAGGAAGCCTACATATAATTCAGCAGATTGATTTGCAGCCTCCTAGTCCTAAGCTGCTGCTTAGCTAGCATAAGAGACCTTCGATAAAGAAACTCAAGCTGCACATTGTAGCTTACTTCTTAACAGCCAGTATTAGTCAAACTAAGAAGCCAATTTCAAATTCAACACATCTACTTGAAGTTGCAAATTACATTCTAACATCTGTTTTCCTTGTCTCAAGGCTAACTTTTGTAAACATGCAAACAACAGGAATGTGCTCTTTCATCACTTAATTAATTTCTTACTCTCCAACACCTCAAACTCAGCATTGCACTCACCGCTTATTGTTCGTAAGATTGCACTCTTTTATTTTACAACGAGTGCTTCTCATTAGTTAAGACTGGATGGGTAATCAGTTAACCAAGAAAATTAGGAAAAAGCACAATTAACCACTCCTAACAGCTATCGTTTCACAGATTTTGAACCCTCTCGCTAGCATGTATATTTCATCCATCGAGGTTCTCAACCATTTCGAAAGTCAAAGGTAAGAGAGAGCAAATGTAGAAAGCAACTAAGGCTCGTGCAGACGAGTCCACTAACGTAACAGTATAGCAAATTATGGATATCCAAATTGCAAAATTTCATGTTTGTTTACCTCACTTTCCATTTTGAAGGAAACTTGGCGTGCCATAACTACAGCTGCTGCTTCTTGGTCAAACCCAGCAATCAAATCCTACAAAATTTCATATGAAATTGCCATACCTAATGAGGGAAGGAAACAAATACCAAACAAAATCTCATAGTAAATATGTGAATAATCCTCCCAACTACAAATTATTTGGGCTGAAGACTTGTTCATCCAACTGAAGTATCCAGCTATTGGAGCTCGCGCAGTTCAGGAGAATAGTTTGAAAAATAACGGACTTTGTAATTGTTAAGAAACGAGAAAGTGTACACTTCCTTCTTGACAGTTCACCACTTTTTAACAAGCATATATCTCACACAACTAAGTAAAATAATCAAATCATCTACATAACAGAATTTAGCTTGAGGCAATAAATGTACAAATGAAGCTACACTGGACATACTCAACACATGAAAAAGCACCATCGTGGAACCATAATACAGTTTATTTGGTATCTTTATCTTTAAAAACATAAATGAATTCAAGCATTCTTTATTCAATGCAACCACTGACATAGAAGATGACCAAATGAGAGAATAAACACATTTTCTACATAAGGGGGAAAAACGATAGAAGGATAAAACAGAACTTGCCTGAACGCTGCCTGGTCCAGCAACCCATCTTCTAGACAGTGTCGTGACTCGAAGTCTCATTTGACCACTATTATGTTGATAGCTGCAGTAAAGTATTTACAGTAAGTGTAATAACAAAAAGTAAATAGTTCTCACAGCGAAAGATCAGAGTTCATACTAAGTTAAAAACTGGAAGTAAAATTGATTGCTTGTAGATTGTATGGTAGCATCTGGGCTTTCTTTCTTAACAATATCAAATATCAAGCACAATGATGTAGCTTTATCGAGGCCACACAACTTCCACGCGGTAGTATTTCCCTGCCCAACAACAGTGTCCGAGCACAAAGGACCTTTCTGCACAAAAGTTAGAAACAGTAAGCGTTCCCCTATTACAACAGAAATTAGACAGCAGGAATATCTGTCGTACCTTCTCAAGAGAAGCACAAGGACCAATAATGCCTTGAACTTTAATATCCTTTGAGCAATTTATTTCAAAAATACCACTGTAGATAATCAGCCACAGGCAAACAGGCTCAGTGTCAATTTCTCAACTAGCCAATTGCATAGTAGGAATAACAGGTGATGATTCAGGATAATCATATTCAAAGGGAGAAAATAGCAAAGAGCAATTCAAATCACAAGCTCCCTGAAAGATATTCCCTTCCTTTAGTTTCACAACTAAAGAAGGAGAAAAGCAATCAACCCCAAAGTAACCACTGCAATCATCTAAGGATCTATCCTCGCTTTAAAAAGAAAACGGATGCCAACCAAAGAGGATGACAGAAATAGAAAGATCGATGGTCCTTCCAAGTAACAACTAAGTCTTTTAAGATTATATTTTCCTTTTCCTCATAATGATTCTTAAAAAAGCTATAGGAATCCAACAAAGAAGAAATTTGAGCCAGTTCACCCTATGTTATTGAGCTCTGCCATGCAGTGGAAAGAAACACCAAGAGAGCGCAGATGCTATCTCAATATTTGTCCTTTATAAAACAAGAGAGAAATTCTCACAGTAAAAGATAACAAAAGGCAAGACTGGATTACAGGAAAGGAGATTGAATCCTATTATCGAAGGAATTAACAGAAAACACTGAGAAGATGAAGATCACACTTAACTAGGTAGCTACACCTACAGTCCAGGGAACACTGTCAACTTTATACAGGAATTGTCAACTTTCTCTCCCAAGTCAGGAATTAGCACATTCCCTACGACACACTCTCATTTCCTTGTTTACAATTTTCCCCTTGGTTATTAAGAGAAAAGGCACCACATAGCATTGCATTGACAAATGATATAGGTTTGTAAAATCTAATTCCTTATACTTCCACTGATACACTCCAATACCTCCATGCCATGCATCCTAGGTTCATAATCCCCAATCATAGTAACACGTCCTATTGAATGCTTAGAATTTTGCATGCATCCCAGATTCATGTAGATGCTTCATTAACAATTCTTCCTGAGCTATACCTCATAGTCTTTTACACCTTTTACAACCTAACTTATGTGAACCTAATCAACATTTTGACATTCACTTCTACATTGGTCTCATCAAGCAAAGGAATACAATTAAAGAAAAGTATGCAACAATAAAGAATGTTCCCATGTTCATACACCATAGAAAGGAAATGCGATGATATTAATCTTCTTAAAGAAATTACTGCACCATCCTAGCCAAAGAAAACTCATACGATAGTTCAGTACCAGCATGATAGAAACTCATATCATACTTCAATGAGAGACAAAATGCTAAGTGTGAAGAAGTTAGCACAAATTTTACATTGCAAGAGAACAACCAACAGCAGATTATCATCAAAGATAAGCCAAAAAGTGACACAAATGAGATCGATGAGCAATACTTTGATGATAGGCCAAGATCATATTCACCCGACTGGAAAACACGTTTAAGGGAGTCCTTAAATACTGAATGACCAAAACTTTCTGCAAGAACAACAAGCCCCCCAGTTCTTTCTACTGCTACTTTAAGCTCTGCAACTCCTACCTGGAGAAAAGATAGCAGAACAAAAATGACATTTCAAATGATGACTTACTGGAAAGAGACTAAAGGAAAAAGCCAGCAGCCAGATCAACAAATTCAAATTATGACTGGAAGCGGGAAAAGCAGACTGCATAGGAGAACTCTGGTTTACATAGAAGTCATGCTGCCCAAATATCTTTGTAACATCATTGTCTGTGTAGAAAACAGATCAAGGACATGTGTCTTAACTATAAATTCATGGGAGCTGGAAAATTTTCAGAAGGAGATATTAAAATCTGTGATGATTAATTAGTCCTGTCAGATTTAGACTGTTAACCTGAAAGTAAATATCCCTAAAATCTTGTACTGTAAGCCCGTTGAATGTAAATGTAATATGAAAAAGGTGAAAGGTGATGCAGAATGAGGACTAAAGACATCAAAATCAATTAGCACCTGATCAAGAGCACAAGCAAACAGATCAAGAACATGCCCCTGGTTCACAAGCTGCTTTGAAAGTCCTTCATAGAACTTCACAGCTTTATGATAATGGGGAACAGAATCCTTATCCAGATCTTTGTGCGATCGAATTGGCTCTGATAAACTTTTCGATACAATCTGTAGAGTAAACAAAAGAAGAAGTAAGCCAAGCAACTATTGCAAATACCTCATGCACCAAATCAACTGCATGTTTACACTATCCTCTTTGCCATAACTTTCACATAAAAGGCAAGTGCATTGACAGAGCTAACTCTTACAAGCATTATACAAAGACAAGAAGAAGAAGAAGAAGAATTGACCAAGAGATCATTTCACATCTATGTGGATCTTAATGACAGAGACTATGCTCTAGCTCAACCAAAAAAGATAAAAAGAGAGACTACGTTGCTTCACTTCCATTTTCCACCAGTTAATAACAAAGATCTCTTTCTTACCTGCAGTAAGAGAATTTCACTGTATAGGTGACAAGGGGTTGCACCATACAAATTGAGTTAACAGACAGAATTACTTCACTAATTTCAAAAACACATCAACTCGGGTAATTTTTAATCCAAGAGCCTCAATAGTAGAAACCAAGAGTAGTTGATGACTCCTCTGTCACTTCCAATCCTCCAGAGAGCCTGTGTCTCTCGATTCAAATTAACCAAACGAAGCTACAGCAATTTCATGAACAAGCTTCTGTCAACCTTGTAAATATGCACGCCTTTCTATCCAAATTACTCTCTCTTTATAGTCTTCAATACTGTCCAGCCTAGCTCCATAATTAAATAATATCAGATTCCAGAGCTTGCTTGTCCATCAACATGAAGCAACAAACAATCACCACCCTCTCAATTCTCGCTCAATTTGGATGGAGTGATTAGTAGCAAATAGAAAGGATTCAGTTAATGACCTCAGGAGAGAAAAGAAAAGAAAAGAATGGAAAGGAAAGGAAAGGAAAGGAAAGGAAAGGAAAATATCTCATTTTATTGTTGTTTAGATGTTTATGAAAAGAGAAGCGAAACGAAGAGAATTTAGTCATTTCATATTCGGTTGAAGAAGAGAAAAGAGTGGAAAGGAATCTAATTACATCTTTATGACTATTTGTCCTCTTACTTCTTCATAGGTAAAATAAATGAAAAGAACATTGCTAAATTTACTGCTGTTATAGTTCCTCATCAAAAATGATATATTAGCATAAAAAGTTCCCATTATTCAACTGAAGAAAGACAACAAATTAGTACACACATTCAATTGACTACACAAAACAAATTAAACAACATAAACTACTATGACCATATTCATATCCAATATTTTCAAATTTCTTCACCTTAACTATTTAGAAAATTTTAACAAGAATTCTCCAAGGTATTAAATATATTGGTCAACTCTATCTTGTATCCTTCTTACAAAAAATGCATATTCTTCCCTCATTCTTTGAAAGTGGGATACATCAGGAAGACTGAGATAAAGTATCTCATCACAATCCTTCCATTAGGATCAGAGAGTACATCAAGCCACCACAATGTGATGTAAGTTACTCTAGATACTCTCAACTCAGTAACTTGTTTTCTTCAAAGTTATAAGCCATTTTCACACTAGATCCAAGGTTATGCTCATAATACACAAGTTCTTTGGAATTACAGTATCAAACTAACCATCCGAACCTACTATAATCAACAGAAGCTGACCTGTTTTCTCTCGGTTCCTTTTACAGTTAAACATCCTAACTGATGCATCGAAGCCCTATTCTAATAGAATAGAGGTAAAAATACATGCAAAGCCTAGGCCCTTTTTTCTTCATTGGATGTGATAACATATGATTTTCACCAGCTAACAATAATGTTCTATGCACAGCTTCCCTCATCACAATTATGGAAAGAAGGCAGTTCCCCCTTTAAGCAGGAATAGTCTCGACTCACCAAACTAAGTATAACACACTTTCTCAATGGTAATCGAGAGTCACACAGCGCTACAATAAATAGCTAGTAGCAAAAGCACTTACAGCACCCTGTCCTTCAGTTGATGGTCCGCCAATAAATGCCATAATTCTGGCCCCAGAACCAGGCACACAAGCTCCCAACAGACCTGCAGCCACACTCAAAGCTGTGCTAGTGCACCTCGTGGCCCGTTGATCCGAAGCCACTGGCCAAGGATCTTTCTGTAACTCGTCTAATACCTACCATCAATCCAATAAAACATAGCAATTCAACACCATCATCATCGACTGAACACCAAAACCACACCAATGTCGAGTACGCCAAATCACAGCTTTCATTACCGAATTGAGCGCAAACTCGCACTCAGATGCAGGCACCAAAAACCTGGCAATGCTCTCAGCGTCCAGGCCATCCCTAACGCCTGCAATCACGCCCGTGGTCGGCCTCGGCTTCTTCACGAAGAAGCTCATCTGCTCGAGCAACTGCTCCTTATTCACCTCCTTCGACCCCTTAAACACGTAGGTCTTCGAAATCTGGCCGAACCCCAACTCGTGGACGTGCACAAGGGTCCCAAAGGTGATCAGCCCGATGAGCGAGTTCTCCGGGAGGAGCTCGATGGCCCGCAGCAGCGCGGACTTGAGGAACCCCAGCTCCTCCTCGATCAGGCACGTGTCGACGACGAACATGAACACGGGGGGCACCGCGGAGGGGCGGTCGTCGGGGGAGGCGTACTCGATCGTGGTGTACTGGGGGAAGAGCTCGGCGGGGAGGTTGTCCTCGGAGATGGAGGCGTAGTGAGGGGGGAAGTGGTTGCGCTGGAAGCAGATGGGGCAGATCCAGATCTTGGCGGCGAAGTCGACGATCGAGAAGGGGTTGAGGACCGACCGGCAGTTGCGGCAGCGGAGCGGGGAGTAGGGGAGGACGGGCATGGAGGGGAAGGGGCGGAGAGGGGTGTAGACGGCGGAGACGGGGACGACGCAGCCGGCGGCCTCCTGCCTCGTGCCGGGCACGACGTTCCACGGCATGCGGACGCCGTCCTGGGCCTCCAAATCCAGGAACTCCGTCATCGCGGGCGGCGGGCGGCGGGCGGCGAGGGTGGAGGCAGGAGAGGTGGGAGTGTCAGCAGAGTGTCCGGTGATGCCGATCTTTGCTTGCTGAACCGGTCACTGTCCGACCTTTCTCTTTGTAATAACTGATTTGATCGGAACTGCATTATCAATTTGTGGCAAAGTTGCAATTAAAAAAAATGTAATCAAATTCTAAAAGTTAATTGACGGGAAATATTAACTTGATGTTTTTTCGATGATTTTCACTGGCACGTGATGGTACAAAAAATTTGAAGGAAATTAAGTAAAACTGAAATTTAAAAAGGAAAAGAAGAATAACAGAAAAAAAAAAAAAAAATCAAAATTAGGGGGAGGTTGGAAGGGGCTTGGCCATGTTCAGGTCCCCGGCCCTAGTGCAGCGGTGGCGCCGCCGCTTGTGCACTTCTGAAATGGGCCTCGCTTATTTTGCAATCCTCCCTCTAAAATCACCATTGAAAATGGAAATTGGATCATAAACTGTGGAGAACTTGTTCTGCTGCTTGGAGCAATCTAACTTCTCATCGGCTCAAGAATATGAAGAGGAGGGCTAAGCTACCCAAGAATTAATGGCTTTAGAATTAGCTTGTTCTGTCTATGGATCAGTGCCCCCAGAATCTTAAAGAAACATTTCGATTTGTTTCCTTGATGTTTAGCCGCTCGACATGCTTGCCAATGCTTAATGACAGCAACAGACTGACAAAACCGAAGTTTGATGCTGGTGAAGATGTCATATCCGCCACGGACAATGATCATTTTGCTTTCGAGCAATTCTGTTTCGCTTACCCCTTTTGGACCATAGCCTGGACCCTGGTTGGTGAATTTTTATGTGGAGTTTTAAATGATAAAGGGCAAGGAGGTTTCGATTCAAGCAGCTGAGAAACGGTCCATGAAAGAGCTGACGACGTCATCCGAGGTTGTGAAGGAAGTCATGAGGCTCGAGAAGAAGTTGGGACAATTTAAGCAGAACTGCTGCTTGTACTCCCTGGTGAGCTGCGGCTGTCAAAGTGATGGGGTTAGCACTAGCAGTGGTAGCAGCGCAAGCAGTAGCTCTGAGGAAATCACATATGAGGCAAAGCATATGAGGGTTCAAAGTCGCATAGGAGGTGAAGTTATCTGTCAAATTTCGTAACGACTGAAGATCAAAGCACTCTCCAGAAAGTGGACTAGGGTTGCTGTCGAAGTGACAGGGCTAGCAGTAAAAGGGGCGCAAGCAGTGGCACTGGAGATTGAGATCTGATTGCTAATTGCAAAAGACAAGGTAGAAAGTTGCGCAGCAGGCAAAGCTCTCTCATTCTGTGAACACTGCAGACGAAAGCATTCTCCAAAAAGTGGACAAGGGTAGGCGGAAAAGAAAAAAGCATTCTAGATTCGGATTTATAAGCTGCTTCTGTTTCCAACAATGGTGAAGATTCCTCCGAAGAACATGTTGTCGCATCTGAAGTGGCTTCTGAAATAGGTTCATAATTGGAAAGAAGTACTAAAAGGAAAACTAGCGGAATGTTTACATGTATCGTGGGTGCTGCAGCTGGAAACAGACAGTTATCCCTTATCCGCTGTAAGCTGCTATGAAGAAGCTAGAAATGCATCAGGTGGAGTTCCTGCTGGCTCAGCATAACTTCAATCTTTCATGAGAAAGAAAGCATGGGTTTGCAATGAAGCAGGTAGAAACATGCTGGAGAGGAAAGAGTTGCACGAAGGTGAGGTTGCTTTCGCTGATGCATTTAGACAAAGTCTCTGACCAAACCGGCATTATACTGTCCGCATTAGATCCCATTGACCTTCACGATTTTGTTTACGTGGGTCTTGCTTAGAAAATGCACCTACGTACAAATAAAGAATGTAGAACCTCATAAGCCAGTCCAAGACTCACTCCTAGGTGATGTGAGACAAGAGACGCATTCTCTCCCTACACACATCCAATGACTGAGACACGCATGCACCGCCATATCTCTACTTGAGCCATCACATGAATACCTAGTCATGACAATATTAATAATTGTTCTTTTAAATAAAACGAATATTGACAAGACATAACGTAAGGATGTCATTAGTATAAGATATTCAGACATGGTAAAATGATTTTATAAAGAAAGTAAAATTTGTGAGAAGCGGGGGCTTTTCGCCCGTACTTAATAGGAAAGGTTGCGGAAAGTTAGAATTTTTAATGATTTCTGATTTGCAATATCAAAGCTCGCTAAAACTAATGTTTCTTATCATTAAACAAACTCGTGGTACTGAACGAGGCAGGCACGAATCATCGTCGGTAGCAAAATGAATGGAGATTGCAAGAATCTCTTTCAATAAAAATGATCAATCATTTGCAATTTAGAACCTAATGTGGCTCTTTTGGAGCCAACCCTTAAAATATATATATATATATATATATATATATATATATATGGTACTTATTATTGAAATATTATTATATGCGATAGATGAATGGAATAGGCTCTAAAGAAAATCCAATGATTTTGTCATCATGTAAACCAAAGTTTTGTATATAGAATGGTAAATCAATCTAATGTTTTCCAAATTCTTTCTTGATCGAAAGAATGTGAACATAAGAACCCAAACCAATTTTCTATACTTGTGATCAACTTGATAATCTTAGGATATGTTTGCTTAGATTTAAATTTCAGTAGAAATTACTTATTGCTTTCCTGTCAAAACTTAAAATAATATCCAATTTACTACAAGAATTGCAAAAGTTTATGTTATTTAGGATCACAAAAGGTCAAAGTATATCTGTTGCAAAACTAAATAGGAAAACAATATAAATAGTCTATAAAATTTGGCAAAAACTTTTAAATTATTCAAAATGTTCATTGAATTTTAGCCTAAATGTGCAATGTGATCCCTAAACTTTAAATTTATTTAATGTAATCCCCAAACTTTTGCTACATGTTCAGTTTAATCCTTGGACTATATGAAAATATTCAACGTTATCTAGAAACTATATTAAAATTTCAGGGATTATATTAAACATTAAGCCAAAGTTTAGAGATCACACTAAGTAAATTAAAGGTTCATGGACCACATTACATATTAGGCCAAAGTTTATGTTCCATTTATGTCATTATCTTGATTTAATTTAAGCGAGAGGTAAAACTTAAAAGTCTATTCAAACACAAATCCAAGAGAATAATAAGGTTTTTGCTACTAAGGGTACCAAGAGCACTTATTAAGCCCAATGAAGGAAACTTTGCAGTTTCGAAGGTAGAGATGGCTATTATGTCAAGCACAATTAATATCTTGAAAAGTAAGTTGATATAAATAAATTATAAGCAACAAGTATGCTGAGTGCACTTGTTAGTAGCACTCTAAGACTAAATCTTACAATCTCCTCTTATTTAAATTGCATTTTATTTATTGTTGTATATGTAGCACTAGGGTACAAAAGGACTTAGCGGGTCATCATGTTATTGTGTTATATTTAAAACATGCCAAGCTAAATTATAAACGTCAATGGAATAAAATTATTAAAATACCAATGATATGTATTATAAAGGATAAAGATCTAATTGTTAAAGCTCTCATTCAACCATTTTCCTAGGCAAAAGAGTAGCATTAAATCAGGCAAGCAAGACAGATGGACATCTTTAAAAATTCATTAATCCACTCATTTTAACATATATTATTATTTGGCGTTATTTTTTTCTTTATAAATAATCCGTATTTCATATATCTAATTATAAGAGACAATCATTTACTATTATAACAAAAAAAACAAAAATCTGAGTGAATACTCGCACCATTAATCGTCGCTATTTACTAAAATACTACTAATTAGAAAGGAATATTAAGTACGAATCCCATAGAAAAAAGATTATATTCGGACGCAAAGAAATTTTCCGATATGAGAATGCTTGCTTTGGAAAATTTCATTCGACCACAAAAGAAAAAAAAAGAATAATCTTATTTATCCATTATTTATTTCCCCTTTTTCGGCCCAAAAAAATACACGCGTAAAGAAAATTCGGGTGCTTATATTATCAGATGCGAGCGAGAGCGAGCGAGAGAGAGAGAGGTTAGAGAGAGAAGCCGCTTCGACGACGACGACGAAGGAGAAGAGAAGATACAGAGGAGGGAGAGAGAGAGAGAGAGAGAGAGAAAAAGGAGGAAGCCTTCCCCTTCCTTGTGCCCTAACCGTCGCCATTTCCGAGCCCCAGGTAGGTGGCTTCCCGGAATCCCTAATCCCCTCTCCTTCTCCTTCTCCTTCCCGCCGGAATCGTCGGGCCGCCGCCGCGAACGCGACATGCATCGCCGCGGCGGCGCCGGTTTGCTCGGGATCTGAACGGCGCACGCGGGGTGTGACGCAGGTTCGCCGCTTCGCTTCGCCCCGCCGGGAGCGCTTCCGCCGCCGCGAATCGGGGTTCGTGATTGGATGATCGAGGATGCGGCCGCGGCTTCCGGATTACGTCTAGAGAAGGCATTGTTGCTGCTGCTGCGGTGGTGGCGGCGGCGTCGTCGCGTGGTGGTGCCATGGCTCAGCAGTCGTCCCGTCTCAATCGGCTGCTCACTCTTCTCGACAGTATCCTTTTTCGACCTCCCGGCTTTTTTGGATCTGGCATCGCTCGGTCGGTGCGGTCGATTGGGTGAATTTGTGGTTTCCTTTTTTTTCCCTTAACGATTGTGTTTTTAGCTGGTTCGACTCAGTCCACGAGGTTCGCCGCGGCTCGTCAGATTGGAGATATCGCCAAGTCGCATCCCCGCGACTTGACCTCTCTATTAAAGAAGGTATTTTTCTTCCTTTTTCCAATGCCATTGGGACGACTCCTCTAATCTAATCATAGACGAAGATATATCTTGCTGCTGTTAGCTCGCACTCCGCATTAGAAATTTCATATGGGCATGATGACAAGTTTTGGGAAGAGTTATTTTATATTGGGCTGTTCAATATTACTTTTTGAGGTAGCGCCGAGGCTAATATGCAGAGTTGGGATATGCATGAATATCGCTGTATATGAAAGTAAAAAGAGGAGACTTCTGCAACATAAATTTGATCAAAAACAAGAGAGAAGCTTTTCTGATAGGGGTTCTCTTAGATACAGAAACACAATGTTTGTTTGGTATTATTAGCTTTTGATGCTGCAGTGTCTGAGGCTGCCTTGTGCTAGAGTTTTGGCCATTATTGGTGCTCGACAGATGACACTTACATGTGCTGTAATGATAAGGATTTCAGGAAGTGCTAGGCTAGCTGAAGGTTTGGCAAGTGGTTAAATAAGGTCTTCAAATTATGATATGTTCCTTAAAATAATAATATTTTTATCTCTTACAGCTGTGATATCAGTTTTCCAAGAAGTGCTAATGTTTTTTGCACCTTATGATCCTCATTTGCTTATGTGAGTATAATTATTTGATTAGGTTGCTCAATACCTTCGTAGTAAGAATTGGGATACGAGGGTTGCTGCAGCTCATGCAATCGGTGCCATTGCTCAGAATGTTAAGCACACATCCGTGAATGACTTATATGCTGCCGTTGAGATGAAGATGTCTGAGACTGGGATAGATGGCTCTCTCGGAAACATCCTTGCATGGCCTAATCAGTCTAAATTTGTGTCAAGTATTTCATTTCAAAGGTTGCATATGTTCTCATGATCTATTTCTGGTTTGCCTTGAGTGATTTCTGTGGTGAGAGTGGTTATGGACTGGGAAAGTGCTAGAACCAAGTATATGCGTAGGTATTTTCTGGATGAATTTATCATTGGTTTTCTGATTTTTTTTTTTAACCTTACTGTAACAGCTTTGATTTGAACAAGGTTTTGGACTTTGGAGCCTTATTGGCATCAAGGGGTCAGGTAAAGTGCTCTGTT
Organism: Eucalyptus sideroxylon x Eucalyptus melliodora; assembly: GCA_016097485.1. Taxonomy (NCBI): domain Eukaryota; kingdom Viridiplantae; phylum Streptophyta; class Magnoliopsida; order Myrtales; family Myrtaceae; genus Eucalyptus; species Eucalyptus sideroxylon x Eucalyptus melliodora. The sequence goes on from CM027827.1 coordinate 20,041,787, forward strand.
GGACTTTTAAACTAGCGTTTAATGCTTTTCGAGAACCTTTTTTGAATAATTTTGAGTGTCAGCTCGTCATTTTCAGTCTGTGGGTTTGCTGCCTCCACATATGGAGAACTTTTTCTCATTGCTTACAATTTAATAAGCAACTTATAGTACAAGCGCCAAAAACAGCATTTTACCTCTAGTGTGGTTGACTATAAATAATTTGATTACCATCATGTGAGAAAAGAGAAGTTTGTATGGAAAACCGGCACTCTTCTTCTACATGCAATCTGAATCTTCCGAATGCCTCACGGCCTTACGTTGACGTAGTCTCTTTCTTCTTACTACTAGTTGTCTATATTCAGTCTCTCATGCTGATGGGAGGAGAGAGCAACTAATATCAATGTATTAAGTATCAAATATGTTTTCCCTATATGGTTGCTTGGTCGCTCTAGAAAGCCATTTGATGGAGGATTTTGGAAACTTAGAAAAGTGGAGAATAAGTATTTGCAGACATTACTTATTTGTGTGAGTGGAGAGCTTGCTTGTTATGCCACCTAGAAATTTCAGTTGCATAGACAGACAAGTGGTACTACTTCTATTTTTTCACTCAGTGTTTTTTGGGTTGTGCTAGAGAAGGAGATAGGAAGATAAGTAGTTCAGAATAGTTCCCCTATTTATTTTTATTTTTTTAAACATTTTTAATAAAGGATACTTTTACTTGTTGCTAAGTAATGTTTCTAGGTAGCTCTCTCCTTTTTGTTGCTTTGAATGAATTATGCAAGAGTTTTGAGGTGCCATACTAATGGTGGCCAATTAAATAAAAGGTCTCTAAAGTTTGGCCCGATTTGCAATGTGGTTCATAAATTTCAAACTATGTCCTCCGTAAAATTTAGCCCAATATACAATGTTGTCTCTGAATTTTTAATTTCTTTAATGTGGTCCCTAAACTATTGGTAAATGTTTAATCTAGTCTTTGGATTATTGTATCCCCTTGATTCCAACTAGTCCCTGGATCATCTAGTCGAGCGACTTAATTGAACATATACTAAAAGTTCAGGGATCACATTGATCAACACTTTAGAAACAACATTGCACATCGGGCTAAAGTTCAAGGATCACATTGAACAATTTAAAATTTCAAGGACCACATTGCACATTGGGCCAAGGTTGAAGGATCATTTTTGTCATTTACCTTTCTATTGATAAGAAATGGCTGTCTGTTGTATAGTTTGAGATGGTTTGAAGACATTGTGAAAGATTTGACCCTTTATAAATTTCGTGACTCCTTGAGAGGAGGTGATCATCAAAGGGACACATATCACGAATTGCAAAGTGCATGAGGTCACTTACAGGAACACTTGAAAGTATAGTTGTTGTATGGGCAATTGACCACTATACGCCTTTGAGATTCTAGAGTTGAATGTCAAGTGTTTGATGACTTGCTTAATGTTATTGATTACACATGGTCATACTAAATTTCAAGGGAACCATCATCAACAAATCGTACTGTTTCCAATCAATTTTTCCCTCTCCCATGTCTCAAGAGAAGGAGCCAAGTTGTAGCAGCATAATAAACAAGAAGAAATGGCAAAAACTTAAATAAAAATAAAACTCTTGATATACATTCATGACTCTGATTTGAAAGTCTCCCCAAAGTCTTAAATTCCTAGCCACCGGAGTTATCATCGAGAAGGAAAGTCAACCACCTATTTTCATTGGGGTGCGTCATGGTCGTTGCTGGAGCTCTATCAAAATGCAATGTATAAACATTTTTTTTGGGGGGGGGGGGGTTGGGGAGGAGGAGGGGGAGACTTATTTTTGTTTACCTGGAGTTTACAACCCTGATTTGATTGTGAGAGATTTTCTTATACAATTTTTATTTTCCAATAGGAATTAGTGGAACTTCATTTAGAGGTTTATTTTTCCTCTTATAGGATTTATGAAGCCTAGATACCCGACAAATTGCATCTGATAGTGTTCAAGAAGAGCCTAAATGGTCAACCTGCAATTTAAGTGAGTTTCCTGTCAATCTTGCCCAATAAACGATGTAAAAGAGATTTAACAAGATCACCTTGATTTGGCTCATAAAGTCATATGATTGTTATGTTGACAATATCCTATGAGATACACTCTCGATAAATTCTTAATGTGAGGAATATGAAATTTAATCCTTCTTTTCTTCGTAATAGCTGGCAGGCACAAGCAATGCATGTGCATAAAAGAGCAATGTTCTTTCCCCCTAGATTAGTAAAATGACAACAACAACAAAGCAAGCCTCATCCCACTGAGCGGATCGGCTATATGAATCCTATTATACCATTGACCGCAATCCTTAATTAGATTCTGGAACCATCAAATGCTTCATGGCTTTCCTTATTGTCTCCTTCCATGTCCTTTGAGATATTCCTAGCCTCTTTTGACTAGCATTGCAAATCCCTTCCTAAGCATCTTCTTACTGGGCATTTGAAGGTCTTAGTTTTACATGGCCAAGCTATATCGACCGACCTCTTCTCATATTATTTTCAATGGAGGTGATATTTACTTTTTCCTGAGTAGATACATTTCTAAAATGTGGAGAAAAGATGGAGGTAAAAGTAACTCCGACCTATTGGCTGGTCATCATGCATAAAGGTTCGAACTTTTCCTATTGTCTAAGCATGGACATGGAATGTGTAGAAAGAATTGAAAAGTTGGATATTTCGGACATAGGGAAGTTGACTTGTTAATTGCAGTAGTATTTTATGTATGATTAGGATATCTTTATTTTAATCAGGTTTGCTTTCGAACAGAATAATTCTTCACTTGAAGAGCTTTGCATGGAATATAATGGGCCAAGTTTCATCGGGGAAATCTCAATCACTATTGGTTTAATTAGTATAGATACATTTAAATGATTTTTAAATTACAGCATTTGGGCTGTTTAGGTTTTCGCATAGAACAGAGCATCAAGTACTCACTCTATGTTGACACAACTTCTTTGGTGCAAGGGATTGTTCTTTGGTTCTCTTTCTCTATGCTTCTATTTGTTTTACAGTGGATGTTTCATGGTCATGATTTTTTTTTTTGTTTCGACATTTATTCTATTTAATGTTGGTGATGAACTTGTTTACTATAATGTTCTCTTCCTTGGATTTTTTTTTTTAAAATTTAAAGAATCTCAATCACTGTATAGTTTTCCCTGAAGCAGATTCATTTTTCTTTTTTTACTTTTTCTTATCATGCATTATAGCTCCGTTTTAATACATTGGTCTGCAGGAGTATGACGTATCAGCTGATAATTTAAAGAGTCCTCGGGAGCGTCTGGCCCGCCAAAAGCAAAGCCTTAGACGCCGTTTGGGTTTGGTCTTTTCTCCTTTCTATTATTCTTAATTGATGAAGATGACTATATTGTACTCATTTGGGTATGAATTATCAGTCACATCTAGTTTTGCGTGTGTTTTAGATCGATCATTCTGGTTTTCTACATCAGTGGTTGATGTCAAATATGATTCTCATGACAAACATTTAACAACTGTGACATGATCAAACTACGTTAATAAATGGTCAAGACAAGTATTGTATTTTTTGGTAAGTGTCGAGAAAAGTATTTGTGGTCTATAAAAATGAAAATTAAACATTCAGATTTATGATTTGGGTTTAACATTGCTATGGAAAGAAGTAAATTCACTGTAGTAGGGGATAGCAATGCCGCTATATGATGATTCGTCTACATTATAGTGACTACCAGGATTCTCCTTGTTTTTGTCTTCTAGCAAAGCGAGATATACGACCAATGAATATCTAACAAATTTTTGCTAAAAAAGCAGCTTTTGAATAAATTCTTTCTGATATATCACTTTGTACATGCTTGATGCCTGATTCAATCAGAAGCACGTGAAAGTTGTACTCTCTTTAAAAATTTTATCTGTGAATTTTTTATGTTGTTCCACAAGACATGTTGGAAGTAATAAATTTTATTGTCATATTTTCACCAGAATTTCCTTTTTGCCTGACATTAGAACTTTCAGATGATTGTGAAACATTCCAAGTCCTGAATGTTCTGCTATGCTGAGGATTTGATGCTATGTATCTCTTTTATATCAGATGAACTTATGTTTGAAGTGTTCATTATGTGCTTTTAGAACTTATTACATATTAGTACTAGTTATGTGCAATTGGGGCAAATTAGCTGGATGCATGGTCACCCATGCTTTAAGGAAGTAGGCGAGGATTTAATTATTCTTTTTTCAGGTGAGGGTGTCATCCAATATGTAGCATGTGCAAGCACATTTTAAACAATTGTTTCATGAACTCTGCTGGATGCTTAGTTACATATTTTGAAAGAACAAAGATCTATCATTTTATTTTGGCCCAAAGGAGCCTGGTTTGATATACCTTCTCCCAAATGTATTAAATATCTGCTTCATAGGTTTTGCATTTTGCATCAATCTGCACCTGTCTCCTAATGCTAAGTCAATGAAAACAGGTCTGGATGTCTGTGAGCAGTTTATGGATGTCAATGATATGATAAAAGATGAGGACCTTATGGTGCAGAAATTGCATCCTCATGGAAATGGTTTAGACCATAAAATTTATGCGTCTGCTTCTGTACATAATATTCAGAGACTAGTTGCCAAGATGGTTCCTTGTGTTAAAAGGCCAAGCGCTAGGGAATTGAATCTATTGAAAAGGAAAGCAAAGAGTACTTCAAAGGACCAAGGCAAAGTTTGGTCTGAAGATAGCAATACAGATGTATCAAATGCACATAACACAACTGCCCCAAAGGGTGCTGGTCCAGAGTTAACAGTTATTAATAAGGTATTGGAGGATTGATGTCATCTTTTCCTCTTCTTTTTCTTTGGATGCCATGTTTAAATGTTTAACTTTTTGATGCCCTTGCTTGTACACATGCATGTGTTCATTTATGGTTCTGGTGACTTCTTTCTTGTAAGCACGTTTTCTTTTCTCCATTAGTACTTACAGAAGTATTTGTCATTTGTGAAAGTGGAGCAATCTCATTCAAACTATTGCAAATGTTTGTGCTTTTCTCTCTTGTGTGGAAACCTGGAAAAAATTCTAAAACTTCGTCATTTTGGTTTTCTGCACTTAAGGTCAAATTGAAAAGGCAAAATACGAGGTTTTAATCATTTTCTAGCATTGCATCTTTTGGAGGAATTTAATTCTTCAGAAGAATGACTTAGGTTTGATGTTGAAAAAGAGCAATGGTAAAGTTGTTCCCATGTGATCTGGAGGTCATGGGTTTGAGTTGCAGAGACAGCATTCTACAAAAATTGCAAGAGCAGGCTATGTACATTACACCCAAAATGGTCCGAGCCTTACCTGGAGCCTGCGCATGGCAGGAGCTTTGTGTATTGGCTGCCCTTTTCTTATAACTTAGGTTTGACATTAGGGCTTTGAGGTTTGTAGAAGTCTGATAGAGCATGGTCAAACTATTAAATGTTGAGCTTGTGGTTATATAGTTTATGCGTTCGATGATCAGAGATATAGTTCACTTTTTGTGTCTTAATGTGTAGGTAGATTGTTCCCTTGATGACGACGCTGACCACGACGGTGAAGGATTATGGCCTTTCCGTAATTTTGTTGAACAACTTATTCTTGATATGTTTGATCCGGGTACGTTTTGTACATTAAACTAAGTTTACATAATGTGTTACATGTGAGTGACCGTTACTCTGGCTTTGGATGGTCAGTCTGGGAGATTCGGCATGGAAGTGTCATGGCTTTAAGAGAAATTTTAGCTCATCATGGTGCTTCAGCTGGTGTCCTGTTGCCCAACTCTGGCTCTGCTGTTATGCCTTGTGAATTAAGAGATGAGAGTTCTGTATGTTCATCCGAAGACAAAAACCATACAAGTACTTTGAAGAGAGACAGATCCATTGATCTCAACATGCAAATTTCTGCTGATGATTCTGAGCCAGAAATTAAGAGGCCCAAGATTGAAGGTGCAGCCTCTCCATCTCAAAATGCAGTACTTCCGGCTAGCACTGCTGAGAACATGGATATCACCGTCAAGGTTGAAGATGTTAAATGCAATTTGCTTGATGTTCAACCAGATGGTGGGACGATTAAGTTGGATGCTGAATCTTATCTTGATGATGTATCTTGCTCTCATAAAGAAGAAGCTGGTGCAGCAGATTTGAGGAGTGACTCTAATGCGAAGTGTCTGCTAATGGCTCCAGATATATTGAAACATCTCCCAGAAGGCTCTGAGTTGGTGAACTTGGTCGAAGTGGCTAGGCATTCCTGGCTTAGAAATTGTGAATTTCTTCAAGATTGTGCAATTCGTTTTCTATGTGTGCTGTCCCTTGACCGGTATGTTGTCCAATTTCATGTTCATTTTTCCACAAGCAGTATCCGATTTGAGCTCTTGCATGTGTTAAGTAGGGGGACTAGTTGGTGGCATCAGTCACTCAATTGAAAATAGACGGTGAAATTGTGTATTGACTAACCTGTTTCAGCCCTTTAAAAGTGCGATATCAGATTTTGTATTAGTTACTGGTTTTTTATCTTCTTTCTCAGTGCACTACAAAGGAATTTCTTGATGGGCACCAAGTGCATTCCACCTTTACAAAAACTTTTAGATGCAGCATGTACAATTTAATGTTACTAGAATATTTTACTCAGAAAACTATTCCCATTTTAACTGGAATTTCCAAAAAATGAAATTGGATTACTATGTGTTCTGACTGGTGCTTTCCATTCAAAATTTTGTGAACGAGAGTTCTAAGTTTTGTTAAATATGAAATATGAAACAACAATACGTGGCAATGTTTATGCTTTTTGAAAGGTCTTGGGTGTTTGGCATAAAATGAAAATCAAGTTTCCCACCTTTCAGGAAGGGGAGAATCGAAATACTGGCTCTGACTTAAAAAGTTTTGGGCTGTTTTTTTTGGGCAGATTTGGGGACTATGTATCTGATCAGGTTGTTGCTCCGGTTCGGGAGACTTGTGCACAAGCATTAGGTGCTGCATTTAAGTATATGCATCCTTTATTAGTTAATGACACATTGCGTATTCTGCTTCAGATGCAGGTAAAGTTAATGGAATTAATCTTCCTATCCTTACTGGTGCAAACCTAGAATTGAATTTCTTCTTTCCTACTATGCATTAGCTCTGTCTCTCTGATATTCATATGCTTAACTTTTCAGCATAGACCAGAGTGGGAAATTCGCCATGGAAGTTTGTTAGGTATTAAGTATCTGATCGCTGTGCGACAGGTAAGCCACTTGTGTTTCATATCTTACTGAAGTATACCAATATTAGATTTCTCATATGAAATGGTCACCTATTGTTATGTTTCATGTGGTTCTCTGTATTGCAAGGCATCTTCAGCAATAAGAAATACATTCCAAAGAAATTAAGGGCTGTTGCTTTTTTTTAACATGAACCAATATACAAAAGATACAGTAAATCCATGTAACTGTTTGCTTATGCTGTTATTGCAAGTAAATGCCATCTAGTTTGCTTAGCTTTTTTCTTTATCCGCTACACTCCACTTGTTTGCTGCATTTAGGATATGCTGCATGGTCTTCTTGGTGCTGTCCTCCCTGCGTGCAAAGCTGGGCTGGAGGACCCTGATGATGATGTACGAGCTGTAGCTGCTGACGCTTTAATACCTGCTACTTCTGCTATTGTTGATCTCAATGGTCCAACCTTGCATGAGATTGTGATGCTACTTTGGGATATCTTGCTTGATCTGGACGACCTAAGTCCCTCGACTAGCAGGTAATACAACGATTTGAGTTGCTCTTTTGGCTGTTTTGCCCATCTAATGGTAATTTCTTTTGTATTTATTTCTTTGGCCAGTATTTATAGGAATATAGGTATGAAGACAGATCTCAATAAAGGAAATCACAACTTCCATAAGCTAGAACCTCATTTTAAACTTAGTAGATGATGAATGCAAGAAGAAACAAGAAATGGCAACTGATAGAATGCTCTAGTTAGTACTTGTGTAGGCATGTAAGAAGATGGTCATTTGCTCCATCTTGTGGAGACAACAAGGCATCTTCTTTTTCTTTCTAATTTTTTTCTTCATTTGTATTAATGAAATGAACCGTTGCACTAATGATCTTGAATCAAGTTGACATTATTTGCCCTCATAAAATCTCATGAGTTTACAAGTTTGACTACCACGCTTGAAATTCCTTGCTGAATGGTTTATTTAACTAAAATCGCTTCATGATTATATGCGACCGCCTCTCAGCATTGTTATATTTTTGGGTAAAGGCCACCAAAAACCCTAAACTATGCCCACTATGATACATTTGCCCTAAACTTCTTTTTGTGACACCAAAAACCTGAAACTTGTACCTATTTGACATATTTACCCCAAGCTTTTTCTTGTGACACTGAAAACCTGAAACTCGTATTTGTGTGACACATTTGCACAAAATTTGGTGTTACAAAAAAAAGTTTGGGATAAATGTGTCATACCGGTATGAGTTGGGGTTTTTGGTGTCACTAAAAAAAGTTTAGGGTAAATGTGTCATATGGGTACAAGTTTGGGGTTTTTGGCATAACAAAGAATAGTTTAGGATAAATGTGTTATAGTGGGCAAAGTTTGGGGTTTTTTTGGCTTTTTCCCTTTTTTTTTTGGTTGCTACATTCAAACATTCCTGGATGCTACTTTTATGCATTGAAACTATTCACATTGTAGATTTGTCTATTGACTTTCAGTGTTTTGGAATATTTTGAGTCATTCAGTGGCTTTTTTTTTTTTTTGATGAATTTGAATGATCATTCTAATATGGCAAACCCCATATGCTGTTCAGACTTTATTCAGACAATTAGTTTTCTGGTCAGATCATTTTTGGGTTGGATGGGTCTGTATGTGGAGTCATTTTATTCAGATTCGTTGTTTAGATTGGAGTAATGGGTATTACATCTCTTAATTTCCATTTTATTCAGATTTGTTGTTTTTTTCCCCATTGTTCCACTGCAGTGTAATGAATCTGTTGGCAGAGATCTACTCCCAGGAAAGTATGATTCCTAAAATGCTTGGGACTTCAGTATTGAAAGAAAAACAGGACATGGACCTAAATGATATGGTTAGTGCGGATAGTTTTGGAGAGAGAAAAGATACACAGGAAAATCCTTACATGTTATCTACTTTGGCACCACGCCTTTGGCCATTTATGAGGCATACTATTACATCCGTCCGTCTCTCTGCTATTCGCACTTTGGTAAGCTCAAGGCTTTCTTTTATGGGCACTGCATTTCAATTGGGGTTGATGTCTCTTCGGTAAATCCAGTTAAGAATCAAGAAGTCATGTATAAATCAATATGTCTGCTTAGAAAGATTTAATCTGCAATCTGGCAGTTATAAGTTTTGTGTTATTCAGTTTGTACATGCATGCTCTTTTTCCCTGATGAGTAGAGAGAAGTTCACTATGATACACCAAGGGGCTGCCAACACATTAAGAAAAGGAGATTAATGACAAAAATGAGCTTATTTATAAGACAAGGAATCCACCATCAATCAATTTCGTTACATCCAACAGTAAATCCATGATATACCAAAATTGTAAAACAGTGATCTAATTTAGGTCTTCATTTGGATTTTGTGGCTATCGTATCATTTATTTTATTGTAGAGTTGCAGATTCTTGTTAATATGATTGCTTCCTCTTGATAAATTTTTTACTAGTGTTGACTTATTGCACTTTGATTTTAGGAGCGGCTACTTGATGCTGGCTTTAAAAGAAGCATCTCCCAGAGCTCCAGATGTTCGTTTTGGCCTTCGTTTATTTTGGGGGATACAATAAGGATAGTTTTCCAGAATCTGCTGCTGGAAACAAATGATGCGATTTTGGAGAGCTCTGAGAGGGTTTGGAGGCTTCTTGCTCAGGTTTTGAATTTGATGAGATGCAGAACATTCTTAGAATATATTTTCTTCTTTGATTTATCTATTCAGGGACATAGGTGATATTTAGAATAGTAATTAGTCTCTGAATCTGCAGTTTGCATGTAAAAGTGTGTTGCTCTTTCCATTTATTTTTGCAAATATATCCAAATTTAAGCTGCCCAATGGTGTTATGCAATCTGTTATAATACCTTCTTGATATGTTAGGGAATCATGCAATCATGTTAAGACCTTCCATATAGAATGCTTGCCTGGAGCTAACAGCAAAGAATGTGCTAAACTATTAGCGGTGGCTAGTTTGTATGTCGTGGACTGTCCAATGCAATGTAGAATCAAATAAATCAAGCTCTCCCAAATAATGAGGAAAGAATATTCTGAACCTGAATATCTAGAGTTAGCCAATAAATTGGTAACTGCTACTATCTACTGCTGTTTTCCTGTGAGTGGGTCCTGTGAGTGGTGGGGTGCATGTTTACCTGCTTTACTTTGTCCTTGTCGTGAACATGTGTTGCCATTTATCAACCAAAATGTGTCGTTACTTTGACTTATGAAGTGACGTGATAGGATTTATGTATTTCAAGCAGTGTTTCATCACCAAACTCAAATGTGCTTTCAACTTTAGCGAGGAAGTGTGGATGACATGCCATAAATATCCAGGAAATAGGGTTTGATGCTGTTCCTCATTGTAGTTCTTGCTCATGTTGTTTGGAATGGCGAAGCAAATATTTTGCGTGTACGCATGTGCACACACACACACACACGAGGCATCAATGCCGTGAAAATGTTAAAAGTAAACCAAAAAATTAAAGAAAAAAAATAGTTCAGTACTTTGACATCTATGTCAAAATAGGAGGTTTTGAACCAAGAATTTGTGTATAAGTTAGCTCTAATCATCAGAAGGTCTTGTCTTACTGCATTATTTGTGCTTATGATGCTGGGGCTCAACATGTGATTAAGAAGAGTTTTTTTTAATAGGGGGCTCTGTCTGGATCTGAGTTCTTCACCTAGGTTTGTCATGTTGGAAGTTCAATTTGGTATTGCAGTTTATTTTATCGAACAATAGCTGCCTAGTGTTAACTTGAACATACTAGTTGCCTACTTTGCTAGTTCTTTCTTTTTAATTTTATGCATAATTTTATTCTGTCATTATTGATGATTTATTATTGTCATTATTATTATTATTATTTTTTTTTTTTTTTTTGGTGTTTTGACACGAATGTCCTTTTTTTGTGGGGATCATTGCTAGTGCCCAGTTGAAGACCTGGAAGCTGTTGCAAAGTCTTATATGTCTTCTTGGATAGAACTTGCATCTACTCCTTATGGTTCCCAACTGGATCCTGCCAAGATGTTTTGGCCTGTAGCTCCCCCTCGAAGGAGCCATTTTAGAGCTGCTAAAGTGAGAGCTGTGAAATTTGAAAATGACCCTTACCGAAACAGTTGCTTGGACTCTGGTGGAGGAGTTGTTCCACAGGAAAGAAATGGGGATGCTTCTGGAAACTTGCTAAAAATTGTTGTGGGTGCTGATGCAGAGATGTCAGTGACTCATACCAGAGTTCTTTGTGCCTCAGCTTTGGGAATCTTGGCTGCTAATCTGCGAAAAGAATCTCTTCAATGCATTGTTGATCCTTTATGGAGTGCCCTGACCTCCTTCTCTGGGGTGCAGCGGCAGGTACTACTGCTAAGACATAAACAGGATCTCTCTCTCTCTCTCTCTCTAAAGCATGTGCGTGTGTGTGTGTGCACATACCGTTCGTCTGTGCCATGTCTGTTAGTTTTACCCCTGTACCTTTTGTTTGGACATTTCTGGCTGGCCATCATTGACTGATTTCTTATTCTTGTCAGGTGGCATCCATGATTCTCATTTCCTGGTTCAAAGAGATTAAAAGTGGGGACCTCTCTCAGGATAAGTGCATTAGTCCTGCAATTCCTGAAAATTTGACAAAGTGGTTATTGGAATTATTAGCATGCTTAGACCCAGCACTTCCTACAAAAGAATCACCTCTGCCCTATTGTGAGCTTTCAAGGACATATACTAAAATGCGGAATGAGGCCACTCAGTTGTTACGAGCTGTGGAGTCATCAGGCAAATTTATAGATACGTTATCTACGATGAAAGTTGATGTAGAAAGCTTGAGTACTGATGATGCAATTAACTTTGCTTCAAGACTACCAACATTTTCTGATGATGCCTCCAGCAATGAAACTGTGGCTAAGCACATCCTTGATGATGTTGAATCAGCCAGGCAACGGCTTTTGACTACTTCAGGCTACCTAAAATGTGTTCAGGTAAGTCTGAGATGCAACTGACCATTTTCAGTATGCTGCCTTGGATTGTTGACAAAGTCATGTTTTATATTTCGTCGTTTCTTTCAGTGAGCACACCCATATCTTTATCTTGTCGAGTTGTGATTTTCCATACCGGATCAAGTAAGGGTCCCTCATGTTTTTGAGTCATGGTTTTTTCCAGTTTGACATCATTTTCCATTTTGTTTCGTGCATTTACATCGGTGCCTCCTTTCTCTCGTGATGATTTAGTGCTTCAGCCTGAGGTTTCTGATAATGTGCATTTGGGTTGATTGACTGAAATCTGCTTATAGTCTCTATACGGAAATCCCCCTCTAATGCAGAGAATATTAAAGATGCACTTATGCAGAGTCTACCTAAATTGATAATGGTCTTCTCTGGGCTAATGCACTATATTTACCCGATACCGACTGCCAACAGGAGAATAGTATTGTTGCCATGATCCCTTTAAACTTTGCATTTCAAACTTCTTGACTGTGTACTTCATGTTATATGAATTTTCTTTAAGTTTTGGATGGTAGTTATTTGTGATTATCCACATCTTTTCCAACAATTTGCAGAGTAATTTGCATGTCACCGTGTCTGCTTTAGTAGCTGCTGCTGTTGTCTGGATGTCAGAACTTCCAGCCAGATTGAATCCTATAATCCTTCCTCTGATGGCTTCAGTCAAAAGAGAGCAGGTAGTGTTTTACTCTGTTTCTATGTCAATCACTCATATACATGCTTTGTTGAACTTTGACTTAGCTCGATCACTCTCTCTCTTTCTCTAGGAGGAAATATTGCAGCATATGGCAGCTGAGGCACTTGCTGAACTCATTTCTCGCTGTATTTCGCGTAAGCCAGGCCCAAATGACAAGCTGATCAAGAATATTTGTAGTTTAACATGTGTGGATCCTCGAGAGACGCCTCAAGCTGCAATCATCAATTCTATGGAAGTTATTGATGATCAGGATCTGCTCTCCTTCAGGAGCAGTTCTGGTAGGCAGAAGTCAAAGGTTCACATGCTTGCTGGGGGTGAAGATCGGTCGAAAATTGAGGGATTTATTAGCAGAAGAGGGTCTGAATTCGCATTGAGGCATTTATGTGAGAAGTTTGGTGCTTCATTATTTGACATGCTGCCAAGACTATGGGATTGCCTTACTGAAGTCTTAAAGCCTGCTTTTGATGTGGACGAGAAAGAAATTCTGATGGCGATTGATCACATTAAGGAACCCCAAATGTTGATAAATAATATCCAGGTTGACACTGTTAACATTGACTAATTTTCTCACATTTTTTAGCATTGGAAGGGTGAAATCATCTTATCTGGCATCATTGTTTGGAACTTTAAGTGGCATTTTTGTCCTTTATTACATGCATACGAGATGTTCTAGGACATGAGTGTGTGGCCCAACCTGATCATTTGGCTTTACTCTTGGTATTTGGTTAGTTTAATCCAATCTGATTTAGCTATAGTTTGTTATCATCTTTTGACTCTGCTGCATCTGATCTGCAGTTGGTTCGGTCAGTGGCTCCGATGCTCCACGAGACGTTGAAACCCAAATTGCTAACGCTTCTTCCCTGCATCTTTAAGTGTGTACGTCATGCCCATGTGGCAGTAAGATTGGCAGCTTCTAGGTGCATCACTTCATTGGCAAAGTCAATGACATTAGAAGTGATGGCAGCTGTTGTTGGTAATGCCATCCCAATGTTGGGAGATATGACATCTATTAATGCCAGACAAGGTGCTGGTATGCTTATTAGTTTGCTAGTCCAAGGACTGGGTGTGGAGCTGGTTCCATATGCTCCATTGTTGGTTGTTCCTCTGCTCAAATGTATGAGTGATTGCGATTCTTCTGTCAGACATAGTGTCACACATAGTTTTGCTACCCTTGTGCCTCTTCTTCCATTAGCTAGGGGCCTTCCTCGGCCAGTTGGAGTGAACGAAGCCTTGTCTGGAAATGCTGAAGATGCACAATTTTTGGAACAGTTGCTTGACAACTCACACATCGATGACTACAAGCTGTGCACTGAATTAAAAGTAACCTTGAGAAGGTAATAATTAAATTCTGTGTTTTTTTAATGTTTCAGTGCATGTGCATCTTTTCTTTTTAAAGACAAATGGAACGGTACTATTGTAAAAACTAGAAGAACTTGAAGGATACTAGTTTGAAAAGATGTACATCTTTTTTGTAGTAGTTTTCTCTTCAAAAGTACTACAGGTAACTATAATGGTTCCGTTTCCATCTAATGAAGTCTTATTCATGAGCTAACATCTAGGAAGGAGGTTGATATGAGTTCTTTGAAACTTCCATTTAGGAGTTGGTACAAATGCCAGCAATTCATTTTGGTCCAGTGGTCGCTACTTGTAGTTTTACCTATGAATGTGACTGACTCTAGGATGAGGATTTCTAATTGATTTGGATTCTGTACTTCATGACAAAACTGAATGTTGTTGCCATCTGGCAATAAGTTCATTTTAACCGTGTTTCATACCCTTCGAAGATGTACCTGTACTGTTAATAAATGCTGACCAACCTCATTGCAAGTTTCATTATTCATGCACTTAAAACATGATGAATATTTATGGATTATTGTATTCCCTGCTCCAAAGATGATTTGCAATTGAGCCCTAGTACCTTTTCCCCCCTTTTGGCAATATTATTCCATGTACTTTTAATATTGGTAAAATAGCCTTACTTTTTGATTTCACTGGGATTTTTTGATGTAATCAGTGATGATGCCATGATGGGGTATCATTGAATTAGTCAGATAGGGTGTCTGTTAAAATCTCAATAGGAGGATGACTGATGGACTATTACTTATGATAAGTGAAGCTTTCTCAAACAAACTTCTTCATTTTTCCAATGATCTAAAGTACGGTTGATGATTTGACCCAAAAAGAAAAGCACAGTTGGTGTTGAGATGTTCCCCTAAAGATTTACCCAAATACTTGAAATCATGGAGGTATCATGGTTTGGCTCTCTTTTACGTAGGTACATTAGCTGGATTCTTTGAAATTTTAATATCCAGGACACCTGTTGGTCAATGTCAAGAAGTAGAATGAAAAATTTCCGAGGATTGCTTGAAGGTTTTTTATTTTCATATGCAATTTGTTTAATGATGGCACCATATAGAGAAAAGTTACTCCCACGATTTATTGATATGTTAAGATTTAACAGATGTTTAAATGTCATGGAGTGGCGGTGTTACCACAACACGAAAATCAGTGCTTTATTTGCTGCTTTAACTTTTAACTGTCTTTAATCACTGTTTGCTTTAAGCCAATTAAATGTAATTTGAATTTTAAAAACCCATGAAAAAAGTTTGTGGTGAATTGATGTGGTGAAAAAACTTTTTTCAGGATATATAGAAACTAAGAAGAAAAGCAACGGGTATTGATCAATCCAAAACTAATGGGTTTCCATTGTAGCTAGTTTTTTTTTTTTTTTTTTTTTTGGAAAGTTTATTGTAGGTTTTACTCTTAGATTTGGGCTTTTCCCTTCTTGAGTTTGAAATCACACCTTTCTTAAGTATTCACCTCAAATCCTACAAATAGATTGATCAATACCCGTTGCTTTTCTTCTTAGTTTCTATATATCCTTGTTATTCTTGGCAAGTTTTCAAATGCTTCATGTTACTTATCATATTCATCTACGGTAATTCAATTGTACTCCTCAATAAAATTCTGAATTGTGGATAGCAACGTTTGTCTCCACCCAATCTTATCATCTGCAAGCTAATGGATAAATCAAAATCTTGTTAGTGACTTTACTTGGGTTTTGTCCTTTCTTCAGTTCTCTTTGCAATGATACTATACTGTGACAGGAGATTTCTTGTGCTATTCCTAGAAATTGTGAAACCCTTGGAACTTGGTCAACACTCTGGATGCAGATTAATTAGTTGTTAAATGCTGATATATAATATGGTTCTATTGCATTTTGTCTAAATTTGTGATCTTTCTCAGGGATTTATGTTCCTTTTATTTTAGTCATCTTAATTTTACTAAACAGGATTTGCAGCAAAGCATAGGTTCCAAGTAGCATATATGTTTTGACATTCTAAAGTTTGAACCAACATAATGTCTTTGCTTGTAGGTATCAACAAGAGGGTATAAACTGGCTTGGATTTCTGAAAAGGTTCAAGCTTCATGGGATATTATGTGATGATATGGGGCTTGGCAAGACGCTTCAAGCGTCAGCTATAGTGGCCTCTGACATAGCTGAGCACCGCGCTATAAGCAACGGCGAGGGTCTTCCTTCGTCATTAATAATTTGCCCGTCAACTCTTGTAGGACACTGGGCTTTTGAAATAGAAAAGTATATCGATCCATCTTTAGTATCAACTCTCCAATATGTGGGCTCTGCTCCAGATCGCATTTCCCTGCGTGAAGAATTCGATAAACACAATGTCGTCATAACATCATATGATGTAATCCGCAAAGATATTGATTACCTTGGACAATTAATGTGGAACTATTGTATATTAGATGAAGGACACATTATCAAGAACTCGAAGTCTAAAATTACAACTGCAGTGAAACAGTTGAAAGCCCAGCATCGCCTTATTCTTAGTGGAACACCAATTCAGGTACAATATTATTGCAATATTCCTGAAATAGAAATTTGAACTTCTTGTTTCCTGACAAATATTTGGTTTTATTTCTTTTCATGCAGAATAACATAATGGATCTTTGGTCCCTTTTTGACTTCTTGATGCCAGGGTTTCTTGGAACAGAGAGACAAGTATGTATCCCACTATTATGCATCACTATTTATGCTGAACTGTCATGCATTATAGTTCGTCAGCTCAGTTCTAAAATGGGATCGTTTTGTTAACATCAAGCTTTTCTGGCTTGCTTATCCAAAATCAATATGCTGTCTGCTTGGAGCTGTAAGTAGTGAACACAAAAAGGCACAAGAAATCATATGAATACTCAATTTGAGAAATCATAGGAACACTCAAATTTTGGAAGAACAGCCCCAACCAGTAATCAGCTCCATCTCATATGAACAGATGCAAGCCCTGTCAAACATGCTTTAAAAGTTTATTGCTTCTGGATGTGGATACCAAGCATGAGTGTGCTTAAAATTGCTGGAATATTTTTGTCACCATGATTTACTTTTGATCCATCCTTCCGGGATAATGTGTTATGTTCTGGGAGTTAACTTTGACTTGCTGGTCAGTTTTGCTGCTAGCTGGTGCTGCTTCTTGTTCTACGCTGTTATCTGTTTGTGAAGAGACAATGAGGTGTACTTTTTCTTTTCTGTATGTTGCATTGAGCAGCAAGATGGTCACCCTAAAGATTTTCCTGTACAAGAGGACAAGTCTTTTTTCTATATCTTGTACTAGTATAATCAGGGTATTGTGGTGCATAGTAAATTTCTTTGTCTCCCATGCTTTTTCTTGGCTGAAACTAACCTTTGGATGGGGCTTGATAAGTCCCGATGTTTTTTGCTTTCATTTCTACTGCCATATAATAATGTAATGTGACTTGAACAGTTTCAATCTACCTATGGCAAACCACTGTTGGCGGCTAGAGATTCAAAATGCTCAGCAAAGGATGCTGAAGCTGGAGTACTTGCTATGGAAGCCTTGCACAAGCAGGTCACTATTTTTCTGTTCTTTCTAGGTGATTCTTTATAAATCAACATTCCGGTCTCAAGTTTCAAGTTTTTTTCTCATAGGTCATGCCTTTTCTGCTTCGTCGGACCAAAGATGAAGTATTGTCGGACTTACCGGAGAAAATTATTCAGGACAGATATTGTGACCTTAGCCTTGTTCAGTTAAAACTCTACGAGCAGTTTTCTGGTTCTCATGTTAGACAAGAAATTTCAAGCATAGTGAAAGTAAATGAGGCCGAAGATATGAAAGATGTAAAACCCGCTTCTTCTAAAGCATCCACACATGTTTTCCAGGTGACAAAGCAAAATTCTCGTTTGGTCCCTGCTATGCCTCTCAATAAGCTTCTATAACCTCATATTTCCCCTATTTTTTGTATCTCAGGCACTTCAATACTTGCTTAAACTCTGTAGTCATCCATTGCTTGTCACTGGGGAAAAGATTCCTGCCTCGCTGGAAAGCTGTTTGTCAGAACTGTTTCCTGGAATCTCAAACATTATTTCAGAACTTCATAATTTGCATCATTCTCCCAAATTAGTTGCTCTTCAGGAGATTCTTGAAGAATGTGGAATAGGCCTGGACACTTCATCTTCTGAGGGTTCTCTTCCTGTTGGGCAACATAGAGTTCTAATATTTGCTCAACATAAGGTAATCTCCTGTTTAACTGGTTATTCTAAAAATCTCACCTTTTTCTGTTATGTCTGTTTGACAGAGGTACCTTTTGTAGGCCTTATTGGACATCATTGAAAGAGATTTGTTCCACACCCACATGAAGAAGTGAGTCTATTGTGTGTGTGTGCTCACGTGCGCGTGTCGAGTATGCGCTCATTTTATCTTCCTCTCGGTCTATGCTCTAACATCCTATGTTGTTTGATATCTTGTGGTAAAGCAGTGTTACATACTTAAGGTTGGATGGATCAGTAGAACCTGAGAAACGTTTTGACATTGTGAAGGCTTTCAATTCAGACCCTACTATAGATGCCCTGTTACTCACAACACATGGTACGTCATTTGTCCCTCTTTACTTGATTTCGCCAATGAATAATAATAGATTTGTAGCTCACAGGGGAATGCCGTGGGCTTTGGTTTGAACCCGATACTATTCATTTGAAATAATGCTTCACATATGCTAACTCCAGAGTTCATGTTGCAGTTGGTGGGCTTGGCTTGAATCTGACCTCTGCTGATACACTCATTTTTATGGAGCATGACTGGAATCCTATGCGAGATCATCAGGTAATTGTTCCTTCCAGCTTTCGTGATTGCTTCTAGCTTTTAGTTAAGCTTATTAGC
The DNA here is from genome assembly GCA_016097485.1 of Eucalyptus sideroxylon x Eucalyptus melliodora. Classification (NCBI taxonomy): domain Eukaryota; kingdom Viridiplantae; phylum Streptophyta; class Magnoliopsida; order Myrtales; family Myrtaceae; genus Eucalyptus; species Eucalyptus sideroxylon x Eucalyptus melliodora. The sequence goes on from CM027827.1 coordinate 20,060,827, forward strand.
ATCATTTAAATCAACCTATGAAAGCCAGTAGCAGATGTTGGAAGAAGAAATCGTCCTCCCCCAGCTCCTAGCTTATGGTCTTGTCTGTTAAGTGGAAATTTGTTAGGAAAAAAGAGTATTTCACATTATGGACTTATAAGTTATCTGATCCATACACAAAATCGTATTTTAGTTAAATCCACAAAATAACTCTGAATAATTGAACTTTCAAACACTATAACAAGAACTCCAGATACTTCAAAAGTCAAAAGTCCTTGTCAAGTACAAAGGGCCAAAAAACAATTAAAAGCTTTTATCTCTTCCAACAAGCTCTCATTATGTATGTGCTCAAATTGTTTTCAGGCTATGGATCGAGCACACAGATTAGGCCAGCGGAAAGTTGTCAATGTGCACCGCCTCATTATGCGAGGCACCTTGGAGGAGAAAGTCATGAGCCTTCAGAGATTCAAAGTGTCGGTTGCAAATGCCGTTATTAATGCGGATAATGCTAGTCTGAAAACAATGAATACTGATCAACTGCTTGATCTATTTTCTTCAGCAGAAACTGGCAGAAAGGTAGTGGTGCCTGTTCCTTTTCAATTCTTATCATTCAGTGTGTCACAGTTCTTTGGTTACATAGTCTGTTGTCATTGTTAGTGATACACTTTACTGCTCCTGCTATCAACGAGTCTCTCTCAACTGTTGACGGTGTTGGGAGTCTGGACTTTTAGTGCTTGTAATTAGAGAATATATTATATGTGCATATTATTTTTTCCGCTCCTTTTATGCCATCCTAAATATTTTAAAAATATTTACTTAAATTAAGTTTCATGAGTTTCTTTTTCTTTCAGATCACTTCTTTTATTTCTTGTTATAATTTTGTCCTTTTTTGAGGATAGGGAAATGGGTCAGGATTAAATGGATAGTGTAATTTCGGTATTCTTCTCCTTAATACTTCTTATCCTTGTAGTTAAATATTACTTAAAATTTAATTTTCAGGGAGCTATTGTATCAAGACGTGCAGATGGCAACATTGATGTTGACCCTAAGTTGATGGGCGCTGGGAAAGGTTTGAAAGCCATGCTTGGTGGATTGGGTGAGCTGTGGGATCAATCCCAATATGCCGAAGAATATAATTTGAACCAGTTTTTGGCAAGGCTTAACGGCTGAGTCCAAGCTTGAAGCGATGTACAGGTTGTATATCTCAGGATGAAATAGGGTCAAAATTTTGGCGTTATAGTTGTAGGTTCTCTTTTCTGTCTTTACTTTTTTATTACCTTTCTCAACTGGCCCTCCTTTCTAATGAGCCTGCCATGTTTGCTTCCTCCATTTCTTTTTCCTCCCGTATGTGCTTTTTTGTCTTCTATGGGGGGTTGTGCAGAGAAGATGGATTGGGATCGTTAGTGCAGGAGTACGGCATGTGGAAGAGTTAAGAATATTGAGTGAGTTGGTGTTGGAAGGGATTACAGAAGTGTAAATTGTAGACAGATGTATAGACATTCGGCTTCATTGACTTAATAAGAGTTATTACTTTTGGTCCAATGAGGAAATTTTGGACACTAGAACACATCCTTAACAATATCTCGGTAACATGCTCTCTGTTTTTTTTTTTTTTTAAACCTTTTCTGGATACTAAATCTTGATAATGTACTTCGAACTGTTTAACAGTGCTGAGACATGATATCTCTAGCCTTGCTTATACCAAGTTGCTTTTGGGTTGAGCTTTACTGTTGGTTGGTAAATCAGGGGCATCGTTGATTTGTTTGCACTTGGTCCAGGTATGCCGGCTACATCTACAAAAAAGCATGTTTGATCTTCTACTTTACATAGAGTTTTCTTATATTTTAGTAGAGACGCGCCATCATCTTGCCACTAGAACAAGCGGACTTAAAAATTTACAGGTTCCACTCCAGCAGGGACTTTTCAGTGGGAAAATTCTGGCAAGTGCGAGAGCATACTGACATCTTTAGATGTACTTGTAGCCACTTGCAGCTTGCTCAAGATGGCGGTTGATGCCTTGATGGCTCAACTGCAGAATGGATCTTTGACGTGAGTTCTCTTCCTTTGATTCTTGCTGGATGAACAAGTCCTCCTTGGTCTTCGCTGTAGATAAAGCTTATATAATGAAATCATGTCGGTCGAACAGGTATTGTCAGCCTTTGTGACAGTGCTAATACGAATCGTGTCAATTGTGTGTCATATTATAGTTCTTGATCAACATGTTGATATATTATACAGTAGGGGAAATTGCATGTGGTGGTTCTGGTGCTTGTATAGCCTTCAATATGCACATAGGGTTTTCCATTTTGCTTTGCCTCAGTGGTAATTTAAGTCGTATTCCATCCTTGGATGTTCGAATATGTGAATAGGGTTAATGGGATTTTTCAAAAATCAGTTCCTTTTCTTTAGCCGGAATAGATGGTGCCCAACTTATGGGCGTCTTACGATCTCACTAGATACTGAAGTTTGATATCTAATTATATTCGGCGGATGGTATACATGAATCTATGGAGATTAGTTGAGCAGGATGTTGAGATATCCATTTTATTCCCGACTAAAGGCGGAATGATATCTCACTGTCCAGTACAACATGAGTTTTCTTGAAGGAGGGGAGCGGCGGGCCTAGCGGCTGGTGGTTATTGCTGGTTGATTCTCGTTTTGGCCTTCGAGGTTCGGTCTTCGACTGCTGCGCTGAAATTTCATTTGGAACTAAAGTAACCGTTCACTTGATTCAGATGCCAATATGTAGTTTAGCTCCTGATTGACCTTTAAATGATAAATCAATCGGCGGCACTTGTTGAGCACTTATTTTCTTTTTCATTTTTGTGGGCAAAATTACATTTGACAATTGGTTGACCACTAAACATTTTCAAATGACTTTTCCGGGTTGGTTGAACGATAAAAGAAGCATGAAGCAGTACGCTGTCATCCGTTGAATGAGTGCAGTAATTATGGTAATTCAGAGTCAACAAATGGAGAAAATGGTCACAGACAGAAGCGAAAACAGTAAGTAAAATTTTAAAAAAATAATATTTTTAGTGTTCATAAAAAGGAGCCAAACCTAATCGGGAAATAAGTTAAGCGGAATGAATGAAATAATAATGAACTAATAAACCGATTCAACTATTTAACAGAAATAAAACTAATAACAAATCGACGAACGAGAAAGTACGAAAAGATTGGAGCTATAAGTGATTTGATGTCGATATATTACTCTTAGAAAATTTCGACGGACACACGGTCTATAAGTTGGATAAAAAAAAGTTGGATGCCTTTGATATTTACTAAGGACAAAAGAATGATGAGATTGATGGAACTGATTTTCCCAGCATATTTTGCTACCGGAGCAAAATTCATAATTTTCTTGACAAGACAATACGCAATTAATCGAATAGATTCTAAGAATTTTGGGTCATTCTTGACACATAGCACCTCAATCGGAGAAATAAGTAGTTTTTTTTATTGTCAAAAGATAATTATATTTATCGCTCAAAAGAATACTTAAGAAATACGTAATTTTCATAATAACAAACCAAAATAGAGCAATAATAATTGAAAAGTAAAGCTAAGTCCAAAAAACAATGAGTATCAATGGAGCACTAGCAAGATTAAGCATACACTCATTTTACAAGAATAGATCTATCAAGCAAAATTATTCAACGGTCATTGGATCTCGTATCTTCATTGATGAACACATGTTGGGAATTCTTTTTGGTGTGCGTCTAGGTTTCATTTTCTCTATACCATCATTATATAGAGACAATCAAAATAAGTTGAATAAACACAAATCTAACATGTGAATGTACAAATTCTTGTGATTTAACAAGATGGTAAAGCTCTCGCGATCATCATTGAAGTTGGAGGTAAAAAATCTATACATGAACAAAGTAGAGGGGTATCATATTAAACTCCTTGATCTAGATCTGAAATAGATCGAGAAAGGATAACACCTAAATCTAGAACTAAATTAATAGAATTCAAACTCTCATTGAGAACTAGATTGGAAGAAGAGAGCTCCTAAATTTAAATTGGGAGAGAAGAAAAAGCAAGAAAATAACTATAAAATGCAAACTAAATCTCTCTTAACTTCACCAAAAAAACAAAAAAAATGCAACCTAAATCAACAAAAGAGGGAGGGGAGGGTGAGGCTAGCTCAAATCCTTCCTCATGGCTGAAGTTCGAAGAAGATGATGTAGAGAAAATAGAGAAGGAGAGAGAAAAGACTTTTTGGCTCCCAATAGAGAAATAAGTAGGTTTAAGAAGTACGATAATATGGAAAAGGATTCTTAAAATGGATAACAACAACATGAACAACACAATAATTATACAAAAAGTCATAAACTTATTGAATGAATGCTAATTCAATTTTAAACTTTCTAATTTGGCCAATTTAACTCTGAAGATTTTAACAATTTGCCAATAATCCTTCTAGCCTATTTTAATTGAAAATCAATAATATGGATGCTGCATGATTGGCACCGCCGTCAATAATTGTTGCATTTTTTTTTTAAATTCCAAATTTCTTTCTTTCTTCCTTTCAAAAAGATTTAAATAGATGTAAAAATTGTCCATGTCAATATTAGTCATGCCACAAAAGATGGCCGGTATTCACATTAGTAATTTTCAACCAAAATTGATCGAAAGAATTACGTTGATAAAATTAAAAAATTAGGACTTAATTGGCATGTGTACAGTAGATTTATGACTTTTTTTTGTTAATTTTCATGATGAACAACAATCAAGTGCTTTTTCATATGTGGCCTCATCTTACAATGAGTGCTTCTTGAGGGCACTCTAAATTGAGTAAATTGAGGAAGAAGTACAGTCCAAGTGTCAAAATCTGGCATGAAGAGACACTTAAGTATCAAAAATTAGGAAAGTGTCACTTTTATTTATTTATTTAAGTAGGATACTTATGGTGCGCATGGTAATGCTTCTTAGCCGGGGAATAGTTTCTTTTCAGAAATAGTTCTTTTTTATTTCTACTCCGATGAACAATTTTTGAGTAAAATAAGATATTTGGTAACTACACAAAATTTCTATTCTAAGAATAGAAATGTGTTTGGTGCGATTTTTTATTTTTTGTATTTATTTATTTTTTATTCTTGTTCACGGACCGCCGACCATTACCTATTGTCGCCTGTCGCCGCTGCCCACCACCACAGGAGCATTGGCAGGCGGCGACAGCGAATGGTGGTGGGCGGTGGCTGCAACAGTGGTCGAGGGGCGTTGACGACGGGCGGCCAGCGGTCGACGGTGGCAACGGTGGTCGGTGGCAGTCATCAGAGGTCAGGGGTGGCCAGTGGGTTGTGGGTGGCAGCAACAACGATCAAACGGTGGCGGTAATGATGGTCGCCGCCAGTGGGGCGATGGTCGGCGACTGCTGGCAATCAGCCGACGATGGCCGTGGCTGGCCGAAGGTGGCCGGCGGTTGGCAAGTAGCCACTTAAGGTCACAACAAGCAAGAAAAAAAGAAAAGAAGAAAAAAAAAGAAAAGACAAAAAGAAAAGAAAAAAAGAAAGAAAAAATTGGCTTATTTCTAAAAATTGTTCCCAGGAACAAAAAGTTACTTTTTTTTTAGCTTTTTGTTTCTATTCCAAATTTGATCCCGGAAATAAAAGTTTTATCAAACGGATTTCTATTCTTTTTTTTTTTGTTCCGGAGAACAAAATAACATAAATTGTAAAAAACAGAAATGTTACCATGCAAACCCTAAGAGGCCTGAAAAGATTCCAACTTAATAAGTTGTACTTTGATTTCATGTAAAATTTTGTAAGATTACTATCAATTGATTTTAAATTTTACACTTGTTAATGAAATCGTAATTTAATAATCAAATATTCTAACAGTTGAGTTGAGTGAAATTACATTTAGAATTGTTCTTAAGCAAGACGAAGAATGACGAGTTCGTTGCGTTTTGGATTGGCAAACGAGAAAAAGTCATGTTTTCAAGTCTATTCGAGATTATTTTCGAAAAACGACAATTCTAAAGAGTCGATGGGCCGACCGCCAAAAATTTGTTGGGTTAATGAGTCCCTAGAAACAAGCACAAAAATGTCATACCTACTAATTTGGGAAAGTATTAATTAGATAAATACAGAATGAATTTGTTAGGGGACTCGAACCTCGTACCAAGTCGCAGGAAACGTCAATAGCTAGAGGTCTGAAACCATACTCGATCTCTAGCTTTTGAAGCTCTAACGGGTCTAGCCTTTTCCTAATTGATACTTGTGGCCAATGTTTGGGAATAGCGGAATGGGGTTTTTTGAGTTTCTTTTTATTATTTGTGCAATATGGCACTTGAATTTTTTTCCCAATCCAATCGGATTTTTGAATTGTATATTTATTTGTTATGGTTGGTTCTTTCGGTAAAAAAAATAACAAAAATGTGACGCGACTATAAATTGATCGTTAATTGCCTCAGTGGTAGCCACGTGACTATGATAAATTTTAAAAGATTGAAAATATATACATTCAGTTAATGTTTTGTGAAAAGAAGAATTATGAAAAAAAAAAAAAAAAAAAAAAGAGATAAGAAAGAAACTTCAACTTGCCCTTGCCAACACGGGACGATGGCGGCACCGCCCAACCGCCAATGGGGGTGGTGAGACCATGGCCAAACTCGGTGACGGTGCTCGATGCCAGAGCTTCAACATTGCGTCATGGAGCTTCTTTGAACAAGGATCGTGTCTGTGGGATGAGGTGGGAATAGATGTGGGGGAGTGACGTGTGTGCGGGGTGGGCAAATGTATTTTGAGTGATTATGATAGGACATATGATATAATACAATCACCACCAAGGTATAAAAGACATGCTATCAATCCAGGATCAAGATCGGAATTGACTAAGTCCACTACCAAGGCTTAAAGATCAAGTCACTAATTAAGGATAAAGGATTTCGGAATAGAAAAAACTTATCACCAAGGCCTAATGAAAAATCCATAAGATAACGATAGAAGATTTCTTGACTCATCGTCATGAAAAAAGCCACTTTCCAAGAACAAAGAATTGGAAAAGATATTCACTCACATATAGGAAATCTCATGTATTCTCGATTTTCAAATCTTATCTATTTACATTTGAGACTTCACCTCTTTTTATAGAGGAAACAATCCATAGAAAATAGACTGAGCATAAAAGATACGGGAACTACCCAACTAATAAAGACATGGGAACTAAAATACAGAACAACAAAACTGTAGGAACTAGAAAATGCATTTAAAATACATGGAAACTTGAATTTTGACTTTCCCAAATTTGTGTACCAGCCTTGAAAGCCGAATGGATGCCCTTGAAGATCAACAAACACCAATGGAAGTCGACCAGAACAGCTTTCAATTTATAGATGATCGAGTAGCAGCCTTGAAATTGACCTTAAACTTGTGTATTGAGTCAATCGGTAACCATGAAATCAACAACTATTCTTGTGAGTCGACAACTAGCATGTAGAATCAATAGCTTTGAACTTGGACCCATCGAATCAGACTGTAGCCAAAAATTGGCCTTTTGCTTTCAAACATAGAGATTTAGCTAGATTAATCAACGAGATCTGAGTTGAGCTCTCGAGTTGATCGATAGAGTCCCAAGCCATTGAAGATTTGTCCTCAAATCTAACATGGCTTTATCTCCAAGATTAAAAGTAGACAAGTTACCATAACCATCTTTACTAAAAGGAACTTGATTCTGATAAATTTCCTAGATGGCCTCACCAACAAACTAGATAATTCATTAGCTTCATACTAATTAATATCTTTAAGGTCAATAAAAAACTGAAAGTATATCAAACATATTTTGACAATTGATGAACACTTTGAGAGACAATGCTTCGGGGAATACCAAATGAAAGTGATAGGTAATGTTATCAGCTGTTATAATCATTCCATCTCCATTTATAACCTTAGTGTTTGCCTCAATAACTTTATTTAGAGATTCACCATCCATAATATCATAGTTGCTTGATGGCATTTGGATAAGCAGCATCTCCTCTTCTTCAATTTGCCCTATGACCTGGTCTTGCTCTATGGATTTGAACTCTGCATGGTATGGATTGTGCCGAGCCCAATCTTTTCAATTTCTTGAATGGTGATAGCTCTTTGGTTCGGACAATGGCACTTGAAGCACTTGCTATCTCTACCATTTGATTCTTTTTGAAGCTCTTTAATGAACTCAAGGGGTTTTTCATTTCGTTCTCTTGCTTGGAAATATTCTCAGCTTGGTTAGAATAAGGACCCTCAAAGAAGGACATACCTTTAGTCGAAGGCTTAGTCGAAAATCTTGTGCCACCATTTAGTCGTTTTTCTAGGAGGGTGAGGATTCTCTCCATTTGTTTCTGGAGTTTCTCTATAGCTCGTTCTTGTCTACAATTGTGTGCTTGCTCCAACAGTAGGCCTCTTGAACTTGATTAGCCAATTTTTTTGGGTAAAGTGCACTAGAAGTGTCAAAATTTGACATGAGTGGATAATTTAGTGTCAAAAGTTTTAAAATGTACACTTAAATGCTACTTTTTTTGAAAAGTGAAACACTTCAATACTAAGTCTAGCGAGAGTAGTCGGAAATCTGACGTGGCATTTTTTTTTAATAATGTATGTGGTCTACATGGCTCGCCGGAAGCCAACTCAGCAATGATTTGCCCCAAAATTGAATTTTCATATAAATATTGATCAAAATATATAAAAATTAAATTACAAAAAGAGAGAGAGAGAGATTTGCAGCAAGCTTCGGTGAGGGTTTGCACGAGTGTTGCCAAACCCGTTCTCCCTTTTTTTAATTTTTAATTTATTTTAATTAATATACATTAAAATTCAATTTTGGGGCCACGGTAGTGCTAAAATGACGTCATTTTGCATCTATCTAGCCATGTTAGCGCCAAAACTATGTTGCTCTGCACTTATCTCACCAGGCAAATGTTACATTAGCAATTTAATTGGAATTTTTTATTGTTGGCACTTAAGTGTATCTTTTGAAACTTTTGACACTAAAGTACTCCCCCGTGCAAAGTTTTGGCACTCTAGGTTCATTCAACCTTGTTTATTTATTTATTTATTGAGAGTATTGAGTTCAACCGTAAGCTCTAATACCAACTTGATGTGTGTGGGTAGCGGACGAATGTGTTTTGAGTGATAATGATAGGAGTATGATAGAATATGATCACCACCAATGCATAAAGGACATGCTACTAGCCAAAAATAGAGATCGGGAATAATGAAATTCACCACTAAGGCTAAAAGGCTAAGCCTACATTTGGTTGGATTTTTGGAGAAATTTTTTGCGAAAATGCAAAGGATTTTATGTTAAAAGAGTTTTTCAAAATGCAAATTGTGTTTGGTAAATTGTATTCTAAAAGTCTATTGAGTAAAATATTTTTTGAGGAAATAATATTTGCAAAAGACTTTTGTTATTAAAAAGAAGAAGAAGAAGAAGAAGAAGAAGAAGAAGAAGAAAAAGTTGGTTGGCCAAGGGCAAGCCTTCATTGACGAAAGGTAGGTGGCTATCATCTAAGGTTGCAAGATCTCAAATGGAGTCCGGAGATCATCGGCAAGGGTTGCCCTCGCGGTGACCCAAGTCACGTGGAGGTCGTGTGACCCAAATCGCATGGCCCTACACAAATGTCATGCGACCCCTGACGATGGTCGCTTGTGCCACCTTGACCACGTTGCACCAACTACTTGCAACCACGCCAATCAATCTCAATGGAGAAGAAGATGAACAATCATTGAGGGTAAAATCGGAGAAGAAGGTGAGCAGTCATCGAGGACAAAACTGAAAAAACAAAAAGTTAGTGAGGATAGTTTTGGAAGAATTTTTTTTTACTAACCCTAGTTGAAGGCATGTCAAGTAAGGGTGATCAGTTCCCGGTTCAGTTTAGTTCCAAGGTGGAACTGAACCGGACCGAGAGAATCGGTTTTCAATTTTTGGGACTGAGAACCAGATTGGATGGTTCTAGGACTGGGAACCGACCGAACCAACCCCGTCCCATTGAACTGATCACCTAGCAAAAAATTATAGTATTAAAAAAAAAAATACTAGATTTGTTACTATTATGAGGGTTTATTACTATTTTTTAAGAAATTTAAAAATATATATTAAAAAAAAAAAGAGTTGGTTCGATCCGATTCGATTCCCCCTTGGAACCAAGAATCGAACTAACAATCATCAATTCCATTTTTATGGAACCGGGAACTGGATCGATCCTTCTAGGAACTAGACTAAACCAGCCAGCTTGGTCTAGTTTGGGCAATTCTCAATTTAGGCAATCCAACATACTCATCCCTAATGCCGAGAAAGCTAAAAGCTTAAGGCAGCCTAGGACCTATCTTTGGCTTTCAGCCTTCTAAAGGTTGGCCTTTTCGAAATGGGCTTTCAAAAAAATTTGCAAAACACTTGCAATTTAACCCAATGGGCTTTGGATACCCAAAGTGGCTTGGGAAAGCCATTCCTAGATGCACCCTAAGCCACCCGTGAAGGATGAAGGATTTTGGGATAGGAAAAGCTCATCATCAAGGCTTGAAAAAAAAAATTACCAACCAAGGATGAAAGGTTTCTCGACTCACCACCAAGGAAAAATCCATCTTACAAGGACAAAGGATTGGAAAAGATGTTCACTCACACTGAGAAAAATTTCATGTATTTCCAACAACCAATTTTTGTCTATTTACATGTGAGAATTCGCTTCTTTTTATAGAGGAACCGATACACGGGAAATAAACTAAGCCCTAAAAATATTGAAACTATCCAACTAATAAAAACATAAGGCTCTTCCAAATTCGCACACCAGCTTTGGAAGTTGAACAAATACCGTTAAAGATCAATAAATAGCTACAGAAGTCAAAGTCAACCAGAATAACTTTTGGTTGATAGATGGTCAAATAGCAGCCTTGAAATACACATTAAACTTGTGTATTGATATCTTAATAATCAATCGGTAACCGTGAAATTGACAACTATTTTTGTGAGTCAACGATTAGTAAGTAGAATTGACAACTTTAAACTTGGACCCATCGAATTAAACTATAACTAAAATTGGTCTTTTGCTCCAAAACGTAAGAGTTGTACTGGATTAATTGATGAGGTTTGAATTGAGCTTGCGAGTTGACCAATAGAACCTAATGGTCCTGTATAAGAGAGTCACTGTTGGCGACAAGCTTAGCAGAAAAGGATGGTGCTCATGGCATAGTGGGCCATAGACCTTAGCCAACCTTTGTAAGGTGGTTGAGGATAAGGGTGTGCAACGGGAATCACTCCAATCGAAAACTGCTTGGACCGGTGATTCTAAGCGATTCCCATAGTTGGCAGTCAGATTCTCACTTTCCATTCTGGGAACTGGTGGTTGGTCAGTCCGATTTCTAATTCTAAGGTAGGAATTAGACCAACCAAACTGGATCGGCCGTTTATATATATATATATATATATAATTTTTTAAAATTTCTTAGCAAACTCTAATTCTCAATTTCCCTCAATCAATCTACTTAGGACCCTCATTCTCACTCACTTCTCTTGCACTCAACATCAACGTTCTCTCCCACGCGCCTCATGCATCGCCCTCAATGACAACGATGACATTCTCTCCCTCTCGCCTCATGCATTGCCCTCGATGGTGATGATGACTCTCTCTCTCTCTCTCTCTCTCTCTCACGCATCACACTCGAATCTTGACAAGTTTTTCCCTCGGTCACTATTTCCGCAACTCTCTTGCTTGAGTCTTAGATCTTGCCTCTCACCTCTCGCCTTTCACACTAGAGTTAAGGATCTCTCGTACAACATCGATGAGCCCTATTCCTCTGCTTGGGGCTCTTGAGTTCACGTCACAACACCTCCAATGTATTATTTAGTGCCCTCTTGTGTATCCGTTGTTCTTCGTGTGTCTCTATGAATTGTGATTCATGGAGTTGTCGCACGTATACTTGTTTGTGTGAATGGTTGGAGACTTTTTGATGATGGAGTCCTGTCTAGTTGATTTTTGCTGGGGGGGAGTCATGCTTGATTTGAGTAAATGATGCTAAGTTAAATATGTAGTGAATTTGATTAGGGAATGCTCATTGTGAAGGCCAAAGCTGTAGCTCTTTATCTTTTGTATCTAAAATGTCGGATGTCATAATCTCTCTCTCTCTCTGTGCACGTGTAGATTGCACTCTATTGAATTCTCTTCTTGATTATGTCTGTCTGCACCTTTTGTCACCATGATACAGTTTGAGTAATACAATCGTTCTTGTTTTATGACCTACAGCAGGATATTGTTGTTTGGCATGAGTGAATCATTCGATAAAGCTAGCTGTTAAACGCTAAAGATCCATAGGCTTACTTGAAATCCACTTTCGATGAGGCTTATGAAGTTGGATTAAGTTCCATCTTAATAGATATACATAGTACATTTAGTAGCACACAAGTAGATAAACACATAAAAGATGTTTGTGCATGGTTCTTGTTTTTATCTAGAAATGATGCTGATGTACATTTTGAGGATTATCTATATAGAGTATTCCGCTTTAGCCTTATATTATGTTTTTATTTCCTTTATTTGCTCTAGCCTTGTATTTTGTGTTTAAACAAATAAAAGATGTTTGTGGAGGATCTTGTTTTTATCTAGGAATGAAGTTGATGTACATTTTGAGAAGTGCGGACACCTGGAGTGCTAAAACTTGATATAGAGGGACACTTAAGTGCAAAAGGTTAGGAAAGTAACACTTAAAGTGCCAAAATCGAAGCAAAATGGATCACTTAAGTGCCAATCCGGCCAAAATGATGATGTGACGATTTTCCGGCAAGGTAAGTGCAAAACGATGTCGTTTTGCACATTGATGTGGCTAAAAAATGCAAAAATGACGTCATTTTGTCTTTGACGTGGTAAAAATTTAATATAAAAATTAATTAGATTAAATTTAAAACTAAATTTATTTAAAACATTTAAAAATACAAATTTAGATATTTAAAAAAAAAGAAAAAAAAGGGAGGGAGATGGCTGAGCCCTTGTCGCCGTCGCTAGGAAAGGCCGCAACGAGAGGGGGAGGGTCGGGCGGGGGCCGACGACCTTAGCCGACCCTCCCTCCTCCATTGCTAGCCCTTCTTGACAGCGGCGGAGGCGGCAAGGGCCCGCGAGCCCTCGCTCAAATTCGGTGAGGGCTCGTGGGCCCTTAGTCGGGCATCGGGGGCCGGGAGCCGGCGACCCCCGCTTGACCCTCCCCCTCCATCATCGGTTGGTCGGGGCCGGAGATCCCGGCCGACGCTCCCCCCACCGTTGCCGGTCCTTCCCGGCGGGGAGGCGGTGGCAGCGAGGGCTCAGCCCTTAGCCGCTACCTCCTCTCCCCCACTTTTTTTTTTTTTTAAAATTTAAATTTATATTATTTTATTAAAATAATAATAATTATTTATTTTTATAATTTAATTTAATTAATTTTTATTTTAACATTTGAATCCGCTTAAAAACGATGTTGTTTTTGCCTTTGTTCGTTGAATCGGCATTCCGGCAAGCCATGTAGACGAAAAAATAATAAAAAATTGCCAAGTCGGATTTCCGGTGGGGTTCGCCGGAGATCGCACTTAAGTGTCCCACTTTTTTTTTTTTTTTTTTTTAAATGACACTTAAGTATCATTTTCCTAACTTTTGGCACTTAAATGTCATTCTGTGCCAAGTTTTGGCACTTGGGCTGTACTTTGTCCACATTTTGAGGATTATCTTTATGGAGTATTCTACTTTAGCCTTACATTATGCTTTTATTTGCTTTATTTGGTCTAGCCCTATATTGTGTTTTTAAACAAATAAAAGATGCTTATGGAGGATTATTAACTTTATCTAGAAATGGTGTTGATGTACATTTTGAGGATTATCTTTATAGAGTATTTTGGTTTAGCCCTATATTTTGTTCTTATTTGTTGCTCTTATTTTATCAAACTCATAAAATTGTGCTTGTTTTTAGGCCTTAGTCATGCTTTTAGCTTGAAGAAAAGCTAAATTTGATGGCTCCAATCTTTGTTTTGCTTAATTTAGGTAATATATTCAAAACTCAAATGTCATTGGAAGTGGACATGGACAAATCTAGTGATGCTATGAATATGGTAATGGACTCACTAGAATATGAAGGTGAATAAGACCTCAAAGAGGCATTTGGCATGAGCAATATACCTAACCCTTGTCCTTCTAGCAAACGAAAATCAGCAGTCTAGCTTTATTTTTGTAAAGGACAAACTGAGAATGTGAAAATTGAAGTGTTTTACATTTATTGTGGGGCCAGGTATAGTTACAATGTTGATAACGAAAATTTTGCCATGTTGAAACACTTAAAAAGGTGCAACAAGTATCCCTAAAATTTAGATAAAAAGCAGAAGTTGTTGGCTGCACACAGAGTAGATGGGACTCAAATGATACTAAGGCATAAAACTAGTACTGGTAGTGCTAATGTCTTAACGACATGGAAATTTGATTAGGATCATTGTAGGCTTGTTTGGATGATTATAATGGATGAACAATCTTTTTCAGTGGTTGAGAGTGTCGGATTCCATGATTTTATTAATCAGTTATAGCCTCTCTTCAATTACATCTCACGATTTACTACAGCTAAGGGTTGCATGAAGTTATTTCTTTGTGAAAAAGCAAGTTTGAAGACTTACTTTCACAAGCTTAAATCTAGGATCAAACTCATGGTCAATATATGGAGTTTTATTTAGAACTTGAACTATTTATGTCTCACCGCACACTTTATTAATGACAATTGGAAATTGCACAAAAGAATAATCAATTTTGTGGTGAAGCCTAGTCATAGGGGTAAGGATATTGGGAAAATAGTTGAAAAATGTATCTATGAGTGGAGAATAGAGAAAAAAGTGTCCAACCATTTTGAATGATGTTGCCATTGGTTTTTTGAAAGAAAAATTATGAAAAGATAGGTTATTGATCTTAGATGGAGATGTTCTATATATGAGGTGCACGACTCATGAATTGAACTTGATTGTGAAGGATGGATTGATCGAGATACATGATTTTATTGTACGTATTTGAAACATGGTTAGGTATATGAAAAGATCTCCCATGATATTTCAAACATTCTAATTTACATTAGGAGTGCAAGGATTACTCATAAGGGTTTAACGTGTCTTGATGTCACAACTAGGAACTCCATCTACCTCATGTTAGACACCGCCCTAAAATTTAGAAAAGCTTTTGAAAGGATGGAAGAATATGATCATTCTTTCTCAATCAAGCTTGAAAACTCCTAAACGTAAACATTAGGAAAATGCCAAAATTCTTTTAGTATATTTGAAGAAGATTTATGGTACCACCTACAAGATGTCTGGGACTCTATATATCATTTCCAATGATTATTTTAATGAGATATCTACTTTATATAAAACTTTGAAACAAATAGAGAAGGCATCGGATCCTAGGGTGAAAGCTATGAAAGATAAGTTTGACAAATATAATGGGAGTTTCGAAAAAGTAAACATGATGGTTATTAATTGCAGTGTATTAAATCCAAGGAAAAAGATGAATTATGTGCAGTATTGTTATAGACTAATCTATGATGATGGTGCAAAATTTGATAAAATGTCCGATAAGGTGAGGATTGCCTTGGAACATTTGTTTCATTTTTATGAGAAATTTTATCTTAGTTCTTGTGATAAAAATTTGTGTGGTCAATTTTTAATTGATACTAGTAGTAGTTAGGATTTTGATAGTCATGAGGAGGAGGGTAACAAGGACAACCTTGATTTGGTTGATGATTTCACTTTGGATAAGGCATTTGAATCCTTTTTATATGAAGAGAAAAAAGTGTGCATGGACAATTTATCTGAACTCAACAAGTATCTTAAAGTCGAACGTGAATAAGTTTGTGATCTTGACCTTTTGATGTGGTGAAAAACTGTTGGCCAAAAGTTTAAAGTCATCTCTTTGATGGCTCAGAATATTTTGTCCATTCCTATAACAATCGTTGCTTCAGAGTCGACTTTTAGTATATATGGTTGTGTGTTTAATGGCTTTCAAAGTTCTTTAACTCCTAGAGTGATGGAAGCTTTGATTTGCCTTCAAGATTGGTTGAGATTGACTACAATGCTAATTAATATTGAAAAGTGCATTGAGAATGTGGAAACGTGTGAGTAGGGCAAATTGTGGATATATTTTTTAATCTTTTTTTTTTAGATATGAATGACGTTCACTTGGAACTTACCGGTAAATAGATTTTACAAGTTAAAATTGAGGAAATATATGTGGTAAGATTTTTCCATTAACTATTTGAGTTTGATTTCTAGTAATTTTAGTTTGAAACTAATGTTCAATGATTGTATATATATACTTTGCAGGGCTATCCAGGTTGTATTTTCACCATAACAGTTCACTAAGAGCTATGAAAGAACTATGATTGTAAGTTTTCAAGGGAATCTCCAGGTTGATAGCCTTGTACAAGCCAATTCAATGCTATCTTCATGTTTGAACAAGAGTCTAATGAAGATGAACAATTTGTTGATGGAATATGCACATTTTGATGTTATCCACAAGTGTCATGCTTCAACGACACCTTTATGTAGTGATATGTCAAGTCGATTGCTCGGTGCTTTTGCAAAATGTCTATGCAAAAATATAGATGTTCGGGGCTTGCTTAAACCTCGATACACATGTAGATTTTCATCCAAGACGCCTCTAGTCTCAATGATTTGTTGAGACCTACAAATTTTTTTATGCTTGATTAGTTTTCATTTGATCTCATGCCTTTGTGTTTTATTTTGATCCTAACGTACATAACACAAATCTCTGGCATTGAGCAATGTTGTGTAATTGACATGAACTATAAAGAATACTTACCAAAAGTGTTTTGAATGCATCTCTTTCTTATGCTTTTATGCATCACGTGATTGTAAGTTTTCAGGTAACATATGGATTACAGTATGTGCAAGTATAGCTGAAGGCTTTGAATCCCTCACAAGCAGCAAGCTGCAATATTAATTAACTTTTGGCTTGGAATAGCAAACTTACCGATTCCATTAGACTAGTTGGTTAGTCTGGTTCTTGGTTCTAGGATCGGTCGGTCCGATCCCCGATCGGACTCCCTATTCCACCTTGGAATTGGATTGGACGGGGAACCGATCACCCTTAGTCAAGGAGAAGGTTGTAGCCTTAGCCTTAAGTTTACATGAGGTTTGGTAGCGCAAATCTTTGGTTGTTCGTTGAACCAAATCTCTAGTTGTTTATCGTATATCTGGTTGTGTGTTTGATGGCTTTCAAGTTCTTTGACTCCTAGAGTGGTGGAAGCTTTGATTTGCATTTAAGATTGGTTGAGATCGACTACAATGCTATTAATATTGAAAAGAGCATTGAGAATGCAGAAAAGTGTGAGTGGGGTAAGTCGTTGATATATTTTTTTACCTTATTTTTGTTAGATATAAATGATTCACTTGGAACTTACCGGTAAATAGATTTTGCAAATTAAAATGGAGGAAATATATGTGGTAAGATTTTTCCATTAATTATTTGAGTTCGATTTCTAGTAATTTTAGTTTAAAACTAATGTTCAATGATCATATATACTTTGCAGGACTATCCAGGTTGTATTTTGCTGTATTTTCACCGTAATAGTTCATTGAGAGCTATGAAACAACTGTGATTGTAACTTTTCAAGAAAATCTCCAGGTTGACAGCTTTGTACAAGTCAATTTAATGACATCCTCATGTTTGAATGAGAGTCTAACAAGGATGAGAAATCTATTGATGGAATATGCACATTTTGATGTTATCCGCAAATGCCTCTATGTAGTAGTATGTTTGAGTCCATCTCTTGGTGCTTTTGCAAAATGTCTGTGAAGAAATAAATGTTCATGGCTTGCTTAAATCTCGATGCACATATAGATTTCATCCTAGATACCTCTAGTCTTGATGATTTGCCGAGACCTCCAATGCCTGGTTAGTTTTCATTTGATCTCATGCCTTTATGTTTTATTTTCATCATGACATACAGAACATAAATCTCTGGCATTGAGCAATGTCATATAATTGACATGAACTGTGAAGAATACTTACCAAAAGTGTCCCAAACGTATCTCTTTCTTGTGTTTTTATGCATCTTGTGATTGTAAGTTTTTAGGTAACGTATAGATTACAACACGTTCAAGTATAGTTCAAGGCTTTGAGTCCCTCACAAGTTGCAACATTAATTAATTAATTTTTGGCTTGGAACAACAAACTTACCAATTCCATTGGACTGGTTGGTTAGTTTGGTTCCTGGTTCTAGGATTGGTCGGTCCGATCCCCGATCCAACTCCCTATTCCACCTTGGAACTGGATTGGATGGGAAACCGATCACCCCTAGTCAAGGAAAGGGTTGTAGCCTTAGCCTTAAGTTTACATGAGGTTTGGTAGCGCAAATCTTTTGTTGTTCGTTGAACCAAATCTCTAGTTGTTTACTGTAGATTCGTAATGAGATTGACGATGGCTACGATTGCTTTGCCCCTTACATAAACATCCTTGTATCCTCCATATGGACATGACTCTTCGTGGTTTCTTTCTCTATACATTATTGCTTTTGATTTGTTCAGAGGTAATGACAATGAGCCAACCATCAGTGGTAGTCGATGGAGTCTAGTGTATGTCTGAGCAGCGTCGTTGCCATTCCTTATCTAGCCTTCCTTCCCTCCCCGTCCTCTCTCTATCTCTAATTCACCATCTCTGTGGTGTCTCTTTCTCTTTAAACTATTGCTTTTGATTTGTTTAGAGGCAATGACAGTGAGTCAACTATTAGTGACGGTCGATGGACCCTGGTGCATGTTTGAGCCGCGTTGTTGCCATTACTTGCCTGCCCTTCCTTTCCTCTTCCTCTCTCTCTCTCTCTCTCTCTCTCTCTCTCTATCTCTCTCTCTCGTTTGCAATATATAATTTTTCGTTCTCTATTCCACCTTAGGAATTTCAATCCAACCATTTCGACGACAAGACTAGCTCAAACAAACAACTATCCTAGACTCAATTTCTATAAACGCGAACATTCAAGAACAACCCACACAAATCTGAAAACCTCCAACACGCCATCCCCATTAGCCATGATGCTTTTCTCGCCGCTTTCTTAGCCTGGAAGCGATGGCCCCCATTCGCAAGGTAACGACGGCAACGACACATGTGGGAAGATGATCAAACTTCAGGAGTCCTAAATTCTAATGTCGAGAATGGATGTGATGGGAGTGTACTAGAGCCCACACGCAGCCCAAGAAGATGATTGGCAAGGTCGGTCGGAACGGAACGTGAGTCGCGCCGAGCCCCGCGTCGCCCGGCTCTGCTCCTCTCTCGTCGCTTCTTTGTCCAACTGTCATCACCAACATCCCCACCCACTCTCTCTCTCATCTGTACCCCACCATCAGCGCCTTAAAATCCAGCGAAAAGACACTCCTTTTCGTACGTAAAAAACAAGAAAAAATGAAAGGAGCCAAAGCCCTCCGAAAAGGTGACCCGACTCTAACAGCTTCGAACAATTTTAAATATACAAATACGAAGTAACGCGTGAGGAGCTTTTCTCATTGGACCGGCGAAAGGCTCCTCCTTTCTTCTCCGTCCTTTTCCTTCGTTGTCCCCACGCGAAACCATCTTGTTTTTCCACGCTGCTTGGACGAGTGGGCCCCGCTCTCTGTCTCTCTGTCTGTCTCTCTCTCTCTCTCGTGTTTATTCCGCGTTGCCGGTTGGCCCACGGCGTCCCCCCTGTTTCGTCACCTTCCGTTCATCATTTTGAAAACCAGTTGTGGCCACTGACTTACATTTCACGGGAGAGGACTGACGCGAATCCTGTCCTGCCTTTCTCTTTCTTCAGTTTCCCCGCACCTCTCCGTGCATCTGCGACGTTGGCGTTCGACCCTCTTCCCCATGAGATCTAACTGAACTCCCCCTCCTCCTCCTCCTCCTCCTCCTCCTCGGTCATTTATCATTTTCGTGTCGAATTTAATGCTCACCCAAGAGGAAGAATCCGCCTTTGTGGTTTGTCCTTTTTGAAGTAACTCCCCTTCGCTTTTAACAGTTTGCCGGCCTTTTGTTTTCTTCTTTCTTGAATCTTTTGATTTTTGAGAGAGAGAGAGAGAGAGAGGAGATGACTGGAGGAGGAGAAGAAGGGACGACGTTGGAGTTCACTCCGACGTGGGTGGTCGCCGCCGTTTGCACGGTGATCGTCGCCATCTCCCTCGGGGTCGAGCGGTTGCTCCACTACAGTGGCAAGTACCTCAAGAGAAAGGACCAGAAGCCTCTCTTCGAAGCCCTCCAGAAAGTGAAAGAAGGTCCTCTCTCTCCTATCTCTGTGTCTGTGTGTATGAGTGCTATTAAGTTTTTCTGTTTTTGGTGAAATGGGTCTCAATTTCTATCCGTGCTCTATCCAGTTTTCGTTTTTTTGGTGAAATGGGTCTTCATTTTCTATGCATTTTCTGTGCAAATGTTGAGGTTTTGCTGCAAAAATTTTGGGTTTACAGAGCTTATGTTGTTGGGGTTCATATCGCTGCTGTTGACGGTGTTCCAAAACCCGATATCCAAAGTGTGCGTGCCCAAGGACCTCATGGAGCACATGCTCCCTTGCAGCCTCAGCGAGGCCCCTGATGAAGGAGAGACCGTCTCCAACGCCACCACTTCGCACTTTCAGCTTTCCTTCTCCATGGCTCCAGGGAGAATCAGGAGGCTCCTCGCTGAGACGTCAACGGTGTCATCCGAGGCCGGGACTTGCGCCGCGAAGGTCGGATTTACATAGTTATTGCCATCATTTTTCATTGATTGTAGTGCTTTTGTTTGTTATTAGCTCGGCCATGTGCTTTGGTCTCTATGCACATGGTGAAGGACTGAGGTGGAGTCAATCAAGCTTCTTTCATTGTTTAATTATATCGTGTAACGATGTTGGTCTGAGTGTCTATTCTAATTTGCTGGCGGTGCCCACGTGTTTTCTAAGATCATGTTGCCTTTCTATTGGTATTATAGAACGCGAGACAATTTTATTAAACTAATGTACTTGATTTGTGTTGTGACCGAATTTGTTTTGTCTCTGCTCTAGAGGAATAAGCATGGCTCTTATTATGCAACTCCTGTTGCCACTAAATAGAAGTCAACCAAACTATTTTGCGAAGAACTGGATTATAAATAGTGGGTTAATCTGAAGATGCTGTGAGACCTGTCTATATCATTGATAATGATACCATGAAAGATGTCAACATTATGATGCTTACAGTTACTTCAAAGGTCATACATGAGAGTGCTTTTATCGTGCTGTAACAATTTTAATGTCAAACTTCTAGTTCAATATTATTTACATAGATGCACTTTTTTTGGATGGTTATAACAATATCCCATTTTTTTCCCTTCAGAATAAGGTGCCGTTGTTGTCAACTGAGGCATTGCACCATCTTCACATCTTTATCTTCGTTCTAGCGATAGTCCATGTGACTTTCTGTGCTCTCACCATTCTGTTTGGAGGCATGAGGGTGAGCCACTCTTGACTTTTGCTTTCTCTTCTGATCTTACTTTCCTGACATCGTATGCCTATTTGGATGCAGATACGTCAATGGAAACACTGGGAGGATTCTATTGCTAAAGATAATTATGACAGTAGACAAGGTATTCTATTAGACCCAAGGAAGCATGTATCACCTGTATCTGCTAATATGCCAAAAAAACCAATGTTAGTTTATTTTTTAGTAGCATCTTTGCACTCTGTTGCGGTCTAGATGTAATTGGCATTATTATTTGTTTTGGGATGTTAGGGTTTGTTTTAACATTTATTTTTCGTGCAGCAGTTATTGCATCTGTTAATAGAGTTCTGATATGGTGTTTGGTGACATGGATGCTGAGTAGAGTATCATGGTCCTACACTTTCAGTTTGGGCTTTGGTTAGGACACCTGAGTTGCACTCCTTCAGTATGCCGGAAGTCTACATTGATACGCCGTTGGTTGTGTTGTGCTGCAAACTGTCTCTTGCCCTTTTATGTGCATTTTAGTATAAATCCTGAATGTTAGGGACGCACTTCTCTCTGATCTTGGTAAGTTTTGTTGAGGAGAAGTGGGATTCATCTAAAATAAGGAAAACGGAAAACACACTTTTGTGTACTTTGTTCAAGAGGCTTTTTAAAACCAAGACAAATAGTTAGGAACTAATGATGCCAATTTGTCCTCTGGTTTCAGATGATCTGCTTGGTATTTGTCTTTATTGCTTGATAATCATAAACTTTTAATAATGCAGCTATAGACAAGGTCACACATGTCCATCAACATGCCTTTATCAAGGAACATTTTCTGGGTATTGGTAGAAACTCAGCTCTTCTTGGTTGGTTGGTGAGTTGCTATCTCAATTATAGTAGAGTCTGAATGTATAGTTTGTTCGATGGGCTGTATCTATTACTTTTGATATTGCTACAATGTTGATAATGTGAGACTGTCTTTTACCCCTTTTCTGGTCCTTTTATGGAATGTCCTCATGTTAGGACATAAGTACAACGATAATTTGGAAAGAATCTGCTGAGATAATGTTTGTTTGAGTGAAATAGATTTTTTTCTGCTTTATGGTTTGTGATTGAGATCTGACAGAAGAACATGACTCTTTGATCTCTGAACAAATAGCTGTTAGATAATTTAGACATGTAAGCTAGCAAGTGATGAGAATGCTAAAGTTGGGAAATGATCAATCTGCAGACAATGCACTGTTACTAATGTGCTTACTAGAAGTAATCTGGTACTTTACCTCAAAAGTCTTTAGGGAGCAAGCATGCTTTTTTGTGATGGGGGCCATTGCTTTTTGCTAGTGTATCATAATGCAAATGGATATTGAGAGAATAAGTCTTTAAGTATTGATGTAAAAGTCTGTTTTAGCAGGAATTATCTTAATTTGCTTATAATCTCTTTTCTCTTACAGCATTCATTTTTCAAGCAATTTGGTGCTGTTACGAAGGCTGATTACACTACACTGCGCCTCGGTTTTATTACGGTAGGTTACATATTTGAGATTGATTCTCTGCTCGAAATAAGTAGTCTGGCATTGCCAACTTCGATTGGGCATTGATGTGAATCTTGTTCTTTTTCTCTATGACAGATGCATTGCAAGAGTAACCCAAAGTTTAATTTTCACAAATACATGATACGTGCCCTGGAGGATGATTTCAAGAGAGTTGTGGGGATAAGGTATATGATTTCTTCCAATTTTTGGATAATAAAGCACTCACTGACATGTTGGGCATGGGGGATGATTTACTGCATAGCTGATGCTAATAGTTTGCCTTCCTTGGTTGCAGTTGGTATCTGTGGATATTTGTGGTTGTGTTCTTGCTGCTGAATGTCAATGGTACGGAAGTCATCTAGTGGAGGCCTGTGATGATTTTACTGTTTAAGTGTTCTTTTCGCCTTCATTATGCTCTGCATTTCATCAAGTCATTGTTCCTGCTTGAAGGGCCAGAAGTGTTCTTTTATAACAATCTGCATTAATGAAATTGTTTATTTATCAGCATGCCTGTCTATATGGATCTGCATGCCATTATTCAATCTTTTAGTGATGCTTTTGAAGTTCATCTGCTTTGAGAACATAAAAATGCCATGTGAAAAAACCATAGACTTGCTGAGTCCAATATATTCTTGTAAATGCACATTATTTTCTCACCAGTGCCTTCTGCACAGTTTCTGTATTTGAGTTTGGCCCAATGCTGTGACTGTTATCACATGACCTCTGCTTTTTACTTCTGTCTGTACAGGCTGGCATACATACTTCTGGATAGCATTTCTTCCATTCATTGTGAGTTACCTGTTCTGTTCCCCTTAATTTTATTGCAGATGTCTGTCTTCACAGTAGCCATTTAATACTTTTAGTACAAGCAAATATATGACAGTGGTTTATGAAATAGAAATGGAAAATATGAAGCAGGTGCTTAAAAGCTTTTTCTAATTGCGTTTTCGGCAATTATGGGTGGAAATTTTGAAAAGAAATTTGATGGAGAATCTAACTGAGTTTGTCACTAAAAAGGTCTTATAGTTAGGATTAACTCTCATGTAAGGATGGAATGGTAGGCCAAGGTGAGAATGTTCAGTGTTTTATAATGTTTGAAGATTCATCGATTTGGTTGGTACTTAGGAAAGTGGTTTTAATGGGTCATGCCCATAATGACCAATCCTGTAAATGCCTTTTAATTTGGAAGATAGTGACAGTGACTTTGCTTTAGCCTTTAAGGATACTGTTTTTACTCTTTGTTGATAAGGATGTGCCGTGAGCCATGTAGGCTGCTGGATTTGCATCATGCTTTTCATAAATTGTGATGTTGAAGTTTGTTTTCCTCAACTGGATCTTCAATTTTCAACTAATAGTGATTTCATCCTGTCCTGTGCTAAACTTTTTTTCTGTTTAATCTGATGCCATAGATTAGGATGTGCTTAAATAACATTATCGACCTAAAATTAGCTTGCTTTGCTCCTCTTTGAGGGATCTTTTTGGGTCTATCCTATACATACTGTTAGTGTGAACTGAGAATATTTCCATGTGATTGAGTTTCTGCTGACATGTTGGAGCTGGTCATTTCTGTGCATCATTCCTGTACAAATTGTGCCCGACTTGCAAGATAGATGAGTTTAAGAGGAAGCGAGACTTAGGTTAGCAATATAATGGAGAAATATATATTTGGATTCAATGAATTTTCAATAGAGAAATGAGTAATAGACATTTGGCAAGGTGAAGAGAAGCCAACTAGCTGTCAAATAATCTGCTACTAATCATGGTGGATCATGGCTGAAAACATGGAACAACTGGGACACTCTGCTTATGATGAGGTTTAGTTTTTGTGTGATTCATGGCTCACACAAATCATGGACTTTCAAGAGGGAAATTTTTGAAGAATGACAGATTTACATTTTCAAGCACACAGATGTGATGTTTAAATATTCTAATATTTCCATCACCGCCATGGATGGCCAGTGGCTGGCAGTCCTTTCTGATTGTAGTTTCCAAGAAGTCGAGCTCCAGTCTTTAGAACCTTATGCTAGTCTTCCTATTTTGTTTGGATGAAAGAAAAATTCTCTGTGCAGCATGAATTTATCACAATGGTCAAGTTTCAATTACCTAATAATATTGGAACAAGGATCATGGTTGGACAAAGGTTCAGTCTGAATGCGATGCAATCAACTCTGTCATTAGTACTTATAAGGAAAATTGCTCCTTGGCATCCTATTTTCTGAAATGATCAGGGAGAGTGCCTTTATGGTCACGTTGGGTCATTTTTAGCATGGTTTATCTCATTTGCATTATTTTCCGTCATGTGAGTCAATATACTTCTGTTTTTATCACTTGTGAATGCTCTCTTACATAATGTACCTAGGCTGATTGTTAAGTTGACTGTGCTCTGTTTGCTATCTATTTGTGATATATCCTAACTTAGTGTTTCTTATCTGTCGATAAAATGTTAGGGTGCACCTGCTGTTTCATGTTTTCAAAGGTTCGGTCATGGTTGGAAGTGCATGCAGTCTTGAAATTATGATTGATCAGACTTTTGTGAATTATAAGTCATGTGCATTTCCGCCTTTTGATAATATTTCCAGCTTCTGCTGGCTGTGGGAACCAAGCTGGAGCATGTTATTACACAATTGGCTCATGAAGTTGCTGAAAAGCATATCGCAGTAGAAGGGGAGCTCGTTGTTCAACCATCAGACGAACACTTTTGGTTTCAACGCCCCCGAATAGTCCTCTACTTGATCCATTTTATACTTTTCCAGAACGCTTTTGAGATTGCATTCTTCTTCTGGATTTTGGTAAGTTGTTTTGAGGTATTGCTTCAGAAGCTGATGGCAGCAAAGCAGGAATTTAGCTAGCAAATTAACGGGATCTCACGGTTCCTTGTGTCTGCAGTTTCAATATGGCTTTGACTCCTGCATAATGGGACAAGTCCGTTACATCGTTCCAAGGCTTATTATTGGGTATTAACTGTGATCTAATTTGATTTCTTTATCCCTGATTATATGATGTAGCAGAAAAAGAAAATGTTTATGCACTTCCTCACTTGTTCATGGGCGTTGGATTCAGTGTGTTCATTCAGGTACTCTGCAGTTACAGCACTCTGCCCCTATATGCCATAGTAACTCAGGTGGGTCCTCTTGCTGCCCATGCTTGATGTACCATCTTTCTTTTTCCTAACATCGTCTGTCTCACGGTCTTTCTCTGATTGAATGAAGATGGGAAGTACGTTCAAGAAGGCCATATTCGACGATCACTTGCAGGTAGGCCTTGTCAATTGGGCACAGAAAGCGAAAAAAAAGAATGGACTGAGAGCGGCAGCTGGGGATGGCTCGGGCTCTGGCCAAGCGAGCTCTCATGACGGTTCTACCATTGGAGTTCAGCTGGGGAGAGTATTCCGCAAGGCATCTGCACCCGGGGAGACCCAACCTACGTCCGGTCCTGAAGGTTCTAAATGAGTTCTCTAGCTATATTGCAGATACTAAGTTGCTGGATTATCATTTTGTATAGCGGTAAGTAGTACTTTCAGAAGATCATATACCCTGTTGTATGAGGCCTGAGCGTTTGTCGGCGATCGCTAGGGTTGCTGCGGAATGGTTTTTGCTCGAGATTTGGGGCCATTATGGTGTAGTGTACTTCAAAATTCATGTCGATGTATACTATATACCTGAAGAAGGAATACTTATGTCTTGCTATCTATCTGACAGTGATATACAAGATGAGCAGTTTGGGTTAGAAGGACAAGTATATATTGTCATTTTTCTTGTAAACATGTTACAAAAGTTCGGTGCTAGTATTCAAAGGGAAAAAGACTACCAAAAATCCAAAATTTGTCCAAAGTGACAAATTTACCCAAAACTTTTTTTTATGACATAAAATCTCTAACTTTGCAAACTGTGACACCTTTAACCCATTAAGGGCATTTTTGTCTTGTTCTTTCTATTTTTTCTTTTTCTTTTTTTCTTTTCTCTTCCCTCTGCTGGCCATGGTGGAGGGAAGTCGGCGTCCTACGGGGGCGGCCCGTCCGACGCAGGCGAGACCGCCCTTGCCTGGGCTGGCTAGGGCACCCCTCGCCGACGTCGGCAAGGGCCTCCCTTGCTAGATATGGCGAGGGCACCCCTCGCCAGACACCGGCAAAGGCGGCCCTCGCCCGACGCAAGCGAGGGCAGCCCTCACCATTATCGAGCGAGGATGGCCCTCGCTGGACTCGGGCAAGGGGTGCCCTCGCCTGCATCGAGTCGCCCTAGCCAACCCAAGAGAGGGTGGCCCTTGCTGGACGCCGGCTTCCCTTTGTTGGCTTCCTTTGTTGGCTCCACCATGGCTGGCAGAGGGAAGAAAGAAGAAGAAAAAAAAAAAAAATTAAAAAGTAAAATGACCAAAATGCTCTATAATTTTTGGGTAGACGTGTTATACGAATGAAAATTCAGGGTTTTTGTGTAAAAAAAAAAGTTTGAGGTAAACGTGTCACGGTTAGCAAATTTTGGGGTTTTTCGTGTCATAAAAAAAATTGAGGTAAATTTGTCACTTTGGGCAAAGTTTGGAGTTTTTGGTATTTTTTCCCATTACAAAATGATGATATATTTTAAAGATTCATTGGATTATATTATAGGAAAATGTTTCAGTCCAATTTAAAAGGTTTTAGAGGGATATTGCATGTATATATGCTCTATTTATTTATTTGAATACCATATTGAAATAATCGGACTTGGGCGTGCGAAATGGATTTTATCATGTTGCATTATTAATCGACTGCCGAAAAGACATCAAACAAGTGTAAGATCGAAGTGTTTTCACCTTAGTATAATATGACATGTATTTCATATTTGCTTCAGCCCATATGCGACCTTAAGTATTCTAATAAATTTTCACCGATCCGACGTGTTAAACGTAAGATATCAGTAAAATCTCAAATGTTAAATATGTAAAACAATTACAAGTAGAAAGCCACTGATCCTGAGAAGTGTTGGTTGAACTAGATAACATTTTGTACGATCGCGATGAATGTCGTATTCGAATTATAATGTTTCAAATTACAGTTTGATTAACTATAAAAAATTATTCAAACTGTAACATATCCCATTCAATGTAAATTGCGGGGCCACACTAGTCATGTCATGGCAGAGCCGTTCTAGATGCACATGAATAATGTACGCTTCACTTCATCATGGAATTTTTAATTAATCGAACTAGATATTCGAATATCGTATACCTTAAAAACTAGAAAAGAATTCCTAGCTGCCCTTATCATTACAACAAGTAGTTTAATATTATCATCATAATTCGGGTCTCATGCTTTTCCATACTATTTAAAAAAAAGAAGAAGGTATAATCAACTATTTTATATCAATGATCTAGGATTACAAGCGTGGGAAGCCAGCTACCTTGTTACTCTCGAAACACATTGCAAGCCTCATTTACCAAGGCTGCTTGGCATGTGTAGGTAGCTTTAACTCAGAATAGTTTGCACGTAGGTAGTGAAAATCAAATTGGTAAATCTCCGATTCCCGAGCTGGGAAAATCTTAACACTCCAACCAGCCATGCGAGCCTTAGAAGGTTGGAATTGGCCTTTTTCCGACGGTGGGTGTTGGTTTCGCCGGCGTGATCTTGACGGACGATTTCTATAGTATGTAAAAACACAATGAAACCCCTCGGTGTCACACGACTATTTTACAATGAGTTGCTGCTGCAGTCTCCCACCTAGACCTGGCTAATGGGCCGTACCGCGCGGCCCGGCCCGCTTTCCTCTTCCAGGCCCACCACGTGCCATGCTTTGGGCTTTGGGCCCAAATGGCCCAACCGCCGAGGCTTTAGTGACCCGCTGGGAAGCCACACGCATGATCGACGGCTGCTGGGGGGAACAAGAGGTGCGCCCGCTCTCGACCGAACTTGAAATTCGTCGGAATCCCGCCGTCTCGACCGCCGGCGGCGACGGACGATACCGACCATCTCCGTCAATTTCTGAGGGGAAAGTGTATTTTGCCCAAAAAGACAGAGTCGCCACCGTACGAGCACTAGTTGTTGAGACCTCAAACTTTTCAAACATTTCTAGAAACAAGAGAGAATTTTTAGGTTGATGGAGGGACGACCCAAGAATTTGACTGCAAATTGACCAGCGAGAAACGAGGCTCGGGGGGACCACACTTTAAAGCCTAAAAAACACTTTAAAGCCTAAAAAACAGGTTCTACCCGTCAAAATAAGTCATTTTAACACCCATATTACCACCAAAATCTGATAGTCAGTATTTGAATTTTCGACATCGATATCCCACTTTTTGTAGTATTGATAAGATTTCGGTTTCCTGATCTCAATTGCACATGCCGAAATTAGGGATTGCAAGTATTTCAACACAATAATATATCGAGTTGATTAGGTGTTGGATGAGAAAAGTAATTGCCGGTCAAATTATAGTTAAGACAAACCCTGAAAAGGATCCCGGAGCCTAAAAATGTACCTAAGAGTCATGCAATCGAACTAACCTTTCCAGATTTCTAAGTTATGATAAATGATGACTTTTGAAATTGATAAGTCATCGAATTCTAGTTCATTAACCCTTCCCTTAGCCCCGATTTGGGTTGAAATCTCGAGAATGTGACTCCCGACTTCACCTAGCAATATTAGGGTAATTGTAAAGCTCTTGACATGAGGGTCTCAAGATGCAAAAATCACGCAAATCGAACGTTGAATGGAGGAGATTTTACCTTTAAAACTCCGCCTTTTGTTGTACACCAATATCCAATTAAATTCACGATGCTAACGAAATAGGGTTACTCTTCAGTTCTAGAGCATGTTTCACTCCAATAAACATCCTTACGATACTATTATGTATTTTGATTATACATCACCAACATCAACAACATCATACTTAGCATTGTTTTGTGATTGCACTTTACCATTATCGGTGCATTGAGAAGTAGTATGCCAATTCCTATTTGGTGTAGTGTGAAACAAATAACCATAATCCATAAACCATCCATTAAATGATGAATCTTTAGTGATATGCAAGACAACATTAGCATTATCCGATTTGCTATTAGCTATTTGTGATGATATTATTAGTAAGTTGGACTCTAATTCTCTTACCTTTCTTATTCTTCAACTTAAGGTGATCCCTTTTGAGATGCCCCTTGTTGCCACAATTGCAACAAATGACATCATTAGTCCTAAGCTGACAATGTTTGTTTAGGTTCATGGTACTTGTGCATGTGTACTAATTCTTCCTCTAGCTTCAACTACTAAATTAGTAGGCACAAATTCACAAGAATTTTTTTTTTCATGAATGTCTTCACTTAGAATCAAATTGCTAACCTCATCAAATGTCGACTTCTTTAGTCAAAAATATTACTAACGATTGTAGCAATATTATTACAACTTATCAAATCGCCTACTTCATTATCACAGTTAATCTCAAGTGAACTCAATTGACTAACAATCACATTGGATATGCTTAGCAACCAATGTTGCCTTTGCCTTTCTTTAAGTGAAAGAGACGTCTATCAAGTAGACTTATCAATTTCAAATGGCTTTTCATACATGTTGAACATGGCATTCATTAATCTCATATCGATCTTTTCTTTATGATGTTAAACTCGACATCATGAGCCAGCGGTGGCTGACTTCAATATCTTAGGAAACAAGAAAATGGAATCGAAATCTAGCAAGCCCTTATCAGTTTGTTTCATTGACTTTGGCTTCTCTTTAGAAAAAAAGGGTAAATGTAAGTTCGTTTATACATGTAATCCTCAATCTTCATTGTCTGGAAGCCAAAATCCTTCCCATTAAATTTGTCAATTTTCACTTTTTCTTTTTTTGTCGCTATTGATTTGCTTAAACTTAACCAAGCTTATCTCTAATGTCAATTGTTGTGAAAAATGAGCAATCGAACAATATAATAATTAGAATGAAGAAATACATTGGACATCAAATTTACGTGCTTAAGTTGATATGACTTACTCCACTAGTAGGGCAACACATGATTCTGATATAAATCAAGTGATACAATGAAGATTACAACCATACTTAAGTTAATTAAACACTCCTAGTGTTCTTTGACCCCCGATTACACCTAATGATTCATTCAATATTTAACCATTGCAATTCATTACAAAACAACCTCTCAATCTCATCGAAAATTAACAAATTTTACCACAAATTTGTTGGTTCCAAAACACTTGCAATTTCTTTAGGATGTAATTCATGAGCACACACCACATTGTTTGTCATGGCCAAATGACTCTTCTATTCTCTTTTCTTTGGGTTGGTCTCTTCTACTCTCTTCGATGGGCAAAAACTAACACTAGCCCGAAATAGGAAATTTGCTCAAATTAAGAAGTCTATTTGAATCGGGTTTTTTTAAGCAACGGGGTCCAAATCCGAGGTAAATTCTAAAAAATATTGTGACGATGCAATGCATTGCACGCCGGACCAACAAGACATAGCAGAGATGCAGTTGGACCACACATTAGATTGATATAATTCTACGTAGAGTTTCGTAAATTGAAGAGAGAAGGGTTTAGCTGCAGTTGCTATCGCCCGAACACTTGTCGTTCATTCATATAGCGTTTTTCTAATGTTGATAGGGACGTCAAAATAGCCATTTTATGTCAACATATTGGGACGAGAGCAGCACGTCTCAACATGGGACGTTCCCTACATGTCACTGATCGGGCTTTCTCTTCATAATTGAATATTACTCTATGACGTTTCGTAATGTCCTCCAGTGACTTTTCTTTCTCCCTATATAATGATGTCATATTTTTTGTGTTCGTACATAATAATAAAACATAAAATAGAAGATGAATACTAGGGGGAGCTGGACCAAACTAGCTATGGTCGACCGTTTCGAGGTTGGCTCTAAGAAGAGACGGTTTGGTTCCCATTTCTAAGATTGAAACCGTCGGTTCTACCATAGTGACACCAGTTCTAAATTGGTTGTTAAGCATCTTTTAAGAAACTATTTATAAAGTATCTTTTAGGAAAAATAATACTTTTGTGTCATCAGGAATTAAACCATGACATTCAATATGAACAGACAACAACAAAACCACTTGACAAACAAATATTTTTCAAGTAAAAAATGGTGAAGCTTTTGTATTTTATTATAAGAATTTGGTTTTTTATTCAAAGCATAAAAGAAGCCGATTCTCGGGAAAAACTGAGAATCGAAATCGAACGAATCGAATAGACTGTTTCAAAATTGACTACTTTGGTTACGTGTTCCAATATTTGGAATCGGGAGTCGTGGGAACAATTTCCGGTTCTTTGCCGGGAACCAACCCAAGTACCGATCATACCTAATGAACACTAACACACAATTGCAAACACACGTAAAATAATAGAATTATTCCATGATCATTATTTACCAAAAAAGTTTAATGTCCATCCCTAAAAGATTTAAATATATCGATTGCCGTACCAACATAGTTGAAACAGGGCCCTTCCAAGGGCTTCCTTGTTCAAAACTTAAACTAAGAACTTATCGGTTCTAAACTTTTCAATTGAATTCAATTGAGTCGTGAACTTTTATTGAAAAGTATAATCAGCTTAAAACATTTAAATTGATTCACTTAAATTCCAAAGAATGTACTAAAAAAATTGAAATTAAGTCTTAACCTTAAATGATATCACCTAACCACCACCATATCTGCCTACCAAATCCATACGTATGCAATTCAAATTTGAAATTTAAGAAATTTATTTAATCTTCAATTAGATTTATAGATCTCGCATGTCAGCATTCTGACAAAACTAAAAATAAATTAAAATTCAAGATCTTAATAGAATCTGCTATTTAAAATGGGCTGTCCTTATCCTGGCAGCACCACATTCCACGGCATTATATTATCGTGACATACAAGATAATTTGTGCAGACACAACGTGGGTGGGGACCGCGGATTTGATTAGATGTTTAATTAGGTTTAACCACTTTTTCTTGTGTCCCTAAATACTTCCTGATTGGACGATTATGATGTTTGTCTTCTTGAAGATAACGAGAAGGATAAAATAAAATTTTAAAAAAGCAGTTTTATTTCAAATAAAATCTTTTGGAACGACGAGCGTGCGCTGCGCAACTCATTTGGGACCACTGCAGCACTTGCAATTTGAGATAAACATTGGATTGTGTGGAGGGTCGAGATTTTTTCAGCATATTTAGGAATGTTTGGAATTTATATATGTGTATGTAATTTATTATGTTAATTTCATATTAGAGAGGTTAATTTCCTAATATGAAAATGGTTGAAATTGTTTGTCTTCTGCAACCAAAATTGTTCGCTTGGAGTCATAGTTTATTAAAAATTTGGAAAATAGGTACGAAAATTAGTATTAAATTGACACTTAAATTTAATAAACATTGCGAAAGTTTCATCGATAAGAAATATGAGCCAATAAAATTAACACTACGGGCCGAAAATGGAATAATAAAATTAAGGGATTTAAGGTCATATGATGGGCATTGACCAATGAGAATTCCTCATTAGTAGTTGGAGTATCAATATTAAACGAGTGAGCATAGACTTTTTAGATAGATAGCTATTGACTTAGATTGAGTGGTGCTAATATTCATCAAGGCGTGAACTGTTGGTACACTCATTCAATTTGGTAGACCATAAATGCTTGCAAGTAAACATAAGATCAAGA
Source organism: Eucalyptus sideroxylon x Eucalyptus melliodora (assembly GCA_016097485.1). Taxonomy (NCBI): domain Eukaryota; kingdom Viridiplantae; phylum Streptophyta; class Magnoliopsida; order Myrtales; family Myrtaceae; genus Eucalyptus; species Eucalyptus sideroxylon x Eucalyptus melliodora. Next base: position 20,094,354 of record CM027827.1, read on the forward strand.
CAAACAATATATATATTTTTTCATAACAGCATTATGGTATCTCAAGTTAGATTTTGTGCAAACTTGACAAAGTTCAACTTCTGGTTCGATCAAAGACATTCTATCTATATTTGGGTTTGAATGTTTGGAAGCAATTATTCCGCTGCAGCTGATTTTCAAATCATTGTGTTGAGTAAGAATTGAATTCAACATCTCATACTTCTTGAGATTGGGGATTCCGATTAATTTTTCACTTGTTAAATTATCATTTTCTGTGTTATTCTCTCTCTCTAACTTTATTCTCAACGAATTTGCAAAAGATGAAATTCATTTTCACGGTTGAACTTTGTTTGTTACGTAAGGAAATGGATTGAAAGGAAGAGAAAGGAAATAGAGAGAGGAAATCAAAATCCCTTTTGTCTGTTTGGATGCACTATGAATGAGAAGTCAAATTCGTGGATTACTTTAACCATCACTTTTCTTATTGACATCTGAAAAGAAAGTAAAGGTAATGGAAAACAAAAACATGCAACATTTGCATGTTTCCTTTGAATTTTCTTCAATTTAGGAAGGGAATAAAATGTTTATACATAGTGATTTCTCTTCTTTACAACTTTAACATTATCTGTGGTTAGCTTATCGGTTTGAGATTTATTCCCAAGTGATATTGAAAAGTTCTGGCTTCAAGTTTGACCACTAGTTGCTCCTTGATCTCTAGAAATCTTGATTCATTTTATAGACCGTCTATGCTATGGTGAGCATAGAGTTCTATACACATTTTCGTCAATTGCAATGACGGGCTTATCATCTAGGTACTACATGCGAGATAATAATTTTGTGTAAGTTAAATCAAACAGTCCCCAATAAGTCAAAGGAGAATCGATAAGCTAACCACTATTTTCCCGTCCTTTCTTTTTTTGAAGAAAAGGAAATTTCCACAAAATACATGAAATTATACCTATCGTGATTAATTAATTATATTTTTTATATAAAAAAACCCAAACTATATCTTTTGTGACACATTTTTCTTAATTTTTTTTCTTATAACATAAAAAAAAAAAACTCCAAACTTGTAACCTATGTCAACACTATTTGTTTTTCAGCATCCATATAAGTATATTTTCAATGATTCTTATTAACAAAACTTTGATGGAAGGTAAATATGTCACTTACATATAAATTTAAATTTTTTAATATTACAAAAGAAAAGAAAGATAAATATGTCAGTCTTTGGTGAATTTTGCCCTAAAAAACATTGGAAACATCTTCATCAGTATCAGTTGATGTATGTATGTATCTAGGTAATTAGATGTGGCACGTGGAGGGGAGGCATCCAAGACCCGCCATTTACGGTCAGCATCAGCTGACTCGTTCCCCAATGAATAAAGGAAAGCGAGTGCTGCTTTGCTTTTGTGCCCAACCGCCATTCGTTTGTCTTTCCCCTCCTCCTCTTGTGCTCATCGAAACTCCCACCATGCCTAAGTCGCGTAGTTTAGTGGGCTCTATGTGGATTTACCTTTTGCTTTTCTTGAATTTTCACTGAGATTGATTTGATTTAGGAATTGGAACACTTCGAAATTCAGGGTAAATTTTAACAAATTTAAATTGCATACGCTCGAGCATGGAGAAGACAAAAAGGAAAGGGACAAAATTGACTTGAGAGAGAGAGAGAGGATTTCAGAGAACGAAGTGGTACTTTATTAAAATGTTGTGAACCTTTAAATTGATTAAATGAAAAACTTTGAAAATGTAGTTTAATAAGTATTTCAAAATGCCTCGGTACAAAATTGACAAGACTAATAAAGTAGGTCACATGACACGAACTAATACAATTAGTACATAAGTTACGAGAGAATTACTAAAAAAGTCTCAAACCTATTGCAATCGTGTCACTTTAGTTCTAAATTTTTTTTTGGGGCCAATTTAATTTTAAACTTTTTACAATTGTACCAGTTTAGTCCGTTCGACCAAAATTGACCGATTGGTGCTGACATGGATGCTAGCCGTCCAACAAAAGCTGACATAGCAAATTTTTAATTTTTTTTAAAAATTTTTTTCAATTTTTTTAAATTTTAATATTTTTTTTCCACATTCTCCTTCCTCTGGCTGGCTGGCATTGGCTAGAGGTGAGGGCTGGCAAGGTCGGCCTCGTTGTCGCTAGGTGCAAACCCGCTAGATTTGGTGAGGGTTGACCTCGCTAGTGGCTGGCGATGTTGGCCTCACCGTCGCTGGGTGAGACTTGCCTTTGCCAGTGGCCAGTGGGGACGAGCCTCACCATTGGTTGGTGAGGCTGATGTCGCAAGCCCTCACCTCTGGCTAGCACTGGCTGGCTAGAGGAAGGAGAAGATGGGAAAAAAAAATTCAAAAAAAATTCAAAAATTCGAAAAAAAATAAAAGAAATTTTTTAAAAATTGCCATGTTAGCTTTCGCCGGATGGCCGGTGTCAACGTCAACACCGATTGGCCAATTTTGGCCTGATAGAATAAATTGACACAATTATAAAAAGTTTAGGACTAAATTGGTTTAAAAAAAGTTAATGACTGAATTGACACAATTGTAATAGATTTAGACTTTTTTTGGTAAGTCTCCTCGCAAGTTACTACACCAAATGCCTACAATGAACAATATGTTAATATATTGACAAGTTTATATCGATTTGTGTACACGATAAATATGTAAAAACATGTTTATAGATACTAACTTGCGTTAATGTGTTTGACATGAATCTAGATCATATGAGTGATTTCACTCAATATTAATCATAACACTAAGTTAGTTTTACTTTATGTTTAATGGCTTTTGTATCCTTAAATATTTTTTGTTATATCATTTATACTTTTTGAGGTGCTGTTTTTATAAGTTTTTTAATGATAAATAAGTCTTCAAATATGAGTATTAAATGTGTAAAAAAATTGGGTCTAATTATGTTGTGTTGAACAATTAACACATTAACTTAAATATGCTTATTTGTGTTTAAATGGGTTAAATGAGTCAACCTACTTAAGACAAGATTTCAATTGGGTCAGTTGACCTACTTATAACATCAATTTTGTTTATGCCAAACCGAAACTTGGTTCGTTACATATCGTCTTATTTTACAAATAGATCATGCCAAGAATTGTCAATTTTAGATAATTGCATATCCAATGGCACATAAATGATTAGAATTCTCCCTAAGCTTTGTTAGCATATACACATCCCTAAACCCCCCCTCTCTCTCCCCGTCGCCCATCTCCTGGCTATCACGCATCTCGCTTGTGTTACTAGGCCTCGCCCTGTGCTCTTCTCTACCATTGGCTAGTTGCTGAACCTAGTGCCATAGATCAACCCTCATCATATCCACTGCTCTCTCTCTCTCTCTCTCTCTCTCTCTCTATCAGGTGGCGCCAAAGCCATCATTGTCTTGCCAAAGGTCAGGAAACTCTAGGTATGAAGTTAGAGCAATCATTTGCTTTAGATGGCCCCAAAGAAATGGTTTTCTCGATAGAGGTTGGAAACTCTAGATGGACACTATAAAGCAATCGCCCGCCGTAGGCCACCCTAAAGCAATGGTCATGTTGCCAAAGGTCGGGAAACCCCAGTGTGAGGTTTGAGCAATCCCCTGCCTCAGGTGGCCCAAAAGCAATGATTATATTGGCAAAGGTTGGGAAACTTCAATTTCAGGTTGAGACATCAGATCATAAATGTTGAATGTATCGCCTGCCCTGGGCTGCCCAAAAGCAATGGTCATCTTGCCAAAGGTCAAGAAACTCTAGTATGAGATTTGAGCAATCTGCTGCCTTAGGTGGGTTATCTTGACAAAGGTCGGGAAAGTTCGATATAAGTTTGAGACCTCAGATCATAAATGCTGTATATATTGCCCACCCCTAGGATGCCCTAAAGCAATGGTTGTTTTGGCAAAATTCGGGAGACCCCGGTATGAGGTTTGAGCAATCCCCTGCCTCAGTGAACCCAAAGCAATGGTTATCTTGACAAAGATTGGGAAACTTAGATATAAGCAGGGAAAAAGCCAAATACCAAGTCCATCATGCCCTAACTGATTCCTCAAGTGCACTTTTCTCTTGTTCTGTAGAATCTTTCATTTACTAGGCAACAAAGGTTGTCTTTAAGGGTGCTTAGGCCTTTTAATTACTCAATCCCGTTTCTATATTAATAGTCCATGATACTGATGCACGAAAGAATGTCGCCAATTTTAGTCATACTAGAGACAATTCCCTCTCAATCTATCATATATAGTTGAAGTTGAGAAAATATTCGCTTCCAACTCGCCATATGGCACTTCGCTCATCTGTGACTATCACATGGCCTCAGACATGGCCTTAAGTGTGATTTGTTATTCTTAAAATTTCATTTGCTATGCAATTCAAATTTTTGAAAATGACTTAAGAGAAATTACTTCAAATATATTCTTAAATGATATAATTTATTTTTTCAAAAAATGGATAAAGAGATCATCAAATATATTACAAATATAGCATTCTTAAAATATTACAAATATATCATCAAATAAAGATATACACAAAATCTAAAACAATAAATGTAGAACGTACTAATAAAATATATTAAATAAAATTATTTTCTCGTACCAAGAAAGTTCCAATGTAAAGTATAATTTTTTTTTTTATTCAAGCAGTTGAATTTAGTGAATCAAAATATAAATAAAAAATTAAAAAAATATACATAAATCCTGTGACTTCAACACTGCAGAAATACTTGTATCGATCTTTAAATTGTAATATACAATCTTTTGCCTCTTAGTAGTTTAAACTTCAAAAGACGGACAAAGAGAAAATATCTTCAAATGTGCTGATGTTTAAATATAAAAAATTGCATCTTGTAAAGAAATTCACATAATTTAAAAGCTGAACAAAATGGAGCATGCTCTTAATGTAATTTATGTACTAAATAATTATTGCTAATTTAACACACGACTTATTTGATTTAATTTGTTGAATTCATTGAATAAAAAATATAAGAAAATTCAACAAATTATGTAAACCACTCTACTTCGAGATCAAAAAAATAATATTGATCTTTGACTCACAGTATATCACCAAAATTAGAAAACCATTAAAAGCCACAACCTATTTAAAACATACCATATTTACATGTTACTTATACTTAGTATAATAACTAAAATATTAAATTTAGAAATTCACTTAATTTGATGTTGAAATATTCAAAAGATTTTAAATGATTGATGAAGAGTTAACTTAAGCAAAGATTCAAGATGGGTATTTCAATCTCGTAATTTAGCTTTTAGCGTATAAAACTAAAAATACAATACATTTCGTCTTACTCCTCCTCTCTTTGATATAATTTTCACATAGGTTAGAGAAAGCTACTCTAGAATTTAGCTTTCTTCATTTATCTTACCGTTTCTCCCCCTATTTACATGACATAATATTGTGACGTCTTTTCTCCCCTTATTATTTTTAAGACTCCTAATATTATACTATTCATCTACTAAGATATGGATATTATCATTCGATGTCTCTGAACTTTTCTCTTACATCGCATCTTCATTAATTGGCATCATCAATGATCTGAAATTGCAAATAAAAATATGCAAGTGGGAAACACGGGCTAAGTTGTAGCTACATTTGGCAATTAGGATAAAATTCGGGATATGATATGATTTATCCTATCTTACGTTTAGTGCTTACTTAAGATATGATAAAGTTGGATATAATGGGGATATAGGCCGGATAAAATTATCTCATGGGGGAGGTGGGATAAATGTGGATAGAATTTCTAATGTTCATAATAGGAAAGTTATTTTTCTCAAATAACAAATTTCTTAAATTAAAAATAAATAAATTATATTTCAATATAAATAATATTTGAATTCTAATTTAAGAAATTAAAAATTAAAAATAATTTTTTTTAAATTTTATCTTAGTTTAATTTATATATTCAACTTTAATTCCATCTTATAATAAACATTCAATCTATAAATTATATATTTATATTTATTATATAATTTAGGTATTTTTGTATTTTAGGTATGTTAGTACATTTCACTATTTGATAAAATTTATTAAAGAATGATGAAAGGGGAAAAAAGAAATAATAAAGAAAATAATTTTAAAAAGAGGAAAAATAAAATAAAAAAATAAAAATAAATTAAGGACAAGTGTCACAGAGATTTTCACCATCTTCGTTTATAAACTTTTAGGTTCATTTACAATGATATGCCATTTATATTTAAAAAAATAAATGTATATGATATGATGTAAATATATCCGACTTTAATATTGCGATTCACCAAACAGTTGATAGGATATAAAAAAATCTCATGATTTCATATTTTATCTTATCAAGTCCTATCTTGGTTGAAAATCCAAACAATCAAACACATCCTAAATAGCTAGTTCAAGGATTAAGTTTTTTTAGTTGCCTAATTTCCTATGGAGAAAGCAAAAAAGTATTGTATTCTCAGGAAGCCCCTTTTTTGTTAGATTCACCGGATAATTTATACTGTAAATTATATTAATCGACCTGATGAAAAGCAAAACTGACTTAGAAATCTTGGGCTGACGACGGGTGGGTCCAGCAAAACCTTTTTACACCCCACACGAAATAATCTTGTTATTGCATAATATCCATGATTGGATTGAAATAATCTTGAGAATAGTTGTCCAAAAAGTATCAAATTTATTGTACGACGGCCAATTTCGTCATAAGTTTTTTAGTTTGGAAAATTTGGTCATAAATTTTTTAACAAGTTGCTAATATAGCTCTTTTGACAAATTTTGGATAGGAATTGCTCATGTGAACACAAACAATTTTTTAATAATTTTTTGCTTTTTTTCTCCTTGTCTTTTTGCTTCTTTTTTTTTTTTTTTTCCTATTTTCCTTTGCCAATCACCGGGGCCTAGGCAAGGCCCAGATGCCCTTGCGGGACCTTGCCAGCTATCATTGGGATCCGAACAACATACGGAGGAAAATAAGGAAAAAATAGAAAAAGGAAAAAAAGAAAGAAAAATCTTTTTAAAAATTATAAAAATGTCAATGTTAGCATCGGTTGAGCCATGTAAAATAGTCAATACTTATTAAACCATTATGTTAGCGATTTCCAGTTAAAATTGGTTGGAAGAACTATATTGATAAATCATCAACAAATTTATAATTAAATCGACTAAATTAAAATGTTTAGAATTGAGTTAACTGTCGAACAATAGATTTATGATTTTTTGGACAATTTACTTATAATTTTGTGACCACAATCATCCATATTGCATACAATGAAAGTAAAGGACAATGATTACCTACAAATAAAAGTATGTGTACTATAAACTTGAACATTCTATCATCTTTGTTTATTTCGAACCTTTAGTAGTTGAGTAGGTTTATAATTAGGACATCTCCTTGTCTAATATTGATTTTTTAAGTTCTATATAGGTCAAATTAGTTGATTAAAGAATTTAGGATGTCAACCTAATAAAGCGATTTGATTAAAATCTTATGTGCTGAAAGCACAAATAGGCATTAGATTTGGAAATCGAGTGGGTGAGTTGGCCCCAAGACTTAAGTTTGTGGACTTTAGACAATACGCCAATAATCTAAATTGAAGGTGGAATATTCAACATAAAAGTCCAAACTTCTATGTGTAGAATTCAATCAAGTCTTAAACGTTTTTATTATTGTAATAAAATTGCAGATCTTTCTTGGAAAGATGCAATGCAGTCTTTGTGCATTCCAATTAGTACAATCAAGTCATAATCTTTACTCAATAGTACTATCAAATTCCAAAACTATATATGTATTTGAAAAATGCAATTTAAGGTTGTCATGTATTCAACTGTTGAGTATCACGGAGCCAATTTATGGTAGTGTTTACACTATGAAAGGACTTGGCTGTGCTTTTGCAAGATAAAAAAGGTAGAACTTGATTGTATCGATTGAAATATATAGGACAAAGGTACATTCTATATTGATTTAGGACTTGGGCCATGTTTTCTCTATTTTTAGTTGGATGAAATTTGGTCCAACCACCTCTCTAATTGGGTAGATCACAAGAATGAATGTCACATACATTTATTTTTATAAATTTGCATTTGGGTGATGTCAATAACTAATAATTTTTAAATCAGAAGGTAATTTCCTGCGACTGGAGATGGAGGAACTATTGCAGCTAGGACTTTCAATGTGCACATCAGTTACCAATAACATTTGAACTACTGGTTTGGCTCTTTTTTGCTGTACTAGAGTTGCATATGTCAATTACATCTTAACTTTATCGTTACTTAGACCACCCGACCTTACTTTCATTTTTTAATCAAGTTGCAACATCCAAAGACCATTATGATAATGTGTTCAATATATTTATTTTCTTCTTTAGTTTAATGACGATGGATTACACATGTATGGGTAGATTGTCACTCATAACTTCAGTTTGACTTTCACAAGCTCATCGAACTTCTATAGCCAACTTTAATGAAAGTCATTTTAGTTTTTGCTAACTTTCACTAAGGTCATGATGATGCAAATCGAATTAAGTGATCGATATTCAAGGGGCATTTTGTACAATAAAGTCGGCAATGCGAAAAGTCCCACATGTGCGAACAAAGACAATATAATATGCGCACTATGCATTTTTTTTTTCCTTTTGGGGATGAACCTTTGTATAAGGTTTTGGAAAAAAAAAAAAAAAGAACAGAAACTAGCTGGCTATCCTTTTTTAAATGTTTCTCGACGTTATTACTCTGTATTCAATTTTTGCATGATGTTGAAGTAGGTTTAGAGCATGGTGTAGGAAAGGCCTCGCTAATCTTTTTTTTTTTTCGGTTGGCAAGGCCTTGCTACTTTAAATGGGGGAAAGGTACAAAAAAAATTCTCAATATATTATAATCGTGTCAATTCAATTCTAAGTATTTTAATCATGTCAATTTAATTCTAATCCTTTTTCGCATTTTTTTTTCTAAATGGTTCAATTCGATCAATTTTGACTAGAAATTGCCGACGTTGATACTTTTAAATAATATTTTAACATTTTATATAATTTTAGAATGCTTACAAAAATGAATGAACAAAAATTAGCTGATGTGTACCTTTTTAAATAATATTTTAATACTTATAATGAATAAACGAAAAATATTTTCACCATCCACAAATCTATTTAAACATAAATTATTATCGGTAATAAAAATATTATTCATTGGCTCATTTTTTAAGCAATGCAAGTAATCATTTTTTGAAAATATTTTCCAAATAATTTATTATCCACTAAACATACGGAGTCTACGGGTATATTTGTTTTCATGACATCATTTTCCAAATTTTAATGTGTTTGGAGTCCCTTGAAAGGAGATAATCAATGGAAAAGGTTTTACAGTTAAATAAAACAACCACACTTAAAATTGAGAAAAATGATTTTCCATCTTAAATAGAAGAAATCGTTTTCTCAAACTCCGTTCCACTTGCATGCTCAATAATAATTATAGCAAATAAACTTATCTTTGAAAGTAAAATGTGAACATCAAAAGCCTCTCCCATCTCACCTTCAAGTACAACCAAACAATTAAAAGCAAGCCATATTCCTTGAAAGTCACTTTCATAGGAGACATTTTCCCCATCAAGACATTTTCTCGCAAAACAAAGACGCCCCAAGAGTGAAAATATACATTAAAGGAGGTAAAAAAAGGGGGAAAATGCATTTAAGACTTCTTAATCTAAACCATATAAAATTTGTAGAATCACTGCCTATTAATTTTAACAGTTAAGTCGTAAGATAAAAGCGTATATTTAAACATTTTAATAAATATTCTAAGGTTTATTTTGATGACCATGTACAATCAGTTAGTCACTTCAATGCCACATAGCAATAGATTTATATATCTTTTTAAGATATAGAACAAATGGACTTCATTAGCATAATTTGCAATACAAATTGTACATCCCAAATTACCCCTAAAGTTTATTTGCATAAACAAATAATGATGTGCGTGGACCAAGAGAGAAAGAGAATCCTAGTCTTTTTTTAATAAAATTAGTAATTGAGTGCCCCTATCTTTTGTCATTGGGGAAAAGAATTGCTTATTATATAAGCAAATTTTTATTTATTAAACGACTTAAATGGTTAAACACACGAAAATTAACTTAGTCATGTGAATCAAGCCTCCAATCAGGTGACGTAAAAGAATACGCATATAAGGCAAGTTTCTTCGTTTATCATTCGACCCAGACAAGAACTCATTTTTATTAGAGTGAATATTGTCGAATAGCTCCATCTTAAGCCGCCCTCTCTCTCTCTCTCTCTATCTCTCTCTCTCTTCTCTCTCTCCTTTCCTCTTTGCCTTCTATCCGTTCTAGGGTTTCAATTCCAGCTGCCTGAGGTTTCACATAAAATAACCCATTATGATTTAAAAAGCACACTTCCTGATATTACTCTAATTATTCCATTTTGTTTCACATCCATTGCTGTGGTGAGTGTATGGCTTCAGGTTTAGATTTAGGTTCTTCAAACCCTTTTCTTCACCACCTCCAGAGACCTGACCTTCACCTCCAAAACCCGCCAGATTCTGATGACAATGACCCCAACACCCCACCAACCCACTTCTCCGGCGATGGCAACAACCTCGACCTCGTCTCGCCGTCCTCGGGGTCCGGCGACCTGGTTACCCGCCGTCCCCGCGGGAGGCCGCCGGGCTCCAAGAACAAGCCGAAGCCGCCGGTGATCGTCACCAGGGAGAGCGCCAACACACTCCGGGCCCACATCCTGGAGATAGGCAGCGGCCACGACGTCTTCGAGTCCGTGGCGGTGTACGCGAGGAGGCGGCAGCGGGGGATCTGTGTCCTCAGTGGGGCCGGCACAGTCACGGATGTGAGCCTCCGTCAGCCGGCGGCGGCCGGCTCAGTGGTGGCCGCCCTGCACGGCCGGTTCGAGATCCTGTCCCTGTCGGGGTCCTTCCTGCCGCCGCCAGCCCCACCTGGGGCCACCAGCCTTACAGTGTTTCTGGCAGGGCCGCAGGGCCAGGTGGTCGGGGGTAACGTCGTCGGCGCGTTGATAGCCTCGGGGCCGGTCATCGTGATCGCATCTTCTTTCACAAACGTGGCTTACGAGAGGCTGCCTTTGGAGGAGGAGGAGGCGAATCCGATGCAGCAAGGGGGCGGCAGCGGAGGAGTCAGTAGCCAGTACCCAGATCCTTCATCAGGTTTGCCATTCCTCAATCTTCCCCACAACATGACTCATCAGTTAGCAGTTGATGGGTGGAGCGAAAATGCAGCTGCAAGGCAGGGTTATAATTGACCCACTTGGAAATTAAATTAACCACACTTGCTGTAATACTCACTTGCTGTCTGTAAGACATTCTCTCTCTCTCTCTTCCTGGTGTTCCTTTGTTCATTCTTGTAAGTTTGATACTGGTGATGTGTGAGGAAAGACTTGGCTATATTTTTGGAGTTTGATCTCCTAATTTGGACTTTCCATCATCCTCATCTGAAATTGACATTGAATGGGTTCAACTCACAGCACAAGGGTTAAAACCATGGGACACGCATGTGTAGCAAGTCAATAGTCCTTATCTTGAAACGAATGATGGGAGAAAAACGAGAGCTATTGTCGTTCTTATCATCGCTAGACGCTAGGGTTTGTTTTCTGGCTTGATGACTTTACCACAAGAAATTTCTAAGATCGGAGCATTTGTTGCAATTTCCTTTCACATGTCTTAGCATATCTTAGATGCTGATTAGAAATTGGGCTACTTCATGGAGTTGCCCGTCCTTGTGTTTTTTCTGTAAATATGGTGAGAACTTGAACAAAGTTTGACTAGTTCAGACTAACGATAGCAATATGTAATCTACATTTACAGCATTATATACCAGTTGAGGCATCTTAATCAGTTAAATAATCCAGACAATGTTGTTGTTGTTGTTGTTGTTGTTCTTTTTTTTTCGGAATTAAATGCCTTATTCGAGTTTAAAAAGATAATCCGATTTGCTCTCTAGTAACTCTAGCTGAAAAAGAAGAAGAGGAGACAATCGTGCACTCAACTCTAGGATGGCATTTGAGCCAGAGATCTCGAATTCAACTCCACATCACGTTCCCATTTTAGCTTTCGTCCAATTAAGGTTATCCTTTCTTGATTTATTTTAGATTTCCATAATTATTTCGCAATCACATACCAGATCTGTGCACTTGTAACATTTGTTATCACAGTGGTTTTGGCTTGACGCAGAGTGTTAATGTGAAAAAGATAATTTATATGATGATTTAATAGCTTAGAAATCGTTTGGCTATTTTGTTTTCATTTGGTTCAATAGCTTAGAGATCATTTGGTTACGTTTATTTTTGTTTTCAATTATAAACAACAAAATCATTTGACATACTTCTAATTGACATATTTATTAATTGACTGTAATGTCTGGTAACGCCTTCATAGGTATTTCTTCAACACATTTTCAGTAAACAATGTTCGTCATGTTTGACTGTCACTTTTACTTTTTATTTTGTTCCTCGGCAAGGTTCGTCCGTAGCGGGTGAGTCATGGCCTAAGATTAGGTCGAAAGGCATAATATCTCTCCAGGGATTGTGAAAGATGTTCCACTCAAAATATTCTTGAAAAAATAAAATAAAAACTACTAGTTACACATAATTAAAAAAAAAAAAAAAAAAGGTCACAAAAAACTCTAACCTATATCCACTGTAACACATTTACTTTGAACTTCTTTTTGTAGCATTAAAAACCCCAAATTATGTCAATTATGACACATTTACCCTAAAAATTTTCTCATGACTTAAAAAATCCCAAATTTGTATCTATTAATGATATATTTATCCTTCCGTAAATGTCTTGTTAGATGATTTTTTGGCCAAAATAACGTTGTCTTTATTTTATTTAACCCATTTGAGCTCCATGCCAATATTATTTTCTTTTTGGTGTCCTGGTAACATATTTTTAACAGTTTTCGTTGGCAGAACTTTGACCGAGGGTAAATATATCACATAGGTACAAGTTTGATATTTGTTGTGTCTCAAAAAAATGTTTAAGGTAAATGTGCTATATTGGGCATATTTAGGGTTTTTGGCAGCTTTTGCCCCATATTAAAACTAAAAGAAGCACTTTTTATATAAGATTAAACAAAAAGCTAATCATATTCTTAATTAAAAAACAGTAAAAAAAAAAAGTGTTTATTAGACGTAAGCACGTTTCAACTATTGAAATAAAAATAAAATTTTCGAAGGAGCTCATAGCTTTTACCACATGTTATGGGGAAATCACTAGTAATGGTATTGATAAGATTATATTGAATTTCGTTTTCAATATAATCAAATTTTCATGCGTAGTCATCCTAACAGTGTTTTTTTCCTTAAAAACCATCTTTGAAAACATAAGAAACCCATCTACGACATTGTAACCAAATAGGGTGCCGGGCGTTTTGAAGCGATAGACATTTTTACGAGACATTCAAAGCGCAATATGTAATCTACTCATGCTTTTTGCCTGTACTGCTCAATAGATTACATGAATCAACCCTAAAAGCTAAACAGCTGAGGACACGAGAGCTAGAGAGATCCCTTTTGCTTGTTGATGATTTCCCAACATCAGAGCGATGTCCACTTCGGATGGAAAGGGAGAGATTGGAACTAACACTGGCATGCCTTCGAAGTTAATGTTTTGTTCTTTGTAGATTCGGTCGAATTATGACGCGTTTGGTAACGATTCTGTTTCTGGGAACAGATTCTGATTATAAATTATTATTTTTTTAAATTCTGTTCCCGAGAACAATTTCTAAGTATTTTAAACCGTTTGATAACTGTTCAAAATTTTTAATTCTTGAATAGAATTTCATTTGATACAATACTTATTGATTTATTTCAAATTAATTTTTTTAATTTTTAAACAATTTTTCCTTTTTTTTTTCTTTCTTTTTTTTCCTCTCTCTCATGTCTTCTTTTTCTAGTGGCTGGTGACCTCACCAGAGCGTCGCCAGCCCTTGTCGGTCAAGGCCGGCCTCGCCAGGGCTAGGCAAGGCTCACCTAGCCACTAGTGGGGCTAAGCAAGCCTCGGCGGGGTTGGGCGAGGCCCACTTGGCCACCGGCGAGCCTCGCTTGGCCATCGGCGGGGCTGGGCGAGGATTGATTGGCCATCGCCCTGGCTTGGCAAGCCTCAAGCAAGCTTGCTGGATCAGTTGCCAGCGACTAGCGACGGGCGGAGACCGGCGGCGGATGGCAACAAACAAGTATTAACTTTTTTATTTATTTTTGATTATGTTCCAAATCTAATTTTGAGAACAAAAAAATAAAAATTTTTTTCCCGAAACAAAAATTTTACCAAACGCGATTTTATTCCAAAACTGTTCATAGGAATAAAAAATCAGAATCAGACGTTGTTTGGATGGTTATCAAACAGGGCCTTAACGATATCTCTATATCATCGCCAGATTATTCACTTAACGAAGAAATCGAGAAGAATTGGAGTGCACGATTGTAGAAAACAGTTCAACACCTTCCTTAGACGCAGATATTATCAAAGAGAGAACAAAGACCTAATGCTTTGCTAGTGCAGATGCTCACAGTAGATCCCTACAAGGTAAGTAGGAAAACTACAACTCCACTTTAGAGAAGGATCAGACTACAAGTAATTGGCATAAAGAAGCCGACATTCCCGTCGTATTCACAAGCACGCGAGCCGATGGGGTCGAGGAGGTTTACTCCCGAGATTTCTGATCTTTGGGGACGTGTTAGCGTCGTACAGCGGTAAACATCATGAACGAGATGAAGTACAGAACGAATTTTTTTTTTTTTGGTCGGAAAGTACAGAACGAATTGAATGACCCGTTTGTTGATGCATATTTAGTGGGCTAAGTGGAATATAGGGTACCTAGATATATAAATACATGCTGTGAAATATTAATAAAAGTAAAGCCAGCCCGGTCAAATATGGGTCTTTGGTGGATGTGAAATGGATCCATTTTTCCAACCCACAACCACCTCAGCTGAATTCAACCCGACAAAACGAGATTGCTCAGAACTTTCTCGGGAGATTTCCATCGTAGATTGCCCGAGTGGAAGTTGAACCGAGATTGCTCGGACCTTTCCCGCATCAACTTCGTAATCGATATCGCTGCGTCGATACGCAGGCTTTGCTTCTAAATTTCTGGAAAATTGATGACACAGTGAAGTCACAAAGAGAAGCCAATTAGAGCTGAATGTTGTTCACAGGCAAGATCTTCGAATCTCGATTGTGTAAAATGAAACTCATGATTCGCACGTGCTTTTGCCAATCGGTGGCACACTGTACACATTCCAAACTAAACCAACGGGAAACGATGATTGTTTCACGATATGACTAAATTCAGGCACGTGGCTTTTTTGCTCACCACTCAAAATATGACTTTTAAGGCCTTTTTTTGTTTTGTTTTTTTTTTTTTTTTTTTGGTCAAAAGACTTTTAAGGCCTTTGTTTTGAACAATCAATTGGCATAAGGTACTTTTTGCCATTAGTCTTTTTAGGCTGTTGGACATAAGGAAGACCTTAAAAGGGTCAGGGGAGAAAAACAGGCAGAAGATTTATCTTAGGGTGGGAGATCCTCTAATACCATCTTCTATATTTTCAACCATCCGAGAAGAAAAGTTTGAGTGGAAATCGATGGGCATATCGATGGTGAAGGTAGATAATACGTCAATATCTCAATATTGACTACCGTCGAATAGGGAAGTATAGTAGTTCTTCCCACTTAATGTGAGTTAGAGTGAATTCAAAATCACTATTAGGTGAGTTGAGCTCTGCTCGAGCCTTTCAAATGGTTGCTCACTACTCAAAGTACTACTTATAAGGCATTTTATGTTGAACAATCAATTGCCATCAAGTGCCTTTTGCCATCAGTCTTTTTAGGTTGTTGATTTTCATATTCATTTCTACCACAAAAATATCCATTTGCTGATCTAATGGTTAAGTTGGGATATGAGTTATTTGGGTGGATTTTAGATTTGACCTATATTGAGTTGGATATGAGCCACATAAATCATATGGCATAAAAATGGTATATATAAACTAAATAGGTCCATGCGGTTCACACCCATATTTGATGTATCTGGATCGAACCAAACCTACCCATTTGCCACCTCTAGTGGTAGGCAACTAATGAGAAACCATTTGTTATGGAGAATTTCTCAAGGGTTTGCTATCGAAATCCCTGTAAAGTCTAGAGATGCCTAGTTTCATAAAGATATTGAAGCCCAGACATTGTGAAGACAAAAAAATTGCTCTCGATGAGTGAATCAATTGGGCATATACAATGAGAAGTGATTAGCTAACCAAATCATGCAATGTGGTATTCCTAGTGTCAATAGGTCAATAATAGGTTGTTGCGTGTTGGGAGAATATAGGCCGTCACCCAACTCACTTGAACCAAACCCACAAGAAAGGGTTAGGAATTAGGTCATGCCAATCCCTAATGAGCCATGCAAACTACTAAGCCAAAATGAAGCTTAAAAGCATAATTTACAAAAAAAATCTAGAAAAAAAATTGATCAAATCGAGAAAATTTACCTCCGAATAAATAATCAATAGATTGTTTTGTATCTCAAGAATTATGATCAATTAATGATTTGTAAAAAGACTAATAATGATTTGGTTCGAGAACATCATGTGAGATATGTAAACATCATTTGCAAGCACAGCAAAAACTCTATTAGGGTATAGCACTTCCTTCAGATTTACTATTAGAAAAAGATAAATTGCCTTAAAAATAAACATAGCTAATTCAATTTTTGGCCTTATTAGATGTGAGAATATTCAATTGTCAAAACATTAAATTGTAGTATTTGGAAATATTAAGTGGCTCCCTATTCAGTGCTATGCATGGTTCTTGGTAACTTTTAGTTTGATCAAGGAAATCACATAAAATGAATCTGCCAATAAAGGTTACAAATTTGGTCAAAATGAAGAAATTTATAATATCGTAACTGTTTATAGTTATTTTGGCCGATTGATCTTCCAATATGCTAGTTTCAACAATTCTTGTTTTTTATACTTCTTCCTTGCTGCTATCGGTTCACTGCTTTATCAAGTGCGCCGGATATGTTTTTGGAAAAATTCAATGTTTAATTATGATGCTTTAATTTTAACTAAACAAAGTGACTCAGAAAACCCTAGAAAAACCCTCCGCTCAAGCTTCCCATCGTCTCTTCCTCAGTTCTCTAGCTAGCCTCCTCCTCGCCGCGCCGCCGCCGCCGCCGCCGATCGCCGCCCCGCAGCCTCGCCGCCGGAACCCGCCGCCGAACCCCTCGTGCGTCTATTCCTGCTTCCGTCTCCCCTTCTTGTCTGTGCGCTCTCCGAATCTCTAGCTGTAACTCCTGTCTGTTTTCACCATCTCGGAGCTTTTGTTCGGATTCTTCCGACTGCGGCGTGATGAGCGGCGCGCGTCTCTTCAAAGAGAGTAGCCGTCCGGCGGAAAGCCGCCGATTTGTTCTTTCTTCGATCGCGATTCTGATGATAAATTCGGGGTTGTGCAAAGATTGGAATTTGGGATTTGGCTGGATATATGGGTTCCAAGATCTCGATTTGCTGTCTTAATTGATGTCAATGCATCCAAGAATTGCTGCGGCTTGTGCGAATTCAGTTGTGGGTTTTGCGCATTTCACTATATGCATCGACGGCTTTTTCCCTTTTATGAATTTGTGTGTGTGCTGCGATTCTTCTTGGACTGGTAAGATTGGCTGATTCGGCTGCAGATTGATCGGAAGAAAGCACTGATCTTCTCCGGTCAGCATGCCTTGTCGTGTAATCGGAATGGCTGATTTATGGTCGTCTTTCTTGATGCTTTGGTTTTCTTTCCCCTGTTCAGTCCTTCTTGGACTGATCGGAAATGGCTGGTTTCCGACCCATATGATCAGATATGAGCTATTGTCCAACCTAAGTCCCTGGTTTGGCGGTCCTCTGTTCTGCAGTTGGAAACCTTTTATTGAAGCCTTTTTGTTTTGGGCGAGAATGTTCTTTGGCTTTACTTTATTGGGATTTCTAGTGTTCTTATTTTTACTTTGGGCATTTGCCTTGGACTTTACTTGTAAACATAGGAATATGAAGTCGAGTTTGAGCAATTTCCAGGAGACTGCTTGAAACATCCATTAGATTCCATAAATGATGATGGCATTTACATCTTTGTTACATCTTCATTGATATACTGTAGTGTGTTCATCTTGTTGCTTATGGATACTGGGGTTGAGTATTGAGCTCTATCAAATGCTGATTGCTGATCGGAGTGCTTTCCTTCTCTCAGGCGCAGTGAAAGGTGTGGAAGTATCAACAGAAGGATCTAGACTACTGAAAGACTCGCGAGACAGATAACTTTTCGAGATGAGGCTCTTAACCCACAACATGCTTTCTTCAAACATCAAGGGAGTAATCAATGGCTTCCCGCTTGGCATTGTGGTGGAGAAAGTAATAGAGAAGCCAGTGGAGATGAATCCTGACTTCCTCAAGAATATGTTTGCCAAGATTGAGTGGAAAGCTCTTGTGGATGCATCTCGGTCCATGGGCTACACCGAGCTTCCTGAACAGGCGGATTCCTCAATGCTTGACTCTGTCGATTTTCTGCAGAGGTTTCATCATGCCCTCTTAGAGCTCCACCTTGAGGAAGGTGCATTGGTTTGCCCAGAGACTGGGAGAAAGTTTCCTGTCAACAAGGGAATACCCAACATGCTCCTCCATGAAGATGAAGTCTGATTTTGGTTGAACCGACTTGACTTTATTGTGCCATTTGCGAGTCAAGATTTAGTGAAGTTATTTTAGGCTGAGGTGCAAATTAATTGACCACCTATTACTTTGCTTGTTTAACTAGAGACTAGGGGTTTTGTGGTTTGGATGATGCAAGAGGGTTTAATAGCAGAGAGAGCTTCCAATGCATTTTGAGTCAATGTAATTATTGTGTTTTTTTTTTTACCTGATCTAATCTTAATGAGTTGTCTCTTGACATTTGAGGTATACATTGGCCATGTCAATCTACGATGCTCGGTCCAGATAGTCATGTTATCTTTCTTCATTTGTTTTTGGTGTTGTGTCTCTTAGTATCACTTATTTTGCATGTTCTGCATATGTGGTGTTTCTACAAAGTGAACTGGTTGTATGGGACTTTGTTGACTTGAACTTGGTGGTAAGTTCTCAGACTTTCTTCCTCAAGTCCCTGACAAGCACATGCATATATGAGGCCCATCCCTTCTGCGATCAAGTAAATAGCTCTATGAACTAATGGACTTGCAAAATGGAAAGATTTGTGGAAGAAGTTTTGGTTGTAATTGTGAGTTCTTTTGTAAATGGTAGTCTACATGGTACACTATTCTACAAGGCGTTAAATGAGGTCTTTGGTGATCTTTGACAGATGAAACTCCCACAGCTTGGTCTAGTTTGCTACCTAATGAGGAACGCTGTTGGAGATACAATATTATGGCAGCTTCATCGCTAAATATGCTGCTCATGTACTCATCTTCATGCACCATGGGTCGATCCTTGCAAATTTCATATGAATGCATGATCGTTCACTATATGACTCTGTACATTTATCCTCCGTAGGCTTTGGACCCGAAGGACGGGCAAGTTTTTTCATCTAGCTTGTCGGGAAAATGTAGGAACCTTTCATCATCTCAGCCTTGGACATGCCAGGGTGAAGGTGCGAAATTGAATGTATTGCGATGACCATCATATGTGCCAACTAAAATATCGGTACCAGGCGTTTGCTGTAGTACCTTCACACACTTGGATATATAGAAGGGCTTTTGGGAAGAGAGCTTCTAAGAAAATAATAATTTTAATTTGACCATATAGTACAGGTTTGGTAAGCGAGTAGGTAACCTCTTCACCATCAGGTTTGCAAAATGAATCTCTGTTTTTTGCTATTCTAATTCTGCTGAGCAAGATGAAAGTCTCATCACATAACTCGGAGTCCTTGCAGAGAACTCTTTCTATCAGTTTTTCTCGTATATGGTAAAGCTATTCACCTGTCATACTATTGTATGACCAGTTCCTCTATGTAAAGTGACAAACTCGGGTCTGTCGCTGCTAAGGTTCACTCTTGTTGACTCATTACTAGTGTTGCCAAAGATTACATGACAGAGCAAGCATTTGGGTTTTCGTCACTGAAAAGCTGTGGAGCGTAAACGTAATGAATGAAGTATGGATTTCCCTCCTTGCTCTTGACCTCCACGACCTTCTTCTCTTCTGTGAACTCCACAGTCTCTTTGCCCTTCGTCTCTACAACCTTCACCTTCTCTTTCTCTATCGTCACCTTCTTCTCCTCCTCTTTCTTCTCCCCTTTCTTCTCTTCTTTCTTCTCCTCTTTCTTCTCCCCTTTCTTCTCTTCTTTCTTCTCCTCTTTCTTCTCTGGTTTCGGAGGTATGAGCTCGGCCTGTTTGTGCACCTTCCTCCGTACGTACGACAGGAGCTTCTCGGGCTCGATCGTTCCTTGGACCGTCATGGTTTGAGCCTTTATGTCGGTCTTGACACTGTAGATACCTGCACAACCATTTTGGACGTCATGTATCTGGTGATTCAGAATTCCTTCATGGATGGCACATGCGGGGGAAGTCTCAAGTCTCAACTATACCTCGATGTCTTATAAGCTTACGACGCAGGTCGCGCTCGCATTGGTCGCAGTGCATGTAGACCTTCAAATTGTGAGTTCGCACGGGTAGCTTAACAAGAAAGAGACGAAGCAAATTTTGATTAGATCTCTTTTTCTCTACGCAGGAGACAAATGAAGTGATGTCCATGAAAGAAATAAATTGGCCTGACTCTGGATTTGAATATTGTAAAAGCAAAAACTTGTAATATCGTCAATTTATCATACAAATGTTGACATAAATCTAATGGAACTCTTGATTCTTCCCAAAAGCAGAAATTACTATTGTTAACAGGTACTGATTTACTTGGCGATCAAGGACTTATATATGTAATACCATACAACTCCTTGGCGATTGCTACGAACAAGCATGTCTTGTTCAAGAAAGAACCTTCTTTTAGGGTGGTCGTGCACCATGTGTTAAATTTAACGAAACAGATACTAAATAATACTAAAAATGTGTTCAGATTGCAAACGAGAGGGAAAGAATGTTGTTGATTGTCACAATTGAATGAACATGTCCAAATGTGTGCGACTTTTACTAAAATGTAACTAGTTTCTGTCCATTAATAAATGTTATGATGAGCAAAATCGTAGTGTCTATAAATTTACTTCTTTGGGGGGTTCCTTGACGACTTTCTTCTTGATTTCGGCTGCCTTGATGTCGATCTTGGGCGATATCAACTCCACCTTCCTCTTGCTGAGCCTCTCTATTTTCTTATAAATTCCCACTGGATCGATAGCCCCTTTCACCTTCACTTCGTTGCTCTCCATGTTCACTTCCACTCCGTGAACACCTGCTCTAATGAACAGCATCATCATCATTCATCACAATCCAAGACAAGACTTCATGGAATATTTGCATATATCTAGTAACATCGCATTCGCTCCATTCATCAACTGATGTTTCGGTTAATGTTCATGATGTATCTTGCGCTTGGCGATGCGATTGGCTGAGTTGTCGATCCGACAAACGGGGTTGTTATAAATTATATCTATGCATTTTTCATATAAATCCACTTCACATACCTTGTGTTCTGAGAAGAGGCCTCCTGATCTCGCCTGCACATTCTGGGCAATGTAGGTTAACTTTGTACACCGCGGTGATCACGTCAACTTTCTTCTCCTCTTTCCCCGCCATTTATTTTTGCGAAAGTCTCTCGAAACCAGGAGACAGAAAAAGGGAAAAGGAGATGACAAACGATCGCTTGTTTAGAGCTTTTACGCTGAAGAGGAAGGGTTATGCAGATGAGGCTTCTGCCAATTTATCGTGTAGGGACTGAGAGACCATGCAGGTGAGACTTGCTGAGGGTTGTTCAACAGCTGCATGAAACTTGCCGCAGATGGAATAGATAATATCTTTGACGTGGAGTACTAGGACTCGTTTACTTACTGTTTTTCTCTCCTTTTAGTTGCACCTGTGTGTGGTGAAATTCCAATGAAGAAAATGGAAACAGACGTGGAATTTGTCTGCTGGTGACGGAAGTTGTTGCCCATTTCGTTTTGAGTATGGGTTTGGCTTTGCCTCTAGCTATACTTGTAGGCATTAGGGGTGACGAAACGATCGAAGAATTAAATCTTCTGAATATGGAACTTCTAGTTGTGAAACGAAATCACATCATATGTATTGCTTACAATCAACTTTACAAGGTAATCAATCGGATCTTTAAGTTGGAATAGTAGACCAATCAAGTTCTCAGTGTCATCTAACAAGCACATGTAGCCTGCTTTCAATACACCCAATGCCTCTACAAACAGAGAAACTACGTTACGGCTTGCTTAGCATCTGATTTTCAAGTTACAATCACGCGACATTTTTAAGACTAATGCAAACCATCCTTTACATGACATGAGCCACACATGGGGCTTAATACTAGAGCTTAGAGTGTGCTCGATGTACATGCATCCAATGCACCTAACACCCACTCCGTTCATGGAAAAGATTTGCTATACTTCCCCTATCTCCATTTCTCTCAATTGGACATATAACATGTAAATTAAACAAAAGAAACAGCAAACAATTCTGCTTTAATCTTCACATGGGTTAAGATGAAAATCAGTAAGAGAATGAGCATGTCTCCATTCATTTTATTCCTCAAATTTATCTCCACAAGTTGTCGTTTTGAAACATCAAGATTAAATACACACAAGACTAAACACATTGATTCAATATGTGTCATAGATCACACATTACCAATTCTCAGCTATCTGCGCAAAAAGAGCAACGCTGAGAACTGTAAAATTGGCATATTGAACCAATGTAATTGGATGTTTCAGCTGCCTCGGTAGGTTGTGAATGAGAATGGAGAAAAAAGAAGAGGAACATGAAAATGCTCCCGCTTCTGTGTCTCTCTGATTTCGAAAACGATAGAAACATAGGGGAAGAACCCGCCGGGGCAGTACTTACTCGTGTTAAAACTGATCCTGTATATTCCAGGATTAATCTCATTGACAATGTCCATCAACTGACCGCTTCGGCCATCTTTATCTGTACTAGAGACCCCTTGAAGTCTCCAACCACCAACTTCTGCTTCACTGAACAATGGGCGGGGTTTGTTGCCCCTCCACATCTCTAAGCAGACCTCAATGCCTGAGGCTGGGCATCCTTGAGAGACATCCAAGACATGCGTTGTTATAGGTGGACGAGTTCGATTTGTACTTTGTGATGTTTTGTTGGAAGAAACTTCTGAAACAGCCATGAGATGTCCTCCAATTATGCTCACACGATCTTCTAGAACACAAAAAGGAAGATGTTAGCATGATCTGAACCAACGAAGTTCAAAAGCATGAATATTAGCAAAGCATGAATATTAGCAATTAATGTCGTGTAAATATTGTTTCATAAAATTTCTAGAAGTTAAATATTCATTTTTCAATTTGGCAGGAAAGTATAATAAGTTCTTAGGAGTCAAAAAGCAAACAGATACGTGATTCATTGTTCTTTTGCACCCGGATTCATGTTTGATACCTTAAATGCCCTTAGCTTCTGAGTGAACATTGCAGCAAAAATCAGGACAGCCTTGAGAAATATAGATAACCTAGCAACAAATGATAGGTGTGTCAACCATATTGCATGCTACTGCAACATGGTTGAAGTGGCAATCATAGGCTCATAAGGAAGATTAACCAAACCCTAAGTACTTGATATATCAATGGGGTAAATGCCCTCCCACTCGGGAGGAGAAGAGAAACGACAGATCCACTCCACCCGTCTCAATGAACTCAACACAGCATCCAAATTCTGAGAGCTACAAATCATGCGAGAGAGAGAGAGAGAGAGAGAGAGAGAGAGAGAGAGAGAGAACAAAGTGCAAAGGCGATTCAAAATACTAGAATCTTTCCATGCTAGAGGGTTCTTTTAGATTAGTTTGCATGGGGAAAAACAAGCAAAATAATAGCAGAAACAGTTGCATCTTTTAGAGTCATCTGTCAATTTAGCAGCTAAGGACAAGCATGGATAGAAGAATTGCTCTGACTTAATAAATAACTGAAACTTCATGCATGAGAGATGAAACCTAGGACATCAGGGGTACCTTCTGCTTTCTTTGCTGGATCTGCAGGCCCCTGATCACCAGTTGAAGCCATGTGTTCTTTGGATGAAAAGAGCTTTGCAAGACGTAATTCAATTATTTTCATCTGCTCTTCAGCTGCAATCTGGAACTCCTCTATGGGCCTATTAGAAAACCGTTTCTGGAAAAAGAAAATGTTGCAATTTTCTCACTTCTCAATTATGATGTAATAATGTAATGCTGTTGACTGATATCTACCAAGACGGAAGGAAGCAATGAAAATGCATTGAGCTTTCTCTGAGGCACAAGACACATGACTTCATGGAAAGCGATTCTGTTAAGCCCACTTTCATTTATCACAAAGCAGTATGCCTTGAATCGTCCCTCATAAGAGACATGAACTCACGTGAGCTTGTAGCCTGGGTTACCAATTCTGTTTCAAGATTTACCTTCAGCTCTGCAAGTATTTCGGTACTTGTCCTTCCAGAAGCGCAAATAATAAAAATAAATCCAAACTTCTGCTTATATCGTACATTCCAGTCAGATAATTCCTGCAAATGACAGGTCCAAGGGCATCAGAGTATGATTGCAATTAACAGTATGGTTTTCTCCATTACATTTAAGTAAATATCAGGAGAATAAATTTTCTGCATAAGAGGTTAACCTGTAAGCTGGAACCAGTGGCAGTTGCCAAAGCTGTAGATTGCTCTCCTTTGCTCCACCTATTGAAATGAATCTCCAAAATTACTCAGGTATAGCACAGCATCAGGTGATACATGAGTAACAAAAGACCAAAAAAGTGCCAAGAAATGCAGGTGAAAGGGCATGTATAGTAAAGAACACAACATCTGAAGTACTATGAACCATTCAGCTAAGTGCATTTAGCCCTTGATATGCTTCAATCACTTCTCTTGTTTTGTTTCTTCATGTTTGCTGCATAACAATATTGTATAGGCTAAACAGGCATTTTTGTCTCGTCATAGAATACCTCTACCTCACAAAAGTGCACAATACAAGAACACACTGAAGTAAAGTTGAAGAAAGTAGGATTCTTTCAAATAAAACAACTTGTCCCACCTATTTGTCAATATAATAGCAACTTTATGAGATGGAACATTAGTGGAAATCAAATGCCAGATGAAACAAGTTCACAGCAGATATATTTGTAGCACCTATCCGACTCCATGAAGAGGTTTATGCATAATCTTTTTGTTCTTCCAGCTATGTTAAAGGACAAACTGATGTGTAAGATTAATGGTGAGAGAGTTCACCTAATGAAGGAGTCTAACTGAGAATGCATTACTCATCATGCATGGTAGGAAAACATTTTTTAAAATATGGCGTAAACCATAAGTCATTTCAAAAGTCAAAAGGAGCATTTCGGTCACAATTCACCAATGAGTTGTCTTTCCATAAAATCAAGTACATTAACTAAACTATTCGGCCATAACCTATAGTAAATGTGACACATGCAGTCCCCAAAAAAAATATGATGGATGCATAAGCAGATATCTAAAGATAAACAGACCAGTCAAGTACTCCTTTGGGGCTTGGCCCACTTCAAATTAGAGCCACAGTTCGTAAAGTAATTTGTCCAGAACATATACTCCCATTCATTTGCAGCATACATATGATCAACATAATGAAGCACATAGTGTCAAGAACCCCATCTTACAGAATGCAGAGTACCCTACAGCAAGTTAAAAGTTCACCCAACCAATAAAACGCCCATCAATTTCCCCATTAAGATGACCAAAATACTTTGAAAATCAGTTGATTGACCCATCAGTATAAACAAATCATAGTCTGTCAAATCGGTCAACCTCATTCCAAAGGTTCAAATGACACTAAGTCTTCCACGCTTCAACAAAGGCATCAGACATCCACAAGTTGCTAATTCATATAATTCAAGGAAGCAAGCAGCAGCTGAAATAATGAAGAGACAATTGAAGGAGCCAAAGCATGACTCGCCAGTTGGTGGGCAACACCTTCCTCACGCAAGCCCAAAAAACCTACCTGCTTCGCCTATGGTTTCACAAACATTTACATCACAACATTCAAACCAACCCCCCAAAAAAGTGATCCTTAACTGTGAAGGCTAAAAGTTCAACTATATGGAAAAAGCCAGTCTTTTTAGTCGCCACAGTGAACTCCAACAATTAATCCAAGCCAAAGAGCAAAGCGTGAAGATTTCAGGAAACCCCATGGAGAAAAATTCCCCACCATCTCTTCAACTTCTCTTAAAAATAAAGAATTTGATATACATCATGGCCAAGCGCAAAGATCAAGACAGAAGATGCAGAGAGAGACTTAACTGAGCACTGGCCTCGCTTTTCCCGGGAGCCGCCGATTTGGTCTCTCCGATCTGAGGGTGGGCCGCGAAAGCTTCGAGCCAACCGCTCACGTCAACCTCCGAATCGCGCAAGAACACAAGAATCAGCAATTCCCTCCAACAGCTCCGATACGAAGCAATGGAAACTGCGATCGACGCGTGACTGAAGAAAGAGAATCGGCGGAGATAGAGAGAGGGAGAGCGAGAGGGAGAGGGGTTACTCTGTCGAACCAGACGTCCCTGGCGGTGGCAACGGCGGCTTGGAGAGAGAGGAAGGGGGAAGCTCTCGCCATCTCGGCGGCGAACCTGGCGCTCCCGCAGCAAGCCAGGAAGTCCTTCTCGTCGAAAGCGAACCCCATGCTGGGCGTGCCTTGCGTCGCAGCGGCAGCGGCGGCGGCAGTAGCCGGAGCGAGAGCGAGGCCGGCCGATCGGAGAACGGTCGCCGGCGAGAATCTGGTTCGGGGAGGTGCAGACGGATGGAAAAGGCCAAGCGAAGATGATGAACCGATAAATGATAATAATATATTTCTAGTGATTTTTTTTTGAAAAATTTTAAATTGATATGCGTGACAAATTTATCTTAAATTATTTTTTAATTATAAAAAATCTCAAATTAGTATATTTGTGATAAATTTACCTAAATTGACTATTAGAAATTTCAAAGTAATATACTTGTAATAAATTTATCCTAAAATAATTTACATAATTGCCAAAAATCCCTAAATTAATATATTTGTCACAAATATATAGTTGGATTAATACCACAAAAAATCATAAAAATTGTATAATTATGATAAACATAGAGTAAAATCCCAAACCGATACATCGGCTAACTGTTATGTATTATTCAATTTAATAATTTGACAGTAAAATTTAATAGAAATTAATAGATGATAAATTTATCACAAGTGTATAAATTTGAGATAAATTTGTCAAAAGCATCCAAATTTGGGATAAATTAATTTATGGTAAATTTATCAGATGTGTACTAATTTAAGGTTTTTCTGGGTATAAACTTTTTTTTTGGTTTTCAATTGTGTCTTCGACAATTCATCTTTTTACCTAATCTAGACTACTCCCTCTATTTTTTTTTTTTTTGGTAACTTAATCCAAATTTTCCATTTCACCTATTGGAATTTTTCAAGGTGCGAAATATTTATAATTTTCCACGAAATGCAAATGGGACGGCTAAGATTCGTGCATAATTTACTTGGTATGGAAGAATAAATAGGACTTTTTATTTAAGTCGAAATAGACCGATCCACGGGGCGTGTCTTTCTAAGCGGGAGCATGCGTTCCCCGAGATAGATTGTCCACCTCCCTCAGCGTCACATGTAGCATCGCCACCATCGTACCAATTAAGATCACCACCCGAATGTCAACTGCCGCCGGCGTCGGTAGTAGGGATGCGATCGTTCGCATCGGAATCACGATGAGGACCACGCGTTTCGTCGATGGTTTCAGCTAAAGATGAAAAGAGCCACGCGGCACCATCGCGACAACGAAGGCGATGAGTGAGATCGAGCACTAGACGGCGTGGAGGAGGAGGTGCGGAAGAAGGAGATGTTGGTTCGGACTTTGGAGACGACATTGGAGAAGTTGGAGGGGAGCCCGACGGAGCGAACGTCGAGCGTGAGCTCTTCCATGGGCCTCTTCAACCATCGGCTACCCATTGGATCAGTGCCACTCACCTCCTCCTCCCCTTGCTCCAGGGCCACTGTCTCGTCGCCCAGTTCAGTGGTCTCGAAGTGGCAGATCCTAGTGCTAAGCCATGTTCGCCTTTTGCCTTTTCTATAGGTTCGCATATGGATATTGCTTATATCTAGCTAAATTGATACACATCGAATTAATCCCTTGACCGTTAGAACAATCAACAAAAGCCTCACAATATAAACATTTGGCTTTGTCTTGACTATTGTTTGTCCTTTTAAAGTGTTCCCATACAATACATTTCGTCCTCCTTCTATATGTGCTAGTAGATTCACTCATTGAAGACATCTATCAATCTTTTTATCTATGACAATTAGAATCAGAAGTTATTACTATTATAAAAAGATGTAATGTGTCTAATTATTACACATGATTCAAGTGGCTGCATCAAGTTATCAACACTTGTTAAAGCATGCTTGATATGCTAATGAACGAAGTTTCCTCTTTGTTTGTCCTCCTGTCATACATTTACCGGTCGTTTCTGTCATAAACAGCCACCGCTACATGCTTCACCTATTTAACTTAAACAACCTATTTAACTTAAACAAGCCGAAGCAAAATAAGTTCAAGTAAAAAAAAAACACAAACAAACAAACAAAGGACATGGCAACAGTGGCAAATCAATCTTTTCACCATCCTAGATATCAAAGAGTGTGGACCCGTAACAAACTAGAACGAAGCAAAAGAGCAAGCTAGAGAGATTTCAAGCGAAACTACAATAAAATAGGTTAATAATAAGAAAAACCTTAAATTGCCAGAATTGTGATAAATTCATTTTTCGTTAATTTCTATCAAATTTTACTATTAAATTACTGAGTTGGATGATATATAACAATTACCAGATGCGCCAATTTGGGATTTTACCCTTCATCCAATTTGTAATCTTTTATGGTATTAATCCAATTTAACGGAAATTAACAAAGAGTAAATTTTTTTTATAAATGTACAAATTTGAAGGTGCCAAAAAAAATGTACAAATTTGAAGTTTTTTATGGTTAAAAATTAGTTTATAATAAATTTATCATAAGTGCACCGACTTAAGATTTTTCGTGGTATTAATCTTAAAATAAAAGAGGACTTCGCAATGCACGCACATTTGAGCAATCATTCAGTGTAAATAGTTACTCATGTAATCAAGATATTCATGGAACTATTTCATTTGGGCAATTTTGCTTATTAAGATGCTAGAATCCCTCGGTTAAAACTAGGGAACATAAATTAAACCTTCGAAGATTAGCCACCTACTTACTTCAGGTGAAAATCACCATAGTTTCCTTCAAAGAGAAATTCTAAACTTGAAAAAGGGATAGAATTCCGCAATACGCATCACACGAAAAATGTTAATTTTTCAATGAGACAATGTCCATTTAGTATCGAGATGGATGATCATGAAATCAAAACAACAGAACTCGCAAAGCATAAATCCTCACAGCTAAATATTTTTTAGGAAGAACAAAAGGAAACGAAATCATATGGGCACTCCCCAATCCCTCACCCGAGAGAGAGAGAGAATGCCGGCAACTGGGCGGCAAGAACCTTCGCAGCACGTTCGCGGTAACAAATGACCGAAAATTTAGCTGGCAACATGACGATTATTAGGCGAGCACTGAGCCAACGCAGGTGGCAGAGCTGAGACTTGAGTATCCAAAGTTCGCTTTGCGAGCTTTGTGGAGAAGTATCCAAAGCATAATCTGTTCCGTCGCCGAATCACCACTGATCCATTTTGTGTTCTCTGTTCTACCTGCTCCCCCGAATCAACAGAACATTTATTTCTGCAGTGCCCTTGGACACAACAGATTTGGAATCATCCTAAAGTACAAATCACAGTCACAGATTTTGCAAATCATCGCATTGATGCTTGGCTTGCAGATCTATTACAACAGCAAGGAAACGTACCGAAGTTTGAGACTATAGCAGCTCTTTTATGGCAAATCTGGAAGGCCAGAAACCATGTCATATTTCGCCACCAGTTCACGCACCCGGACCAGATCGTGGAATCAGCTCTAGCGCTTACTCACCTGCAAATTACAGTTCAGAATCACCATTTGAAGCAACCACAGAAGACAGGAACGACTTCGCCGAACCCTAACCTTACCTGGATCCCACCGGTACAGGGTATGGTGAAGGTCAATATAGATGGTGCCTTTCCCATTGCAGAAAACCTGGGTGCGATTTCCAGTATCCATCGGGATCACACAGGCAGATTGATCGGTGGTTTCACCAAAAGTGTTCCAGCATCCTCCGCCCTTGAAACAGAGATTCAAGCTCTATTATATACACTGAAAGACATTCTTCAACAAGGGAAGCATCATTCTCACCTGATCATTGAAACCGACTGCCTAATTTTGGTTGAAGTGATGCATCGTGAGCGTCTCCCGCCGTGGGACTGCCGTGCTCTTCTCGCCGAATGCGAAGACGTCTTGCCCTCTTTTTCCAATCTGACGGTGACTCATTGCAGAAGATCAGCAAATGCCCTAGCCGACTGGGCTGCGAAAGCCCACGGTCGAGGTTTCCTTCCCCCAACTTGGGCTTCGTTACCCGTTCCTCCGATGTTAGATCTGATTTGTAATGAAGCCCTACTTGCGGGTTGTACTAATTTCCCTACTTAATGAGCAAATAGTTCTTTCCGTCCAAAAAAAAAACGAGAGATAGAGTAATTCGAAGGAGATGAGCGATAGAGAGCGATTTAAAGGGCTTCTCGATTTAGGGTTTGAGAAGCCATAAGTGACGAGCATGATTTTATGTTTCGACGGTTCGATTTGGTTATGAACCGAACTAAACTGGCAAAAAGAAATGTGTTTTTTTCCCATTATCTAAATTGAAAATTGAACCCAACCGAAAATACACAAAATTTTTGTTTGATTTTCTTGTTGGGTTTTGACCCCCTAATGATTGTCAATTTCTTACTTTCTTGAAGTACAACTTTAAAAGTATTGGGTGCTTCTTATGTCACTAGGTATGATATAGTGAAAGATGTCTATGGGGTTCTTAAGATGATTGATGGATATTGTGAGAATGAGGACAAAATTTTGCAAAACATAACCAAGAGAATGAAGACCAGATTCAATAAGTATTTTGACAATATGGACAACATCAATCTAACTTTGTTAATTGTATGCATACTTGACCCTTGACACAAGTAAAAATAGGTGAAATTCATGACTAATGAAGTTTATCAAAGATAAATTAACAACATTTTTGACATTATTGTTGGAGCAATATCACATCGGGATATGCCTCTAAAGCAAATTGAGGTTAAAGGGTATAAGGACAATGAGCATGTCAAAGTCGCCTGTGGTTGGTGCAAACACTATGGCTACAATGTATCTTAGCCAAATGAGACATTATTTGGAAGGAAAATCTAAATTAGATAAGTATTTGGAAGAAGGATGTGAATGCTATAGCTCCCACGATGATATCTTAAATTGGTGGAAAGTCAATTATTCGAGATTGTCTTATCTTCTCTCCATTGCTCAAGATATTTTGGCCGTGCTTGTCTCAACTATAGCATCAAAGGCTGCATTCAGGACGAGACGTCATGTACTTGACTTATTTCATGGCTTTTTGACCTAAGCATAGTGGAGATTTTTATATGTGTTCAAGATTACTCATGATCCTCATCAATTTCATTGTTGATCAAAGAGGACTTAGAAAAACTCAAATTTTGAATTAGGTAAGAAAATTTACCATGGAATTTTTTATACCCTTCCATATTGCAATAGATACTTCAATTCTCATTTTCATTGCATATTTGATGAAGAATTGTCAACTATGATCATGGAATTGAACTCGACATTGGTTTCTCTTTATGATCGACGAATTTGGAGGTACTTGTTAAACCATTTTTTTTTTTTTTATCGAGATTTGGAGAAGGAATTTCAAGAATGACGGTAGTTTTGTAATTACCTAGTTATCCTTTATGTCTTCAACTTATGTTAATATGGAGGATGGTAAGTCCTCTGTTTTGTTTGCCTGTTGCTGTCATAGTGACTTTTCTTTTAAATTATTATTATAGTGAGAGGGGATGGATAATGCACTACTGCTAGTCTTCATTGTTGCTGTGGATGTATATTGGTTCTTGCATCAGCATGTTTGGTTTATTATTATAGTGAGAGGGGATGGATAACTACTGCTAGTCTTCATGTTTGAAGTTCTTACGATAATTCAAACGTCCTCTTCTAAAGAGAGTTTATAAGGATGTAATGTAGACTTGGTTAAAGGATAGAGATACGAAAAGATTTGCACTTGAACATTTTTTATTGAGGGGTTTGAAGTTGGAGATTATCTTGGCATCATTTCCAACTTTTCTCCTAAAGCTCTTCACCGGCCACAAAAGTCCAGACTTGACCCTTCTGGGATTGGTGAGATCATTGCTTTTTCGCTGGGATGACCTTTTAGAACTTTAGTCCTTGGCCTTGGCATTTTCACTTCATTGAACACGATTTTTTCTTTTTCCAATGTTGCGTGTGATTTTGGGCACTTTTGCAGCACTCTTTCCTAAACGTCAGTCTTTAACTTTGTGCCTAAATTGACTGTTGCTCAATTTAGCATTTTTGGAGGCTCAAGGCTTTTGTCTGTTGGATGTATGCCCTAAAACTACTATATAATTGTTACATATTAGGGATTTTAGTTATATTTTCATTATTATTATTTAATTAATGGCAATGACGTATTCATTCATTTGTCAAATTATTTTATATATATGGATGCTTCCATAAGATCAGTTGCAACTATACTTATTTTTGAGATGTCAAGAATATAAGTGACGGGTTCAAGTTAGGCTGAATCTTTAAATAGTTCCCGGTCGATAGATCATTGGGTGGATATTAATAACTATGTTGAGACCGGTATATTCATAACTTCCCCATTAAGTATTTGATACTTAAGGGAATGATGAGTTACAAGTCATTGGGTATTGTGATGCCTAAGTTAAAAACACAAGTATTTGTATTAGACAAGTTCACTGAATGTGAATCATATGAAACGATTAGCGACATGGAAGCTTTTAGCATTGTCAATGTCTAATTGTTCATGCTTTGATTTTATGTAAATAATCCTTAGACCTGAGGCACAGTGTTAACTTGTGTGTCGAACAACTATGGTTCATGGGTGCACATAATACCGGTCATTGATCCATTTTTATACCCGATGGTCATAGTTTGTTCATATACGAAGTTGCATGTGTGCGCAATATGAAATTTGTCTCCTTGTTACATGTAAGGTATAATAATGATGTTCTATGTGATCTAATTATGACACTACATTGAAATCATTGGCGGGGTTGCAATCGAGAATAAAATTGTTTATGTCTCGAATAAAATGCATGTCAATTAGATTTGTGTATATGATTGAATTAATGACTTGACAAATATTTCATGGTTTTTGTTTGATTGGGACATAGTAAGACAGAGGGATTGAATTACACTATAGTCAAAGTTGACATGTCCATTATGTTCTTAAAATATTCACACTATTTGGGTAGCCATGACATATTGCTAAATGTCAATCATGACTTGTAGACTTAAAAGATTAATCGGGACAATTAATTCTTTTTGGAGTATTAATGTGTTAGTACAAGACTACCGCTCGCAGCGGCGCAGCTGGCTTGAGGCTCTCTCCCCCTCACGAAGGGGAGGAGTTTGAATCGTTAAGGATTCTTACGGTCTTACCTGGAGTACTGTGGTGGTGGGTCCTGCAGTCGCTTTCCCAGGGTTTGTTCGCCGGTTGTCGGTTTACGGGGTTCCTTGGGTTATCCAAAAAAAGAAGAAGTGTTAGTACAAGTCTTACTACCAGCTTAGTGATGAACTTGGAGATGCCAAATACCATAAACAATTAGGATAACGTGGAATAAGAGAAAAATATTGTTGTAAATGTGTTTGCAATTACTGCAATCGAATTGAGTCAATTCGTATTATAGTCACGGGCTTACTTGCATATGATGCATTTGTATTTCCAAAGTAAATACATAATAATGTATTCCAAATGTACATATAAAGATTATGTTCTGTTTATTTTTAAGGAGATTGATTAATTAATTATTCATTCATTTAATTAATTAATTAATTAAAGTTGAAATAGTCAGCAATTCTTGCTGACCATTTGGCACGAATAATCGTGCACATGCACGGTTGATGATTCGTGCACGATCATGCTCGAAGCAACCATGCACGAAGCAACCGTGCATGTGCACGATTATTCGTGCCAAATGGTCAGCAAGAATTGCTGACCATTTCAACTTTAATTAATTAATTAATTAAATGAATAAATAAATAATTAATCAATTCCCTTAAAAATAAGAAGAACATAATCTTTATATGTACATTTGGAATATATTATTATGTATTTACTTTGGGCATACAAATGCATCATATGCAAGTAAGCTTGTGACTATAATACGAATTAAATTAAATCTCATTTAATTTAATTTCGAATAATCGTGCACATGCACGAATTAGTAACAGTTTGGCAACCGTTGATGATTTCGTGAAAATGTGTTTTATTTATTTATTTTTATTAAATGTCGCAACAAGGAGAGATGAGAGCTCGTTGCTGAAAATATAGAGCAAAGTGTGTGTGTTCTTGTGTTCATCGAGAGATGTGATAAAGAAAAGTGTTCTCTTGTTCGGGCCTTGACTATAATACATAAAGGATATGGAGAATTACTTCACGAGATTGCTAGCACGATCAAAGTGATAATTATCCAAAAGTTTTCTCTTCCGTTCGACATTTATTGTTATTGTATCTGAACTAGAGGTCCGACATTTGTGGGGCTCAAACTATAGAACATCCAAACCAATTCGTATATAGCGCGTTTCGAGATGTAATTCGTTTAACTCCCTTTTTATATTCAAATTTTTGATTAAAACGCACTAACGACGCCTTCGGAAAATCATGTATAAAATATATCATTTTTATTTCTGCTGTGTTCTTATATTAATATATCATTTTTAAGGGGATTGATTAATTAATTAATAAATTAATTAAAGTTGAAATGGTCAGCAATTCTTGCTTACCATTTGGAACAAATAATCGTGCACATGCACGAAGCAACCGTGCACGTTTGCACGTTTGCTTCGTGCATGAATCAGCAACGGTTCGGCAACCGTTGCTGATTTCGTGAAAATGTGTTTTTTTTTTATTTATTAAATGCCGCAACAAGGGGAGATGAGAGCTCGTTGCTGAAAATATAGAGCAAAGTGTGTGTGCATTCTTGTATTCTTCAAGAGACGCAAGAATGAAGAGTGTTCTCTCATTCGAGCCGTGACTATAATACATTAAGGATACGGAGAATTAATTCACGAGATTGCTAGCACGATCAAAGTGGTAATTATTCGAAAGTTTTCTATTCCGTTCGACGTTCATTGTTTGTGTGTCTAAACTAGAAGTCCGACGCTTGTGGGGCTCGAATTATAGAACATCTGAACCAATTCATATAAAATGCGTTTCGAAAGATAATTTGTTTAACTTCCTTTTTATATTCAGATTTTTGATTAAAACGCATGAACAATACCTTCCGAAAATTATGTATAAAATATATCATTTTTATTTATGCTACTTTTTTATATTAATTTTACCTATATATGATTCATGAATCCCAACATTGTCTTCAGTCGATGCTCAGGACCATATTGCTTCGTTGGTGCAGCTCACCTGCTTTGTCCTGGTGTGAGTGATAATTGCCAGCTGGGTTCAGAAACGAATGTACAAGTTCAAGTGGGTTCCGCAGGGGATTATCATCAAAGGTTGTGGCTTCCTCAAAAAATGACTGCTAACCTTAAGATGCACAATACGCCAAATTACCTGTTGCCAAAAAGATTGAAAAGAAACATGATTATTCTACCAATTGCATTGTAAGGTTCTAACTCAGGCAGGCTGTAGCTGAGGGTGCTGAGCTTCATAAGACGAGGAAGTCGGCGTACTTTCAGGAGTCAATCTTTTACGTCCCTCCCAATCATAAAAAAAAAAAAAAAAAAAAAAAGAGAGAGGAAAAATAAAATAAAAAGAAAGGTCTTGTTGGAGTAAGTGCATGAAAGAATGAAAAATTCTTTTCCTGCGAAAAAAAGATGAGGGGCTCGATGTTTAAGATGTCTGTTATGCTGACGTAATGATGAAGTACATTAGGTACTTTGATTCTCGATAATGATTATCTAGCTCCAGTTCAAAGCTTCTAGCTAGGCAGTTAGCCGTCACTTAAATAAAGATAAATATTTCCTTATATAAAGTCCCAATTTATTCAACCCATTTTCATTTCCAGTTCATCATCCATGGCAGACTCCAAACCTGAGAGGTAATACAAACCCTTCACCCTCAAACATTTATTTTTTTCTTTGAATTCCTTCCAAATTTCGTTTTGCTCTGCAAAGTTTTTTCCCCCATTCTTTCTGTACGTCTTTTTTCAGGTATGCAGTCGTTACAGGAGCCAACAAAGGGATTGGGTTTGCAGTGTGCAAGCTCCTGGCTTCCAAAGGGATTGTGGTGGTATTGACTGCTAGAGATGAGAAGAGAGGACTTGAAGCTATTGACAAACTGAAATTAGAATATGGTCTCTCTGATCATGTCATTTTCCACCAGCTTGATGTCTCCGATCCCGCCAGTGTTTCATCTCTTGCTGACTTTGTTAAGCACAAATTTGGAAAGCTCGATATTCTGGTAAACCCTGAAAAGTCGTCTTTCTTTTGGGACCAACAGAGATAAGGGTTATATATCCCAAAAACGTATGCATCGTTGATGGTGGATGACAGAATACTGCTATAGTAGTAACATGAGCATTTCCTATTTATAAAGGCAAAGAAGGGTAATTTGCAATGAAAATCTTGATGTACCTTGGATTGTGGTATTGATAAATAACTCAATATGTGGGATTGAGGTGTTTGGATGTTCTCGCATTAGCGAGGAAAATGTGGTCATCCCTTTCAGTCAGGGATATGTCTGATCTCCCCTTGTCTATCCGAGGTGCATAATTTTAAGAATGAGTGATAACTTCGATTGACTCGATAGAGAATGGTGCCAATCTGCTGTGACATCTGCCTTTCTTGAATGGTGTTATGGAGTTTCAGTCCGAGTACCAGACGTATAGTATGCATCACTGCATTGATCTCCCTTCTATTGTGCATTATATTGTTTGATGCGTGGGTTTCCATTCAATCACATTACTCAATTAATTATCTAGTTAGTTCAGGATTTACTGTGACGGTCCTCCTTATTTTCTGATTTTTTAGGACGCGTTGGATAACATTTCTGTTTTGTAATATATATTCATACTTTTTTTCTAGAAATAA
Organism: Eucalyptus sideroxylon x Eucalyptus melliodora; assembly: GCA_016097485.1. NCBI lineage: Eukaryota > Viridiplantae > Streptophyta > Magnoliopsida > Myrtales > Myrtaceae > Eucalyptus > Eucalyptus sideroxylon x Eucalyptus melliodora. Next base: position 20,131,720 of record CM027827.1, read on the forward strand.
TCTTTTCTTATTTCTGTACCGTAGAATATTTTCTCAATAAAAGAACACGTTTGGTAATTATATAAAATTTCTATTATCAGAATAGAAAAAGAATAGCAATGCATTTAGTAATGTTTTTTCTTTTCTTCTTCCTCCCTCACCAAAGAAAAGAAAAAAAAGAAAAAAACTTATTTCTAGAAATTGTTTTTGGAAACAAGAAGTTACTTTTTTTTTTTTTAATTTCTTGTTTCTATTCCAAATCTATTCATTGGCTACTTTTCTATTTCGATGAATAAAAAAATTAGTTGACATTATCAAACGAATTTCTGTTCTTTTTTTTTTTTTTAATCTCAGGGAATAAAAGAGCAAAAGAACAAAAGAATAAAAGAACAAAGAAATTGGCAAGTTGCATGCAGGACCCTAGTATATTACGAGGGAAAAGAATTTCTTTAGTCCCTTCATACTCGTTTAGTGACGGGCCTTATTTTATCATTGCAGAAGAATATTGTGCTAAAAGAATCTCTTTTCCAGGTGAACAATGCTGGTGTTTCTGGAGCCATCGTCGACGCTGATGCATTGAGAGTTTCCGGCATTGGAAAGGTATGCTTTCAGTTTCTCTTACAATGGTGTTGATCAAAGAGAAACTCAATTTGAACAAGATTTCTTGGCTTCAAACTCTCTAGTGCACTATGAAGAGTGCACTATCCAAATTGATGTCATCACAAGCTCTTCAATAAAGACCAAGGATATACTTATATCCCCAAAATAGGAAACTGTTCTCAATCAACCTTAACTCCAACTTTAATGCGAGATTTTGTGAGACCACCATCAACTGTTCTAAAAACTTAAGTTATTAGATAAAAATGTAGTTTTATATATAATTACTCTAACACTTCCCCTCACGCTTAATTTAGTCTTTTTGCCTAGTATTAGGTATGAAAATATTCGATCAAGGAGGCAAATAGGGTTTAGAAAGATTTGAACTTACAACCTTCAGCTTTAATTTTATGTGAGATTTTGTAGGATCATTGTTATTTATTTTAAAAACTTAAGCTATTAGATGAAAGTATGATTTTATATTTAATTACTCTAACAATAGGTAGTAAATCGATGTTTTGCATTGCTTGTATAGACATCATAGCACAAGTTGTACTCAGACTTGGCTTTCTACTTAGATTGGATTTTATTTATGGGCTCAAACTCAAAACATATTTCTAACATCACTATGGTCTTTTCGGCTCTTGTGAAGATATTGTTAGAGATTTTCTTTTCTATTACAATGGAAATGATTGTGACTAAAGTTAGAACATCATTCTCCTAATAAGTTACACATGGTTATTAGAAAGAAACGTCACGAAGAAGAACCATTTATGAGTCAACCAGTGCAAAGAGGAATTCTGATCCTAACGAAATATACCTCGTTTGAATTTTTTGTGGCTAACTCCTCCTAGGAGATGCCACTGTGAGCTTCCTAGGATTTTAAAATACATATTCATTGTTATGTTTCTTACGCTGGTTTGTAAGATTTTCTATTGATGATGCAGAAGCAAGTCGATTTGAGTAAAATTATGACAGAGACATATGAATTAACTGAAGAGTGCCTGAACATTAACTATTATGGTGCCAAAAGGATGGTCGACGCATTCATTGGCCTTCTCCAAACATCAGACTTGCCCACGATCGTCAATGTTTCCTCGTCGATGGCGAAGCTAGAGGTAAGAAGTACTAAGTTTGCAACTTCAATGATATTTCTCAGTAATGTAAGAATGACAAATTTACTCTCGAGCTGTCAAATTTGACGCAAAGCATCATTTTGCCAAGAGAACACTACAGTGCGGCGGATCAAGCTTTAAGCTAGACCTGTTTGCTAGATATAGGTCTCATGGGAATCGGATATTACCTTTAAAAGGCAATAGAGATTTCTGACAGTGTTTTCTTATGGCGTGAAGGAATTCTTTCAGATCTCTTTTTTCGGGTCAAACACAAGTGAAATATGTTCCGTGAATTCATTGCTGTCATATTAATTTTCAGATCTCTTTTTGCGGGTCAAACACAAGTGAAACATGTCCCGTGAATTCATTGCTGTCATATTAATTTTCAGATCTCTTTTTGCGGGTCAAACACAAGTGAAATATGTTCCGTGAATTCATTGCTGTCATATTAATTTTTCATGTGGTTTTTTCTTTTGGCCATGTTCTATCTAGAACATTAAACTATCGAAATGCTGTTCCATATTTATATCATTGCGGATGAATAATATTTTGATCATCCTGCAACCTTTTGATTAGAATTTACCGGAGGGCTTGGCTTCAGAAGTGTTCAGCAATGCCGAAAGCCTCACAGAAGAAAAAGTGGACGAGGTATTAAAGGAGTTTCTAAATGATTTTGAAGAAGGTTCTGTAAAGACGAAAGGCTGGCCTGTTCATCTATCTGCATATACAGTCTCTAAAGCGGCCTTGAATGCGTACACACGGATTTTAGCAGCAAATTACCCCACATTTCGTATAAATTGCGTCTGCCCTGGATTTGTCAAGACGGATATAAATTGCAACACCGGTTCCTTGACTCCTGAGGAAGGTGCAGAAGGTCCCATGAGTCTGGCCTTATTGCTGAGTGGCGGTCCATCTGGTCGATTCTTTCAAGGCACAAAAGAGGCTACATTTTGATAGAACATGTTCTATTGTTAGATGTGTAAGAATTATTGTGGTTTACATGATATGATTTATTATATGGTTTAATAATTGTTGAAATGCTATAAAATAAATAAATATTAGTTATGAGAAGTTGCGACTCTAATAAAATGAAGATGTATGACTTTTATGAAGGTTGAAAATGCGCTTTGATGGAAGGCACCTATTGAAAGAACGTATAAATAGAGTTCGGTCCTCTCTTCACCTACGATGAACAACAATAACATAAAAGAACTCGGTATTCTCTCCTCCATCGATAGAATACATTAAAGAATAGTGGGTTAAGGGAGAGAAATCAGATTTCTTCATTTGATTCGAGTTCTTCGGTTTTTCATAACAATTATTATTAAAGGGTAACGCTATGGATAAAGGTACGTCTTCATCTATTTATGAAAAATCATGAAAATCAAAGATCACTGTTTTATTATGAATTTCCACATTAAAGAATTATTTGTATTATCTAACAATTAATATCAGAGCATGATTTATGATCTCATGATTTTTCCGTTTATAGAAATATTATAATTTATGTATGATGTTTCGTTGAATGATCCTGTTCGTACTATTTGTTGTTGTTGAAAATGTTTTCGGATGGTTCTGTTAATTAAAAAAAAAATGAATGAAAAAGGACGAAAATGGAGGAATTTGGAGTTTTGAGGCCAAGTGAGAAACTCCCTGATTCTAGGCAAAATCCGGCGACCCACCGCTTGATTCGGACCCATACAGTCGCATTGCCATGAGGAACATTAGCCATGAGTTTTTCCGGTATATCAGTGTTCGCCGGAGGCTAATTGAGCGGCGGAAGTCGCGGTGGTTAAGGATTTGCATCCTGGGAAATTTTCGTTTGATTTGAGGCCAATTTCTTGGTCATTTTCTCCAAAACTTGAACCCATGTGGTGCCGGCATGCTCTTCAAAACCCATTACTTATTTGTGTCTGGGATGGGTTGCCGAAGAAGAAACGGTTGGCGAAACCGCAGTAGAACGACGAAAAATGGCGAAGAAACACGTTCTGTGCGTGAGGAAGAAAGCGCGTGGGCTCACGCGTGTGCTGTAGTTGCAGGTGCGTGAAACCCATGCACCATGCGCTCTCACGCGCGCTTAACCGTTGCATGCGTGGATCCCACGCGTGCGACAGTTGCAAGGCGCCTGCGCATTGAACGTGCGCGTGCGGGGCACACGCCTGCGGCGGATGCAAGCGCTTGCTCGGCACGCGCTTGATGTACCGCGGTACCGTTTTTTATTTTATTTTATTTTTCTGCCCCTATTTATTTATAATTATGATTCTGCCCTTATGGAATTATGATTTTACGATTTTGCTCTTATGCTTTGATTACATTTTTTGTTCTTGTGTGCAATTTGGTAAATATTTGTATTTTACAATATTAAAAATTTATATTATGAATGGTTTGTTAGTCACCAAAGTGGCCAAACCTTGAAATCTTTTGAATATTTGATATTGTAAATTGTCTTATTCAATTACCTATGATTAATTGATGCTATATATGAAATTGATATGTTTCATATCATTATTGGTGTTATGGGTATATTGAAGTTTATTTATTATAAGAACTTAGGGATTAACCCAAAGGTTAATTATTTTCTTATAATTCATGAACATGATACTTGGTAATTAATATGACTTATTAAATTTATTTGTATATCCAAAGATAGCAAATAAATTTTAATAAGATATATTTATAATTACCAAATAAAAGTTATCTTATGGTTTATATATATTTGTATATCATAGGATCGCCCAAAGGAGAACTATGATGTGTATGTGTAGTTTAGTTTGAATCCGATTAGGTGATATTTTCAAGGCATTAATGTATGAGTATTTTTTTACACATTTGCAATATCTATACCGTTTCACTCCATTCGCATGCCTCGTCTGTTCCCTTATTCAATGGAATGAATTTTCCTGATTGGAGTGAACAAGTCCAGTTTCATTTAAGTGTCTTGGATCTTGATTTAGCGCTTCAAGTTGAGAAACTAGCTGCTATTACTGATAAAAGTAGCGATGATGAAAAGTCTTTCCATAAAACTTGGGAAAGATCGAACAGACTAAGCTTAATGTTCATGCGAATGATAGTTGCAAACAACTTAAAAACTTCTCTTCTCAAAACTGACAATGCTAAAGAATTTTATGAAATTTATGGAAGAGCGTTCTCAAACTACTGATAAGTCACTTGTTGGTACATTGATAAGCACACTGACTACCATGAAATATGATGATTCACGTACCATGCATGAGCATATACTTGAAATGACGAATTTGGCAACAAAGTTAAAGACCTTAGAAATGAACGTGGATGATAAGTGGAATGTGAATGAATTGAAATAAACTTTTTAATACAGTTTATACTTAATTCCTTGTCTCATGAGTAATATGGGCCATTTCAAATGAATTACAACACTATAAAAGATAAGTGGAATGTGAATGAATTGAGCAGTATGCTAGTTCAAGAGGAAATAAGGATATGAATTAAAAGGCTTATTCTGTTTATCTCTCAAGTCATCAAGAAGTTCAAAGGAATTTCAAGAGGAAAGGTGGAAGGAGCAAGAAGAAAGGACTACATGTCCTGAATGACTCTTCAAAGGTTTCTCAAATCCACAAGAAGGAACACAATTTTATTAAGTGTCTTTTTTGTAACAAAATTGAACACTTGAAGAAAGATTGTCTGAAACGTAAGCCTTTGTTTGAAAAGAAAGGTAAGCCTTGTGCTTTAGTATGTTTTGAATCAAATTTTACTGAAATTCCTCATAATGCTTGGTGGATTGATTCTGGTGCCACCACTCATGTGTCAAATACGATGCATGGATTTCTTACGATCCAAATTATAAAGCCAAATGAAAATTATGTGATTATGGGGGACAAAAACAAAACTCCAGTTGAAGGCATTGGCACTTATCGTTTGATCTTAGAAATTGAGCATTATTTGGATTTGTTTCAAACCCTTTATATACCTACATTTTTTCGCAATTTAATTTCTTTGTCAAGACTTGATGTAGCGGAATTTTATTGTAAGTTTGGCTCTGAATCTTTTAGTTTATTTAAAAGTGATACTTTTATTGGAACTAGAACTTTATGTGATAGTCTCTACAAATTTAGACTTGATAATACTTCTGTTGAGATATTAATGACCTTGCATCATAATGTTAGCACCAAATGAAGTTTGGTGAATGAGAATTTTGCTTACTTGTGACATAAACGTTTGGGCCATATATCCAAGGAAAGAATGTAAAAATTAATGAAGAATGAAATCCTTCCAAATTTGGATTTTACTGACCCTGGAGTATGTATTGATTGTATTAAAGGTAAACAACCAAAGCCCACTAAGAAAGATGCCACAAAAAGCACATAGCTTCTTAAAATTATACATACTGACATATGCGGTCCTTTCGATGTTCCATCTTTTGACAAAGAAAGCTATTTCATCACATTTATTTATGATTTTTCACATTATGGTTACATTTATCTATTGCACGATAAGTCTCAATCAGTGGATGCACTTGAAGTGTATATTAAAGAGGTTGATAGGTAATTAGATAGAAAAGTGAAAATAGTAAGATCGAATAGAGGCGGTGAATATTATGGAAAGTATGATGAATCGGAACAATGTCTAGGTCCATTTGCTAAATTCCTTGAAAGATATGTCATTTGTGCTCAATACACAATGCCAAGTACACCACAACAAAATGTTGTAGCAAAAAGGCGTATTCGTACTTTAATGGAAATTGTTAGGAGTATGATGAGTCATTCATCTTTATCCTTGTCTTTGTGGATGTATGCTTTAAAGACTTCTATGTATTTATTAAATAGGGTTCTTAGTAAAGTAGTTCCAAAGACTCCCTTTGAACTGTGGACGGGAAGGAAACCTAGTTTACGATACCTGCATATTTGGGGTTGTCAAGTAAAATTAAGAATTTACAATCTACATGAAAGAAAATTGGATTTAAGAACGATCAGTGGTTATTTCATTGGTTATGTAGAGAAATCCAAAGGGTATAAATTTTATTGTCTTAATCATAGTATAAGAATTGTTGAATTTGGAAAAGCTAAGTTCATTGAGAATGATGACATCAATGGGAGTGAAAGAGTGTGTGACGCTTACATTCAAGAAGTAAGGGTATAAGTTCCTATACCCAAAGTTTCTAAAGTTGTTGTTCCTGATATTATAGTATAACCTAATAATAATCGAGAACAATAGATTAATGAATAAACACTCTATAATGGAGATGTCAACATTGAACTTCCAATAGTTGAGTCAGGAGAAATAGCATTAAGAAGATCTCAAAGAGAAATGAGGTCAGCTATTTCTAATGACTATATGGTTTATTTACAAGAGTCAGAAATTGACCTAGGAATTGGAAATGATCTAGATTCATTTTCCCAAGCCATGAAATGTGAAAATTTGGTTTAATGCTATGGAAGAAGAGTTAAAATACATGCATTAAAATCAAGTTTGGGATATTGTTGAATTGTCTAAAGGATGTAAAAATGTCGGGTTTAAATGGGTCTTTAAGACCAAGTGCGACTTAAAAGGCAATATTAAACGACATAAAGCTAGACTTGTTGCAAAATGTTTTACGCAAAAAGAAGGTATTGACTATAAAGAAACATTTTCACTAGTCTCTAAGAATGACTCACTTAGAATCATTATGGCTTTGGTGGCTCATTATGACTTGGAGTTATACCAAATCAATGTAAAAACCGCATTTTTTAATGTGAATTTAGAATAAGAGGTTTATATGGACTAACCTGAAGGCTTTTCAGTTAAAAGAAAGGAACATATGATATGTAATTAAAGAAGTCAATATATGGACTTAAACAAGCTTCCCCACAATGGTATCTTAAGTTTAATTATACCATAACTTCATTTGGATTTAAGGAAAACACCGTTGATCGGTGTATATATATGAAGATTAGTGGAAGCAAGTTTATTTTTCTAGTTTTGTATGTTGATGATATTTTGCTTGCTGCTAATGATCCTGGTTTGTTACATGAAACCAAGAAATTTCTCTATAAGAATTTCGAAATGAAGGATATGGGAGAGGCAACATATGTGATAGGAATAGAAATATTCTATGATAGATCATAGGGATTATTAAGATTGTCTCAAAAAGCCTATATTGAGAAAATTTTTAGAGAGATTTAATATAAGTAAATGTTCAGCAGGAATAGTTTCAATTCAGAAATGTGACAAATTTAGCCTTATACAATGTTCGTAAAGTGAATTGAAACGAGAACAAATGAAAAATATTCCTTATGCATCTATTGTGGGGAGCTAGGATGAAGTCACTTTCTCTCTCCTCGACCTCCTTGAATGCCCCACACTTTCTTCATGTATAAGGTTTTTGTTTTATTAGGTTAGAAGGCTAAAATGGTAATTTCACTAGGCCTATCTACTCTTCATGCACATGGGTCATTAATGAGGGACCTTGAAAAGACCAAAAAGGTTTTGGATGGCCCATGGGCCACTGGGCCAGCCCTCCTTAAGCGTGAGGCCCATTGGGCTACCCATCTTTGGGGGTGAGGCCCATTGTGCCCACTTGTAGGCTTAAGCCCACATGGGTCCCCCTGAGTGGCCCACTTTCTTTCTTCTAAAATTTTGTGATTCACCATTAAAAAATTGAGTTTTCGCCCCAAAGTAGCATTCTTGGCGTTTTTGTGGTCTATCGATTCCCGTTATAATCCTATTTTGAAGATTGATCATTGTTGTAATCTCGTTCCATTGATTGAGGTCGAATTAAGGATATCACAACTCCCCCTTAAAAAAATTTTGTCATCGAAATTTGTAAGATTACTCATTTCTTCAAACAAATGAGGATATTGGCTTCTTATTTTATCCTCTCCTCACTTTCCTAAATCACTCCTTCAGTGCCATGATGTCATCAAATGATTTTGATTAAGGGAATGACCTTACTACGCAATACTTGTTCCTTTCTATCCATGACTTGCACTGGTTGCTCAACGTATGACATTCTATCATCAACTTCGATCTCTTCATAGCTAAGCATGTGCTTTGAGTTCGGTTCTTATTTCCTTAGCATGAATATGTGGAACACATTATGAATGTGAGCAAGATTGGATGGCAACGTTAAATGATAGGACAAGGTCCCTATTCATTCTAGAATCTCAAAGGGTCTAACGAACTTGAGGCTTAACTTCCATTTCTTGCCAAAATGGGACCTTCCTCTCATTGGCAACACCTTAAGGAATATGTGTTCCCCTACTTGAAACTCTAGAGACCTTGGTCATTTATCCACATAATTTTTGTGGCAACTTTGGACTATCTTTAGCCTTTCCCTTATAATCTTAACAACATCTGCGAATTATTGAACTAGCTCAGGGCTAGTAATCTTCCTTTCTTCAACTTCATCCCAACAAATATGGGGTTCTATAGGCATGATTATATAATGCCTCAAATGGTGCCATTCCAATGTTCTATTGATAGATGTTATATGCAAACTCAACAAGGTGTAGTTGATCTTTTCATCCTCCTTTGAAATCTACAATGCAAGCTCGCAACATGTTCTCAAGGGTCTGAATGGTTTTCTCAAATTGACCATCTATCCGCAAATGATAAGCCGTGCTAAATTACAATTTCATTCCCATGGCAATCTGCAAGCTTTTCTAAAATGCAGCTGTGAACTTCGGATCTCAATCGGAAGTGATCATCACGGACACTCCATGTAATCGAATTATTTGCCTCAAATATAACTCGGCATAGCTATTCGGAGTATGGTCCTTTCACACTGTAATGAAATGCATAGATTTAATCAATCTATCCACAATGACCTAAATATAGTCATTACCTTTTCGATTCCTTGACACTCCCATCACAAAGTCCATCGTGATATGCTCCTATTTCCATTTTGGGATTTCTAATGGTTATAGCACCCTACCACGTTTGTAATTTTGAGCTTTAACCTGTTGGCATGTCAAGCACTTTGCCACGTTCTTGGCGATATTGATTTTCATGACATTCCACCAATAATTATGCCGAAGGTTCTTGTACATCTTCATACTACCTAGATGTATGATGTGGTTGCTTTGATGAGCAGTCGCTAAGATCTTTTCCTTAAGTTCTGCATTGTTAGGCATGCATAATCATCCTCAAAACCTCAAGATTCCATCATCCGTCACTTGAAAGTCTGGTTTTCTCTTCTCAAGACTCTTGTGAAATCTTTTGGATTGATGGATCCATCGATTGCAATGTTTTAATCCTAGTTTGCACTTTAGGTTAAATTTGAAGAGTTAGCCATAAGGCTACCTCGAATCCAAAATCCAAATCTCGTATTCCTTCAAGAAGGATTCATTCTTGAACTATCATTTGTGCAATCGTCAACTTTTGACTAAGCGCATCCGCTACCTTATTGGCCTTTTTAGGATGATACAATCGTAGTCTTTGAGAAGTTCCATCCGACATCATTGCCTTATATTCAACTCCTTTTGGGAAAATAGATATTTCAAGTTCTGACGGTCGGTGTAGATCATAAGCTTTTCTCCACATAAGTAGTGCCTCTAAATCTTCAAAGCGAAGATGATTGTTGCAAACTCCAAGTTGTAAGTCGGGTAGATTTGCTCATGAGGCCTCAGTTGTCTAGATGCACAGGTTACTACTCGTCCATGTTGCATTGGGACACATCTTAGTCCTTTATATGAAGCACCGTTGTATATCTTGTATCCTCTAGGACCGGACCGTATTATTGACACTGGGGCAGTGGTCAACTTGTGCTTAAGTTCTTGAAGACTCTTCTCGCACTTATCTGTCTACTTAAACTTCAATTCTTTTTTTAGTAACCACGTTAGGGGCGTAGCTATTCTAGAGAATCTTTCCATGAAGCACTAGTAATAGCCAGCGAATCCTGGGAGAAGTACACTATAAGTGCCATAAGTTGTGTACGACGCTCATTTTGGTGCCAAAAGTTTCAATCGAATCACTTAAGTGCCAAATTGGAGGAAAAACGATTACTTTGGTGCCATTGGTGAGAGATTCCGGCCAAAATGATTACGTGGCTTTTATATTTAAAAAAAAAAATCGACATGGCTTGAGAAACGACGTCGTTTTTCGTCCTCCTTAAGCAAACGACGTCGTTTTGCCATCCTAAGTGGATGGCCTCACAAAAATGACGCCGCACAACTCATATTGGGGATTTTTATTTATTTTTATTTGGAGATTGAAATTAGGGTTCCAATCCTCGTCGGCCGCTAACCTAGCTCGCTCGGCCACCGTTGCTTGGTGACATGAGGTTTGCACTTGAGCGAGATCATGGCCTTCGACTTGGCTGCCGAGTGGCCAAGTCGGGGTTGGGGTCGGGGTTGGAGCTGCGGCCATCGAGTGTGGGGGCTGTCAAGGACAATGACTAGCCCATCACCAGTGATGTCACCGTGGTTGAGGTTGATGCCAGCGACGGTGCGAACACCAGGGTTGTCGGGGGCAAGGGAGCAGAAGACATTGGAGTTGCCACAAACATTGGGGCTGACCCAGTTGGCGGTGAAGTTGTTGGGGTCAGAGAGGATGGCCTGCTTCAGGGCCTGGAGGACAACGTAGGTGTTGCGGAGGCGCGGGTTCTCGAAGGAGGTGGAGGGGTCGATGGTGACTTGCTCGCCGCAGTCACCGAACTCATCGAGGTAGTGGAGGAGGTGGCGGTGCTTAGGGGTGCCATGGGCAGTAGCGGAGAGGATGGCAAGGGAGGAGAAGATGATGAAGAGGACGAAGAGGGCGGCGGTGGCTGAGATTATCTAGCAAATTTAGGGTTTAGGGTTTTGAATTGGGGGAGAGACACCAAACGACGTCGTTTTGTGGTTTACACGCTGATTGTACTCTCTGGCGAGCCACATCAGCGTAAAATATTAATAAAAAAGTACAACGTTGGATTTCCGATCAATTTGATCGGAGTTGGTACTAAAATGATCGTTTTTCAGACTTTTTGGCACTTAAGTGATCCGACGGAAACTTTTGGCACCAAAATGAGCGCCGTACACAACTTATAGCACTGATAGTGTACTTCTCCCGCGAATCCTAGAAAACTTCGAACTTCCTTCACCGTTGTTGGTCTTGGCCAATTCATGATCGTCTCAATCTTTGTTGGATCCATGAAAATTCCTTCGCTTGATATTACATGACTAAGAAATGCTACTTGATTGAACTAGAATTCTCACCTACTAAACTTAGCATAGAATGCGTGTTCTCTAAGGATTAGCAACACTATCCTCAAGTGTAGTTCATGTTCTTCAGGGCTCTTCGAATATACCAGTATGTTGTCAATGAAGACTCTAATAAATTGATCCAAATATGCCTTGAACACTCGGTTCATCAAATCCATGAAGGCAATTGGGGCATTGGTTAACCTAAATGACATCATTGTAAACTCGTAGTGGATGTGTCACATTCAAACGTAATTTTTATGATATCCTCCTTCTTGATCCTCAACTGATGATAGCTCATCCTTTGATCTATCTTGGAGAATAACAAGTCATCGATCATTGATAATGAATACTTGTTCTTAATTGTCACTTGATTGATTTGTTGGTAGTCGATGCATAATCGAAATGATCCATTCTTCTTCTTTAAGAACAAAACTGGTGCTCCTCATGGTGATGCACTATGCGCACGAATCCCTTATCGAGGAATTATTGCATTTGTACCTTCAATTCCTTCAGTTTGGACAATGACATATGATCCGGTGCCTTAGAGATTGGTTCCGTTCCAAGAGCCAACTCAATGAGGAACTCTATCTCTCTTTCTAGAGGCAATCCTAGTAACTCCTTCCAAAAATGTCTACAAAGTCTTGTACTATCGCAATATCTTCCAACTTTCGTTCTTTCATCATCATATCCTCAATTGTTGCCAGATAGCCCTAGCAACCTTCCACTAGTAATTGTTCTACCTCAAGTGGTGAAATCAAGGGTGTAGAAGGTCCTCCTCTATTCCTTACAAATTCATAATGAGAACTACCAATAAGGTTGAACTATATAATCTTACTATAATAGTTAACCATGGCTCATTATGTATTGAGCCAATCAATTCCAATTATGACATAAAAGATATACATAACCAAAACAGATAAATCTACTAACTCCTTTCACCCATTAATAAGTATCTCATACCCTTGACACCCTAAAATAAATAACACCTTATCCTTCATAGGGGTGGAGATGCTAAGAATCGTTTCCAATGGTTTCAATTCTAACTCAATTAATTTAACAAATTGTTATGCTATGAATGAATACGTAGCTTCCGTATCGAATAGCACGTAAGTAGCATGTTGATGTAAGGAGATTATACCAGTAACTACAGTCAGGGAGTCTTTTGCTTCTTTTTTGGTCACTACATATAACTTTCCTTGAGCTAGGGGTCAATTAGGGTTATTTTGCGATGCAGCTTTAGATTGTTGTCCCACGTGCAGTTGTTGTGGTTGCATTCTTGCAGGTCAATGTGAATAATATTGTATTTGATGGCCATGCTAGCCACACCTGAAGCACACTCTGGTCTTAGTGGGGCACAATGCTGCCTCGTGATACCTTCCACAAAATCGACATCCGTTTTTCAAATTATTTGTCGATTTCCCAATGCCATTCTTTCTTTTAGGAGGGATAAAGTGCTTTCTTTCAATCATCGATTTCTTCCCAAACTGATGGTTGTCTCGATTAGAGGCAAACCACGATCTAGATACGACTGCTCATTCAAACATATCCCTTTCAAACAATTGGTTCCTTTCATAAAGCTTGTTGTAGTCTTTCAAGTTCAAAGGTACCAACTAACTATGAATCTCTGATTTTAGTCCATCTCAGAATCTCCTCGCTCTGTCTATCGAATCCTCGATCATCCTTGGCATATACTTTGATAGCTCAGCAAACTTAGCCTCATATTAATCGACGGACAAGTGATTTTGGCAAAGTCGGAGGAACTTAGCCATCTTCTGCTCTCGTGTACATCTAGAAAAGTATTTTTTGTTAAACGCTTCTACAAATGCTCCCCAAGTCGGGACCATGTCTTCAGGAAAGACTCTTTCTTGACTGGCCTCCCACTAATCATTGCCGTTACCTTGCAGTTGGTAAACTGCCAACGACACCTTCTCCTCCTCAATACACACACCTTAATAGTGCAAAAGCCTTCTCTAGCTCCTTAATCCATAAGGTAGTAGCCTTAGGATCACCCTTTCCGACGAGCTGTGGTGGTTCCAACTTTATGAACTGTTCCACCAGCTTATGCATTCTGTCTCCAGCTAACGGGGCATCATTTGAAGCAACAATGGCGGCAGCTTGATTCTAACCCTATTGTCCCATCAAATTTCCAATAGCCTTTAAGGCTAGTAGAATTCCATCCATTGTGGGATCCTTTTACGCCCTTCTTTTGGCACCAACTTGTCCTAAAATTGCCCTTCTTCTATACACTCTCAAATTTGGGCAAAACCTTTAATAAAGTGCTAAGAACAACTGATTTTACAATCCTAACAATATAATCAGGAATTTAGAATCACAAATCAATGAAACAAACAGTAATCACATGCATAGCGTGAATGTTCCTATCTAACTATCCCCAATGTCTCACTGCACCTTATCACTTTGAGTAATGACCATGTTCCGATACTAACCAGGCAGGGATGTCACACCTCACCCTTCAAGTGCACAACATCCCTCTTTCAAGGTGTCGCCGAACCATTCGTTTTATTGTTTGATTATCTACAAGTGGAAGAAGAATTTAAAACCACTCAACCATTCAAATCAAGGATAGCATAAACACACACATATATATAGCATCACATCTTTATATAACACTTATGCATCACCCACTACACACCACTTCCTTTACATCATAAAAGTGCGGCCAAATACACATCCAAAAAGGGTTTGAAGGGTAAGCCTAGCACCTCTAGTGCAATGAGGGCAACATCAAAAAGTGATGTACCCCATAGCCTCCTAATACCCTACAACTAGATACGAAATCACCTCGGAACTCTAGTTTTCAAGAACCTCGAATCAAATGTGACAAAATGGCTCAAATATGCTTAAGGCTTGAAAACATATAAACAATAGCTATAAGATAAATCTCAATGTGTAAGCTCCCTAATCCACGCGTAGAAAGGTAACTCACTTCGGAATCACCCTAAACGTGCAATTTGTCTATCGAGGGCAAATCAGTAGTAAAGCTTTTGCTTTTCATTATCTAATAATAGGAATTAGGCCACTCAATATGCGACACTCTACTACGTGCCCATTTAGCATAATTAAATACTACAAGAGTGCATCATTTCATTAAACATAAAATGATCACAATTCACATGAATCATTAATACGATAATCAACTCACGTGCATGTCTCATATGACTCATATCCATATCCATGTCATACATGTGCAAGCCACGCATCACTCTCATAATATGCATTCAGCATTTGGGCACTTTGCACATGATGACGTCTCCAAAATATCATGGCATCCCATACTACCATGCTATCCTTGAGACTATGATTCCACATTATTAATGATCGTTCTCAGCCATGGCCAAGCCGAAGGTCGGTGGTCTTCCGGCATAACCAAGCATTGTCTCGTCCCATTGAATATGGAACATCTTGCATAAATGCATCAAGACGGCATCCCGTTGACTTGTGGGCATCCGAACTTAATTGGAAATCATCTCAGGTGAACACATCAAGACAGAACCATTACCCCGCGTAAACGCCTCAGGGTCATTATGTGATCACTCGAGCATATCACCACTCAAGTCCATTTCTTATCTTTCTCATTAGTCAATGCAAGAGTGTGTGATGCTTATATCACATATAATAACATTAATAGCATACAAAGATGTCATGCAACGATGCCACATGATTACATTTCAATTAATTATTTGTCAAAGCAATCATGCATCAAACTCATGAAATAAAACAGCACAACTTGATCTTTGCAATCCGAATAACAACTTACCTTTCAAAATAGTCTTTCATGACACATAGTTATGGAATGCTAGAAATGGTTAGTGTTTTCAACTTTGGAATTACATAAACATATATCATCCTTAAAACTAAAATTCAACAAGCATTAACTACTTAGAATTCACAATATAATAAATACTCATCACAATCAAGATAGGTTATCACCTCTAGCGATAACTTACACAATAGCCTATCATATCATATTATAACCTATTACGTTAGCCTGTCGCATCCAAACTATAGCTTATCACAATAATTTATCAATTTAACGATAGTCTATTAAGATAACCTATCATAATCCAATGATAGTTTATCATGATAACCTATCGCATCTAACTATTGTTGGAGAAAACTCTCTTATTATTTTGAAGTTCACAAAACGTTTCTATCAATCTAGTTTGAAGACTTCAAGACTCAACTGTTAAGTCTAATGAACTCTAGACTCTATTGTCAAAGTCTGAAGACCGCAAGACTCCAAGCTCGAAGTCAACCCACATTGGCAGTTTCTAGACCAAACGAAGAGAAGACTTATCCATATGCGAGTTTATCTTTAAGGATTTGGTTCATATGCCTGGAGATAGCACATCGAGATCAATTATTCTTATTGGGATCAATTCGGATAATCAAGATCTGATGAAAAACGAAGTATACTTGGAAGGTTCTGCTTATGGAAACCTAGATCCTGATTGTATGGGTGAGTAGGATTGGTGGGCTATCATAACATTTCTTAAATAACTCGAAATTTCCTTGATTGATTCTGTCCAATGGGTAGATTGGAAAAGCTCATTTGGATAGTGCCAACGGTTATAAAGACATGAAGAAGTATATAAGGAAGACGCTCAAGTTATTCGAGGGTGTGCGTGAAAGAAAATTTCTAAAGTCTGAAGCTCTTAGTTCTTTGCTATCTCAATCGCTGAGCTTAAGTTGTACTCAAAAAAGAGATCAAACACTTGTAAAACCTTGAGGAAGTGTAGTAGAGTTTCTACACTGTGGAATCAAGGACTTGAGGCTATAAAAACTCTTTTAATTTTTAGTGAAATCCAGCCAGTAGGCTGTCAGTGCGGGAGAGTAGACGTAGGCTTGGTCTAATCCGAACCACTATAAACCTTGTGTCTCAATTTTATTTCCCTAAACTCTTTACTTTAATTCATTGTTTCATATAACTGTTTATAGTATTTTACATCTTCAGTCTATTATCCTCATAAGATGAGTTAATCTATGAAATCTTGTAAAAATTCTTAGAATACCTATTCACCCCCATCTAGGTGTCCTTAATAGCCTTATCAATTAGTATCAAAGCTTGTGTGCTCATTTAATTGAAGTGTTTTTACCTCTGAGTTAAAGATCTATGGCTAGTATGTTAGCTCCAGGTTTGGTTGAAGGCCAGAGTAACACTAGACCTCTTTACTTTGATGAAAAGAATATATCGTATAGAAAAACAAGATGAAGGTATTCCTAAGATTGAAAGATCCTCTGGAATGGGATGTGGTAGAAAAAGGAATCATTCCTAAAGTTACATAGTTTCAGAAAGAGGAAAAGAAGTTACTAACGCTAGCAAGATGACATAAGAAGAAACAACCAAGAGACAAGTTTTCGATGCTAAAGCAATTTACTCTTTATACTATACTTTATCTCCTATTGAGTATAACAGAATTTCTTCTTGTGAAACAACCAAAAAAGTCTAGGATAGGCTGCACATTATCTATGAAGGAATTGATCGAGTGAAAGAAACAAATATCAATATTCTACTCGAACAATATGAAACCTTCAAGATGAAGCCAGAAGAATCTATCACTAACATGTTTAGTCATTTTACAAAGATTGTAAACAATCTAGAGTATCAGGGACAGTCAATCTTAGGACCAATGAAGGTTAACAAATTGCTGCGTGGACTCTCCAAAGACCGGAATCACATGAAGACTTTAATAAGGGAAACTCAAAGGATCATGCCGCTTTCTGTAGACAAGCTGGTTGGCACACTTCAGTCATATGAAGTGGAGCAAATTAACGAGGAAGAAGATTCTAAAGGTAAGAAGTCAATTGCTTTAAAATCTAATGATGATTATGATGTTGTAGGCTTTGAAGATATGATAAGGAGATTTAGGAAACTAAACAAAAATGAAAGAAGATTCAATGGAAAGAAGCAAAGCACTAAAAAGTTTCAAAACAAATCAACTGAGGATGATGAAGTCAACAAAGATGTGATCTGTTTTAAATACAAGAAAAAGGGACATATCGGACCCAACTGTTCTCTATTGAAGAAAAAGAAAGAAAGAGCTGAGAAATACATAAAGGCACTCAAAGCAAAGATATGAGGTGATATTGAATGCGAAGAAAGTGTTGAAGACTATGCAAATATTTATCTAATGGCAAAATCAGAATCAGACTCAAACTCTAAGATAGATTCAGACTCAGACTCAGACTTAAATAGCGAAATCAAGGTAAACAATTTAAAAATTCCTACTAAAGTCTCGAAATACATTGATGAACTTTCTCTTTGTCTTAAAACCTCTCTTAAAAGTATTTTCGAGCTAAAAAGGGAAAATTCTACAACTAAGTAACAGGAAAATTTTTGGAAAGAAAAAGTTTGAAAATCTAGACAAAAGTTTTGTTGTTTTAAAAGAAAATGCATACCCTATTTCAAAAGAAAACACATTTTCAAAAAAGGATATTTCAAATATTTTAAAAAGGTTTACAATAGGATCTGAAAAGTTGAAAAAGATTCTTTTAGTACAAAAACCTTACTTCAATAAATCAGACTTGGGAATGACTTCAGAAACTATTTCTCTAATTGATTTTCCAAAAGTAACGGAAATAATCAAACAAAAACCTATAAAAACTTTTTACAGAAACTATTTTCAAAAGTCTTTGTAAAACCTATTGGCCGAAGTGCTCTCAAATGTTCAAAATGTAATAGCTCAGAACATTTTGAGAAAGAATGTCTTATGGTTTCAAAACATGTTAAGAATGAATGGACAAAGACTATATATTGCACTAAATCTCCTGGACCTAAGAAAATATGGGTACCAAAGAAAGCTTGAGTTCCTTTTTTAATTACAAGTCACTATCAAGAAAAATGTTAAATGATATTTGGGTAGTGGCTATTCGAGACACATGACTGAAGATTCAAGTTGTTTTATAAAACTTGTGCAAATAAATGATGGAAAAGTCTCTTTTGGTGGAAACAACAAAGGAAGAATTATTGGGTGTGGAACTGTAAAGATTGCAAGTCTCACAATCAACAATGTCTCCTTGGCGGAAGGACTAAATTACAATCTACTTAGCATTAGTCAATTGTGTGACACTGGATTCAAAATCAATTTTCAAGAAAGAATATGTTTGGGAACTAGTAAAGATCTTTCTCAATCTTTTACCGGACGAAGACATGGGAACATTTATCTTCTAGATATAAAACCAGAAAGATCTCAATATCTAATATCAATTCAAGATGAAGTGAATCTTTGGCATCAAAAGCTTGGCCATGTCAACATGAAGTAAATCGCCAAGATTTCATCCAAGAAGCTTATTCGTGGATTGCCAACCTTGAAGTATCAAAAATCTAACTAATGCACACCATGTGTGTTGAGAAGACAAATTAGAAGCTCTTTTAAACCAATAAATTAGATTTCTACTAATCGAGTTTTGCAGCTTCTGCATATGGCTCTCTTTGGACCAACCAAAACTCAAAGCATTGGTGGAAAGAGATATTGCCTAATAATTGTAGATGATTATTATCGATTTTCTTAGGTTTACTTTCTAGCAAGTAAGTCTGAAACCTTTTCTTATTTTTCAAAGTTTGCCAATAAAGTTTAGAATGAGAAAGGATATGCTATTTCAAGCATACAGATACATCACAGAGGTGAGTTTGAAAATCAAGACTTTTCCAAATTCTGTTATGAATCTAGTTTTCAACATGTTTTTTCTTCTCCATACACTTCTGAACAGAATGGAGTTGTGGAAAGAAAAAATAGATCATTACAAGAAATGGCAAGAATTATTTTAATTGAAAGTAATATTTCTTCTCGTTTTTGGGCTAAAACAGTTTCTACAGCTTGTTATATTATTAACAGAGTATTCTTAAGGCCTATTTTGGAGAAAACTCCTTATGAGTTATTCAAAGGAAAGAAGCCAATTGTTTCTTATTTTCATGTGTTTTGTTGCAAATATTTTATTTTGAAAAATGCAAATGATCGAACTGGTAAGTTAGAAGAGAAATTAGACGAAGGAATTTTCCTTGGCTATTCAACTTCAAGCAAAGCCTATAGAGTATTCAATAAGAAGACTCAGTCTGTGGAAGAATCTATGAACATCAAATTCCAAGACTCTTTGTAGAATCAATTAATTCAGACTTAACTTGAAGAATCTGAACTTGCTCCAAACTTTACAAAGTCTACCTCCCTTGAAGTGGCTCAGACTTCTGAAGAACAATAATGAATGGAAGTTGAAGAATCAACTGAAGTAGAAGATCAGCAAACTATCAGACCGACCAGTAACTAGAAGCACAAGTTAAGTCATCCAAAAGAACTCTTCATCGGTGACATTGATGAAGGGATTCGCACTAGATCCAAAAAGCAAGAAGAAGTTTTAGCTAACGAAAGCTGGATTGGAGTTATGCAAGAAGAACTCAAACAAGTTAGTATTAATGATGTCTGGGAGCTAGCTCCAAAACCAAAAGGTAAATCCGTTATTTGAGCTAAATGGGTTTTCAGAAACAAGATGAACGAAAAAGGAAAAGTAGTTAGAAACAAAACAAGACTCGTGGCCAAAGGATATACGCAAGAAGAAGGGATAGACTATGATGAGACCTACACACCAGTAGTAAAGTTAGAAGCAATTAGATTATTGCTTGCTTTTGCCTGCTATAAAAATTTCAGATTATTTCAAATTGACGTCAAAAGTGCATTCCTAAATGGATTTATCCAAGAAGAAGTCTATGTGGAACAATCTCCCGGATTTGAAGACCCAAAGAGACCAGACTTAATATTCAAACTGAAAAAGGCTCTATATGGATTAAAGCAAGCACATCGAGCACGGTACGCCAGGTTAAGTAAGTTTTTAATTCAAAATGGTTTTATCAAAGGAAAAGTGGATACTACCTTGTTTATTAAAAGAGAATGTAAAAACTTTTTACTTGTTCAAATCTATGTTGATGATATCATATTTGGATCACCTAATTGAAACCTATGCAAAAATTTTTCTAAGTCTATGTAGGATGAATTGAGATGAGCATGATGGGTGAACTATCTTTCTTTCTCGAATTACAAGCGAAACAATTAAACGAAGTAATTTTCATCCACCAGGAAAAATATGCAAAAGATCTCATTAAAAAGTTCGGATTGGAGAATTGCAAAAAAGACTGAGATACCAATGTTAAGTTCTTTGAAGCTAGACAAAGACCAAGGAGGAAAAAAAGTTGACCAAAAGCTTTACAAGAGCATTATTAGTTCACTTCTTTATCATATTGCTTCTAGACCTAACATTTTATTTAGTGTTTGCATTTGTGCTAGATTTCAATCAGATCCCAAAGAATCTCATCTAAGTGCTGCAAAACGAATTATCAAATACGTTGCAACTAGTTCAAATTTAGGTCTATGGTATCCCAAAGGAGACTTTACCCTCCTTGGATATTCAGATGCAGATTTAGTAGGTTGCAAAGTTGATAGAAAGAGTACTTCTGGTACGTGTGAATTGCTGGGAAGCAGGACAGTATCTTGGTTCTCAAGGAAGCAAAGTACTGTAGCTCTTTCAATAGCAGAAGCAGAGTATATGGCTCTTGGGAGTTACTGTTCTCAAATCTTATGAATCAAACAACAATCGAGAGAGTTTGGAATCGAAGACTCGTGCACCGAGATCAAATGTGACAACACCAACGCAATTAATCTCACAAAGAATCAAATTCTTCATTCAAGGGCAAAGCACATAGAAATTTGACATCACTTTATTAGAGATCATGTTCAAAATGGAAAAGTTATGATTCAGTTCATTGATTCAAAGAATTAACTAGCAGACATATTTACAAAGCAACTGGAGAAAAACCTATTTGAGTCTATTTGCACCAGATTGAACATCATATCTCTTATCCAGTAAAGTCTGAAGGTGCTTAAACTCAGAGGTAAAGTTTGAAAGTGATCAAACTAAAAATACCAAGAGTTACGATTGTAAGTTATTTTGTACTAGCAATTAATTTAATTTTTGTTAAAGACTTGAAAAGGTATAGTCTTTTTTTAATTGCTAATTGATAGAAATTATCTTTCCAAGTTTTTGAATTTATGGCATTTTCAAAAAAGCAGTTACCCATTTTCAAAAAGGCAGTTATTCATTTTCAAAAAGGAAGTTATTTATTTTCAAAAAGGCATTTTTATGGCGACTCGTTTGCCTCGCTTCACTTGCTTTATATGCTATTGAAATTCGTCTTCTTTGTTCTCACTCTTAGACCCTAACATTCTAAACTCCCATTTTTACTCAAAAAAATAAAAAATCTAAACTCCCATTTGCTTTCACTTTTACTCTCAATTAACCCAAAAAGTTCTCACCTTTTCGAGCAAGTTTGAGAATTCCTCCCTTGAAGCAACAATGTCTTTGAGAAAGTCTTCGAGAATCGCAAGCAGAGGACCACGACACATAGCAAAGGGTCCTACTCACTTCGACTTGAACGAGGAAGAAGATTCTCCTTATCAGCAACAATATTCTCAACAGCGTCAATCTCCTCCACTGCCTCAACCAGAAGAAGAAATAATGGAAGAAATTGAACCTGTAAGAATGTTGAGGCCTAATGTTGCTTTCTCGCTTTACTTTAAGTTAAAGGAAGGAGGTACTGCAATGTCTTTGATTGACGAGTTTCTTAGAGAAAGAGGATTAA
Organism: Eucalyptus sideroxylon x Eucalyptus melliodora; assembly: GCA_016097485.1. Taxonomy (NCBI): domain Eukaryota; kingdom Viridiplantae; phylum Streptophyta; class Magnoliopsida; order Myrtales; family Myrtaceae; genus Eucalyptus; species Eucalyptus sideroxylon x Eucalyptus melliodora. The sequence goes on from CM027827.1 coordinate 20,154,192, forward strand.
AAAATAAAACCTTATTTTTGCGAGAAATGGAAAAGTTAGGAGTTGCAGAGAAAAGGGACGGTTGAAAAGACCTTTGCCAATTTTCCAAATGACTCACGTTTTGGTACTGCTAATCAACCACAAGAACAGGATGATGATGAACGAATGTTTGCACATTTTCAGCCTAGGATGGGAGTTGCTATTAATGCTGTTGGTGATGGAGCGAGCATTTTCCGCTCTAAGGAGCACAAGAAAGTTTATCTGAATCTGCTAAAAAGAGGGGTGATGAACCCTAGGAATGTTGACTTTGATTTTCTCGATTCAGTTAAAGTAAATCTGCGAGAGAATATAGCACTTCTTTAAATGGAGAATTTTTGTTCTGAATCTACAATTGCTTATCTTGAACTCACGGCATACTTCTATTCGAATTTATCCTTTTTGGATGCGAACAGTTTCTCTTTCACGGTAAGGGATAAGGAGTTTTTGGTGATATGGACACTTTAGCTAACATAATTGGAGTGGAAAGAGGGTGCTTCCAACCAATTAGTGTATCTTTTGCTCATGCTACTTTGGAATTGATATGAGACAGGGATGTTGATCACAAGATCTCTTATTCAAGGATGAATGCCTCAAACATCTTGCTGCACAAAATTGTGATCAACTGCATCCGTCCAAAATCTACATCAAAGACTAATGTCTCTCGTTCCGAAACAAAGCTGATGTATGCCATCAATACTGGCTGCAAATTCTCTCTGCCTCACACCATCCTGTTTAATATGTATAGGATAGTGGTAAAAGACAAGGGACAACTCCCTTATTCTGCTCTTATCATATGCCTTTTTAGACATTTTAAAATCCACATTCCTGCACCTTTATGTTTGACAAACATCACTCCAATGGTGATTGGATTTAAAATGGTCACCAAGATGCGTCTGAAAGAGCTTAACAGGGTGTTGGAGCGCATGAAGGAAAATTCTCCCGTCAAGACGAAACAAGACTCTACAGCGATCAAAAGAAAAAGCAAGGAGCCCATGGATGCTCCAGCATAGAAAAAGAGAACTCTCATCTTGTAGGATGAAGAATATGAGGACGACATGACTCTTTTAGCTTTAAAGAACTTGAAAAGTTTCGTCAGCTTTCACGAGACTAGAAAAGAGACTGAGAAAAGAGAAGAAGAAAGAAGAGAAGAAAAAGAGGAAGAGGAAGGAAGAAGAGAAGAAGCAGAGAAAGAAGAAGGAAGAAGAGACTTAAGATGACTCTTTTGAGCCTACTTTGGCTGTATCCTTGCCAAGCAACTCTGAAAAGACAAGGAGTGGAACTGCTAGTGAGAAAGCCAAAGAACAACATCACTCTCTTACTGAAGCGGAACAAGAAGAATAATCTACTTCTCCTCCTAAAGGCGCACAAACAGGGGGAGTTGCGGAAAAAAGAGAGGTATTTCTTTGCCTATTCTCACTAGTGATGTTAGTCGATCAGCAGCAGATCCAGAGGATGTATATGCTTCTCTCCATCAAGAACCCGAATTTGCGGAATTCACTCCAACTCATAGTAGACAAACTGCTAAAGATCCCTCCAATCTCAGAACTCCAGGAACAAAATCGGCAAGACCCAGTGCTTCATTAACTCATTCGGCAGACTTTTCACGCATAATGGATATTCTGCTGGATTTAAAGAAGGGTCAATATGGTTTGAACTATGAGATAAAAGATCTCAAAAAGGCTTTCTTAGCTACTTCAGTTTCATTGCAAGATCAGTTACTTACCCCGAAGACCCAAGTGCAAGATTATGTGAAGGATGAAGATTTCCAGCAACTGAAGGAGACTATTGAGAAGCTTGAGAAGACAATGAGCTCTATAGGAGAATTCCAGCTTGTTCGCTTGCCCAAATAGCTTTGACTCAAACCCCACTATTTTCAACCAACTATTTTTATTTGTTCTCCACTTTTTGCTGTTGACAAAAAGGGGGAGAAGTTTGATGCAGATTTGATTTGGTTTGGATTATTTTACCTTTGAACTTATGTTTATTTGGTTGTGGATTGGACTTTTTGACTTTAGACTGTTTGATTTGATTTTTTTGATGCTTGTAGTAACTTAGGCTGTGATAATGATTATGGAAGGATAGTTATTTTGCAGGACTAACATGTTTTTTGTGGTTGCAAAATCGTTACTATTCATGTCCTAATCTATTTATCTTTTATGAGATATCTTGTTTTGCTTAAGTGATGTTTTGTAGGGCAAAAGTATTCAAATTTGCAAGAAAGTTTTGTCACCATAAAAAATGGGGAGATTGTTGGAGAAAACTCTCTTATTATTTTGAAGTTGACAAAACGTTTCCATCAATCTAGTTTGAAGACTTCAAAACTTGATGAACTCTAGACTCTATCGTCAAAGTCTGAAGACCGCAAAACTCAAGACTCGAAGTCAACCCACACTAGCAGTTTCTAGACCAAATGAAGAGAAGACTTATCCAGATGCGAGTTTATCTTTAAGGATTTGATTCGTACAATTTATAGAATTTCTTACGGCTGGAGATAGCACATCGTGATCAATTATTTTTATTGAAATCAATTCGGATAATCAAGATCTGATGAAAAGCAAAGTATACTTGAAGGTTCTGCTTATGGAAATTTAGATTCTGATTGTATGGGCAAGCAGGATTGGTGGGCTATCATCACATTCCTTAAATAACTCGAGATCTCCTTGATTGATTCTGTCCAATGGGTAGATTGGAAGAACTCCTTTGGAAAGTGCCAACGGTTATGAAGGCATGATGGAGTATATAAGGATGATGCTCAAGTTATTCGAGGGTGTGCGCGAAAGAAAAATTCCAAAGTCTGAAGCTCTTAGTTCTTTGATATCTCAATTGCTGAGCTTAAGTTGTACTCAAAAGAGAGATTAAACACTTGTGAAACCTTAAGGAAGTGTAGTAGAGTTTCTACACTGTGGAATCAAAGACTTGAGGCTGTAAAAACTCTTTTGATTCTTAGTGAAATCCAACCAATAGGCTGTTAGTGCGGGAGAGTGGACGTAGGTTTGGTCTAAGCCGAACCACTATAAACCTTATGTCTCAATTTTCTTTCCCTGAACTCTTTACTTTGATTCATCGTTTTATATAACTGTTTATAGTATTTTACATCTTCAATCTATTATCTTCATAAGACGAGTTAATCTATTAAATCTCGTAAAACTTCTTAGAACACCTATTCACCCCCCTCTAGATGTCCTTACTAGCCTTATCAACTATTACTCATCGCGATAGCCTATCACATTACTTATCGCTTGGATCCACTAATCACTTAAGCTAATAATCAATTGTCCTTAATCTATTCTTAAACCTATTCCTAAGCACAATTACAATGTTAATCAGGGTTAAGAAGTTACTCACTTCCGAGACTTAAATCAGTAGCTCATGGCAGCAATGGAATGGCTCATGATGGTGATGGTGAGGGGTGGCAACGACGAGCGTGAAGCATAATGGTGATGCAAGTTGAACGACGACAGTGGTGGCTGGTTGATCGCCCTCACAACCCATGGTAAGGCTGTGGACGACGATCCCAACATGGTGAGGCTTATGGCAACGGCACAGACATACGACGATTGAACGGTAAAGGGAAGCAATCATGAGATCCAAGAGAGGCAAAGGGAGAGAAATGGGTTGAGAATGAGGATGGAAATGGAGGTGCGCGGGTTTGGTTGCAATAAGGGCGAGAGATAGAGAGAGATAGAGAGAGAGAGAGAGAGAGAGAGAGAGAGAGAGAGAGAGAGAGAGAGAGAGAGAGAGAGAGAGAGAGAGAAGACTAGGCCTAGGCCAATAGATGGCGAAGATTAGTCCTTGCTTCCCAAGATAAGAATGGATGACCAAGATTACTTCTTGCAAAACTTGTCCTTCAAGCTCCATTTAATGCAACCATCATTCCTAAGCTAGAAATAGGAAGTGTATTAGAGTTTTAAAAAACTTGCTAATTTTTCGCGAAAATTATCTTACGCTAAGTAAAGATCAGGTCAAGGTGATGTTTCAAAGCTCTTAATCGTAATGTGTGCTAGTGAGAGTAAAGAGAGTGAAACAGTAACACATAATAAGATATAGTGGTTTGGCTTTATCCCCAAGCTTACGTCCACTCTTTAAACTAACAGTCATAAGTCAAGCTGAATTCTACTAGTAATCTACTTGGAAAGTTATAAGAGGCAAGACTAATCCTATTCCAAGATAGATCACATTCTTAGGACTCGGCTATTTCTTTTGTTATACACTTAATTTTGAGCACAATTACTCAGACATCACAAGTACAATACTCAGCGAAAAAAATTGTTAAAGAGAGTTTATCACTAAAAATAGCTAGAAGCAAATTTCCTGATCTTGAGGTATGTAACTCTCTCTCTCTCTCTCTCTCTCTCTCTCTCTCTCTCTCTCTCTCTCTCTCTCTAACATTTGGCTTCTATGATCCTCTTCTATAACCATCTTCAATTTTTTGTTGGAGGTGGATTGGAGAAGCAAAAAGCTATTAGAGTTACCGTTGAGCTACTGTCCTGAGATAAAACTAGCCATGTAGTCTTTTTTGTCTTTTTCTTTTTTATAAACCTTCATGTGCTACCCAAAAATAATCACCATTGTCATTTCAATGCGTCTCTGATAGACTTATCAAACTACCTAGCTACTCAATTATTGTTTCCACCTAAATTCCACTATTGTGCAAATCCACAACTACAATGGCTATATTAATTGAATCAATGAACATTATCAACATGTACACTGCTGCCACAACACCGGTGACCCGATATTTAATAGCATCAACATCAGTTAATCTTTTAGGTTCAATGGTATTGTTTATGGAAAATTCGTATGAGGATGTAATTTAATCTTTTGTCCATGGGATCACACCATGGATCTTACTTGGTCCTCTGTAACAAACACTTGCATATACCATAATGAACATTATATTAAGAATACTTTGGATATCATCAAAATTACTTGGAGATGTTTTTTCAATATTTAGACTTATGCCTCATTAATCAAGGCTAGCAAATAAGAAAACACATAGAGAGGAAAACACGTTGAGAAGGAGAGAGGAAGCTCAGCCAAGCCCTAACATGGCTGAAACCCCCCATTGGCACCGTCCGTTATCACACTCCACTCACCCCTTTTGCCGCACCAATGTTGCTACCTAGCTACCGTTCGCTATTACTCTGCCAATATCTCCAACTATTCCAATGGCGATGAGAATAATAGCTTCACTAGATGCGACGACCCTGTGAAAGACAAGAAGAAAGCATAGACGAAAACGAAGATAACAGAGATGAAGAGGCAGAGAAGAAAGAATAGAGATGAGAGAAAACTATGGAGTCTCTGTCAAGATCAAAGGAAAATATATCTAAGAGCCCTTATCTTTCTGTTCTTCTTTCAACTCTCTATTTATATTACAAAGTGTAAACGGCTCAACTAAAAACAAACTATCAAAACAGACTTAATAGAAATGCTAACAGAAAGAATATTGGTTACAACTCAAAACAGAATATTGATTCTTCAATGAGCACGTGCTGACTTTATTTTGCTTGTCTTTGTTCATATCAGTAGAACTAAACTTATTGTCTTTAACTCTAATTGAATCAGTAGCATTCGTTGTTGTCTTTATTGACTCAGCATACTTCCTGACTTCATGTCCTTTAACATCCCCCCGCAAATTGGGGAAGGGGTAAAGAACCCACACCCAATTTGATTATGATACCAAAATGTGCCAGTCGCAACAAAGATTTTGTAAAAATATCAACAAGCTGACAATTGCTTGGAACATAGCGCACACTGAGAGATCCTGAGGAAACCTTCTCGCGTACAAAATGAAAATCAACTTCAATGTGTTTAGTACGAGCATGTAAGATGGGATTTGCAGTAAGTGAGATGGCAGACTGATTATCACATAATAAAAGAGTTGGAGAAGAAAGAGAGAGACCAATGTCATGAAGGACAAAGCTAATCCATGTAAGATCAACAGTAGTAAATGCAAGAGCATGATATTCTGCTTCTGTAGAAGAGGGACTAACTATAGGTTGCTTCTTTGCCAGCCTAGTCAGCATCTAAGAAGCCATAAAGATTCATAGAACTTCGAGAATGAACACCCCAAGATGAACAGTTCCTTTCACATAGCGTAGAACCCTTTTTAGCTTATGAAAATCCGCAACAGTGGGCTTTTGCATTTTCTGACATAACAAGTTTGTGGCATATGCAATGTCAGGATGAGTTAATGTCAGCTATTGAAGACCACCAACTAGACTTCTATATTCAAGAGGATTGGATAGTGGAATGGCATCAGTTTTCAAGATAGCTGGTCTCTGTGACAGAGGAGTGGAAATTGGTTTACAATCAACCATGTGAGCTCGAGTAAGAAGATCAAGAGCATATTTGGTTTGACAGAGAAACAAATCAGTAGAAGTATGCTTAGCTTCAATGTCAAGAAAATAGTGAAGGCAGCCAAGATCTTTCATATGAAATTGAAAGCTGAGAGAATGAATCAGTTTAGAAAGTAACTGGTTTGAACTACCAGTTAAGACAATATCATCAACATAGAGTAACAGAAGTATTGTGTATGATCCAGCATGAAGTATAAATAGTGATGGATCAGTCGTACTACAGAAAAATCCAATTTCAAGTAGGAATTTACTGAATTTATCAAACCAGGCATAGGGTGCTTGTCGAAGGCCATAGAGAGATTTCTTGAGAAGGCACACATGGTGAGGTTTCTATGGCTGTATGAAGCCAGGAGGCTGCTCCATATAGACTGTTTCATTCAATGTGCCATGTAAAAATGCATTTTTAACATCAAGTTGATGAATTGGCCATTGTTTCATCATTGTTACAGAAAGCACTATCTGTGACGTCCCAAAGCGTCACGTACTAAGCGCAAGCAGAATTATAATAATAATAATTATTATTATCTTCATAACTAATAATCTCCTTTAAATAACCCATATAGTGTTTACCATTGAAGGTTAGCATGTATAACATGGATTATTTAAAATCCTAATTTATATTATAAGGTTATCCTGCAATGCACATAGACAAGATCATAAAAGGCTTCCTTTCATTTTATCATCATCGGGGCATACAAAATTATCGACCTGGACTCATTCCATGTTCATCGCCTATATATATACAACATATACATAACAAAAGTAAGGCGTAACACAAGCCAAGGATAAGGGGTGAGGTTATCTACTCCACGAGTTCCCACACAAGCCCACGTCTAACAAAAAAAAAACAAAAGTTAGTCAGCTTCTACAAGATCAAAGGCATCTAGGCGCCACCCAAACTCGCTCCAGGTCCTCCTGCTCCAAAGGGTAAAGGTCCGAACATCTCTCCTTCATGGTTGATAAACCATGCAACGAACGTCATCGGTAATAACTCAGCTCTACCGTCATCCAGCCATAAAGTCGCCTCATATTTGGAGAAAACCATGTCAATGTCGGGATCATACTTGTCATGAAGAGAAACATCAAGACGCACTACCACCCCGTATCGGGCTACCGGCAGTACATCCATACTATCAATCTGAAAATGTAAGGTATGAGCAAACAGCCTTGCCCAGTAAAGAATGATAAAACTCTAACTTAAACAATCCATAGCCATCAAAGTTACAAGTGAATCATCAAACAATTTAGGATGCTAAGAGAATATATCACAAGCATAAACAATACTATTACTTCATGTAAGAAATCACCTTATATGCATCCATTTCTATACTTACCCTTCACAAACTCAATCTCACATCAAAATATAATGCAACAATAATATATGAACTCACTCGCCAAATAGTTATATTTAGTGTGCATAAAATCCACCCTCGAATCAGTCACAACCGGGACTCTACCGGCCTGATCGAGTCACTTTCGGAAAGTACGTTATCCAGACTTCCACAATACCTCTAATTGTGGGCATCTCACTCCGAGGCATCCCGGCATCACTCAACCGAGGTACTCCCAAGACCACATAGCAAGGGGCATCTCACTCCGAGGCATCTCAGTATCACACAACCGAGGCATCCTTGATCACACATAAGGGCATCTCACTCCGAGGCATCTTAGTATCTCTCTACTGAGGCGTCCAAGACCACACAGCAAGGGTATCCCAAACTTCCGGGGGCATCACCGGTATCTCGGTACCGATGGGTTCATTCATCTTAAGCACACGTTTCACACCACCACACCTTTGATTAATGCATTTATCGTATGCAAAAGAAAAAGACTCTAAAGTATCTATCTAACTCTCATGAACCTAGCATACATGTGTGTCCAGATTATAAGATAAAACCCATTACGTCATGTCCCATTCCATGGCGAATAGATATTTATCCCATAATCAAGCACTATGCACCGCACTCATTGCACACACATGATTCTATATGCACTTATATCTCAAATGATATATGAGATTTAATCTTATATGACTAACTTCTATTATGAGGTTTATTAGACTCTACGTGCATCACAAAAGCCTAATATAAAAGACACAACCTCTAATATATGTTCTTGGGTCCAAGCAGTTTACTAACTAAATGTACAGTTTCGGTTTCGGATACAGAAGATATATTGATTCTTGTCAAAATGTTACCAAATTTTAGTATGTTATATTTGAGACATAGACTAACAATTCTCGTGAAGAAACTTAAGTCTAATTCTCACTGTATTAAGAGTAACAATTGTCATAATCTTTACTAGTACCCCGTATCGACGTCCAGATTCTTTATCTACAAAGAAAATTGTTTCACTAACCAAATATAATCGATTTAATCTCAAATTTTGACACGTCATTCCTTAAGATGTGTTCTACAATTTTCATTATGGGTTCGAGGTCCAATTCTAACTAGGTAATTACAGAAAATTCATGTAATCAGTAAAGGTCAAACCGTTTCTCACGAGAACGGTTTACTGGTTTTACTAAGTACACTTATGTCTCTATGTTTTTATAGTCATATGGTTATAGCTACGTGTATAACTTGATCTTATAGATGTTCTATCATGTAGAATAGTTTCTTTCTTATTTCTATTAACATACATAAAGAAAACTAAACACAAACAGAAGACTCCATAACTGTTTTCACTTAGAACAGAATAGATACACAAATTTTCTCACTTCTAACTAACCGAAACAACTTGTCTATCCATAAATTTCTTCTAAAATACTCCAATGCTTACTCACAGCAACTCAAAGCAACTTCAGCATATCTTTCTCTAACAAATGATCAATTCCACAACTTGGCTCGAAGTATAAACGCATCCGTGAGTTCACTCATCACAGCATACACCATATCCATCCACTCGGCATCCATTTCATCACTTTGCTCAACAAAATAGCATACTCACACAAGGATTTCGAAACATGTAGTCCTCGAAAACAACATGCAATGGCTTCTAACTCTAATCTAACACTTACTCAGCTTAGATCAATCACAAAACAGCAACTACAAACTATATCCATCACTGTTTGGTTAGATCCTCAAGCTCCCTTGATGAAACAATGGATAACTTTCAATTTAGAGTTAGATCTTTCCTTACCTTGCTTCAGCTACTAAACAACACAAAGATGCTTCAAGATTAATACTCAAAATGAGCATGCAAGAAGGAGAAATCGCTGGTTTGCTTCTAGCTTTTCGCTGCTCAGCCGAGAGAAAAGATGAAGAAGAAGATGGGTTGCTGGGTTTTATATGGAGAGAGAGAGAGAGAGAGAGAGAGAGAGAGAGAGAGAGAGAGAGAGTACAAAACTTAAGGGGGAAATAGGCTATGAGCTAGTCCTAGGCTAGTGTAATGATTAGATTTAGCCAATGATTATGCTTCCTTGGAGTTGCCATCTTCGGTTCTATGGATTGAGAAAAACCGTGGGTGTTGATGAGAGAATCGAGAGAGAGAAAAGTGTCGTGGCTTTCATGCATGAAGATTTTCGCCATCTATCGATCGTCACTAATTAACAATTAATCGATATCATTCGTTAGTTCATTAGCTTCTAATATTTTCATCTAATTGCCTTTTGTTTCTACTTAATCCCAATTATACAAAGTCATAACATATATATAACATATCGAATGACATAACATATTGACTAGTCAATGTTGGTTTATAAGGAATTCATCAGAAATGCTAAAGTTATAAATAATTTACTAATCAAATCACCTTGACTATAATCTATTAATCTTAACTGAAAATAAAATCACTCGGGCCTAATTATCCATTCCTGGCCCAACAGGCTCAATCTACAACAATTCCGGCCCACTAAACTAAATCTACAAATCTAATAATTCCGAACATTGGCCCGCTTCAAGCCAAGTCCAAGCCCAGCTTTCCCATTTGAATTTACAAGCCCGGTTCTAAAGAAATTGTGTGGCCCACTTACTCTCAAGCCCACACGTTCCTCAAAGTCCACTGGGTTTACTTTTCGACCCATTCTACATAAATCTAAGTTTCTAATGATCTAATTACACTAATGAAGGTCAATGAAATTTGGGATGTCACACTATCCGAATTGTAGCATGTTTGACAACAAGGCTGAAGGTTTCTGTAAAATCAGTGCCTTCCTCTTGATGAAACCCTTTGGCCACTAACCGAGCCTTCAACCTATCAAGACTTCCATCAGGTGCAAGTTTTGTTTTAAACACCCATTTGCACCTTATCACATTCATTTGATTAGTTCGAGGAACTAATATCCAAGTATGATTTTGATATAGAGCATCCATTTCTTCCTTCATAGCTATATACCATCCTTTATCTGCTAAAGCTACTTTAACTGATTTTGGTTTAGGAGCTACGTTATATTCAGCAAGACATGCATATCTAGGATTTATCTTTATAATGCCAGATTTTGATCGAGTCTGCATGGGATGAGTTGAAGCTGTACCTTGTGAGTCAGAGTGATAGTTTGAATGAGCTTGGTCAACACTTATTTCATGGGATGTTGCAGCTTCAGAAGCAGGTACTGCCTGATCTTGTGAATATGAATGAGCTTGATTAGTAGAGGTTTCATCTTGTGTTGTTGCTATGGAAGAAGGATTGTCTTGCGCCACAGTTTGCAGATGTGATGGAAAGGAAGTACATGGCATTGTGGCTGACTGAAGAGAATGGCAATTATCTGTGGTCATGATTCCATTATCCTGCAAATGTCCAGCATATATCTGTGAAGAAGGAGACACTGGACCTTCATTCATTGAGTCCAGAAGTTTAACCTCATCTATCCATGGTTGATACAGTGTTGTAAGTGGTGTGTACTCTGTTACACATGTCATAGTAAATGGGAAGAAGTTTTTGTCGAATATGACATATCGATTAATGTATATACGACCAGTGGTAGGAATAAGACATCTATATCCCTCATGATGTTCACTGTATCTAGTAAACACACATGTGAGTGATTGTGGATCAAGTTTGTCATGTGCATATGGTCTGAGACAAGGAAAACATGCACAGCCAAAGACTCTGAGATGATCATAGCTTGGTTCTTGCTGATACAATTTACTATAGGGTGATTGCATTTGTAACTTTGGTGTAGGAAGTATATTGATAATATAGTTAGCTGTCATGAATGCATCAACCCAGTATTTCAAAGGGATTCTAGCATGATAGAGCATGGCAAGACCCAATTCAACAACATGGTGATGTTTTCTTTCAGAGATACCATTCTATTCCGGTGTATAGGGACGGGATACATATTGTTTAATGCCACAACTCTGTAAATGAGTCCGAAACTTATGGCTGATGAATTCTCCTCCACCATCACATTGAAAAATCTTGATTTTGCAATCAAATTGATTTTCTACTTGTTTCTGGAACATAACAAATATGTCATAGAAATTTGATTTCAATCTCATTGGATGGATCCAACTAAACTAAGAGAAATTGTCTACAAAGATCACATAATACTTGAAGTTTTGAAAGGAACTAACTAGTGAAGGACCCCAGATATCATAGTGAACCTTTTCTAAAGGTATAGATGCTACAGACTCTGATAATGGAAAGGGCAGAGCAGTATTCTTAGCAACTTGACAGCTTCTACACATAGTCTATACTCTGGTATTACAATGAATCGGTTGTTGATTCTGTAGGTACTTCAGCATTTTCAGGTTGGTATGTGCTAAACGTTGATGCCATATATCCTCTCCTACTGCTTTGTGTCTCTAAGTTAAGAATGCCTCTGTGGTTTGAGGATCTACTCGATACAATCCTTTAACTTTCCTCCCTAGTAGCAGAGTTGTATTGGTGTAATTGTCCTTTACATATACACCAATTTTATCAAAAACAAATGAACATGGATAGTCATCTGTTAGTTTTGATACTGATAGAAGAGTTTTCTTTATATCAGGAACAACTAATACATCATTCAGAGATAATGAATCCACTTCAGTATGTAACAATGCATTACTAGTATAGGTAATAGGTAGACATGAACCATTCTCAATCATAACTGTATCAATGCCATTGTATCTAGAAGGGTTATGAAGAATACCAGAGTTTGCAATGATGTGAGCAGTTGCACCAGTGTCTGGATACCATTCATTTCCTTTTGAGTCTTCAAGGTGCATTGCTACTAATGCTGTTGGAATTTCCTCAGCTTGATATGAATTGTCAAAGCGATACTAGCAGTGAAGTGCATCATGTCCTAGGCGTTTACAAATTTGACACTCAATCTAATATTGTCAGTTGATTTCTCAGCCTGCGGATCTTTGGAAAAGGTTAGATTTGAAGAGGGATATGATCTGGTTTCTTGATATCTTTGTGAAAAGCCAGCATAGGGACGAAATCCTTGATTAAAACCAGAGCCAGAAATATTATTGAACTGCTTAAATCTCTGACCCTCCTGTGCATAGTTGAAGTTATTTGATCTGTAGCTCAAATCTCTTCCAGGATATCTATAACCACGACCTCTATTACTGAAAAATCATCCTCTTCCATAGCTACGTCCTCCCGACTATTAACCCTTGAACCTCCAAAGCCAGAGTTTTGCTAAATAGTTTCTCTGTCAAGTTCTTCATTTTGCTGAACTTCAGTTTTTCTTTGACCATAATATGCTAGATTAGGGTTGTATTGACTTGATGAGTAATTTTGTAGTCTTGCTTCAAACCTTTCTAACTGTGATATTACTTTGTCATACTCTGGTTGAAGTTATAAGCAGTATATAGTGGTTTTAAAGTTCTCACATTCAGATCCTACTCCCTCTAGAACCCCAAACAGCTTTGTTATCTCATCTATAGGCTTTCCTATCGCATTGAGTTGATCACAAATTGATTTATACTCCCTGAGATAAACTAACAATACTCGATCTCGCTTTTGACACACTTGCAGCTATCCTCTCAACTCGAACTCTCTAGCTACAAACTTTTGCGTGAATCAATTGAGTAAAGTTTGCCATACCTCATATGCAGTATCCAAGCCAATTATCAGACTTAGTATATTTTCTGAAATGGCTCCACTGATCCAAGATGATACAACTGATCTGTTTTGACCCAGTCATTATAGTCAGGATTCACAGCTTCTATAACATTCCCTTTGACTTCAACCTGTAACAACTGTGCAGGTGATGGGATTTCTCCATTGATGAATCCAAATAGCTCCTGGCTACGCAAGAATCTATGGAACTGTGCTTGCCAGAGAAGAAAGTTATCTTCAGCTAGCTTGATAGTAACAAAGTTAGAGATGTTAACATGGATTGGGAAAGGATATTTTTGAGTTCTTGCTACCTTCTTGCACTTTCAACTTTGGATGGTGCGCAAAGAACAAATCCGTGTTGTATTTGCACGACAGACTCTTGATCTTACTATCAGCTTGAATGAATCTTCAATCTGTTGTGACTTTTGACATTTGAGATGATATATGCTCTCAGGAATGGCTCTGATACCATGTGAAAGACAAGAAGAAAGCAGAGACAAAAACAAAGATAACAGAGATGAGGAGGCAGAGAAGAAAGAACAGAGATGAGAGAAAACTATGGAGTCTCTATATTCATTCAAGATCATAGGAAAATATATCTTAGAGCCCTTATCTTTCTATTCTTCTTTCAACTCTCTATTTATATTACAAAGTGTAAAAGGCTCGACTAAAAACAAACTATCGAAACAGACTCAACAAAAATGCTAACAGAAAGAATGTTGGTTACAACTCAAAACAAAATACTGATTCTTCAATGAGCACGTGCTGACTTTATTTTGGTTGTCTTTGTTCATATCAGCATAACTAAACTTATTGTCTTTAACTCTGATTGAATCAGTAGCATTCGTTGCTGCCTTTGTTGACTCAGCATACTTCCTGACTTCAATAAGTTTAGTTCTGCTGATATGAACAAAGACAAGCAAAATAAAGTCAGCACGTGCTCATTGAAGAATCAATATTCTGTTTTGAGTTGTAACCAACATTCTTTCTGTTAGCATTTCTGTTAAGTCTGTTTTGATAGTTTGTTTTTAGTCGAGCCTTTTACACTTTGTAATATCAATAGAGAGTTGAAAGAAGAACAAAAAGATAAGGGCTCTCAGATATATTTTCCTTTGATCTTGAATGAATATGGAGACTCCATAGTTTTCTCTCATTTCTGTTCTTTCTTCTCTGCCTCTTCATCTCTGTTATCTTCGTTTTCGTCTTTGCTTTCTTCTTGTCTTTCACAGACCCCTGCTGCTTCCACAATGACCAAATTGTTGCGCCGTGCCATCATAAGCCATCGACCAACCCGTTGTTGATCCCCTGCTAGCTCGCAATGCTGTATCTTGATCCAACACTTGCTGCTATTTCGTGGTGACGCTCGTTGCTCCCTATACCGTAAGTTACCACCAAACTTTGCTGTTGTTCTTGGCCCAACAACGCTTTGTTGCTTCGCTGAGTGTCGCCAGCCACTAAGACAACCTCCCTTGTTGCCGCTTCTAAATGCGAGCCTGACCATCGCTGGCTCCCTGACCCGATATCGTTGTTATCCGCTACCCTCGCATCCGAGCCGCGAGACCTGATTTTCGCCGTCATTGTTTTGTGCCCTACGGTGGCTTGCTAACACCTAAAACTACCTAGAAATTGCCCTCTATTTTTGCAAGTGTGCCAGAGCCCCGTGAGCAGCCTCATTTCAGTGGGTGAGGCAATTGAATATGTCTAATAATATTTGTTGGGTTTAGTTGAGTGTGGAGATACATAATAACTTGGGTGGATTTTGGAATTTTAATTCTGTAACCAACTCTCTATTTTATCTCATATATAATGTTGTTAACAGACTAGTGTTAGTTTTGCTTGAGATTGAGTGCTTAGTGCGGAAGACAGTTGTGTCATTTCCCTATTCTTATAGGATTCGAAGTCTGAAAACATTCTGAACCGTGTATTGAAGTTTTGGTTATGTTGATATAATTTTTTAATTAAAATTGCTACTTAAAATATAGTTTTGGTGTCTACATCACACTTATCTAAGTGGGATTTTATTATACCTTCCAGATTATATTAGGCCTTTCTTTTGACTTCATGTCATTTTTTCCCATAGCCATCAATATAGATATATATTTGTACATTTCCCTTTTGGCGACCTTACTTACCTTGAAATTATTTATCGACTGCTTTATAATCTCCTAGCTCTCACTTTCACTTTTATGACATAAATATCTAGATATAACGTAGTAATATGGTATTGTAACTCAAAAACATTAACAAAATAATCAGGTGAGTGCAATTAAATTAATGCCTACAAACTTAAGAAAATTAATTAAATTGAATTACAAGTAAATGTAAACGGATTAATTGAGCAATATATAGAAAAACAAATTAATTGTAATCTTCAACATGGGAAATGTTAGCACATCTAATTATTTTTCTCTATAAAGATATATTATTTAGATTATTGTAATCTTCGACGCATAGCACATCTTAAATTATAAATAAATTTTTTTGTAATTTGCCGTGTTAATCTAATTTTATGTTGGAGATCAACTGGATAATTTTAATAGGATGAAATTATGGAAATATGCCTTCAACGAGACTATATTTCATTAACATATCAATTAAATTAATTAAACGATTAAAATACATCTACTTTCATTCACATTTATAGGTCGGGGCGGCGCGGCTACTACCAGCCCACCTCCCGCTGAAATAAATCTGTTATGTTCCCATTAAAATCACCGTGATACGGATTACATGGAGAAGATCCGTCCCGGTTGAGATGGGAGATTGTGAGGCGATGAGGCCTTCATGCCCCTGTCCATCCCTATCAATGCTCTTTGTGGGTGTTAGGGTTGAGAACCGAACTGAACCGAACCGAACCAAAATTTTATGTATTTTAGGTTCAGTTCGGTTGTCTGTTCTAATAATGAAAAAATAATTGTTCTTTTTTTTCCAGTTTAAGTTATTTTGGCTCAGCTGAACCGAAATTCTCAACAAAAATCAAAAGCCTAACTTAAAATCTCTTTTCTTTATCACTCCTTATTTAGTTCGGTTTCTATAAGCAAGGTAAAAAAAGGAAAACCAAAAACCCGAACCCAGTTATCAGTTTGGTTTGTATTCAGTTCACTTGTGATTCGATTCGGTTCTTCAACTACTCGCCCTATCGGTTCAGTTTGGTTTGGACTTCTTGAAAACCTGAACTGTTGACACTCTTAGTGAGTGCCGAGCAGTGGCTGGATAGATTGCTGTCGTGCGAGGCCGGGACTTAAGGCCTCTCCAGGGATATTATCACGCAGAAGAACAAACACAGGATTTTCAGAAGTGTTTCCAATGAGTATTTATCTCAAATATGTAACCCAAATTTTATTTGTTCCTAACTTGGTTTTGGATGCAATTGACAAAGAAACAGGTTGGGAGACAACTTTGCAATTTGGTAAGAACTAATAATTAATCTTAGATCATCAGAGTAAAGTATGCAATTTTACTAACATGTTGCCAAAAAAAAAAAAAAAAAAACAATTTTCCAGGCTAGAGAAATCACCTATATATCGAACATACTTCACTATCATTGGAAAAAAGTCGTATAGTAAACAATTTTCATGGGGCAAACTGTATACAATTGCTGTATCTAACATCATTTTCTGATTATCATTTCCATTTTCCTCTCAAGCACTATTTACCATTCCCAAATAGTCCTTCATTTCATTAGGGAAACAAGGGCAACGCTGCCACGAGTTGCAATGCATCTTGAACATCTTGATGACCTTCTCTTTTGTCGACGACCGACCGTCTATGTGCAGGAGCGCCAAGAGCTTCTTCACCGACCCGTAGATCAGCATTTCCTCCAACACCCTCTCGCTTGGGTGGAAGCTGCCGATCAGCCACAGGATCTTCACGCTGAGCTTTGTCGCCGCATTCGAGACATTAAGCATTTTCTTGGTCACGGCGGCAATCCCCATCCCGTGATCCACCATGGCCAATCTCCCCTCTGCGCATTCACATAGAAGCTTCAACAACATCAGTATCTTCTCACTTTTGGATCGGTTCGATTCAGGCAATAGCTCCACTAGAACACAGACGGCACCCGCCTCAATCGCCCTCACTCGGCTCTTCTTTGATGCAGAGAGCATCTCAACAAGGACCTCTAGGGCGTATGAGCTGGCCCTTGTGCATATCTCGTCCGAAACGAGTTCCAACAAGGACTTGAATAGATCTATGCCATGGTCCTGTAGGATAAAAGTCCAATGCGTCTCGCTTTGAGCCATATTCCGGAGGATGATGATGGCGTGACTCCTCGCCTCCGCGCTCCCTCTTTGAAGCATTGCCGTGACGCACTTCATAGGCTCGGGCTTCGATAATGTCTCTAGGGTCTTCGCTTCTGTGGACAATGAGAGCTGGTGCAAAACGCCGAGGGCCTCTTCGCATGCTCGGAAGATGCTGAAATCTGATCCATCCTCAAGGACCTGGCTTGCAATCCGGACAACGATCCCGATGCCTCCGGATTGGACGAAGTCGGCCTTTGCCTCATCGTCCGTCTCGATCATCGACCTGAGCTTCTTCAATGAGGTGACCTTGAAGGGGGAGGACTCCAGTGTCTCGAGTAAGCTTACGATCTCATCGTGCCTCTCAGTTGATTTACGGGACTCCGACGAGGGGGTTCCAGGCCCCCCCTTGCTTTGCCACGTGATGATGAGCCTCTTGAGGGTGTGGTTCGGCGTGAAGTCGAAGCTCTCGACGCTCTGCATTGTGGCGGGGCAGGTCTTCTTCTTGTAGGCAAAGAACCACTTCTCGATGTTTTTGCGCTCGAACGTCATGCCGGTCGCAATGGTGACCGGATCCTCCATGACCTCCATTGAAATGGGGCACCTGAAATCCAGGGGATAATCCATGGCTCTCTTTTTGGTTTTTCCCTTGCCGTATCAAAAGTTTTGGTGGCTCTTCCAATGTTGAAATTTGAAGAGAGAGATGTTGAGGAATAGTGTCGTTGTTATATAGGAACAAGGAAAGTATAGATGTAAAAGTCTAAAGATGGGAAAAAATCAAAGTCAAACCTATTTGATGCCATTGCAAGCTGTGAACATGGAAACCACAAGGAAGCTTTATGGAGATTTTTTTAATGTTTTTCCAATATTGGTACTCATTTCGATAATACCTATTTTATGCACTGACCCATGAATTCTAACAATTTCTCAAAACAGTCCCCAATGTCTCTTTCATTTCCCCAAATCTCTAACTACCCAAATTGAATTGCTTCCCTTTTTTTGTGTGTACGATGATCCTGAATAAAGCCTGCTTTCGGGCATATAGCTAGGTTTATAGAGAGACATCTAAGTCATTATCGGATTGGTGTATGTTGCCATTTAATCTAACAATAATCCATGTACTCATTAAATTGATCAATCGTTTACGAACCTGTGAATTCCAAGGAACGGAACTGGATTTCCCAAGAATCTGATCTGCACTGACTATTCTGAAGTTATAGTGGCAAAACATTCAAACGCAAAAGAGAGAAGGGAATTCAAAACTTGGGTGTCCATTTTGAGAATATACCGAAGATGTGAAGTCTTTTTTTTTTTTGGTAAAGATACCGAAGATGTGAAGTCAACGTCCCAAATTTCCAAGAAAGCAGACCGTGTATATGGCCGACCCAAGCTGGTAGAGTTGACTTTGAATAAAGATTGGAGCACTCATTAACTGTCAATTGATGAGATCTTGATTGGCGCACGACATGCATCGGTGCGTATTCAAATGCACTAAGCGACTTTTGGGATTCAAATAGAATACGTATAATTCGGGCGATGACTGCGAGGTGTTACATGTTGCTCCAGCTTTGTTTATTCAACGTCTTATGCGGGCTGTTGAACGGTCTCTCTGACCGACCCTCTCTCTCTTCGGTAAGAATTTAATTTGGAAAAAAAAAACATTAAGATAGAGGTTGATGATGATAGTTTATCTGAAAAAATAGTAACAGTGATGGAACGGCACAATAGTTTATGTGAAAGTTTAAGAATCTTTGCTTAGGACATACTCTCCTTGAGAGTAATTGTGTGTACCGCCAAGATCTGTGAAAGTTGAAAAAAAGACAAATAATTAAAGATTAAGGACAAGAAAGACAGCAATCTTCTTCTTTTTTCGTTGCTTTTTATATCCGATACTTATTCAATTGCATCTTCGAGAGTGTCCCGCTAACAAGTTGCTATTCCAAACACAGATCCGATCATGCAACAGATGTATAATATGTCAAATAGTTGAATGATTTACATAATATATGATGTATCAGCTATATTTGCATAATATCTAGAATATATCCTTAACAGTCAATGACATACTCATATCTTACAGGAAAAATTATAAAAAAAGTCATAAATGTATGGATGTCAATTTATTTCTAAGCCTTTTGATTTCCTCAATTTGTTCATAAGCCTCTTTATTACCAATGTAATCATTCCAGCCAATTTTAACCAAAAATCATTGACGTTCATAGATTTTGTAACTTTTTAAAAATTTATTAATTTTTTATGATCTTTTATTTTCCATTTTTTTTCATTGTGGCCAATAATCCTTGCCAACCACTAGGCAAGTGCAAGTCCTCACCGACCGTTGGTAAGGGTAATGGCTTTTGCCAGATCTGGGTGAGGGCCGCCTTGCTCATAGCCAGTGAGGGTTACAGGCTACCGTCGAGGCCCCAGCGATGAGGAAAAAAAAAAGATAACAAAGGAACGAAAATGATAAATAATACAAAATAAAATAATTTCTGAAAAATTTAAAAATTGCAAAATTTTGAAAGGTTTAGGAATGAATAAACATACATTAGGTTTAGACTTTTTTTATAATCATCCTAATTACAATACTCTAATAAATTACGACCAAAAATTCCTTTTTACAAGTGAGCATGTTTTTGGCTAGTAGATTACGAATTGCTCACATACTGTACTAGTAATGTTGGTCAGCGACTGATGCCTTACCAAAAGGATAACTATTTTACTGCAAAGATTTAGCAACGAATAGTTAAATTTAATAAAAGATTATTAGATTACTATTACATTGACAGCCGTAGATCACTATGTTGTCCATAAATTACAACCGCTGACCATACCTGTAGGTTAACGGTTGCACATACCTATCACCATGATATAAAATTTATTAGCAATGTTACATATTTACCAGGCTCTAAAGAAAATGCCTTTATGGTGAACGTTTAAAAAAATATCCACGTAGTGAACATTTGTGTACTTTCCTTGTCATATAAATGTAAGGTTAATTTTAAAAAATAATAATAATCACTCCCCGAAAGAAGGTGAACTCTAAACTACACATTCTAGTCCAAGAGTGCAAGCATAGACACCAAACTATTTCTGAGTACGAAACAACTTTTAAGCCCCATGACTCAAGTAGTCTGCATGTAATTAGTATGATTCAAGCAGATAACCTCTGGTTCCCAAGCTGGACAGCCTATCGATGGGAGCCTAGGTAATAATCTTGGATTTTCGCCCATTGTGGAGCCAATCCCCTCCCAAAATTTGATGAATAGGAAGAAACTATTTGTCAATGGACCATATTTGTAACGTAAATCTCATCACTATTGAGCTAATCAAAGTATATGATAACTCAGGAGCGTTGAAATGCAACCAACCGATCATTAGTTTTATTCAACGTTTGCAAACATTAGATCAGATGTGGTTAGGCGAGATCTCAAGCTACTCAATTGAAATATAAGTGTAAAGTCATACCAACGTGCTCGTCATGCTACATGTGCATTGCATATTAATATTATTATCTCCACCTTGAGACATCTAATTCCATTCACACTTACATCATTCTCTTTGACAAGGCAGAAGATGATTACTGTATCTATCACTTGTTTTATGCTTTGAATGATCAGAAATATTCGCAATGCTATACCATTAGGTGATCGTCTGCCGGTCATGGTATTACATTTGAATAGGTCAAGTTGACATTATAGCAATTTGCAGAAGGTGACCTACCAGAGTTTTTTTTTTTTTTTTTTTTCATTTATATGTTGCTTCGTGTAAACTTCGATTTTGGTTGATCCCACGTAAGTCAGAGCGGAACGAATGAAGAACGGGTCACCTTGTATAGATAGACTGAAGAATCACGCTTATTGCATCATATACTAGCAGATGTGCACACACAATACCTGCATGGAAAAAATCGTTATTGAAAGATTAAGGATAGTCGCTTTATCACGAAATATTGAAATCATTAATTAACGGGAAGAAATTATTGATAAAAGTACATAACACCAAAAAAAAAAAAAATAGTTTAGTTATACATGGAAAGAAAAGCATATTTCAAAATGATTACAATTCACTGGATACAAGAAAAACCTCTTAAGTCCAGCTGGCATTTAGAGCGTTATCATCAATATCCTTGTTAAATGTACCGGCAGCCGCTAGAAAAGTCTAATGCTAAGTACATGTAAAGAACGATGGGGACACAATAAAAGACTATACAAGCAAATTGAGGATAAACTAATTAGAAGCTTGCAAAATTATAATGTCGCTAATGAACTTTGGATCTAGTCACAATTTAACCCCTCTCCTATTATTTTTCTTTTTTTTCAAGAAGCACCCCTCTACAGCCTTTTAATTTGTCTCAAATGAGGTCCGTTGTTCTGTATCTTCTCATGTAAGCATCCTGTAATTTAGGAATAGGCCTTTGTAAAGCCTCAAATGCCGCGCATTCGCTAGATAACGACCGTGACAATCCTATTATGGGAAACGATTGGGATAACGATTTCTCGTCTAGGCACAGTTCCTCGTAATCGCTAAAACATAGGATGGTCAATGAGACAGAGTAGAGGGGCCCAATCAGGACAGTTTCCTGAATTCCGTGGTGTTAATTTGGAAAATTAAAACTGCAGGGGCTCAATCGAGATGCATTCAAAAGTTCGGGGCCATACCGGAAATCTGAATGTAAGTGGAGGCCCCTTAATGGTAAACATAGGATCAGCAACCAATCAATGAGCGGAAGGGCCTCTAAGGACAGCGTCTGAGATTTTATTATACATGTTCAACTCCAAAGCATATGAGGACACGAAACAGCCTGGGGAAGAATATATAATTAAGCAAGAAATCAGGGGTCAAAATCATCGGGCCAGGTTGTGACAGGGAAAGTGTGGTTTGTTGGAATCATGTTGCGGCTTTGACGTAACCCAAGTGATAAGATATTGTTCAAGTCATCTAATCAGGTTTGATTAAAGTTTCGAAATGCTGTGATATAACACGTCATGCCAATAGGAGGTCAAACCTTCTGAATTCCAATCCAATTGGCTTTGCCTGATGCGGTGGTTGATAAGTTTGAGTCAGCCACGTGGAACCTTAAAATTAGGTCTTAGAAACAGGAGGGGTTAAGGACAATTACTATAGGTTAATCCTCTCTTCAGGGAAGATGATTGACTATTTATGATATAAAAAGGGTTTAGACCGGGCCGGAGCCTACGTCACCCACTGCTGAAATATTCAATTTTAAGTGTTGACGAATCAATAATTGCTCACTGTGCAAGCCCGTCATCCCAACCCTATCAAAATACAAGTAGAAAGCTCAGCATAGAGGATATCCTTTGGAAACTAGCTGATATTTCCTAAAACCAGCGGTAGCTTGAGGAATTGAAGCTGGGCCTTTGAATTGCAAACAAGTCTTGAACCACTTGACCAACTATTACGATAATACCTAAGTTCTTCAACTACTAGATAAAAAACTAATACATTATCCTCTGCTGGAGATATCTTCGGTGAGGTAATTTACTATAAAGATAGCATATGATCAAATTTATTTATAGCAAATCAGATTTATCAGAAGTAAAGTAGACTTTATTTCTCGTAAATCTATATTTTTCTTATTGGGAATGAAGCCTCCTGTGCAGTAAATGTACTCGTCACGACATGCTTCAAGAACAAAGTGAATCTATTCGTTATAAACCTATTGTTTCGAGGTAAAACTTTTATGTTCAAGACAAATCCCTGTTTCTTCTCAAGCAAATATTTTAAAACACTAAAAATATGATATAGAACTCGTAAATCTTATTAGATTATGATAAATCTTTTCATTTGAAGTAAATATTACTCAAATCAACATTTTACTCAGTCAATTACTCAATTGTAGTCATTAATAGAAATCTTCTATAACTATTCTAAAAGTAGAGGAACATAACCTTGAATTTTCAATAACAATTTACATTCCTTAAAAAATTATACTTAAAAATACAACTAAAATTTAGAGAGATTGACTTATATTTACGAATGACAAGTTATATTTACTACCAACATCTTCTTTTGATCACCAAAAATGATTAAAGATAAAAGTTACGTGTTCATAAATCTTTTTATTTTGAGTAAATTACCACTATTCTTAGTAACGATAATGCCTTTTTAGTGGAGAGAGGGGTGGTTGGGTGGCCACTTTTTATTCTTTTGGTCAGAATAACAATATACATTCATTCCTTAAGTCTTAGCTTGTGAGTACAATAGCAAAGCATTAAAACAAAGTAGACTCCAAAGATTAGGAGGGGGATAAAGGGTCCAATTCCGAGGTAGGGAATTTTTTCTTTGGGCCTTAGCTACCCAATCTGTCACTTTGTTGAATTCTCTATTACAATAGACCAACTTAATATCATAAAAGTCTTTCAATAGGTCTTGGGCTTTCAAGATAAGCACACGTATATCCCACTTAAAATGATATGCACTTGTGAGAGCTCTTACCATATCTAAAAAATGTGACTTTGGCTAAAAACAATCCATAGCACGTTCCAAGAAGAAAACTAGCATTCTACAAGAGCACCAAACTCGACTTGAGCTGCAAAGTTGGCCCTCACCGTTTTGGCAAATCCACCTATAATTCATCTGAGCTAATTTCGCAACACACTGGCAATTGCTTTCATCATTGAACATTTAATAAAGGAAGCATCAATATTGATCTTCAGTACTCTCTGTTTAAGGTTTCACCAAATCAGAGGTAGGTCTTGGCCTTCAACAGCTTTTCCTTTTCCTAATTTGCTTCCTTTTGCTTCATTATGCACTGTCTGAGCTAAGTTCACTTGCTATTGTGGATTTGGTTTTAGTCTTTGCAATATGAAATTGTTCCTTGATTTCCAAATAAGCCAAAGGACAATTGCGAGTTGCTCAAAGGATACAGATTTGACCGTAAAGTTCAAGAGCCATTCTTTAATTCTTGGAAGACCTTGATTGGGAATTTTGATTTGTAGCACAAGATCAAACTAGACTTGTTCCGTCCATAGGCAAAGAAGAAAAGCATACTCATCAGTGTCAGGATGTTGCTGACATAAATCACACCTCGATTTTGGTACTATAATCCTCCTAAATAAATTTTCCTTTGTTGGTAAGGCATTTTGACATACTACCCAAAGATAAAATTGAATCTATGGTAGTGTGTTTGTTTTCCAAATTTTAGTCCATAAAGCTCTAGGGGTTTGACATGAGGAAGAGGCCTCCTTTGGGTTTAGTTTCTCCAAAAGATCTTTGTTCCGATTACAACTACTCCTTACTATATATGACCGAAATTTGGCATTTAACCAAACCAGTTTGTCTTTAGTGTCATGTAACCTCAGTGGGATGGCAAGAATTTCATTGGTAATCTGTTCATCAAATAGTTGCTACCATATCAGTCCATTCCATTTAGATTCCTCTGGGACTATCAACCTAGCTACCCTCTTAGGCTCTCCAACATTAGCTGGACCACCAATAACTCCCATGTGTTGCCATTTCTCTTCTCTAATATTTATCTTTTCCTCATTACCCACGGACCATGTAATGGAAGGATGGAGGGATGTTCTCCCCACCAGTACGCTTTGCCACCCCATGATGGTCGAGTCCCTATCCAAGCATGCCGAAAGTCACAATTAGGGAAGTAAAGCCCTTCAATACTCGAGTCTACAACGAGGATGGATTCTAAGTAATTCATCATGCTTGTTTTCCTAACATGGCTCCATCAAAAGTCATTAGATCATTAATACCAAGTCCTCCGCTATCCTTCCTCCATTTTAGCACATCTCAATTCCTCCAATGCAGCCCAGCTTATTTTTACCATTTTTCCACTAAAAGGATGCAATTTTATTTTCAATGGGCCTACAAATGGAAGGGGATCTTAAAAATAGACATAGAATACTGCGGTAATGCTCGCACCACTGCTTTAATGCGTATTTATTTTCTAGCTTTTGACATCAAATTGTCCTTCCAACCTTCTAATTTCATTTTTACTCTTGCTAGTATCCAAGAAAACATTTGTTTCTTTGATGCCCCCCAGTCTGAAGTAATCCCTAAGTACTTTCCAATCTTCTCTAGTTCTAGAACTCTAAGCTCATAGGTCATGTACCCCTAAATTGTTTAAGTTAATACATTGCCCAAAAGCAAAACGTTATTGATTCAAAACAGCTGCAACATTTGGCATTTCCTAATTGTTCCATCAAGGAAGAAGATTAAGTCATTTGCAAACAAGAGGTGAGACAATGTGGGTAGGACCTATTCAGCTTAATTCTCTTTATACTTCCATCCTCCATTACCTTTTTCATAAAAAGGATAACACATTTCTAACCAAGATGAACAAATAGGGGGAGGATGTCACCTTGTTGATTTTCTCTTGATGGTTGAAAATAGGGTAGAGGCTCTCCATTTAGCATGACATGAAAGGATATAGTTGTAACACATTGCATTATCCACTTCACCCATTGATAGAAAAAAAACCATTTTTAGCATGCAACTTCCAAAAAATCTCGTTCAACTCAGTCATAAGCCTTTTGCATATCAAGTTTAAGCATTGTTTGGAATGTTCTCTTTCTCTTTCTTATTCTCAGCTAATATAGCACCTCTAGGACAATTAAGATGTTATCCTAAACTTGTCTTCCACTCACAAAGGCAATTTGCTCTATGGATATCAAGTCTAGCAAGTATATTTCCAATCAATAAGCCAAGACTTATGATTTAATGTTATACATAAAGTTATACAAGCTGATGGAACAAAATTGTTCTAGTTTTTTTGCTTTGGGATCTTTAGGATGGGGGAGATATATGTTTTGTTCAATTCTAGGTTGAGATACCTAAGTGGAAAAAGTTTGGTACCTCCTTGAATACTGCTTGTTGTAGATCTTCCTAGTTATGCTAATAAAACTAACCATTTAAACTATCACGCCCTAGAGCTTTTTAACCCAACTAGTGAGCTACCTCAGTTACTTACTCTTGTGTCATTGGCTTTGTCAACATCTCGTTCATGTCCTTCCCTACTAAACAAGGGTATTCCTCCAGTGTTGGCTTGAAATTTCAAGGGCCAACTGATTCAAAGAATTTGGTAAAGAAATCAAATGCCTACTTCTTTAGTCGAGTTATATCATGAGTCCATTCCCCTTCTTCAATTTGTAACATGGAAATTTTGTTCTTCCATCTCCTCTAAATTGTTGTGGCATGAAAAAATTTAGTATTTTTGTCTCCCAATTTTAGCCAATTAACTCTCGATCTTATGCCCCATTGCATCTCCTCTTATCGTCATAACCTTTCGATTTCATTCTTCAAAAATTGCACCCTCTCTCTATTTCAATGCAAGCGTTGGTTGTTGGAGATCTCCTGAAGTTCTCTCTTTCAAAGGTCTATTATCTTCTTTCCATTAGAGAACTTTGTTTTGTTCCATTTAGTAAGAGCTAAGGATACTACTTTCAGCCTTATCAACAAAACTCCTTCCTCCAATTCTACTAAATGTCAAACTTGATTTCTCCACATTCCTCATTTTCAAGCCAAAAAGCCTCAAATTTGAACTCTTTTTTTTTTTCCTTTACACTAGCTCAAGAAAAAGAGATAGTAAAAAAGGACCATGGTCTGACCCTATAGCTGGTAATGAATACGCCTTAGTGTTTGGAAAAAAAAAACTTGCTAGTCCATAATGCATAATATCTTGTCCAATCTCTCCTTGACATGATTATTTCCATCCCTATTGTTTTCCCAAG
Organism: Eucalyptus sideroxylon x Eucalyptus melliodora; assembly: GCA_016097485.1. Lineage (NCBI taxonomy): Eukaryota > Viridiplantae > Streptophyta > Magnoliopsida > Myrtales > Myrtaceae > Eucalyptus > Eucalyptus sideroxylon x Eucalyptus melliodora. The sequence goes on from CM027827.1 coordinate 20,181,513, forward strand.
TGAAAGCACATCCCTTACTTTCCAAGTCCATCAACGAACACACATTTAGAAAGTCCCGAAAAGCATTGAGTCGATAGTGTTCCACCATGCACTTTCCTACTAATTTCAATGATGAATATGATTTCATTGAAGTCTCCTATGCAAGCCCATCATAGATAATTTAAGAGCCTAACATTGTACATATTTTCCCAAAGAACTAGTCTTCTCTAGAACTCATTTGGTGCATGTATAGAGGTCAATTGTATTCTCTATTTTTTCCCCTCTAATACGCACACCAAATCTATAAAGAATTGAGAATTTGACTCCACTATTAAAGATATTTTCTCATCCCATAAAATAGCCATACCCCCTACAGCACCCCTCGGATCCCCTAAAAAATTATTTTGGAGTCTTAGTTGCCTCCTTAATCAATGTACTATAGGTTTTTGATTTTTGGTCTCCATTAAGAACATAATACCGGGCTTATCTTGAGCTAGAAGGACTCTAATTACTTGAATTGTCAAGGGATTACCCAACTTTTGATCATTTCAACATATTAACTTCATTTGTAACCTAGTGGCTTATTAGAGCTAGCCACTAAGGCCCATTCCATTATTCTTGACACGGCATGAATAGGTGCATCCAACAATTGGGTCTCATCCAACATCTGTGAGTTTGCCATTTGTGTTTCATAGGGCTATACCTGCATTTCTTCTTACTGGCATATTTTTTGCTCTCTTTAAGCTTTTTGTTCTGCACAACTTCTAAAAGCATTTTTGAAATCATAGGAGGGAGGAATGAAGCGCTCACCCTGCTTGGCCTGTGACTACATACTTGTGTCCCCAGACACTATGTACTTTCCCTTTTTCATTGAATATATTGGGCTGAGACAAAGGGTGCTAGATATCTCTTGTAAAAGGCACAATTTCGAGGGAATGTACTAGAGTCTCAAGCATGATTTCCTCCTCTATGTCCTCTTCCTTTAATGTGCCATAAAAAAAAGCTTCATAAAAGGATTGTGACCTTGTACTTCGAACTGGCCATAGAGACATTTTTCTTCAGTTTTAAAGTTTTCCTCTTCTTCATAGTATTGTCGTAATGCCCCAATCTACCACAAGAGTAATAGAAGTTAGGGAGCCTCTCGTACTTATAATCCAAACAAAGCTTTTTCCCTCCATTATTGGCAATAAATCTAGAATTTAAGGGGGTTGTCACATCTAAGAGGACCCTCGCCTTCCCAATTTTAAGAGCAACAACACCACCCTTCACATCAACCCTCACAACCATAACCAAACAAGACTTTTAACAACCCTAACAACCACTTCTTCCATAAGACATTCAAATGAAAGTCCATAGATTTGCACCCAAAAAGCACACGTATTAAACTAATAATGGTGTGGAGGCATATCCGTCTCCCATTTTTTCGATAGCAATAGATGGCTCGTAAAGGACCAAGGCCCAATCTCATATACCCTCAATAGTTTTGCTTGAGTCATGCAGGTAATTGCATAGATCCTAGACTCCAAAGGGGAGAAGGTTACATTCTCAAGTCTCCATGCTCTCCCCATAGTGTTTTGTAAAGCTAGAAAGTTTATCTTTGGGTTTTGAAAAAACTTGCCAACGAGGGTAAGCCTACCTTCTCTAATTTTTCTAGTAGGAATAACCTTGTCAATTGCAGTAATTTCTATTCCTAACCAAAGTCTGCCTAAGAGTTTCCTAAGAATTGCTATTCGAATTTCTGATTCCTCCTCTCCCTCCATGATCAAGTTCCTTAACAAGCTAGAGCATACAAGATGACCTACTCAAGGAGATAGGTGTCCTTGAGTCAAAAGCTTGATGACCCACTAAGAGTGATATGAGGAACACTGTTGCTTTTTGATATTAACTTCAGCCTAAGACTTTGTTGGACGAGTCACCGACCAAAGAACACCTTTATTAGAACCTCACTAGTAGTTCTCGAAAGGATAGAGTAAGGCAGATTGGTTGAGACATCATGACAAGGATTTGGGTTTAATGATTGATTAGGGTTTATGGGCTGTTAGGATTTAACGGAATTTCCACTCCCTTTGTTGAGAAGGATCCACCAGTGTAGAGGTGTGCATTCATATTGAGTGAATATCAAGGGGTTGAATAGAACCGTGAAAACAAGGGTTAGGGTTTTATGAGACCTACCACCTAAGGGCAAAGGAGAGCTCTTTTCAAAAGGAGAGAGAAAACTATTGGGTGGCCACTTAGAGAGGTGACTTGTTAGTGGTAAGCACCAATTTCAAGAGCAATTGAGAGCTGCGCAACCCTTGCCCTAATAACACAAGGGTCGCGCACGACCATCCACCACATAAGAAAGGGCCTCGCCACCCTCTCTAATGGCCAAGCGACAATAGTAACCCTTGATTGAGGAGGCCATGGTGAGTACTTGGCTAGGCAGCCACTACCCGACCAATTTCTTTTCCTAATATCAACTTTCTAAGTTCATTTCTTTTTTGTGATGTTACTTTTTAAAAGAGGGAAAAAAAAAAAAAAAAAACTTATATGGCAAAGAAAGTTTACTTACATAGGGTTTCCCTATATGGATAATACATATTCCAGTTGGTAGTAAGACGCATTATATTCTCTTTTAGATAGGTCCTGAAAGGAGAAGGAAAGCTGGAATACAACAAACATCTAGTATTAAATTGATTCGATGCTTTAATACCCATTTTAGGAATGTCCAATGCAAAAGTCTCTGAATGGGTGTGTCGCCAATCCTTAAAACAGGCATTAATACAGCTAATTTAGCCCATCATTGAACAAGAACCAAATTCTATCAGGTCATGCGGGTCTATGATCGGTCTCATTGTTTTGCGTGCATTCATACAGGCAATCATGTTTGATTCATATATCATCCGCTTCTTGCATCGGATTCACGCACATCATCTCTTGTTTATATTCATATCAGGAGTGGGTTGGATTCTCACATGTCATTACATTCATGTCATGTTTAGTGTGCATTGGGTTCCGGCATAGCACAATCTTGAAAGATACAACAAATCACAAAGCGCACATTGATTATATAGTACTGTGATTTCATCTCAAGATGGATAATGATAATTTAATTGGATAATAAAGAAAATCTAGTTGCATTGTATTACAAGAAATCTAATGGGATAGCATATCAAGAGTTCAATCAAGAAACGTGATGCCGAAAGGGCATGGCCAGGATGTTAACCCTTTTTCCATGCATAATCGAACCTTGGATCTTCCTCTTCGGTCTACCCGTCAAGAGACCAGTTCATTTTCCAAGTAGGCTAGTTAAAAGTTCCCGATCCACCTGGAGAATTGATCGGTAGATATTCTTAAAAACAGATTATAAGAATTGAATCCTCGAAGACTACCTCGAAGTTAAAGCAGAGAAGACTGTAGAAACCGGGGGCGAATGTACATGGCCGGTAGCGTCTCGACTCTCGAGAGATTTCATAAAGGTGCTACGGACGACACTTGAAGTTTTCATGGTGGAAGTCGCACTACTGTCTCCCATTTATTAGCATAAAAACTGCGATGCTCATTGTACGAGGAAATCCGATATCGAATTTGGGAAGAAAGCAGACTTATGCCAGATGTGCCTTGTAAGTGAAGTTATCAAATATTTCTCCTTTCGGTTGTAATAATTTTTCTATTCAACAATCGACTTTTAGAATCATATATATGGAGAGATCATAAAGGCCCGACCTCCCTTTTCTGTGTGTTTTTGTTTCTGTGAAGGGGAGGTTGGCACTGCCACGTCAGTATTTTTGTTAGATTTTTAAAGGGGATAAGTACATTAATGGTGCCATAAGTTGTGTACGGCGCTCACTTTAGTGCCAAAAGTTTCCGTCGGATCACTTAAGTGCAAAAAAATTTGAAAAACGCTCACTTTGGTGCCAACGCCGACGAAATTGGCCGGAAATCCGACGTGGCCTTTTTTTATTAATTTCTTATACCGATGTGGCTCGCCGGAGAGTCCAGTCAGCAAGTAAACCACCAAACGACGTCGTTTGGCACCCCAAGTCGAAACCCTTATCCCCAAATTGAGAGAGAGAGAGAGAGAGAGAGAGAGAGCCATGGCGGTGGCGTTGTCTTCTTCCCCGAAGAACAACACCAGCGTAGAGAGAGAAGTCATGGCAGCATCATCTTCTTCTCCGAAGAACAACACCAGCAGAGAGAGAGAAGCCATGGCGATGTCGTCTTCTTCCCCGAAGAACAACGCCAATAGAGAGAGAGAAGCCATGGCAGCGGCGTCTTCTTCCTCGAAGAACAATACCAGCACTAGCCACTCTTTGAACAGAGCCCAATTTACCATCTCCATTTACGCCCTCCTTGTTTCCCTCACACTCCTTGTCTTCTCTCTCTCTCTGCACCTTCAATCCCCCTTCTTCCTCCTCCTCCTCTGCCCTTGCCTCCTATTTTCCCATCACTTCTTGGCCAAGCGATGGTGGCCGAGCACGGTGGCCGAGCGATGGTGGCCGAGCAACGGTAGCCGAGCACAGTGGCCGAGCGACGGTGGCCGAGCACGGTGGCCTAGCGACGGTGGCTGAGCAAGCTTGGTTGGCGAGGATGAACAAAAAAAAAACCCTAATTTCAATCGCAAATGAGCAATACGGCGTCGTTTTTCCTAAGCCATCCACATAGGATGGCAAAACGACGTCGTTTTCTTAAGTAGGACAGAAAACGACGTCGTTTAAAGGGTTTATCGAATTTTTTTTAAAATATAACACGTAATCATTTTGGCACGGAATTTCTCACCGGTGGCACCAAAGTGATCATTTTTTCTCCGATTTGGCACTTAAGTGATCCGGTGGAAACTTTTGGCACCAAACTGAGCGCCGTACACAACTTATGGCACCATTAGTGTACTTATCCCATTTTTAAGGAATCGGATTAAATTTAGCAAATAAATATAAAATTCGTTTATCCAGTTGCGAAAAAATAATCCAAAAACTATGTTTTTTTTTTTTTGTCAGTCCTACTCTATTCCTATGCTACACTCACTCGCAGACTTGTGCCCTGCCTCTTGCAGGGCGTGGGAGTCGCAACCCACTCTCGAAACTTATGCGTCCAAAAACTATGTTGAATAATTGAAAAAGAGTTTAAAAACCTATGTCAGTCTTTAACTGTAAGGAAAAACTGTCAGGTTTAATGTCTTGGAAGGATGCTTATCCTGCTTGACAGTTGAAATCGATCCACTTTCTCTTCCATCCGGTATTCCTTTGGCAATTCTTAATAGTACAATAATTATGCATCATCTTCCAGAGGCAAAAAATTTCACCTCCACCGATGAGAGTGGTAGCCTAATGATAAAGGAATCGCACCATCTTCCACGTAATTACAAGTAATTACAAGTTTAAGTCATGTTGTGAGGGAGTCTCTAACGAATTTGTGCCTCAAACATTTGTCATCTCATATAGAGAGATTTTTTGGGTTTGTGGCAATGAATGGAACTGCAATTATGTAATCATACACCGATAAATAGATCAAGTAGTTACAACTCAAATCAAGCATTTCGTAATAGTTGCGAGATACTTATAATAATGCCGAGATGAATTAATTATGCCGGTCATCTCTCTTCACCCTATCTACTAATCAAATGAAAAGGTTTGACCCTCTAAAGCTCATATTTTCAATTTGACATTTTTCTTGGTGAAGTGCAAGAACATTAGAGGCAAATAAACACAATTAGTGAGGCACATACTGCTTGTGCTTCTGAAGAAAGGTTTTCAGGTGGAGAAACTTGTGCTTACTGTGAAATCTAACTTATGAAAAAGAAGAACTTTTACTCTAAATGTCCCCCCTAGGGCTCACTTTAATTTTCGAGTTGACCGAGAGGTTAGTGCCATGAAGCAAAAATCGCCCTCCCGGTACCAAAGAGACGTGCCATGCGGGCTCCGTTCTCAACATATGTCCCTATTTACATGATTTGTCATAATGATCTAGCCGTGACATGAATCCTCGTTGTTTGAGTTTAAATTGCTCTATCTCACTTATACATTAGCAAACGGTTAACGGGACTTCGTCTTCATGAGTAAAGTGAAGATAAAAAAAATAATAGAGACCGTGAGTAAGTATAATTGTTGGTGGAAGCCCACAATGCCAAAACAAATCGGATCATTCCAAACTTAATATGGGCTGGACCTTTCTTTGAATGGGCTCTATTATTTTAACCAGCTGCAAGAGCTGTGTATGCATGAGACCTACTTAAGTCTACACATTTCAGACAAATTACACTCATATCATCAATTTAACTTTAGAATCAACGAAAATATTTTTTTTTTTAATTTTAAAATATTGTGAAAAAATATTATGTGAGTCTACGTGCTAACATTTATATATCGTGAGAGATTTAGGTACTTAAGGTTAACATCAAATCAAAGCGTGAGCCGCAAATTTTGAAAAACGCAAAATGTAAAAAGTACAAATTAAACAGATCTAGATCTCATTTATTGCAAATGTTAGATATTAAATTTTACTGGCTAACGTAATTCTCGAATTGTTCTTAACTTATTTACAATTACAACATTTACTTTAATTTAGTTTGTTATAGATATACTTTTCATTCTTGTCGAAGTTTAACTTAGTCAAAATCTTTAGCTTGAAAGTTTGAGTTTCAAATCAATTTTGTTTTGGAACCTATATTTGTATAATTCAATTAAATCTAATTTACAATCAACTTTATAATTTAATGATGTAGCTCCATTGTTTACTTTATATTGAAATGCTAATTGCTTTATATTTTTGCAAATGATAATGGGTAATATTTTCTCAGATGTCTCTCAAGGACTTGACCACATGCTTAAAATTGCACATTTTGTTGCACTGATTGGCTTAGTACTCCATATTATTGTGTCTAATTACTATAAATATGCAAATTCTATTTATCTTTATTTTTTAAAAGTCTCCCCAACATATTTGGCATAGTAAAAACTTGGATACATATTGGCAACTGCCAAAATTAGAGTAAATAGCTTGGATTTTCTTCATTTTTTTAATCTTTTTATGTGCCTACATCTTATCGGACATAACATGCTCTTGGATTTGAAGGGCATGGACAAGTGTCATTATTGTTAAGAAAAGTTATTGCTTCAATAGAGCAACGTTATAATAACTCAAATAAGAGTTTGTTTTTAATAACATTAAGAAGATAAATATTCTCTTTATCCAATATCTCTCGTGGTTAGAGTGATTCTTAACCATTTTGTGAGATTTCTCTAAATTGACAATACTCAATAATGTCATGAATAATATGCACTAAATAGTTACTAAACAAAACAATTTGCTTAATAACTCAATCTATTATGCATAATGGATAAGAATATAAAAAAATATTTAAAACATTAAAAAAAATTCCCAAACTAGTGCAGTTTGTCTATTAGTTCCAGGCACGAAAGGACATTGTTTTGGAAAAATAGAAAGAGGGTATAAAAATAAGGGCAAAAGCCATCAAAATTCTCAAACTATGCCCATAGTAATATATTTACTTCAAATTTTTTTCTACGATACAAAAAAATCCCAAACTCGTATTTATGACATATTTAACCTCTATCAAAAGTCCATTAGACAAAATCATTAAAAATCTACCTACATGAATATCAAAAAGCAAACGGTGTTAACATAACACTCATATTACATATCGTTGTTTTGAGTGAAAAATTGTATAACGAAATGTTGATATAGAGTAAATGTATCATATAAGTACAAGTTTAAGATATTAAAATTTTTAGAATAAATGTATCATATTGGATATAGTTAAAATTAAAAAAACTTATGTCACAAATGAAATTCAAAGTAAATGTGTTACATTAACATAGGTTGAAGTTTTTTCCTTAAAAAGCGTATTAAAAGAGAGGGAAGGAAGCTCCCCCTCCTCTGCAATGGAGGTCTCCCTCTACCGCTTGTGTAGTCCCCCTCTACCAGCTGGGTAGCTTTCAGTCCCGATCCACTCTCTCTTCGTACAGCGAAGCTCCGATCCTCACCCATGGGTGTTGTTTTACCATCGAAGCTCTTCTCCAGCAACTGAAACCCTTTTACGGTTCCTCACAAACCCTAACTTAAAACCCTATCCCACGCATAAAGCCACCCCCAATCATCCAACCTCCTTCCGATCCAGCGTCTTCACGCGATTCCAGTGCTTCACCCAATAGAGCTCCCTTCGACCCATTTATCCACGAATCCACCAAAGCCCCTACATCAACCATGGTCGATCAAATCAGTGAAGACAGGCGACTAGCGGCTCTTTGTAAAAGCATGGGCAAGCTATGGAATGCAGTCGATGTCGTCGATCTACCAGGTGAAATCTCTCCTAACAAATTATTAGAGTGTAGAAAAACCCTATTTGGTCGATTCTATACCAACCCTGCTCTAAACTACAATGCATTTCAAACCCTCATGCGGAAAGCTTGGAAGACTGAAAACTTTACCTGTGCAACTTTAGAACCGGGTTTTTACTCATTCTCCTTTCAATCGGAAACTGAAGCACAGCGGGTACTCCACACAGGACCTTGGTCCTTTTCTGGTCATCTTCTCATACTCAGGCAATGTGAACCTGATACACCTGAGTTCTGTTATGACTTTAGCTATTGTGATTTCTGGGTTAAGTTTATCGGATTACCGTATGGGAGAGTCTCCTACGCTGTCATTGACGAACTAGCATCCAAACTGGGTGCAGTTGTCGAAGTGAAACTTGAAGCAAGAGGAAACAGTACCTACAAAGTGGGCAAAGCCAGAGTTCGATTAACCTTAGCCAATCCTTTAAAGACTGGTGTGCTTGTGAATCTAGAGAACAGAAAGATCTGGGTTGAATTTAAATATGAACGTCTACCCTATTATTGCTATTCCTGTGGACGAATAGGCCATTACGCCACGGAGTGTGCCGAAATACCGTATGGAGAATCAGGGTTGGAACAGAACTTACCAGCTCGATGTGGCGACTAGCTACGAGCCGAGGTGAAGGACTTAAGCCCCTATGGCAAAATCTTCTATGGCAAGCAGGAACTCTCTCTGGAAGAAGCGGAGGTAGTACCAGAGACCCCACTATCACCTGTTATTGAAACAAAGCAGAATCAGTCTCCTGACACCCAACAAACACAAGTTTGCAAAACTCAGCAAAAGGGAAAGGAGATTTACCAACACTCCACATCTAAGGCCATAATTCTGATAGAAGCGAAAAGTCCCCAGAAAAGAGGCACTAGCTGTATTGATGAAGAATCACAACTGGTTCTCCATGAGGAACAGATGAAGGAAGCTGAGGCAGGGCTGGAAACCATATCTCCTGCAAGGGCGAAAGGAAAACAGGTGAAATCAGCAGGATCTAAGAAAGCAAAAAGGTTCTGTCCATACGGAGCACAAATCGCACATCATAACTCAGAAGACAGTAATCAACTTGTGGAAGCACCTATAAGGGTGGCAAGAGAATCAGATCAATGGGCTTTGGTGGCTAGCCCTAATAAGCCACCAAATTACCCATGAAACTACTAAGTTGGAATTGTCAGGGGTTGGGCAATCCCCTGACAATTCAAGCCTTGCGAGTCACTGTGACTCAAGAACGGCCCAATCTTGTTTTCATTATGGAAACAAAAAACCCTGAACAGAAAGTGCTCAAAATCAAAAAGAGACTTAAGTTCAAGAACAGTTACCTAGTTAATCCAGAAGGTACAGCAGGGGGCTTAGCCCTATTTTGGGATGATCAAATGCAAGTGACTATCAACTCCTCCTCAGCCTCAGCGATATTCACCCAATGCCACCTGATAAACAGCAACCAGAGAATGAATATAATTTTTCTACATGCTCCGTATGTGTTCAGAGAAAGATTACAGCTATGGGAACAAATTCATTCAGTAAGTGCAAACTATAGACTACCATGGCTTTGCTTGGGCGATTTCAACGAAATACTCAATCACTAGGAGAAAGTGGGAAAGCACAGAACAGAAACTTACAGGATAACAGCCTTTCGAGATTTTGTAAGCCAATGCTCCTTGATGGACCTCGAATTCAAGGGATGCTCCTTCACTTGGTCAAACAAACGAGAGGGAGTAAATCTAGTGAAGAAGAGACTTGATAGAGTTCTCTGTTCGCTACAGTGGCGAACGACTTACCCTGAGGCCCAATGCTTTGCATTCCCAGCGATAGGATCAAACCACACTCCTTTCCTGCTATCCTTGGCTCAACCGAAGAGAAGACAACGAAAGCAATTTCAATATGAAGTATACTGGAAAGATGAAGCTGAAAGCAAAGAAATAGTTACTGACACCTAGCAGGGCAACGAACTAACCCCGGTGGAGAAACTGCAGCAAATTCAGCAGCAACTGATGAACTGGAGCAGAAACAAATTCGGCCACGCCAGGAAGAGAATCACCATGCTGCAAGGATATCTTCAAAACCTAATGAACAGCCAGCAAAGCAATGGAGAATTAGCACAGGAAAAAAAGATTACAAAAGAAATTGACCAACTGTGGCGACAGGAGGAAATGTACTAGGGAATGCGGTCGCGGATAAATTGGATACAGTGGGGAGATAAAAATACCCGCTTCTTTCATGCGACGACGATTCAGAGGAGATGTCACAACCACATATCAATGCTGAAAAATGATAACGGAGATTGGGTCAGAGGGGAAAACCATCTACAGAGGATGACAGATCAATTTTATAAAAATTTATACTCCACCGTTGGCCACCGTGACTACCAACCTATTCTACAACTCATACCTACCTTAGTGGATGACCAAACCAACCAAACCTTGATGGCCCAAGTAACAGAGGAGGAGGTCACTCATGCTATGCAGCAGTTAGGGGCCTACAAGGCACCCGGTCCCGACAGTTTTCATGGCCTCTTCTACAAGGAGCACTGGTCCGTAATCTCCAAAGATATTCTCCAAACAGTACAGCACCTTTTCTCTACTGGCCACCTAGACCCTGCAATAAACAAAACACTTATCACACTGATACCCAAGATCCCTCACCCTGAAAAACTGGAACAATACCGACCTATTAGCCTCTGCAATTTTCTATATAAAATCATTTCCAAAGTACTCACAAACAGACTTAAACCAATACTACCACATATCATTGCAGAGGAACAGAGTGCTTTCGTGGGAGGTAGACAGATTCAAGACAACATTATGATAGTCCAAGAGGTGTTACACAGACTCAGAAACAGCAGCAGGAAACAGAAATTCCAAGCAGTATTAAAACTTGACATGCAGAAGGCATACGATCGCATAGAGTGGGATTTTCTCAAAGCCTGTTTAGCAAGACTTGGCTTCAGCCATCAATGGATACAGATTATTATGCAATGTGTGACCACAGTGACTTACAGCATAAACTACAATGGAGAGCCCTTACCTCCCTTCAAACCAACCAGAGGCTTACGCCAAGGGGATCCTCTTTCACCTTACCTCTTCATCATTGTGGCTAACGTGCTGTCTACCCTCATGAAGAATGCAGTTCAACAAGGCTTGCTCACAGGAATCAGAATGAACATCCACTGTCCCACTCTGTCCCACCTTCTCTTCGCTGACGACTCCATCTTTTTCCTGAATGGCACAATAGCAGAATGTCAGCAATTGGTAAACATCCTAAATCAATACTGTTACGCATCTGGCCAGGCAATTAATCTCAATAAGTCAGGAGTCTACTTCAGCAAAGGTTGTCCTACCACTCTAAAGCAAAACATGGCTTCAACTCTTCGAGTACCAGAAATCTCCAAGACTGGGAAGTACTTAGGCATACCTTCAGATTGGGGGAACTCCAAGAAAGACCTCTTCGCGTGGATACTAGCTCGGGTCAACTCCAAACTCGACAGCTGGAAGGAACAATTACTATCAAAGGCAGGGAAAGAAATACTCTTGAAAGCAGTAATCCAAGCTATCCCTCAATACGCGATGTCAATCTTTAAAATACCTATATCAATTTGTAAGGCAATTGAGAGAAAGGTGGCATCATTTTGGTGGAAAAGTAATGAAAAAAAAGCTGGGGTCCATTGGAAGAGGTGGGACTTGTTGAAAACCAGGAAAAATGAAGGGGGATTGGGCTTCAAAGACTTACAAACATTCAACACAGCAATGCTAGCTAAGCAGATGTGGCGTATTTTTAAAAAACCAGATTCTCTCCTCACCAAAGTCATAAAAGCATTGTATTACTCACAAGGTGACATCTGGACTACTCGCAGAGGCTCCCGACCCTCGTGGAGTTGGCAAAGCATTCTCAAAGCCAGGGACATGGTTGCTCCTCAGGTAATGCACAGGATAGGCAATGGAAAAAACACAGTGATCAGAACAGATAGATGGCTAAAAAGCGGCCTGATAGGAGGCCCAGCAACAAACAACGAACCAGAACGTGTTTCGGACCTCATCAACACTGAAACAGGCACATGGAATGAAAATCTATTGCATTCTATGTTTGATGAGACAAGGGTCCAAGAAATACTAGCCATGCCCATCAGCTTACCTAATGAAGAAGATAAACTAGTCTGGATGCATACTAAGTCAGGAGATTACGAGGTCAAGAGTGGTTATTTCATCTTCAGGGATGCCAGAATTCAACCGCAGGACACACAAGCACATTCGTCCTATAAAGCTAACCCAAACCTCTGGAAATATATTTGGCAGTCCACAATCCCACCCAAAGTTAAATTCTTCCTTTGGAATGCATGCAACAACGCAATCGCTACTATGGAGAACTTGCATAAAAGAAAGATTGTACCCTCACCTCTATGCCCCATCTGCAAGCAGGAACCAGAAACGCCCGAGCATACTCTTCTCCTATGCCCTTGGACGGCTAAGGTATGGATCTCATCTCCCCTTAATCTTTGCATCTCCAGGTTCGGCCTCACCCGGTTCGAAGAATGGCTCTGCAGAATCAAACAGAACCCAATTACTTCGGACAAGTTCAATCAAATTGCGGTGCTACTGTGGAGTGTTTGGAAGGAGAGAAATCAGGCAATATTCAATCATCAGATCCCGAGACCACACTCAACAATCGCCAGAGCAGAAGCGACCTCAGAGAGTTACGGGGCCATGAACAGAACATCCAAAAGAGAGAGCAAAACAGAGCACTTATCTGAGATCTGGCAGCCACCTCCCCCAGGCACGATCCGAATCAACGTTGACGCCTCATTCGAACCAGATCTGGAAAGAGACACTTCCCTCACCGAACGGAGAAACCCCTCTCGCACCAGCGAAGACGCTCTGACAACAACACCCACGGAGGAAAGAAATGGAAGCCACCCTTCTCGACACAGAGCAGCCATCGCCTGTGTATGTCGAGATCACCGTGGATTCGTAGTCGATGGCTTCGCGAAGCCGGTTCACTCGGCCTCGGCCCCTCAAGCGGAAGCGATAGCTTTGGATGAAACCCTAACATTCATCGCAAGCCGACACTTTCTCTCTCCTCAAGTACACTCTGACTGTTCGACTTTGGTGCACGCTTTGAAGACTTCCACTGAACTCAACTGGGAACTACAACCGATCGTGAGCCGGGCCCAAAGCAAACTCGCACAACTTCCGGGCCTTACCTTGGCCCATTGCCATCGCAGCTCAAACCGCCCCGCCGACTGGATAGCCAAGGCTTGCCGGAGCAACTTCTTACCCCCCAACTGGATATCAAATCCCCCCCTGCTTTATTTGATCTTCTATGCACTGATGTAATGGGTATTTTATTCCCAAGACAAAAGGAGTAATCTAAGCGTTTGATGTTTGTCGACCAAAAAAAAAAAAAGTTTTTTCCTTACTTTTTTCCTAAAAATAATTTCGAAAGCAAAGATTTTTTTTTTTTTGAAGAATTAAGAAAGGAAAAAAGGAAAAGAAAAGAAATAAGAAAACTCCCATGCTGTTAAACCAAACGTAATTAATGAGTTCGCCCAAATGTCAACTCCGCATATCTTTAAAGCCTTATAATAGCAAGATCCGGGTCTCCTTTTTTTCCATCTAGCTGCCAGCTCTGGCCAATGTCAATGACGCAATCTGACTAGACGTGAAGTCTCTCCGTGCTTTGCAGAAAACTGACCATGTGGGAAACATCAAAAGCAATTTTCAACGACCGCGGTCAGTGTTCAGTTACTGTGAAATCAACTCAGGCTTTGTTTCATGTTGAAGATGAACAAAATCTTGCCCAACTGTGTAAGATAATACATACAAATCTTAATGCGGAAATTCATAACAAATCAAGGATCTTTGATCTTCATGATTTTCACAAATAGATGAAGACATACCTTTATCCATAACGCTACGCTTGAACTTGATCCAAAAGAAGAAATCCGATTTCTCTCCCTTAACCCACTAAAATCTTAATGTATTCAATTGATGGAGGAGAGAATACGTTCTTTCTGTTTTTTTGTTGTTCATGTGTGGGTGGAGAGAGGACCGGACTCAATATATACGTTCGTTGAAAGGGTGCCTTCCATCAAAGCTATATACCATTTCGTTTTATTAGAGTCGTACCTTCTCGTAACCAATAATTATTTATAGCATTTCGATAATTATTAAACCATATAATAAATCACATAATATGGGCCACAATAATTCTTACATTCTCCCACTTGGCCCATATGATTCTCATTTCATGGTTTAATAAAGACTATAATGTGCACAATAAGGTTATGCTATAAATTTCAAAATTTCATTAAATTGGCAATCACATAATAATCACAATTAAGTAAAGAAAACTAATGCGAGTCATAGCGGTTGTATGTCATCAATCGACATAGTCCCTTCTATGTACTACAACTATAGCACTTTACTTAACATGATCCATAAATGAGAAGTACAGTAATAGTCCAACCATAATGTTTCTTTAGAAACTATCCTGTTTAACATTCATCTATTTCCATAATGTATACTAAATAGAAAACAGGAAATATCAGAAACACGTAAGTGAGCTCAAAGTGTCAAATACATAAACTTAATACAAACATAATACAAACACTAATGACGTCCAATAATGCCCATCCTTTCAACATGCTCATTAAATGTTTTGGGCGGCAATCCTTTTGTTAAGGGATCTGCTATCATAAGATTGGTGCTAATGTGCTCAATTGACACTCTTTGTTTCTGAACTTCTTCTTTGACAGACAAGTATTTGATCTCCATATGCTTAGCACCCTTATAATACTTGTTGTTCTTTAAGAAGAAAACTGTAGAGGAGTTATCACAATAAATTTTCAACGGCCTGGCAATACTGTCGATAATCACAACCCCTGAAATAAAGTTCCACAGTCATAATCCATGAATAGTGGCCTCAAAGTATGCCACAAATTCAGCCTTCATAGTAGATGCAGCAATAACGATCGCTTCGCACTCTTCCATGAAATTGCCCCTCCAAATGGAAGAAACAAGTAACCAAATGTTAATTTTCTTGTATCGGCACATCCGGCTAAGTCTGAATCTGAATATCCAATCACCTCGAGATGATCAGATCTTTTATAAGTGAGCATATGATTCTCCGTTCCTTGCAGGTATCTAAAAACCTTCTTTGCAGCTTTCCAATGATCCATTCCATGATTACTTTGATATCTCGCCAAAGATTCCGACAAAGAAACGATGTCCGGTCTCGTGCAAGTTTGTGCATACATTAAGCTCCCCACAACAGATGCATAAGGAATATTCTTCATTTGTTCTCGTTCCAATTCACTTTTCGGACATTGCATAAGGCTAAATTTATCACCTTTCTGAATTGGAACTATTCCTGCTGAACATTTACTCATATTAAATCTCTCTAAAATTTTCTCAATGTAGGCTTTCTGAGACAATCCCAATAATCCTTGTGATCTATCACGGAATATTTCTATTCCTATCACATATGTTGCCTCTCCCATATCCTTCATTTCAAAATTCTTAGAGAGAAATTTCTTGGTTTCATGTAATAAACCAAGATCATTAGCAGCAAGCAAAATATCATCAACATACAGAACTAGAAAAATAAACTTGATCCCACTAATCTTCATATATATACACCGATCAACGGTGTTTTCCTTAAATCCAAATGAAGTTATGGTATCGTTAAACTTAAGATACCATTGTCGGGAAGCTTGTTTAAGTCCATATATTGACTTCTTTAATTTACATACCATGTGTTCCTTTCCTTTAACTGAAAAGCCTTCGGGTTGGTCCATATAAACCTCTTCCTCTAAATTCCCATTAAGAAAGGCGGTTTTAACATCCATTTGGTGTAACTCTAAGTCATAATGAGCCACCAAAGCCATAATGATTCTAAGTGAGTCCTTCTTAGAGACCGGTGAAAATGTCTCTTTATAGTCAATGCCTTCTTTCTGAGTAAAACCCTTTGCAACAAGTCTGGCTTTATGTCGTTCAATATTGCCTTTTGAGTCGCGCTTGGTCTTAAAGACCCATTTACACCCGACCTTCTTACATCCTTTAGGCAATTCAACAATATCCCAAACTTGATTTTGATGCATGGATTTTAACTCTTCTTCCATGGCATTAAACCATTCATTAGAATCTTCACATTCCATGGCTTGGGAAAATGAATCTGGATCATTTCCAATTCCTAAGTCAATTTCTCGACTCTTGTAAATAAACCATATAGTCATCGAAATAGCCGATCTCTTTTCTCTTTGAGATCTCCTTAATGCTATTAGAGGTTCATTATTGACATCTTTAGAAGCTTTGGGTATAGGAACTTCTACCCTTACTTCTTGAATGCAAGCATCACGCATTCTTTCACTCCCACTGATGTCACAATTCTCAATGAACCTAGCATTTCCAGATTCAACAATTCTTGTACTATGATTAGGACAATAAAATTTATACCCTTTGGATTTCTCTGCATAACCAATGAAATAACCACTGGTCGTTCTTGAATCCAGTTTCCTTTCATGTGGATTATAAATTCTTACTTCTGCTTGACAACCCCAAACATGCAGGTGTCGTAAACTAGGTTTCCTTCCCGTCCACAGTTCAAAGGGAGTTTTTGGAACTGCCTTACTAGGAAACCTATTTAATAAGTACATAGAAGTCTTTAAAGCATATATCCACAAAGACAAGGGTAAAGATGAATGACTCATCATACTCCTAACCATTTCCATTAAAGTACGGTTACGCCTTTCGCTACACTATTTTGTTGTGGTGTACCTGGCATTGTGTATTGAGCACAAATACCATGTCTTTCAAGGAATTTAGCAAATGGACCTGGACATTGTCCCGATTCATCATACTTTCTATAATATTCACCGCCTCTATCAGATCTTACTATTTTCACTTTTCTATCTAATTGCCTCTCAACCTCTTTAATATACACTTCAAGTACATTCACTTAATTGAGACTTATCATGCAATAGATAAATATAACCATAACGTGAAAAATCATCAATAAAGGTTATGAAATAGCTTTCCTTACCAAAAGATGGAACATCAAAAGGACCACATATGTCAAGTATGTATAATTTCAAGAAGCTCTGTGCTTCTTGTGGCACATTTCTTAGTGTGCTTTGTTTGTTTACCTTTAATACAATCAATACACACTCCAAGGTCAGTAAAATCCAAATTTGGAAGAATTTCATTCTTCACTAATCTTTGCATTCTTTCTTTGGATATATGACCCAACCGTTTATGCCACAAGTAAGCAGAATTTTCATTCACCAAACTTCGTTTAGTGCCAACATTATGATGCAAGGTCATTAATGTCTCAACAAAAGTATTATCAAGTCTAAATTTGTAAAGACCATCACATAAAGTTCCAGTTCCAATAAGAGTATCACTCTTAAACAAACTAAAAGATCCAGATCCAAACTTACAATAAAATCCCGCCACATCAAGTCTTGGCAAAGAAACTAAATTGCGAGAAAATGTAGGTACATAAAGGGTTCAAACAAATCCAAATAATGCCCAGTATCTAAGATCAAACGATAAGTGCCAATGCCTTCAACTGGAGCTTTGTCTCTATTCCCCGTAATCACATAACTTTCATTTGGCTTTATAGTTTGGATCGTAAGAAATCCCTGCATCGTATTTGACACATGAGTGGTGGCACCAGAATCAATCCACCAAGTATTATAAGGAACTTCGATAAAGTTTGATTCAAAACATACTAAAGCACAGGGCTTACCTTTCTTTTCGAACAAAGCCTTACATTTCAGACAATCTTTCTTCAAGTGTCCAATTTTGTTGCAAAAATGACACTTAATAAGATTGTGTTCCTTCTTGTGGATTTGAGAAGCCTTCGAAGAGTCATTCAGGATGTGTAGTACTTTCTTCTTGCTCCTTCCACCTTTTCTCTTAAAATTCTTTCGAACTCCTTGATGACTTGAGAGATGAACAGAATGAGCCTTTTGATTCTTTATCCTTGTTTCCTCTTGAACTAGCATACTGGCCAATTCGTTTACATTCCACTTATCCTTTATAGTGTTGTAATTCATTTGAAATGGCCCATATTGCTCATGAGGTAAGGAATTAAGTATAAATTGTACTAAAAAGTACTCATCCACATTCATTCCCAAAGTCCTTAACTTTGCTGCTAAATTGGTCATCTCAAGTATATGCTCATGCATAGTACACGAACCATCATATTTCATGGTGGTTAGTGTGCTCATCAGTGTACCAGCAAGTGACTTATCAGCAGTTTGAGAATGCTCTTCCACAAATTTCATAAATTCCTTAGCATTGTTAGTCTTGGGAAGAGAAGTCTTTAAGTTGTTTGCAACTGTCATCCGCATAAACATTAAGCTCAGTCTGTTCGATCTTTCCCAAGCTTTATGGAAAGATTTTTCATCATTGCTACTTTCATCGAATAGCAGCTGGTTTCTCAGCTTGAAGCGATAAATCAAGATCCGGGACACCTAAGTGAAACTGACTTGCTCACTCCAATCAGAAAATTTATCCCATTGAATAGGGAACGAGATGAGGCGTGCGAATGGAGTGAAACAGGTACGATATCGCAAATGTGTAAGAAAATACTCATACATTAATGCTTTGAGAATATCAACTAATCAGATTCAAACTAAACTACACATGCACATCATAGTTCTCCTTTGGGCGATCCTATGATATACAAAAAATATATAAACCATAATGATGCTAATAACTTTTATTTGATAATCGTAAATATATCTTATTAAAATTTATTTGTTATCTTTAGATATACAAACAAATTTAACAAGTCATATTAATTATCAACCATCATGTTCATGAATTATAAGAAAATAATTAACCTTTGGGTTAATCCCTAAGTTCTTATAATAAATGAACTTCAATTTACCCATAACTCCAATAATGAATTTCATGTATAGCATCAATTAATCATGGGTAATTGAATAAAATAATTTTCAATATCAAAATTCATAAGACTTTAAGGTTCGGCCACTTTGGTGACTAACAAACCTTTCATAATATGAATTTTTTTTTTTTTAAAATATAAATATTTACCAAATTGCACACAAGGACATAAAATGCAATCAAGGCATAAGGGCAAAATCGTAAAACCATAATTCAATAAGGGTAGAACCATAAAATTATAATCCAGGGGCAAAATGGTAAATAATCAGCAGTGGCAGAATTGTAATTATAAATTAAACAGGGGTAGAACAGTAAATAACCATCAAAAGGAGGGCAAAACGGTAATTAGGAGCCTCGGGAGGGGCAAAATTGTAAAAAGGGCGCGCGGGTACGTCAGGCGCGTGCCGAGCACGCGCCTTCATCCGCCGCGGGCGCGTGCCCGCACGCGCGCGTCCAACGCGCAGGCGCGTGGCGCGTGGGTTCCACGCGCCGCAACCGCGGCACGCGCGTGATCCCACGCGCCTTCTTCCTCGCGCACAGACGCGATTTTTCGCCGGTTTTTCGCCGTTTCGCCGCCCGTTTCTTCTCCGACAGCCCATCCCGCATACACAAATAATTTATGGGTTTTGAAGAGCATGCCGGCACGACCACATGGGTCCAAGTTTTAGAGAAAATGACCAAAAATTGGCCCCAAATCAAACCAAAGTTTCTCGAACGCAAAACCTCCACCACCGCTGCTTCCCGCCGCTCGATTAGCCTCCGGCGAACACCGATATGCCGGAAAAACTCATGGCTAATGTTCCTCATGGTCTTGCGACGGTGTGGGTCCGAAATCAAGTGGTGGGTCGCCGGATTTTTGCTCGGAATCGAAAAGTTTCTTCTTGCCCTCAAAATTCCGAATTCCTCCATTTTTGTCCATTTTCACACGTGCACACACAGTAACTTTTCTTCACCATTTTAGTCAATGAAAAACGTTCAATGATTCGGATTTTCTTTTAACAGAATCTTCCAAAATATTTCAACAACAACAAATGCTACGAACAGGATCATTCAACAAATCATCATGCATAAATCATAATATTTATTTAAACGGAAAAATCATGAGATCATAAACCAAATGCTCTGATACCAACTGTAAGATAATACATACAAATCTTAATGCGGAAATTCATAACAAATCAAGGATCTTTGATCTTCATGATTTTCACAAATAGATGAAGACATACCTTTATCCATAACGCTACGCTTGAACTTGATCCAAAAGAAGAAATCCGATTTCTCTCCCTTAACCCACTAAAATCTTAATGTATTCAATTGATGGAGGAGAGAATATGTTCTTTCTGTTTTTTTGTTGTTCATGTGTGGGTGGAGAGAGGACCGGACTCAATATATACGTTCGTTGAAAGGGTGCCTTCCATCAAAGCTATATACCCTTTCGTTTTATTAGAGTCGTACCTTCTCGTAACCAATAATTATTTATAGCATTTCGATAATTATTAAACCATATAATAAATCACATAATATGGGCCACAATAATTCTTACAAACTGTCCACTCGATGATGACTCAAAAGGAAAATCAGACATCTCCAACAAGGGTGATCAATTTTCGGATAAGACCGGTTCCCCTAAAATTGGGAAGCCGATTGATCGGTCTATGGGTCTAGTTCACAAGTTGGAACCAGTCCAATTTTCAATTTTGACAATTTCCTTTTCTTTAATGTTTAAAAAAATGAAATATTTTATTACAAAAAAAAAAAAAAACACATCGATTTGATCCGATCCAATTGGTCCAAGCAATTCGGGTCCACAAAAAAAAAATTGGAAATTGAATCAATTATTTTTAGGTTTCAAAAATTGGGAAACTAGAATTCCGATTTTTTGGGTCAACCGATTTCAATGCGTGTTCCCAATCTCCCATAGAATCCAAGGATAAGAATCCCCGCAAACCACAATTGCATTATCCAACTTATTTGTGTGATTTACAAGGATTTGATCTTACATGCATATAAGTTCCCATAGAGATCATTAGATTTATGAGAGTTTACTTTACACATTATGAAACAGACAAAACATTTTGCAATTTTCAAGGTACGAAAGCCAACCGTCCTTTCACCATTTAACGTGATCATAGCTTATGTGTTACAATTTCAAATTGACAATTGATTAGCACAAAATATATCACCTTGAACTTTTGACCATGGTGTTACCATACTCCTGAATGTTGATTAGCATCATATGACTTGCATGGACATGTTTTTCAGATTAAATTTTTTCACAACAAGTTCCAATTTCTAGCAATAAAAACATTTGTCAAAAAATATTGTTTTGAAAAAGCGTGATTTGAACGGAAATGAATGAAAACACATAAAAAATTCACATTTGATCTAGGAAATTCGCACTTCACAAAGACATCAGTTGCTAGCTTTCCAATGATTTGGAATGGGAAGCATTTAAAGAGGCAATTCGACCCTAAATCAAGTTCGAAAGTCCAAAATATCTCGAATGGAAAACATTTGATCCAAACAACTCGAACTTCACAAGGATGTCAGTTGTAAGCTTTTCGGCAATTTGACATAGAAAGCATTTGAAGAGGCGATCCAACCCTAAATCAAGTTCAAGAGCACAAAAGATCTCGAACAAAAATCTTTTGATTCTACCAATTTGAACTTCACGATGACGTTAGTCGTAAGTTGTTTTAGCAATTTGGTATGGAAAGCATTTGAAGAGGCAATCCGACCCGTATCAAGCTCGAGGGCACAAAAGATCTCACAAGGGATAATCTGAAGTGGGCCAATAATTTCAACGGGGACCCCACGCGATTGCGATTTCCCCTCCTTCCAAGGGAGGACGTTTTCTGCACGATCTAATCGATTGGCCCACGTGTCATGTTCTCGCGACATGGCACGCGGACTTTCGGATCGAGGGAAATCCTAGAAAATTGCTGTCCGTGAATGGCCGGGCCGGGACACGAGCGATCGCAGAAAGGGAGGGGGGTGTCAATCACATCCAGCAAGTGCGCTAGGACAAGCATGATCCAGGCCAAGGATCTGAACTGCCCATGAAGGTTGACACTCGTTTTCATGTTGCCACTTTGGGGGGCAAAACTTTGTTGATATAAAGCAACAAAAGGCAAATCCCCCCATCTTTCTATCTTGGCAATGGCTCGTATTCTATCTTGGCAATGGCTCGTATTGCAGAAGTTTGAGCCCACATATTGAAGAGGACAATCGGCCACGTCCTTTTGCTGAACTTTGAAAACCCCTGTGCTCGAGGGAGCATAAGTACAATTATTTGTTTGACGAAATAAAGAAAGGCCCTCGTGTCCAAGGATGTGCCCCCACTATTATATGGTCTAGTCGAGGTCCATGTTTTCTTCCATTCCTGGTGACTAATGGCTTCAGTAATCATCTCTTGATACAACAAGAAATATCGGCACACAGTAGCACAATCCACACAAATTTTCAAACTGATTGAATTTGTCTCCTTTAGTTGACCTATGAATGTGCTTCCGAATTCGATTTTTCTTTTTCTCGTATGAAAAAGTTCGTTACCCTAGGTCAAACCCTACGCATACCACAAGCATAGAAGATCTTATAGTTCGAACCTGAGCATAGTGGCAGCAAGTTCAACCTTACCAGCTGAGCCAGCCCATATTGGCCCTAATTCGGGCTTAAATAAAGTAGGTTTTCAAGTTGTTTGATGCTACGGATTTGACTGCTTTTGTTCCCTTTAGTACAAGAATCTGTTCATTTAATTCAATATTCTTTTATTGGAAAGAGGTCTTGAATTTAGCCACCACACAAATTGTGCCGTATTGGCTTTGCTGGTTTGATGTATCCGTCCACTTTGGTCTATTCCTTACAGCCTTACAATTTTGTCGTTCTCGTCGATTAGGCTGTTACATCGCCAAATTTCACATCATATGGTAGAGTCTCTCAAGTGATTCATAGGTAAGACTCCCGTTTAAGTAAATTAATGTGAAGCGAGATTTTTTTTTGGCCAGGAAAATCCAGAAAGCTACCTTGTTGTTGCCAAATACCGTTTCGCATCCTCTACTTTTAAGAACGCTAATTTGCAAAATTAACTTCTTCTAATGAGGTTGTTGTGCTCTGATACTTATAGTATGGCCATATTTAGGAAGTAGCCAATTTTCTTCTTCAAATACCCGACCCAGGTTCTAACCTCACCCGCCGAAAGCCCTGGATTTCAAACTAAACTGACCAGTGATCGTTTTATTGCTATGCATGCATGTATTTTCGTGATTTTTGAAATTAAACAACAATCACCAGGTGATCGAGTCAAGGCGCTAGACTGCTAACGGCGTCATTAATCAATAGTGTCGCCACATGCCGTTTTCTACAACGTTACATCTCTAGTTTGATTGATTAGGAAATCAATTGAAAAATGCTTTTAGAACTAAGCCCACCTCATGAGTGACGGTAATCTGCTTCTTTTTCTTTCTTTCATTTTTCTTTTTTTTTTGGGAAAAACGAGCTACTGGCTCGGCTTTCGAACTTTGGGTGGCATGTTGTCCTCTAGCTATTACTTAAGAATAGGTTTGTGATCAATCTTAGGATAAGCAAATTGGTTTCGACCCCCAGAAGATTTATTAAGAAATTAAGAAACAGACTTTTAGTGGACTTCTCTTAGCTGGCCATGAAACCCCAATATCTAAATGTTGACACGCACTTCGAAAATCCTCACGCGGATAATGAAATCTGTTTGTCCCCCTAGCTTCTACATCTCTGATTTTCTGAGAACGAGGATTTTCATTCTATTCAGACTTGATCCGATGAATTAAGGTGCGTTCTCAGAGATCATATAACCGAACACAAGACTGACTCGATAGTAGATTTCTAAGTAATAAGTAGAGAAACCAAGTTTCCAGAAAACTCACTGTGACAACCATAATTTTTTACATTAATTGATAATATTCAGTATATTAAGATAATTGTTAATCCACCTGG
This sequence comes from Eucalyptus sideroxylon x Eucalyptus melliodora, assembly GCA_016097485.1. Lineage (NCBI taxonomy): Eukaryota > Viridiplantae > Streptophyta > Magnoliopsida > Myrtales > Myrtaceae > Eucalyptus > Eucalyptus sideroxylon x Eucalyptus melliodora. Next base: position 20,205,689 of record CM027827.1, read on the forward strand.
ATTTTGGATGACTCCTATGAAAATTCTAATTAGGCCACTAATTGTGTGACGCGTGAAAAGTTCAAAAGATACCTTCCATGTCCATAATTTTTAGGAATGTGATTCCGTTGACGGTTATAAAAATTACAAATTGTTATAATTCAATAAAATAAAATAAAAATGTGTCTTTACTAATTTCAATTTGCTCAAATTAATTGATAATTATATATATAATTCTTTAGAGTGAGGTTAAAAACTAGCCGCCATAATAATCGTTTTGGGGGGGAGAGGGGGGGGATCGTTATGTTACAAAATACGTATAAGATAATTTTCCAAATTAAAGTTTACTGAGTTGAGACTTCCCTAGATCCAATAAATTTTGCTGATAATTTTAGTAAGTTAAAAGATTAATTTGACTTATCGTTTTTTTTTGTTGGTAAAGTTAATTTGACTTATCGTTGTTTAGCATGGATTCCAACTTTCGTGTTTATTTACTAAAACATGAAACATCATCCCAAATTGCCAGATATCCTTTTAGATCACTCAAAATAAGCCATTTGCAACCCTCTTGTTGACCACGTGTCCACGTCACCTTCATTTTTTCCACCACAACCTTTATCCGCCATTTTGTTAACCGAAGTAAATTAATATCTAACGTTTCAACCTGATTAGGAACACAAGTCAAGGTCTTCTCTATTTCTTCTTTTATTTTGGAGATAGGCTTCAACTCCACTTCACTTTCATCTAAAAGAAAATCAACTTTAAGAGTAATCGCATCCTCCTTTCTCTGAAAAATAAAATATAAGAAAAAAAAAAGATTTCCTGCCCAAAAGTCTTTGCAACTAACCTCGAAAGCCTATCCAATTAAGTTGTATAGGATCTTCAATCTCAACCAAAAAAAAAAAAAAAATTAAGATCTTAAGTCTCATCTATCAAATAACTAATAATAATAAAACTCATCACTCATCATCATCATTTTTTTTTAATCAAACTAGTTCTATCAAGTGACTTTTTTTTTTTTTTTTTTTAACGAACAAGAGTTGTTAATTTTTATTATTTATTTTACTTAAAGTGAAAAAAGTCTTTGTCATTCAACATTCCATTCAAGGTAAGTGAAAAATCTAAGAGCTAAGTTGAGTCGATCTACTTATCACTCTTTAACATGGTTTGTTGATATTTGTTCATTTAATTTAGATTTTGAAATTAAGTGTAACTGGGATTCAAGAATGGCATGTTGAGCTACAATAATTACTTGGCTTGAATTGAAAATCTTTCTGTATGATTACCAAAAGATTTTGTTGCATCAAAACTAGGCTTAAAAGAGCTTTTTACTAATTTTTGTCATATTTAGGTGCAATTTTGTAAATCTACAGAATTGATAGGGCTCTTTTAACATTGATATTTTATGGCTTTAAGTAAGTTAGACTAATTAAAGGAAATTAACCGTTCACAATAACTAGTTTTGAAGCTTTAGGGCCAAATTTGTAATTTCACCAAGTTAGGGGGCTAATATGTAAAAACTGGAAATTCTGTGGGCGGCTCACAACATTAGAAACCTTATGATAATAGGTAGTAAAGTTATTTTTAGAAATAATTATTTAATCTAGATAATTTTTCAACTAGTCAAAATTGGACTTAATTGCACAAATAATTTAAAAGTATGCTGTTTTGATAATTTTATAATATATGTGGCATGTCTATAGCATAAATAAAATATCCATATTTTTTAGATGACATATGACTGGTCTTTGGTATTTAGTTTAATTAATATGGCTGGATTAATTGAAGATTGCAACTCAGCGTAAAATCTATAAAATGAGAAATTTCAATGGGCCAATTATATAATTCTAGAAAAATGGAATTATAGGAAATTGGTTGTAGTTTTGATGATTAAGATGAATTGAATTAAGGTGTTGTCCTAAACGAAAATGATACAGGTTACTTAAATTATAGAAATGTTGATTGTCTAAGAAATAGTCGTCTCTTAAATTATAGAAATGTTAATTGTCTAAGAAAAAGTCATTTCAATGATTTGTGGATTTGCACGAATTCTCTATTCAATGATGATGCCATGGTGTTTAGAGGATGATGATTTATATGTTGGCGTACACGTAGTTATTTGATCGCCACTGTTTACACAAAAAATGTCAAGATATTAGTGTGATTAGCTGTAAATGTTCTTTTAATCCAAAAGTGTCTTCCAATATGGTGCCTTAGAGATGGGTGATGTACTAGATATCAATTCAATATAGAAATCAATCTCTATCAAGGAATGCATCTAGAAACTATAGGGGGTAATCCAGTAGCAATATCGATTCCAATGGTGTCTGACGATAGGAATACTTTATAGGTTAACATATCTTTTCCTGTGTCTTTCACACAAGCCATATAACCATAGCGACCACTTTTCAAAAGTCACCTCGCTTGCATGGCTGAGGTCATTCGTGGACAAGTGCATTTACAGCTTCTTAAAAAAAAATGTGCTGATTTAGAGAATGGAAGACAGCTTTCTTTGAAAAAAATCAATAGTAGCACGATGAGGGAGAACTAATCCATCCTTTTAGTAACATCAAAATCTTGTATATTCAACTCCATTAGATCTACCAGGAAATTATACATTATTAAACTAGAGTACACAATCATGAACGCATAATCAACAATGAAGAAATCGTCTATGGAAGTATCGACACCTCATTCACATTTAAGAGGCTCAGGCAACATATCAATCTTCTTAGCAAATTTCATAAACTAAAGGAATGCTTAGCACCGGGATTAAATAACCTGAAGCATGTCGCGAGGCAAAAGAAAATGTTACCAACAATAACTGAGTTAGATTTCGCTGCATCTTCATCTATCATGGCAAAAACTTTTCTAGTAGCCTTTACTTTTTCGCTGATTCTCTGTGGCCTACCAACCATAAAAGGGTATATTTTCGCATGGAACAATTGCTTGTTGTATAAGAGTTTTCCTAATGTGAACTACATTAATTAATATTGTAATCTACCATTTTACGAGGTTTGGTTTAAGGTGAAATAGAAAATTTCTTAATTAGTATAATATGGGGCTGGCTAGTATTGGCCGACTTGAGCCTGGCCGGTGATGAGAGAGCGAGATTAGAAACTCTATAAATAGTGCTCAAATCTCTCCTCTAACCCTAATTCTCACAAGTATCCTCATTTAAGGAGCGTTAACCTAGTACTAAAAGGTGAGGGGACCGTCTCATTGAGCCAGTGATATGGAGGGCGATAGAAGAGAATGATTTGTGCGTGGATCATCACTTTTCCGCTTCCGCATCAAAAACGATGGATTCCAAATCAAATGCGTTAATCTTTCTACTCAATCATCTGAGCTCTTGTTCTGGTTATAGAGATCTTGGGGTTGCACGCTTTGCATCCAACATGTTGTACGTCCAAGTTGCCCACAAAAAAAGTACGATCAACTATCAATAAAACCATCCCTCTACATAGAACATCACATGCCATATTTCCCATTTTCTCGCATAGAAAGCACTGCTCATATTCCAATGAAAATGACTATTGTGACGCTTCCATAAGTGATACAAGGGCCCTGATTAATTTCATTTTTAAACTTTTCTGGCTTGTTATTGCCTCTCCTCTTTTGCTGCCACTCCCATGGTTCCCTTAAAATTAGTAGGTCTGGGTCTCTTCTGTTGATGTCTACACCATGTATCACACTCTAACATAACTTGTTCTATCGTTATTGCTCTCTCTAAGACATCTTTGTATGTGGTGGTCATTACATGAGAAGAAAGTTTAGAATGGGTCGATGACGAAAACCCTCTCTCATAATGTTCAGCTTTATCTTTTCTCATTTTCTATGAAATTCTTCTTAAATCTACTCAACTGATTGAAAAAACCAGCGTACTCTATAACATTTAAGTCATCCCGAGATATTTACATGAAGCCACCCCTCCTTTTCACTTGAAAAGACTACGAAAAAATTGGTTGTGGAAAGCCGCGGCAAGATCTTTTCATGAGATAGTCACATTGTTGTCTTGAAAAGCTAGTGGAGTCTCCTCCCACCAGTACTCAACTTTGCCTCCTAAGTAGTGAGTGGCAATGTCGACATTACGATCATCAATAAGTCTTTCCTTCCCTTGAAGATCCCTTATATCTTTCTGATCCTACACTCAGCCATAATAAATATGATTTCCCATCATAAGTGGGGTGGATTGGCCTGCCGAAGGTGCATCGTTTTTGGCAGCTCCACTTGCCACTTTACAGACTCCAGCTAAATCAGTTTCAATGGTAGGCCGGCCTCACCTCCGGCGAGTCAGGATTTGGAGGTAATGATTCACTTGCCTCATCCCTGTCAAAGCCATGCCTCAAGAACCTTAAAGACACATTTCAGTATTAGAGGTAACGGTTCACTTGCCTTTATTATTTTTACGAAGCGAAGAAAGTGTCTTTGAGTTAGAATTCATGATCACCTAGACACCAAATGAAACATATACCTCAGTACCTAACAAAAGATTAATGCTTTAAAAACTAACAATGAACCTTACAACGTCTTATGAAATCAAAATCCAATAAGATCATAACACAAGTTTCTTCCCAACGTCCTTAAAAGACGAACTTGATTCTGACCAAAAGATGGTTGAAGTTGGGCGACAATGATGTCCAGCGTAGGAGTTCAACTATACATCTAAAGGTTCGGGGGGGAAAAACTATAGATCTAAGAGTGCGCAACACACTTCAACATTTCACCCCAACCAAACCTAAACTAAAATGAAATTCTGCAAAATTCTACACAACCACGACACCCCCAAAGTTTCTTAGAAACATGATATCATAGCTTAGCAAACTCTAGAATTAACCCATAAACTCAAAATTCAACACAATCCAAAATCGGATAGGAAAAACTCTTTCTTGCCACCTTTTGAAGTTGTCATTAAAAACTTCAATCTTCAATATGTTTGGAAATGGTTTTGCATGAGACATATGCGGCAGTGGTGGCAACGCAAGTGGATCAGCAATGGCGACAGCAGTAGCACCAATGATAACAATATTAGGTTTAGTTTAGGAATCCATAGGCTTATTCTTAAGATTGTTGTAGAAAGAGCATTGGAGAATAAGAAAAAATAAGAATGAAATATCTGGAGTATGCAAGTAATGTCTTTAAGGATGATACCGCCACTTAGAGTATGAAATTCAATATGCAATGCTCTAGCGGCTACCCTCTCAAAATATATCAGATCTTCCTCTTTACTCTGCACAAAATAAATAGAGGGAATAGGAATGACAACATTAAAGTAAAACCCTGCTAAATGAAAAGAAAAAAAATTTTCTTATTTTTTTAATGTTTTTGTTGTGATAAGAAAATTCTCCTCACAGACAAATAAATGAGAGTTAATATTTCAACCAAAAAAAAATGAGTTAATAAAATAAATAAATCAAATCAATGTTACAGAGCCATTACAAATTGATTGCAGTCATAACGTCCATTAAATCAGCTATAAAAGAATTGCCTTGAATAATTTAAAACCTTTGAAATATCCAAAAATCTCCCACATATTTTAATAACTTTTGAAAAAGAACTAGGTTAAACTCAATGAATGTAGTGCATCAAAACTGGTGCTTAGGCTATGAACCAAACCTAGAAATAATGAATAACTCACAAAATCATTGGTGAAATTTGAAACTTTCGTGAACCAATAATTTCTTTTATGAATTATAATTTTCAATAATCACATTATACCCTCACAATTTTTGTTGTTCAATGTAGTTTTGCACTAATGGGCCATATGCTTGCCTAGTTTACAAAAAATTCTCATAGTGTTGGAGAAATATCTTCAAGTGATTTTGATGATATCCAAACTATTCTTAGTATGATGTTTACTATAGTGTGTATAGATGCTTTGTAACAAAGGACTACGTAATATCTATAGTGCAACCTAGTGGTTAAAAGAATGCAATATGTCCTCATATGGATTTTTCGTAAACAATACGAACTGACCTAAAAGATCAACTAATGTCAATGTCTATGACGATGTTGTAAATATCAGGCCATCGGTGTTGTGGCAACAATTCATTTGATGATTTTCATTGGTTCAGCAAACTAGCCGTTGTGGCAGTGGATTTGCGTAATTGTAGAATTCGGGTGTTAACAATAATTGAGAAGCCAAGTTATCTAACAAGTCTGTCAAAAATTGCAGCGAAGGGATAGCAGTAGATGCTATTTTTAAGTAGCCTACAAACGTTCAAGAAAAAGGATTGTATGGACAATTCCATCTTTGGATAGCAGCATCAATGGTAATTCTAATGACTCTTTACTTCTCTAATCCACCTCAAACAAATAGATTGAAGATGGTTAAGAAATAGAAGATCTTAGAAGCCAAATGTCGGAGAGAGATAGTAGTAAAGACTGAAAATTTGCCACATGATGTGTTCTAAGCAAAATGCTCTCTTTTGACTGCTTCTTTGAGTATTGTATTCGTGTTATTTGAGTAATTGTGCTAAACATTAAGTGTATAAGAGTAAGAGAAGCAACTGAGTCATGATAGTACGATCTATAGTGTGATAAGATTAGTATTTGCCAATTATAACTTTCCAAACAAATTCTAGTGGAGTCCAGCTCAACTTGAGGTTGTTAGTTTGAAGAGTGAATATAAGCTTGGGGATAAAGCCAAACCATTATACATTGTTGTATGTTACTATTTTCCTCTTATTATTTCTACAAGCATACATTACGCTCACGAGCTTTGAAATATCACTTTCACCAGATCTTTACTTAGCGTTAGCTATTTTTGGCAAAAGATTGTCAAGTTTTCTAAAAACAACCTATTCACCTCCTCCTCAAGATTGTATTGTTAGCCCCCAACATATAAGAGCGGCCCCACTCCACACTTATATAGGTAATTCCATCAAATGTATTATGCAATTTAATACACCATCAATAATAGTTGTGGAATTCATTAAGAACTTAGCTTAACCTCTTATTCATTGCAATCTTGCACTATTCTTACCTTAGGAGGAACAACAGTTTTTATTAGTGCATCACTAAATCAACAAATGACTTGTTAGTATTGATATGAATCTAATTTGTAGGATCATCAATCAAATAGGATGGCTTATCATAATTGATTTTCCCCAACTAGCTTGAGTTTCATTCCCCTTGATGTATCATAAATTAATTTTCTCCCCACAAGTTTAGTCAGAGATTGGCCAAATTCACTTATGACTTTACATAATCAATGGACATAATTTCATCTTTAAGTAGCTGCTTTATCACATCATGTCTTCACTGAATGTGTCTATTTTCACCATTGAAAATTTTATTCTTCGTAATGTCTATTGCTACTAGGCAATTACAATGCATAGACATAAAAGGTGTTAGTTTCATTCTTGAAGGAATATCTACCAAGAGGTTTCTTAACCACTTGACCTCACTACTAGCCATTTCTAGACTATGTAGCACCGACACGGACACGTGACACGCGACACGACACGACACGACACGCCGACACGTCATTTTTTAAAAATAGAGAATTTCGACACGTTCCGACACGTTATATATTAAATATATTTTATATATAAATAAATAATAATAAAAATAGCCTAGAATTAATTTACACGAAAAATATTAAATAATATCATTCATTATTTTAATTTGTTACAATAATACACAAAACTTAGAGGAAAAAACATTGTTTAAAGAAAAATGCTGAAATGATATTTTTAAATTTATTTATTTATCATATATAGCATTTTTTTTATTACTTCTTTCATAGAAAAGACTTTTTAAAAAAAATAAAACAATTCTAAAAAAAAAACTGAAAAAAATGACCCCGTGTGTGTATATTTATAGCAATTTTATTGCTTCTTTTATTACTTTTGTGTATATTTATATTTTGACCCTTCAAGTATTAGGAATTTTTAAAATTGACCCCGTGCGTGTCGGAATCGCGTGTCGGAATTTTGGACTCGCGTGTTGGAGCATGTCGGAAAGAGTTGACCACGTGTCGGATTTTTCGACACTCGTTGACCGCGTGTCGGGACGTGTCGGAGTGTGTCGGACACATGTCGGAGTGTCGGACACGACACGAAGGCTTTCGAAGAGTGTCTCCATGGTCAATTTATGTCAATTTATTTATTGTTTGCTTGGTTGATTTCCAAGATACAAAAACTCCACCACGTTGAGGAAAATTCCCTTGTTAGTTTTGATGATTAACAAAACTTTCTTTAATCGTTCTTTGATTCTAATAATAAGATTTTCCTGGTGGAAACTCTGATGAGCACTATCAAACGTTACTTATCAGACTCAGAGAATCAAACTTTAAGTCATGAACGAATCCATATCCTTGATATTTGATACTCGGGGATATTATCAAGAAGATAATCTTGGAGCGACAATTAGAAATTTGATGGATTCCTTGCTATAATTAAAAGATCTATCCAAGAAGAAAAGTATATCAAATCCATTCTCTTAAGATGGAATTTAGGAAGACTTGGATAAATTAATTCACAAGAGGCGAAATATTCTTTCCACATGAGGCACTCTTCTTATAGAAACTCTATCTACTATATGAGCGGCAGAATCAACAAGAGACTTCAATCTCGACAACCTTGAAGCTATCAGATTTTTTGACAATGTTCGAGTCCAAGGGGTAGATTGATGAGCGATCCTCTAAGGAAATGTCCAACAGTCAGCTTGGATAATGAGGATTATAAAAGAAGGTCGAGATGCTGAAAGGGAATGAGAAGCTGAAAGTTTGAAATTTATACTTCCTAACCTTGAGTGATCTTCAATCATATACATTCATTTATGTGAAGCTATACTATGTAATCTTTTAGAGGTTGAGAATGTGTGAGAAATTGCTCACATGAGCTTGAGTATTTATTACTCAGATCTTGTAAACTTTAACAAATTCATCTAATAGAATCCAGCCAATTAGTTGTCAGTACAGGAGAATAGACATAGGCTTGCAAAAGCCAAACTACTATAATCGTTTGTGTGAAATTTTCTATCCCTTTCTCTCTTTATTTTATCTATAATAAGGTTTATTTGCACATCGGTAAGATCTAACAGTTATTCGGGTTGTGGTTGGACATTGTTTTGTTGCAATATCATTTCAAATTTCTTTTATTTTGCATTATCACCAATTCACCCCCTCTAGATGATCCATCTAGCCCCAACAATTGGTATCAAAGCTCGGTTACTCTTTATTGAAGTGCTTTATTATTTTTGAATTAACGATCTTTTGATGGCTAGTATTATTGTACCATGACTTATCAAAGGACAAAATTATACAAGACCTCCATACTTCAATGGAAAGGATTACAACATCCAGAAGAACAAGATGAAAGCATTCATCATATCCAAGGATCCTTTGGTGTGGGATGTAGTTTTGAGAGGTGTTAGGCCTAGAGCCTCTTCCTCCAAAAAACACATGAACAACATAAAACCTAAAGTTGAAGCCATGTCCAAGATAGAACTATTTAAGAGAGAAGCTTTAGATGCTAAAGCAATTTGCTCTTTTTACTATACTTTATCTCCTACTAAATATAATCGCATATTCTCATGTGAAATTGTTAAACACATTAGGGATAGGTTGCAAGTAACATACGAAGGAACTGATCAAGTAAAGGAAACCAAGATAAACATTTTGCTTGGATAGTGTGAATCCTTAAAAATGAAGACAAATGAATCAATGACTGATATGTTCAGTAGATTCATCGACATCATCAGTGGCCTAGTGCAATAAGGACAACCACTACCTCACTCCATGAAAGTGAACAAAATCCTTCGCGGGTTATCCAAGGAATGGAATAACATCAAAACATCCTTTTGGGAAACTTAGAGGATCTCACTACTTTCCTTAGATGAACTCGTGGGAATGCTTGAATCATATGAAATAGAATGTTTGCATGAGGAAGGAGAATCCTGAGATAAGAAAATGATTGCGTTAAAATCTAATTATGATTCTAATGATACAAATTTTGAGGATGAGGATGAAGATGACGAAGAAATGGCTCTTATGGTGAAGAAATTTCACAAGATGGCTAGAAAAGGAAGAAAATTTAAAGGGAAAAGATCCTTCATATCATTTAATCAAAAGAAGAACTCTAGTGAAAGAGAAGATAGCAAAGATGTGATCTACTTTGAACGCAAAAAGAGAGGACACATCAAACAGAATTGCCCTCTATTGAAGAAAAGTTTTGGGTAAATTTATTAAAGGTATACCGGTTTTGGGTTTTTTGTGGTCAAAAAAATAGAAAAACAAGTTTGAAAAGGCAAGAGAGCACTGAAGGCTAAGATTGGAAGTGATATTGAATGTGAAAATTCAGAATCAAAAGATGAAATCGAGATAAGCAATTTCAATATACCTAAAAAAGTCTTAATTACAAAGATGAGTTATGTTCCGATTACAAAGCTGCACTTAGCAAGATTTTCAAATTGAAAAAGGAAAATTTGAAATTGAAGCAATAGGATCTTTTTCAAAAGGAAAGGATTGAAACTCTTGAGAAAAATCTTCCCAAATCTTAAGAGAGTCAAGACTTGTTTCAAAGGAAAACAAGCATTTGAAAAAGGAAGCTTTTAATGTTACAAAAAGATATTATATTGGTTCAAAAACCTTGTAATATATTCTTTCGATTCAAATAACTTATTATAACTATTTTGGTCTTGGTCGCAAAATCACAAATGATCTTCAAAATGATTTTCCAAGATTTAAAGAAAGAACAAAACAAAGACCTTCAAAAATTGTTTACAAACATCATTTAAAAAGTAAATTTGTAAAGCTTGTTGGTCGGAGTTTCCTTAAGTGCTTAATCTGCGGGAATCCATATCATTTCAAAAATGATTGCCCAAAAGGTTGGAGACCTATTCGGAGAAACTTTCTAAATATGGCTGAACCTTTTAACCGAAAAGGGCCCAAACAAGGATAAGTACCAAAGAAGGCTTCAATCCATTTTATTAATTGCATGTACCAAAGAAAAAGGCAAATAAATGGTACCTTGACAGTGGATGCTCAAGACACATGACAAGAGATCCATCCAAGTTTGTTGAAATTTCAAGATTCAATGGTGGAAGTGTTCTTTTGGTGGGAACAACAAAGGAAAGTAATCGGCAATGGCACTGTCAAAATAGGAAGTCTTACAATTAAAGACATTTCACTAGTCAAAGGACTAAATTACAACATTCTCAACATCAGTCAACTTTGTGGCGTCGGCTTCAAAATTCGTTTCCAAGAAGACAAGTGCTTCGGAACAAGTGAGGATAACAAGCAATCCTTTACAGGGAGAAGGCATGGAAATATATATCTATTAAACTTAAAGTCTGATGATATACAATGCCTGATATCCATCAGGGCACATCAGTACCAAACAAATCCAAAAGTTAACAGCCAAGAAACTTGTATGAGGATTATCAAACGTTAGATTTGAAAAATCTAGGACTTGCTTAATTTGTGCTTTTGGAAAATAGGTAAAAAGTACTTTCAAACCCATTAACTATGTTTCCACTAAATGTGCATTGCAGCTTCTTCATATGGATATTTTTAGACCAACAAGAACTCAAAGCCTTAGAGGAAAAATGTATTGTCTAGTCATTGTTGATGACTACACCAAATACACTTGGGTTTTCTTTCTTGCACATAAGCATGAAGCATTTTCATATTTTTCAAATTTTGCAAAAAGAGTTCAAAATGAAAAGGGTTTCACTATTTCTTGCATCAAAATAAATCATGGGGGTGAGTTTGAAAATCAAAATTTTTCCAACTTTTGTGACAAAAATGGTTTTGAGCATCAATTTTAAACTCCCACACACCCGAACAAAACGATTTTGTAGAGAGGAAAAATTGTTCTTTGCAAGAAATGGCAATAACTCTTTTAATTGAGAGCAAAGTTACATCATATTTTTGGGTAGAAACTCTTTCTACTGCTTGTTACATTATGAATTGTGCTTTTCCTCAAACCTTCTTTAGATAAAACCCCCTATGAACTTTTCAGATGCAAAAAACCAAGTATCTCACATTTTTCGAGTATTTGGCTGTAAGTATTTTATTCTTAAAAATGCTAACGATCGGCTTGGAAAGTTCGATGAAAAGTTAGATGAAGGAATTTTCTTAGGATATTCATCCACTAGTGAGGCTTTCAAAGTTTACAACAAGAACTCTGGAATGGTGAAAGAATCAATCAATGTGAAGTTTGATGAAAATAATCAAGGTTCTGTAAAAGAGTCTAAAACTTCTCAACAACATGAGTCTCTTTAGTAGTTGCAAGAGTTTTAGAAGTTACCAAAATTAGAAGTTCTAACATTTGATGAATCTAAGAAGCAATCTAACGAAGAAGAAATCCCAAAATCTAATGACAAGTACAACAAAAATTGGAAGTACAAATCCAGCCATCCAAAAGATCTCATCATTGGGAACATTGAGGATAAGATTAGAACTAGATCAACCCTGAAAGATGCTATCAATACTTTAGCACTTATTTCAGAGATTAAGCTTAGAGGGATTGAGGAAGCTCTCTCAAATGAAAGCTGGATAAGAGCTATGCAAGAAGAGCTTCATCAATTTAAATTGAATAAAGTTTGCGAGTTAGTACCAAGGCCAAAGGATCATCCAGTAATTGGAACAAAAATGAGTGTTTAGAAATAAGTTGGATGACAAAGGCAAAGTCACAAGAAAGAAAGCGAGGCTTGTGGCTAAAGGCTACTCTCAAGAGGAAGGAATAGATTACAACAAGACATATGCTCCAGTGGCAAAGTTAGAGGCCATCAGACTTTTACTTGTTATGATGATTTCAGACTTTTTCAAATGGACATGAAAAGTGCGTTCTTAAACGGTTTCATCACAGTATTCGTAGAACAAACTCTTGGATTCGAAGAACCTATAAAGTGTAATCATGTCTTCGGACAAAGAATTGTATGGTCTAAAACAAGCTCCTAGAGCTTGGTCCAAAAGGCTTAGCAACTTCCTTATCCAAAATGATTTTGTTAAAGGTGATGTGGATACTACACTCTTCATTAGAAAAGAATGTGAGGATATCTTGCTAGTACAAATATATATTGATGATATTATTTTTGGATCATCTAATGAGAATCTTTGCAAAAAATTCTCGAGGTTAACACAGATGAGTTCAAAATGAGTGTGATGGGAGAACTAACTTTCTTTCTTGGACTTCAAATACGACAAGAGAAGAATGACACCGTCATCTTTCAAGAAAAGTATGGCAAGGAACACGTGAAGAAATTCAAGATGGAAAACTCAAAGAAGGAAAATGCCAATATCTCACTCATCAAAGCTTGACAAAGATGAGAAGGGTAACAAGGTTAGTCAACAATTGTATAGAAGTATAATAAGATCTCTATTATATTTAATAGCTTCTAGGCCTAACATTCTATTCAACTTTTGCATGTGTGCAAGATTTCAATCAAATCCTAAGGAGTCGCACTTATCTGCCATAAAGAGTATTATTAAATATGTGAATACTTACCCCTCTCTTGGACTTTGGTATGCAAAAAGGTCGAAGTTTGTTTTGTCTAGATATGTTGATGCAGATTATGCAAGGTGCAAAATAGATAGGAAAAGTACATTTGGAACTTGTCAAATGCTAGACAATATGTTGGTATCTTGGTACACTAAGAAGCAAACTACAATGCCTCTATCAAAGCTTAAATCGAATGCATGGCACTTGGAAGCTGCTATGCTCAAATCCTCTAGATGAAGCAATGGTTGAAAGATTTTGGTATTGAAAACTCAAATACAACAATCAAGTGCGACAACACCAATGCCATTAATCTTATGAAGAACCCTATCTTGCACTTTAGAGCCAAGCATATCGAGATCAAGCATCATTTCATCAAAGATCGCATTCAAAACGGTAATGTTAATTTTCAATTTATTGACTCGAAAAATCAATTAGCAGATATATTTAGTAAACCTTTAGAAAGTAAAACTTTTGATTTCATTTGCAATGAACTAGGGATTATTAACCTGTTTGATCAAAGTGTATAAGATAGGAATCTTCAGATAGTATTTCCAAAAGGTGTCTTTTAGATTTCACAGGATTCTATTTCTCTTGGTGAGTAAGTTCTACGTGTGGCAAGAAATAAGATATTAATTATTCTCTCAATATTTATTCATTTATTTATGAATTTATTTACAATTATTCCTTGAAAATCGGATTTATTATTCAATTTTTTTTTTTTTGGAAACTGCTCATTGAAAAATCGTGTCTCTTTGGTTTCTCTTATTTAGTTTCCAAAAATTGCTATTTATACTTTTCATCTTTTCCAAGAAGAACTCATCTTTCTCTACACCCATTCTTTCTCTCCAAAACCCTCATTCTTCAAAACCCTCTCCTTCAACCTCTCAAAGTTAATAAAAAAAAAAATCTCTCAAAATCATCCATGCACCAAAATCTAGACCCTCTGCTTCACGAAGATCGAGACGTATAACAAGAATGGCATCTCAAGCAAAAGGGAGCATCGAGCACTTTGAACTATTCGATCCTTCCGACAATGTTGATGGCACCTACCACCTCTAAAAGTGATTCTTAGGCTAAGTGGTGCAAGTTGAAGGAGGACATTACATCGCTCCAAAGTTTGGGAAACAACGAAGAGGTAATATCTACCTTCTTGGCTATTAACAAGTTTGACAATGAAGAGGCTCTAGAGTTAATGTTTGCAAATCTTATTTGTACCATACCATTTATGGAACTTGGAACATCTAGTGGGATAAGCTTTGTTGCTAGGAAGGGAAAGGAAAAGGTGGCTAAAACCCCTATGTCTAGAAGGAAGATAAAGTCTTTCAAAAATCTAGGTGGTGGTAGGAAGATTGATAATGATGAGAAGTTATCCATGAACTTCAAGAAGAAACTCATTGGATATGTCGCCATTAGGAGTAAGATTGGAAAGCTAATCAAATCAACTGCTCATGCAAAGTATTTGCAATGGTTATTAAAAAGAGAAGTGATAAATCATAGGGTTGTCAACTTCAAATTCTTTGAATCATATGGGATTAAGATTAAGCATATTTTTGACAAACTTTTGATGACTAATATGAGTGATAAAAGTTTTCCAAACAATCCCTATTTGACAACTTATTTTCACTCAAGCTTGTCGTTTACTCCTTTGACACCATTGAGTTCACTATATTTGATAGATTAGTTCTTATCCATGCTACTGATTTAGCAAGAATTCTAGGTGTCAATCACTCAGACTTTGCTCCAATCTATATTGACTTTGATGTAGCTTATCAATCACTCTTGGGTATCTCTAATTTTCAGGGAGAAGTACACTATCAATACCATAACTTGTGTACAACACTCACTTTAGTTCCAAAAATTTCTTTCGGATCACTTAAGTGCCAAATCGAAGACAAAACGATCACTTTGGTGCCACCAACGAGAAATTCCGGCCAAAATGATTACGTGGCTTTTATATTAAAAAAAAATCAATAATTCTTCAAACTGTCCATGGTGGATGGCATAAAATGATGCCGTTTTCCTTTCTTCATAAGAAACGACGTTGTTTTACCATTCCATGTGGATCACTTACAAAAAGATCATCATTTTGTAAAATAGAAGAGACTACGGCCAAAAACAATGTGCGTATACGATTCTCGCTCGACGCCACCGGCCGTAGCTCGCTGACCCACCATCGTTCACTCGCCCACCGTCGCTCACCCACCGCTGTAGTTGCACCGTCATTCACGTTCGTTCACTGGCTGCATCCTCAACTCTCGCTCACTCAGGTTTGTCATCTTCTCTACGTGGGTCAATTTAGTGAAAAATTTAGGGTTTCGACTGGCAAGTTAAGGCGTGGAAGGCAAATTGAGGGCTCAACTCAGGGGGAAAGTGGTGGGGACCGAATAGAAAATTTGAGGGTTCCGTCGTTTGTTCGCTTTCTTTTGTAGGGACCAAATAGAAAAATAGGGCACAAAGGGAAAAATGGGGCTCGACTTAGAGGCAAACAATGGTGGGACTGAATATGTTTAATTAATTGGACTGTTTATGTGGGGGAAACAATGGGGGACCGAATGTGATTGAATTGAAAAATCGGTGGTAGGGACTTCACTTTGTTTATTCAATTCGGTTTCTTTTGTTTCTGTAAAAACACCGAATTATGGAGATTAGTCGCATTTGTTCCTTGACAACAAAACAATAAGGACCTGCATGTGAAGTTGTTGATTCTGTCATGTGATCCCAACAAGTAATGACACTTTATTTTTTCATTGGGTGCAGCATCAACATGGATGTGAATCGCGTAGGCATCATTGTTTGCTATGGTGGAGAGTTTCTTATTGGCACCGATGATTGGGAATATACTAGTGGAAATGAATGTACTATTTATGTCAATGTTCGGAAGCCATCATTTATTGATTTTTTGAGGGACTTTGTGTATTTTTTACGATGTAAAGTGCAAAAACTACATTATTTTGTTCCTGGGAAAGAATTGAATGATAGCTTAAGATTTTTTAATGACGATAATGATATTAAGGATATCATTTACCATTATCTTCACGGCGAAAAAGCTAAGTTATATGTTGAGTATTATAGTGATGGTGAGGATGAGAATGAGGATGAGAATAAGGATGGGGATGAGTAGACCACCATTTAAGAAGTGAGGGATCATCTTCAAGTAAGTAATCAGGTTGGGGATGAGTTAGGTTAGATGAAGGGGAAAATGAGAGGGAGAGAAGTCATATTGATAGAGATGAACAAACAGGAAGATGCCCTGAAATCTTGGGTAAAGATTTGGGTGAAGATGTGGGCAATGAAGACTTCATTGGATTAGAATGGGAAATTATTTTATCCAGTGAATCAGAAGATGCATATTTGGCTTCAGTTAATTTTCCAAGTGACGAAGATGATGATAAACTCGCACAGTCAAGACAGAAGGAAATATTATTTTTTAGAAGAAAGCTTGCAACTTCAACAAAGAGGCCCGAGCCAGTAAATAGGGATGGAGCTCCAGCTGAAGGTAATAGAAGTAAAGATGAAGAAAGCTGCAGCGATGAAGTTGATGGTTCAGAAAATGAGCTTGACAATGATAATGAAGAACTTGCTCGTCAAAGAAAAAGTAAGTACCCTTACTATAATTCGACTGTTGATAAACTTGTTTTGTCTGTGGGCATAAGATTTGACGATGTCAAATAGTTCAAGGAAGCTGTTGTGAATAACTCTATTAGTGAACAAATGAGCATTTAATTCATTAGAAACACGAAAGAATTTGTGAGAACTAAATGCTCATAACCCAATTGTCCATGGAAGCTCTATGGCGCGCTGAGTAAGAATGGGTCATTCTAAATTAGGTCTTTCCAGGAGAAGCATACTTGTCCAATTATCTTTAACAATAAAAGGATAACAAGTGTGTGGTTATTGAAACATTTTTTTTTAACATTATCAAAGCAATGCCCGGAATTAAGAGTTCTCAATTTCAACAGTTAGTAAATGAGCAAGTAGGAGTTAATGTGTCAAGGAATCAATGCAAGAGAGCTAAGATGAGGGTGATGAAAATATTGATGGGTGGGTATAAGGAAGAATATGCGCAAGTATGAAACTATGCTGGCGAATGCATGTTTCAAAACCCATCTAGTAGGGTATATGTAGAGGTTGTGGAGAGGCCACTCCCTAATCTTGGGCCTAGATTTGATAGATTTTATGTCTGTTTTGATGCATGCAAACGAGGCTTCTTGGCTAGTTGTAGAAGAGTTATAGGATTTGATTGATGGTTTCTAAAATGTTTGTGCAAGGGAGAGTTCTTGGCTGCTGTGAGAAGAGATGCCAATAATCAAATGTTTCTGATAGCTTAGGCAGTGGTGAAGATAGAGAACAAGGATATTTGATCTTGATTCCTCAAAAATTTAATTGCTGACTTTGAGATAACCGATGGGGGGGATGGGCATTCATAAGCGACCAACAGAAGGTAATTTCATTGTCAATTAATTCACTCCCTTTTAATATTAATCACTTGCATATTTTTCATTACTTGTATTTATTGGTTTGAATTTTTGTAGAGACATATTCCTGTATTGGTTGAGTTGATGCCACATGCTAAGCATAGAATGTACGCGAGGCATATATATGCAAACTGGTCAAAGAACTTCAAAGAAGATAGGTTGCAAAAGCAGTTCTGGCATATAGCAAAGAGTACCAACATTGTTGATTTCAGATTAGCCAAACAATGATTGTTACAGCTGACAAATGAAGGTTTTGATGCACTCTTCCAGACATAAGCTAAACACTGGTGTCGGACCTTCTTCAGCGAAGAGTTCAAATGCAATATCATTGATAACAACCTCAGTGAAGCTTTCAATGGCAGAATTTTAGAGGTCGGGTACAAACCAATCATCAGCATGCTTGATGATATTCGAGTTATGGTGATAATTAGACTGCATAGGTAAAAAGATGAGGCTGTAAATGAACTAGAGAATGTGGCTCTAGGATTATAAAGAGATTAGATACAAATATTGCTACAAGTAGGTTCTGCCATCCAATTTAGAATAGAAATAATGGATATAAGATTATTCAAAATCAAGATAAGTATGTTGTCAACCTAAATAGAATAAAGTGTTCATGCCGAGCCTAGCAACTGAATGGAATTCCCTGTGCCCATGTCATTTGTGCTATTTAGATGAAGCAAGAAAACCCAGATGACTACATACATGATTGGTACAAAAAAAAGCTCATACTTTACTTCATCAAATTCATAATGCAGCCTATCAGAAGCAGCAAATTTTGGAAGCCAACAAATCATGAATGCCCTCTACCTTTGCCATTGAAGAAGCAAATATGAAGGCCAAAGAGGAGACGAAGAATGCAGCAGGAAGATGCATCAAGTCAGAGGATGAGTAGGATTGAGGCAAAGATAAAATGTTCCTATTGCCGCAAGGAATGTCATAATAAGAAATGTTGTGAGCTGAAAAAACAACATCAATAGTGAACTAATTTAGTGCCAGGGACAAGACCTACTGAAGAGCTTCTTCTTAGGTCTATTGAGAGGACAGATTGCCCTACTGTAATACCTACTAAAGGGCAAACAAAATAGGAGTAAGTGGTTCCAAATTCCGATTCGATTCCGTTTGGAACCTGAAACCTATCATTGGGTACAGGTTCTTCAAAATGAGGAACCTGGAACCTACCCGTCATAACCGAAAACCTGGAACCTACCTTGTCACAGGTTCCAACAGGTTCTTTTTTTTTTCTTTTTTCTTTTTTTTTGTTATCGTATGCGCACATTACCAAGAAAAACTATAACATGCGCGCATGTTACCAAAAAAAAAAACATAACATACACGCACGTTACCAAAAAAAATATAACGTACGTGCATGTTACCAAAAAAAATAATAATAACGTACGCGCACATTACCAAGAAAAACTATAACATGCGCGCACATTACAAAAAAAAATATAACGTACACGCACGTTACCAAAAAAAAAACTATAACGTACGCGTATACTATACGGTAACTTCCCACATCTTAGTAAACATATCAATGCCAATTGTCAAGAATTTGGACATATATAATCAAAACTAATAAGAAGTTTCCAAAGAAGTTTCTAAAAAGACGAAAAATCAGAAGTGCCAATAAGATCTCAAATTTTCATCTACTCCATAGTGTGAACTTTGCAACATTTCCTTGTAATTTCTTTGAAACAACAAAACCTTACAAAAGACATGAATGAAAATCAATCAAAATCCTAAGTAAAGACAAAAAAAAAAAAAAATCAATATCGATAACATGCCATTTTGCCCATCTAAAGACTCCTAAATTTTTTGACAACATAGTTCAAAAATTCAATATACATAAAAGGAGCTTGTATTAAAATTATGACAAACAAAGTTGCTCATCAATAAGCCAAAAAAAAAAACCTTACTTGACTTCTCAACCGTTGGATCCATGGCAAATGTGACAACCAATTTTATTATTGACAGTAATCTCCGCATTAAGACCAACCATATCTTTAAAAAAAGAGGAAGAGATTAAATAAAATATTCACTTATTAAATATATAAAAAGAATTACAATATATAAAGATATAAACATTACTTACCAAACTCAAATTGTTCTGCGTTCTCAATACACTCTTCAACATCAAAGCGGTACACGAACGGCTCTCAACCAATCTTGAGTGCAAATCAAAGTTCCACTACTTTTGGAGTTAAAGAACTTCGAAAGCCATCAAACACACGACCTGATGTACTAAAAGTTGATTCTAAAGCAACGGTAGTTACAGGAATTGACAAAATATCTCGAGCCATCAAGGAAAGGATCTTATATTTTGAGCCATTAGTCTTCCACCAAATCAAAATGTCAAGACCAAGATCATTTTCATTTTTTTCTTGAAGATACTCATCAAGTTCGGATTTGTTGTCATCGCATCCTTGTTCATTCAAGTATAAAAATATTTTCTTCCAAGCTTGGGTGTTATGCTTATTTATTCCTTCACTATCACCCATATCGGTATTGAAATTTGAACTACTACTACTTGCACCCAAATTATGGCCATCAAAATCTTAATCACTTGAAATAAGAGAAGATTACTCATAAAATTCATACAAACGCTCTAATGTATCCTTCACCTTGTAATGCATATCTTTAATTTTCAATTCATCATCATAAATTTGTCCATACAAGAAACTCACATAATTTAACTTGGTTATAAGATCTAACACAACTGCAATAAACACCATCATATTCACTCTATCTAAGCTTCCATAATATTTGTCAAATTTTTCTTTCATTTTCACACCCATATCTTGAAGTTTAGGATCCGAAGCATTGATCGCATTTTTCAAATTTCTATACAAAAGAGTTATCCCTTCAAAATAATCATTTGAAGTAGCATATGAAGTCTTAGACATCTGATTGGTAGCATCATAGAATACTTTGAGAAAATTCAAATGAATAATAGCATTTTACCAATCATCTTCACTAGGAGTTTCATGATTAAGCTCTCTTACAAAAGATGGACCGTGATCTTCTGTCTTTTCGAAAGCTTTTCTGAACTTTATGGCGGTGTCTAACATGAGGTAAGTGGAGTTCTATCTAGTGGCGACGTCAAGAACTACCGAACCCTTATAAGTGATATTTTCTTTCTCAATACAAGATTGAAATCATTGGACTCTTGTGGGAGAACTCCTTACATATCTAACCACATTTCGGATACGTGTCATGGAGTCACGTACCACAGTCAAGCCATCTCTCACAATAAAATTTAATATATGAGATGTACACCTCATGTGCAAAACACTACCATCTAATTTCAACGACTTTTGTTTCGAAAGTTTATCCCTCAAATAGCTAACTGCAACATCATTTGAGCTAGCATTATCCACGGTAATTGTCGACACATTTTTTTTCTATTCACTACTCTTGCATCCCTCCACTATTTTTCCAATCTCCCTACCCCTGTGACTATGTATCACCACAAAGTTGATAATTCTTTAATGCAACTTTCAATTTTCATCAATAAAATGTGCAGTGAGACACAAATAATTCAGATTTTGATTGAAAGTTCATGTATCAGTCATGAGTGCGATCATAGAATTAATCTTTTCAAAATAATTCTTCAAAAAAGTTATTTCACATAAAAACAACTTCATACAATCTTTTACCACTATGAAACGTGATATATGTTTAAAGAGATATTGTAACTCACTAACATATTTACAAAATCCAACACGTTCAACCAAGGAAAAATGTTGCTCATCAAGGATGATGAACCGAGCAAACATTAGCCTACAACGTTCTTGATTAAATGCCCATGTCGATAAAATGCTACTAGTACTAGAATCTTCTCCTCCCTTACCAGTCATGTTGACATTACGTGGTACAAAGAATTTTTGCCTCTTATCTAGATTACGGGGAAATCTCTTGCATGTAGTCAAGTGCTTCCTCATTGCAGAAGTACCGTTAGCAACACGGTACTTAAGCATTGACCCACAATGAAGGCACTTCACTTGGTATAATTTTCCATCATTATCACTAATTTTCGAATAATGATTCCAGGATTCAAATGTATATTTCTTATCATAGGAAATATGAGAACCGGGTACCTTATTTGTGGCACTCAAGATAGGGGGTGCCTCTTCTTCAATTTCATAATCGGAGTCATCTCCTCACGTCTCTCCACCTCCATTGACGTGTTATCTTGATACAATAATTTCGCATTGCACAATAATAATAGAATATTAATTTAGGTGTACATTTTGACCACTCGTAACAATAATAGCATGCACCTTGTAAACACAAGTGGTAGACATGATAATCCAAAACCATTTAGCAATGATTTAGTTATATGTTCACAACCACATATGCTTATTATTTAAGGAAGATTAAACAGTAACATGTTTATCTAAGGTAAAAGAGCAACCAAGTCTTTCTATATGAGGGTGACTTAAATGTCAACACGATGCATAAACACCAACCCCTTATGAACGAAATGTCACACTTGAAGCGTGTTAGATATCTTCCAATAAGGGCAAACCTTCAAATTAAGATATTGAGCCTAGAAATCGTACAATGATAGTCAAAAGGCAAGAAAATACAAGATGGATTCATAAAAAATAATAGCACATTCCTTTAACAACCTAGAAGATGCTTTTCTAAATCTGGCGTTCAAGTCCAAAACCTCGATATAGCTAAATTTCAAGGCATTGTCCTTATTCGCAATAATTCTCGTTGAAAAGTGAGCCTGGAATCCATTAATATTTTCCTACATGGTCCTATTATTCACTCTAAAAGAGCTACATCATCTTCCTTTTTCCCTCAATTCTGCAAAGCGTCAAACACTGGTTTACATGTCTGTTACACACTTGGTCCTAAGCTAAGAGAGCTTTCTCGACAATAATAGTATGGAATAACAGTGCTTGTCTTAAAATTTGCTGCCAACAACTTGTTCATCCAGAATTTAAACTCCAAAAACAATGAAAATGCCACCAAAGAACTATAATCACTGAGCAAGTCCAAATCAGTCACTCACTCCCTACGCTGGTATTACCCCCAAGATCATACAAATGAAATTCACAGTATTTGATGGTATAACCCCGAAATCATACCCTTAGAGAGAAGGTCTAAAAATCCAATTTCACCGGGCGAGCGGCGTCCAACGCTAAGTAGTGAGCAGGCTACAAGGACATCGGTCGCTGGTCTTCGGGGCAACAGCGTCAGGCGTTGCAACTGCTGGCGTGAGCAGCAGCGGTGGCGATGGGTCGCGAGCGAAGATAGCAAGCGTCATCAGGGCTTCTAGCACGAACAACGACGGTGGGTCACGAGCGGAGTGCTGAATTAGCGTCGTCGGGGCTTCTAGCGCGAGCAGAGGCGATGGGTCGCGAGCGGAGACAACAGAATTGGCATCATCGGGGCTTCTGGCATGAGCAGCGGTGGTGGGTCACGAGCGGAGATAGCAGAATCGACGTCATCGAGGCTTTTGCTCGTCAATGACTCGGGGCTTCTGGCGCGAGCAGAGGCGGTGGGTCGCAACTCTCGAGCGAAGACGAGCTCGGCTCAAAGCATGGCGTCATTAAGGCTTCTGCTCGTCGGCGACTCGAGGCTTCTGGCGCGAGTAAAGGTAGTGGGTCACTACTCTCGAGCGGAGACGAGATTGGCTCAGAGCACGACGTCGTCGGGGCTTCTGCTCGTCGGCAACTCGGGGCTTCTGGCACGAGCAGAGGATGTGGGTCGCGACTCTCAAGTGGAGACGAGCTCGGCTCAGAGCACGGTGTCGTCGGGGCTTCTGCTCATCGGGGCTTCTGCTCGTCGGCGACTCGGGGCTTCTAGCACGAGTAGAGGCGGTGGGTTGCGACTCTTGAGCGGAGACGAGCTCGGCTCAAAGCACGGCAGCAACGGGTAGTCGGCGATGGGCGTCGAGGCAAAGCAGGCAACGACGGGCCTCGAGCGGTGAGGGTTCGCGCGAGCAACGTCGGTGACTAGAGTTCGGCGGCGGTGGCCTTGAGGGCGAGCGACGTTCAGCGGCAAGACTCAGAGCAGCGTCCGGCGATACCCTGAAAAACTGAAAGTGGATGAGTCTAAGAGTCGGGAGTCTCAGGGGAGGGGGTTCCTTTTAGAACCCTAACTAGTTCCGAAATCGGTTCCTCGACCGATTTCGGTTTCGGAACCAGGATCGCCGATTCCTGGAAAAATGGAACCGAGAACCGGAACTGGTTCTTTAAGAACCGGGAACTGCGCTCACCCCTAAAACAGAAAGCCCTACTGTAAGGTAAATATCCCCTTTACCTCAATAACTTTTCAGTTCATATTCGATAGAATTTGATGGTTGACCAGGTGTACTGGCTTCTCTTGTGCTTTTCCTCTGTCATGCACTTGTAATTTGAGAAGTTTTCTTCATTTGTTTCCCACCATAAAAAATGAGTAGACGTCTAATTATTCGAATTATTGTAGTTGGTCATAATCTTGATACAGTACATTATTATAAGGCTTACTAAAAAGCTAGAAACAGGCCATGTTGTTGGCTTAAGTGTAGGAACAGGGACTAGAATGGGAAGGACAGCAACAACAACAATTGAGTCCACTATTAAGCAAACGAGAAAAAAATATCATGTAAGTTGTACATCGTTGTGTTTGTCTTTTATGAGATAAAATTTAAATTTATTATGTGTTTCTCAGGTGAGAAGATGAACAATTGCACAAGTTGCAGAGGTGGCTACACTAGCTGTTGCTGAAAATGATGCACCACAACAAACAAAATGGGCTCTTGGAAAAAGATTAAGGCAATATGGTTATGGGATTTACACAAATGAATGTACTGGAATGACTATTTTAAATGTAAGATTTGCAGGTCTCATGCATTTAATTTGTTGTACTTCAATTCATTTGGTTGACAATATCGTTATGTTCTTGTAGCCTGAGAGAACTTCGAATGTACTTCTCTCTCAAGGTGAGCCAACTCGAGAATCAATGAGGCAGCCAAAGAAGAGTGCTCCAAAGAAGAAGATAGCGGGTATAGCTGCAAAACAGTCATCCAAATAAAACCTAGCACCAGTTTCATCTCAACCAATTATTGAGAGCAATAGTGATTATATGAACTAACACATGACACATGCTAGAAGCAAAATAGCCGCTGTCAAGAATAAGGAAAATGAGGTGACACAAAGCCCAGTTAAAGAACATGCACATCTAGTTTGAAAGAATGCTTAGATTATGAATCAATTCAAAGCTCCAAGACAAAAAGGAGATCGAGGTGTTGTCCATATTGACTGATGGGAGGGTGCTAAACATGGTTTCTTTTTTTGATGCTGGACATGATCTCTCTTTTTATGTTTTTTTTTTTTAGGAGGGTGCTAGATATTATATCATTAATGGTAGTTGCTACATGCATATTGCCATTGTTATTTTTAAGAGAGTACTAAACCTTTAGTGATTGGGGAGTGAAGTTCATGTTTTTCTTTTCTTTTATAAACAATCAATCAATGTCAATGACAATAGCTATTTATATTATTTCTTTTGGCTTGGTTTCAATAATAATGCTAGCAAGATGGTGATCAGTTATGTTGTATATTTATTTTTTTTGTTACAATGTTCTTATGAGGTTACTATTATTTTTAGATTTAAATATATGCATATAGTGTTGCTGATTGAAGTTGTTGATCCGTTGATGCTATTTGTGGGGTTCTAGTTGTATATGTTAGAACAAGATGGAATTTTGGGTGCTGGTGCATCTTGTTGCATCAACACTTGTATGGGTTGTTGCAAGAAGATACACCAGCAACCCAACTGGTGCAACAAGATGCAAGATGCACCACGACTAGTGCAAGTTTGAAACTTGGCACTCAAGCGATCACTATTTACAACTTTTGGTACTAAAATGGTCAATTGTGAATTTGCCACCATCTCTTAATTTCGTCATGGTTTGCAGTTGCAGCAAACTAGCAAACCATTACAACGATAAAAATGCAGCAACCATTCTATTTGAAACAAAAACTAATCAAAATAAACATTGACAATACACAATTAAACAATAAAAATTTTAAGTGCTTAAAACTAATACATTTCGACTCCAACCTTCCATTTCGACATGGTTTGCAATTGTAGCAAACCAACAAACCAGCAAACCATTACCAAATAAAAAATGCAGCAAGCAAACCATTATATCTGAAGTAAAAACTAATCAAAACAAACATAGACAATTCACAACTAAATAATAAAACTTTTAAGTGCTCACAACTAATGCATTCCAACTCCAACCTTGCATTTCTATCATATATTACAACAAAACCTTATGCTTCATACAAAAATTGCAACAAATCAAAAACACATTTTACTTATAAATAATCCAATACAAGTGCATATTCCACGTCTTCGACTATGGTAGACATACAAAATTCTTCTCATTACTCACTTCACATTTGAATAAATTATCCAAGAGAATAAGAGCACAATCAATGCTCAATAAAAGTTTCTTTCAATTTTCAGCCTTGAAACCTTCCTTTTCAAATGGTCGACCAGAGATGTGAAACCCTTCATTTGAGCTCGCATTAAGTCAACATCCTCTAACTCATCCATTAGCGTAGCTAGAGGTTGATTTTGGTCTTCAAGTAACTCCAAGATCACCTCTATCGCTTGATCAGATAATTTCCTATCAACCCATTTGAAATATTTACACTTCCAGCATTCTTTATATTTGCCGCACCCATGGAATCTTCTCCCGAGATTCAACTGAGTCCCAGATATTCTTCTTGGACTCGGTAACCCACAATAATTATAACACTCACCATCTAATTCACTTTTTTTATAGGAATATGAGCCGCTGCTGAAACTTCTGCCCTCTATTTGTAAGAGTGAGCTGATAACTTTGGGAAAAAAATTAAAATATGCACTCAAATTAGTCAAATTAGGGATTTAGGACTTTCAATTTCCATTTATGCTCAAATTTGGAGATTTTGGGTTTCTTATTTGGGGGAAAAGACGCTAAATGATGTTGTTTTGTTGTTTGCATGTTGATTGTATTCTCTAGTGATCCACGTCAGCTTCAAATATTAATAAAAAACTGTCACGTCGGATTTTTAGCCAACTAGATCAGCGTTGGCACTAAAATGAGCATTTTTCAAAAATTTTGGCACTTAAGTGATCCGACTGAAACTTTTAGCATCAAAATGAGCATCGTACGCAAGTTATGGCACTAATAGTGTACTTCTCCCCAAATTTTCAAGAGATATTTTGTTTTGTGTTTCACATCATAACTTCCCTCTGAAATAGATTGTCTTGCACAAAATCATCATTAACTGTCTTTGACCAAAAGGTTCCTCCATAACATATGTATCTCATCCAGGCTATTTTAAACAATCATCACTTTTCCCTCACACAAATGGTCATTCTTCACATATATAGAACTGTGTTAAAATCCAAGGGATAGTTGCCCTATGGATCTTTGATTACCAAAATTCCGATACGTTATGATATCGAGATCCCAAACAATTTCAAGAAAAAGCAACTCCATTTGTTGTCGATAAATGAAAAGATAATGAAAAAGATGGGCTTTAGATTTGTTCAAGGAAGATGGCAAGATAGACATGGAAAGCCAATTCAAACTAATTTTGAAGGTCTAGTGGCAAACTTTGCCTCATCGCCTGCAAGAAGAAAAAGAACTCAAATTGATAGGAGTGGATCTCAATCACTCTTGCAAAAATTGATAGAGGAATCATTTGAGGACTTAGATTTGACAGAATACTAGGAGAATGATCTGGTAGGCTGATCAATAGAATTGGAGATAGCCTTCTCGATGAGGACTTTGATCTGGATGAAGATCTGGAAGAGGATAAGATGCAAATGACACTAAACTAGACAAGCCAAATGATGTGGAAAACCCCTAGCAATAGCAAATGACTGATCCTCTAGCAGTTGTGAAGGAAAATGAATAGGAAATGGTTGATACCCTAGCATCGATTAAGGATGTGTTGCAAGAAGTTGTGGCTAGTGTCAGTAATGTAACATCCATTACAATGGACTACCACATTATCATATCATCCAGTAATCAAAGAAGCTCTAATCAACAACAGGGTGACCAAGTGCTGGAAGAGATACCCTAAAATCTTGATGAAAATACAGAAGCACCTACAGACCAAGAGATTACTACCTTTGTTACTGATGAGAATGTTGTGATAGCTGATAAAGAAGCAAGTGCAAGGATGGAAGCATATAAGGATGCTACAATTAAGGGGGAGCAAGTGTAGATTGTAGGGCTAAGGAGATAGAGTAGGGAGAAAAGGAAAAGGAGCATGATCCATCCATTGAGATTGTTCCTCAACCAGAGGTTACAACTAATTCAAATGAGAACATTCTTCGCTCATTGAAGGAACTCAAGGATGAGGTCAAGGAGAAGAATTATCATATCAAGTGGCTCATACAAGACGACGACAAAAGGCGTAAGAAGTTTGAGAGTACAATTGCCCATATGAGTCACTATGTCCTCATATTCATGCCTCTAGATGATCTCCCACCTTCAAGCCCTCTAGCTCAAGACCTAAACTAGCCCTCCACCTCAAAATAATCTTTCAATTTCTGTTCAAAATTTCTAAGATAATTTCATTTGTGTTGGCTTGCTTTTTATTTGACTTATTAGTTTGCTTGAGATGTGTTTTGGATTTTTTATGATAGTTTGTCACTAAGTATTGAACTTATTGGTTTGCTATTATATATTATGGTTTGCTATTACACTATTGCTATTATTTTTTGTGTTGTTGATAAAAGGGGGAGAAATATGAAGATGCAAAGTTTCATGGATTTTGATGCGACTGATGCTAAGATGTTGATGCGATCCATAATCTAAGGATCAAATTTTTTTGACAAGACTGGTCAAAACTTTCCTATCTCTTATCCTGCAATATTTAGAATATCTATAAGAATCTTGTTTGTCTTATCTATCATTCTTATAAATTAAGATTGCGCTTTAAATACAAATTCTACTATTTTTAAAGCTTTATCAAAATCATTTCTTTTAAATTGGTTCTGCTGTGAAAAGTTTTGTCATCATCAAAAATGGGGAGACTGTTAAGGAAAATTCTCTTGTTAGTTTTGATTATTAACAAAATTTTCTTTAATCATTATTTGATTCTAATTATAAGATCTTCCAAGTAGAAACTCTAATGAGCACTATTAGACGGTACTTATCAAACTTGAAGAATCAAACTTTAAATCATGAATAAATCCATATCCTTGATATTTGATACTCGGGAATATTGATCAAGAAGATAATTTCCATGCAACAGCAAAAAATTTGGTGGATTTCTTGCTATAATTAAAAGATCTATCCAATAAGGAAAATATATCAAGTCCAATCTCTTAAGATGGAATTTAGCAAGACTTGGATAAATCAATCTACAAGAGGTGAAATATTATTTCCAAGTGAAACACTCTTCTTATGGAAACTCTATCTACTGTATGGATAGCAAAATCAATGAGGGACTTCAATCTCAATAGCCTTGAAGCTATCAAATCTTCTAACAATGTTCAAGTCCAACCGATAAATTGGATGAGCGATCCTCTAAGGTAATGTCCAACGGTTAGCTTGGATAATGAGGATTATAAAAGAAGGTCAAGATGCTGAAAGGGAACAAGAAGCTGAAATTCTGAAGTTTATAATTCCTAAGTCTTGAGTGATCTTCAATCATATACATTCATTTATGTGAAGCTATAAGTGTAATCTTTCAAAGGTTGAGAGTGTGTGAGGAATTGTTCACACACAAGCTTAAGTATTCATTATTCAGATCTTGTAATCTCTGACAAATTCATCTAGTGGAATCCAGCCAATCAACTATCAGTGCGGGAGAGTAGACATAGGCTTGCAAAAGCAGAAACCACTATAATTGTTTGTGTGCAATTTTCTATCCCTTACTCTCTTTATTTTATCTATAATAAGGGTTATTTGCACATCGGTAAGATTTGACAATTATTCGGGTAACGGTCAGACGTTGTTTTATTGTAATATCATTTTAAATTTATTTTAATCCACACTATCACTTATTCATCCCCTCTAGATGATCCATCTAGCCCTAACACACCAAGTGTGTACACATATCTACTACTGGATTTTGTCACATATGAATTTGATACCTAGTTTGCATCACTTATCCTTCTAATATAGCGGGATATCTACCATATAAAATGCCATAGTTTATTGTTCCTTTAAGATATTTCATTATTTTGCTCAAGGCAATCCAATGATCATGATTGCGATTTTGTGTGAATTTGCTCAATCTACACACAGCATGAGCTAAATTAGGTTGAGTGTAGTTCATTAAATGCATTAGACTACCAATAATCTAATCATACTCAGACCGACCCACACTATCTCATTATTTTTTCACTAATTGGATGTTAGCATCATAAGGAGTACAAATGTGACATCAAACTGTCCATATTTTTTAGGTAGTCTCACCACATAATACTTTTGAGTAAGTATTAGACCACTATCACTTCTTATAATTTTAATACCCAAAGTGACATTAGCTTCTCCTAGGACCTTCTATCGAATTTAGAAGTCAAAAAATATTTCATTTTATTCACAACCAAAAATAAGTACGTCGTTAATATTTAAGCTAATAATTATATATTCACCATCAGTTGTTTCTTGTGTATACACTATTGAGAAAACTCCTAGTAGATTTTTAAGTTAACAAAACTATCCATAAGATGTTAGTAAGTTTGATTATTGTCTTCAAGTATGTTGATTCAAGAACATAATCTTGGAATGAAATCATCTCATTTTAGCTCAAATTCAAGAATAGTTTGTAAAGTCTACTTCAGATAGAACTCACTTAGACTTAAGCTCAAGACTTTATACTAAAGATAAAGAATGAGAAAATTACTCAAATTCCCATCCTGACGCAAGTTTATAGTGTGGCAAGTTCAAAATGTGACAAGTTCATAATAAGACCAATCTAGAATGAATAACAGCTAATGATATGGTTTGGATTTCACACCTAAATATATTTGATTGACTCAATCTCATTTGATTGGCAAATCAATCTTGAGATAAGTTCTTTCTAAACGAAGAAGCTTTACTTATGGAAACCAAGACTCTAATTATATGGGTGATCAAAATCAGGTTGGGATTCATCTTTTGTCACTCAACGACATCTTCTTGATACAGTTCTATCAATGGGTAGATTAGAAGATAATCATCTAGAGACTATGCAATGGCTAGTTTGGAAGTGGAGGAGTATATAAGGAGATCAATATGTCGAAAAGCATGTAAGAGACAAGGCCAGAATCTAGAGTTCCAAAACCTAAGCAAACTTCGATTAAACACTTGTCTTTCGTGAGAGAAGTACTGAAAGAGTGACTGAGTAAGATGGTATGATCTATCACTAAATATTTACACTCAAATATTGTAATTTCTTCTTGTTCATATGGTGGAATCCAACCAAAACATAAAAGAGTAGACATAGGCTTAATCTAAGCCGAACCACTATAAACCTTGTGTGTGATTTCTCTTATCTCTAAACTCTTATTGTTTATTGTTATTGCACACTCACGGGGTGCTTCTAAAGTCTATTCTACTTGTTAACTGATTAAGAACCTTGTTCTAGAACCCATTCTTTGTTTAGACTTTAATCTTGACTTGTTCTATTCCACTTTAAATTGTCAACATTTTATAGAATCATATATTCACCCCTTCTAGGTGATACATGCTAGCTACTACAATTGGTATCAAAGCAAAGTGCTCGTTATTTCGAAGTGTTTGTACTTCTAAGCTAGCAATCTTCTATGGCTAGCATTATAGCACCGTGTCTAATTGAAGGACAAAGTCACACTAGACCTCCATACTTCGATGGAAATGACTATAATGTCTAGAGAAATAAGATGAAAGCATCTCTTAGATCCAAGGATCATTTGGAATGGGATGTTGTTAAAAAGGTAATCAATCCTAATGACACGTCAGCATCAACTGAAAAAGGAGATGGCAAAACGCCTGAACATTCTGCCACTCTATCTTAGACAGAGATATCAAAAAGAAAATTTCTGCCTTTAGGTCATTCACTAGCTTGTGATTTTAGTTGATCTATGTCTTGATTTCTTTTTCATCAGACATTTCCCACCAATAATAATTTTTTATCAC
This sequence comes from Eucalyptus sideroxylon x Eucalyptus melliodora, assembly GCA_016097485.1. Taxonomy (NCBI): domain Eukaryota; kingdom Viridiplantae; phylum Streptophyta; class Magnoliopsida; order Myrtales; family Myrtaceae; genus Eucalyptus; species Eucalyptus sideroxylon x Eucalyptus melliodora. Next base: position 20,237,713 of record CM027827.1, read on the forward strand.
AAATTTCTATCTGCCCACATCTTTGATAGTGTAGTTTGCAATCATGGAGTCCCACATTCTTTGCTCAATAGACATCAAACAATTCATTAAAAAGCATATTGATAATTGTGTACCTGCACACCTTGTTAGCATATATCCATTGTTCTCGCAAATTATTTTCGGTTGGTACGGTTTCCATAAATGCTAAAGCGACTCCATGCACATCTAGGATAGAGAAAACTCTTTCTTGTCACATTTTGAAGTTGTTGCCATTAAAAAACTCAATCTTCAATATGTTTGAAAATGGTTTTGCATAGGACATATGTGGTAGTGGTGGCAGTGTAACTAGATAGCAGTGGCAATGGCAGGAGCACTAATGGTAACAATAATAGGTTCAGTTTGGGAACACATTGAGATAAGAAGAAAATAAAAGAATCAAATATTTAAGACATGCAAGCACTATCTTTAAGGTTCTAGAGGCTTCCCTCTCAAAATACAACAAATCTTCCTTTTTATTCCCAGCATTGTACGTAAAGCCCGCTAAATAGAAAGAAAAAATAATTTTTTTTTTTTTGGAATGTTTTTATTGTGATAAGAAATTCTCTATATAAACAAATAAAGGAGAGTTAATAAAGAAAAAAACAATATCAATGTTACATAGCCGTTACAAATTGATTGCGGCCATAATTTTCATTAAATCTATTATAAAACAATTGCCTTGAATAATTCAAAACCATTGAAATAACCAACATTTACTGCATGTTATCTTGCACATAGCAAGTTCACCATCTCACAATCAATGCCATTTGGTCCTCCATGTCGTCATCTTTGGGTGGAAGAGGAACCATAAGAAGGTGACAGGAGTGGATTGTCCCGTGGTCAAGAGAGGGTCGCCAGTCACCGCCTATCGCCGATCATTAGTCCCCAAGCAAGGGTCGTCGACCCTTACCTGTGAAGTTGGGGGAGACAACATTGCTACCCTTGAGCCACTGTTCTATTTTAATTTTTTTTAATATAGTTTACTTTTAAATCTCACTTAATTAAGGTTAGAGTGCTAAAAATTAAAGTTTGGAGAAAAACATCATAGTTTTGGGCATTGATTCACACTTGAGTTATCATAAGCCACAAGGGAGAGAAAAAAATTTTAAATGCCACAACAATATTTTCTATTAATTAAATTGTACAAAGCTAACAAAAGGACTTGATCGCACCATTTTATAAATTTTAGAACTTAATTATGCACTTTGAAAATTCTAAAAGCTAATTATACTTTTGTGACAAGTTTCAAAATTTTTAATAAACTTATTCCTTCCTTTTTTGGCCATTTCTCACACGTGGCTTTCGAGTTACTTATGCATATATACCTTGAAGACGTATTGTCTCGAGGTCAGTTTCAGCTCATCATAATTTAACATCATCTCATTACGAATCACCTTCTTCTGAAGGCGCTTAAGAATATGTGAATTGCATATAACAGCGGTAACTTCAAGAATGGTCCAAGCCCGATCATAGTGGACTCCGCAAACTTAATTGCATTGTACTTACAGCATATTCGAACGCTTATGTACAAACAGATGATCAAACAAAACCAAGGTTAGTTCAGAAAAACCAGATACGGCTCTGAGTACGTGTCTTGTCCACTAGCATCTAGAGTGATTTATATTGACGTCATGACAGGCCAAGTGAAGAAGACAAAGGAGGCCAAATCTTTTTCATTCTTTCTCTCTCCCTAAACCAAGGCAAGGCAAGTAGCCAAAAACACATTTTGTTCTTGAAAGCTTCAAGTTTTGCAGCGCAGAGAGAAAAAGAATGACAAAAGCAAATGGACAATGCGACAAACGAAGGCTACATAGGCCGGCAACCCCTTTCTTTCTCGCATAAAAGGCCACGTCCAGAAATGACATTACCTTATTGGCTTCCCACCTCTCGCCAAAGTTCTTATTCTCCATTACCCTCCATCTAAACTTTTTCCACATTAAAAATGAAAAGTGGAAATTTTCTTTAGATTGATTCGAATGTGGTACATGAAGTATCGGACAAAATGGGGGAGGCATGGACAAATAAAGTTGGTGGCCTATTATGTTTGTTTTAATGGCACGAGGACCGACTTGTAAGGCTCAAATAGTTCCGATTATTTGATATGGGTAAGTACAGACAATCTCATATCTATAGCGTCATCACTTGTACTTTGAGTCATGCCTTACCTCATTGCTAGCACTATGGAATTCTTTCTCCAAGAAGCCTGCAATATGTACATGAAATAGTAGGTGAAGTGAACTCAAAAGTCTTAATTTATGTGCACGGAATGCAATCAAGGTATAAACTTTTGAAATGATTCAAGTAAATCCTAAATCTTTTCACAAGTGTACTCAAGTTTTTTCAAAGAGATTGCCCATGTGTCACTCAAAAATTGCCTACCGACACCCTTAATTTGCCCTTCTCAATATGAGTCGTCCAACTTAATTGTACTTTTAAGAGTAAAGGTTTATATCAATTAAATTAATGGAAATTTTTAATATTCTATTGCACTTTTTATTAAATTATTATGACTTGATTGAATCAACTGAAAACTTTGAGATAGATTGCCATATTCTATGCAAAGTTTTGTTACTTTTGTTGTTGGAATAATCTTTTCTTGCATTTTATGGTGTATAAAAATAAATTTATGTTGTAGAAATAATCTTAAAAAGAAAAATTACTCAAAAATACTCTCGTAATTTATTATTGTAATATTTATCTAGTGACCCCACGTACTTTAAATTCGGTTAAAGTAGCCCCTCTACTTTTACCGTTGCATTAGGGACCCTTCTCAGTCGGTTTCAGGAGGTTTTGTTGCCGGAAAAAAAGTGTTAGTCTTTTTTCTAGTAACAAAACCCCCTAAACCGATTGAAAGAAGTTTTCAATTGAATTAAAGGACAATGCTTTTACCAAGTTGAAAGTTTTTAGAGTCGTTCGGAAGAAGGAATGGCTATATTTTATCTGTCAGTTGTCACCTTTACTCTTTCTTTCCTTGCAATTCCTTTTAGGTGCATTTAAACACTCACTCCTTTATTTCATATTCTCAATTTCTTGGCACATTAAAGTAGAGGAATCATTCTATGTCATTCCTCATTTCATTCTAACCTATTCCATTTTCCTTGTACTAAATCTATCATGACTAGATTTTTCAAGATTCAAAAGGTGACAAAGTCGATTAAGACTCGACCCACATCGATCTCTGTGTCGATGAGGGCCATCAAGACTTGAGTCTCATTTTGTTCGTGCCCCTTCTAAAGGTCTTCTAGCAGAATCAGTTACGTGATTACGTCGAGGACAAGAAGATTGCAAAGACCCGATGGGATTGTGGAGTGTTCAAAAAGCCCGACACCCAACATGATCGTGGTAAAAAGAGAGAGTTGAAAAGTGGGTTCCTCACAGAATAGACACATATATATGAGACGGTCAATTTTTTTTGCCAAGTTGCATGCTTCCTGGTGGGTGCTTGACCAGTAAATTGGACTTCTCTTTTTATTTGTAGCCTGCTCTGGAGTGATGAGCCCGGCTACGTGTCCCTCTCAATTCTATATGAGGCTCGCGTAGCATCGGACGCCGAAAGAGACTGAGGGGGATGTTTCTGAGTTCCACTCTCTAAAACACCTCTCTCTCTCTCTCTCTCTCTCTCTCACAACTCTGTTTCCTCATCAGCTGTTTGCGAAGAAAAGCTAATAGTTGAGGAAAAGGCTTGCGTGGGCCCATCAAAGCAGAACGCAAGAGAGGTTCATCGCCATCCTTTGTCATGGAGCTCGCTTCTTCCTTTTCCTCTGCTTCGTTTCTGATGCTCGTGGCATTGATGACGCCGGCATGGATGGTTCTGGCATGGCTTCTCAAGCATGCAAATTGGTACTTGTACGAGACCCAGCTGGATAGGGAGCGACGACGCTCGTTACCTCCCGGTGATCTCGGATGGCCTTTCATTGGGAACATGTGGTCCTTCCTCAGGGCATTCAAGTCTGGCGATCCTGATTCCTTCATGTCCTCCTTCATCACCAGGTCTCTCCCTCTCTCTCCCTCCCTCCCTCCCTCTCTCTGTGTAATTACTGTTCACAAGGCTGACCTCCAAGCGGTCTCACAAAAGAGAAGTTTCTTAGTTGATTGAGATTGGCTCTGTTGATCGCGTTAGTTTAACCGACATTTTCCTCAACTGCTCAAGCACAAAAATATGCAATCCACCTTCTCGGCCCTGAAAACCTCTCGCTCCTGTAAATGCAAAAGTGCAGAGCGATCCAAGAAAATTCTGGGTCCGATTCCTTTGCGTTAGAGAAATTCTGGGTCTCAATCAAGAACTGGTTAAGTCGTGACATTCTCCTTTTTTTTTTTTCTTGATCATATCGCCGGGGTGATGATTGACCGCTACCCTGTTCTATCTTCACTTTCTTTCTCTCATTTGGGTTTCTTTGCTCTGCTTCTCCTATAAAATATAGTTTCAAGAGGGAAAAATCTTGAGACTCGAGTTAAAAGAGGCAGGATATCACTGATGACGATTCTTTGGAGGAGAGCTGGCTGATTTTGTCCTTTCCACTGTCCCAAGAACAGTTTCACACATTCTTCTATCTTTAACGGACGAGACATCGACCATGTGGCGCTGTTCCATGATTGGTCGTGAATCCCTACAAATTTCACCGATGTCTTTCGTTCTCTTCTTCCATTATTATTATTATTATTATTATTATTATCACCAGCTTTTCTTTCTTTCTTTCTTCTTTCTTTCTTTTCTAGCTGCAAAAACAAAGATCAAGAAAAAGCAAAGCGACTGATTTTTAGTGCGCCAATCCCAGTACGGCGAGGTTCATCTGTGCGGGGTGACGCGACTTTTTGTTCGTGTGCACTTAAACAGAATCTTGTTTGCGATACCCTTCTTCTCCCTGCCGGTCTAGTGCCCTTCTCTCTCGCCAGCAAACTCTTCCCGGCCACGGCCGTCCTCCCAACCATTGTCTCCGCCGCGCCACGACCATCTCGATGCATCTCCCCTACCCTTCTCTCCTTCTTTCGATAAAGTGAATCTAGTTCTCGATCTGACCACTGCCACACACGTGGGCCACTAAACTTGTTCGTGGACTCTACTAACTCTTCAGATATGACACGACAGGTTTTTTGGCTGATATGTTGGTCTTCGTCTTGTGCATTGGGAGAGGAGTAGAAATTATATGCTATTTGTCAGGAAGGATAGATGATCGACGGTACTTATGCTCGGCCGGGCTAAAACTATAACGGGAACAGTGTTGGAACTTTCTTTGAGTGCTTGATTGACCTCGCCTTGTCTCTCTCAAACTTTAGAAAATATCAGAATCATCAACTAGGATTTGCATATTTCATCTTTTTCTTTAATTTCTTTTCTTGGGTTAGGCGTGAAATGAAATGAGAGAATATGCGGGTGATTTGGTTTTTGAGTTGTGGACAAATAGACAAGTAAAATCATAAACCAGATGCAACAAATATTACGTGTTGAAAAAGGCCGGTTGCTTTGCAAATGGTTGAAGCACCACAACATAGGAGCGGGTCCCACTTTGATAGGGGCTAGGAAGGGAAAAAAATCAGCCTTTTGCGGTTTGGATGGTAGTGGATAATGCAACTGCCCTTTACTATTAGTTAATTTCAGTCCATAACTGCTTTGAATATTCTGGTACTTTGTTTATTCAGCTGTCCATTTCTTCCTCCTCTTGTCATTGTTTTTTCCAGATATTAGAATCTCGCTTGCATACTGAATTATTATCAAAGTGCTCCGAGGTTCTAGATCCACCAAGAGAATATGAAGTTCACAATTTATAAGAGTTTTAAACACAGTGATGAATCAAGAACATAAGTTCTGTCAAGATTGATACATAATACAACCTTACCCATGACTGAAAGCTTTTGAAGCATGCATATCCTATTGAGGAACCTCGCTCTTTACCTGTTCTTACCGTCAAGATGCTTCAATTGTTACCATTAATTTAATGAGAAAATTTGAAAGGCAGCAGCAGAGCAGCTTTTGGGGTCTCATGGATTACTGACGTGATTGAAGATTCTTATCTTGAAACTGGTATTTGAAACTTTTGCACAAATTGTAATATGGTCCCGGCTCTAGGTGACGAAGCGAGTCACAGGTAGAGAATGCCCAATTGAGTATCTTCAGGGAGTTGTTTTTCCTTGTTCTTCCGCTCACATTGTCAATACCTTTTTGTAGGCTGCTTCTGCTGTGTTGTTCTTCACTTTCTTTATTAATCTCAGGCAAATAGAGAAATTTTTAATAGGTAACCCTACTAGGGGACCAGTTTAGTAGCCCCCCCCCCCCCAAAAAAAAAAAAGCACAATTATGCTCTCACATAAGGACGGTCGCTTCCCATCTTCCAAAAGTGTCGTGTCGGTCGTGAACACTCCCTTAATGTCTATTAACAAAGAAAAAATTCTTTGGAGAGTGTGTTGGTTGAAAAAAAAAATAGAGATGAGAATCGAGCATTGAAATCATCAATAGGGTCAAGCTTTTAGTTGTTAATTTTACCTTTGTTAATGGTATTGATTTATCTCGCAAAAACATTTCAAGGATTAAAGTTGAAAACTGGCAAATACCTATTTGACTGTTGGGTTTGAAAGCAGCAGTAGTCTATCTGATGTTGAGCACAGATTTCATAAGATAATGCTGTTCTTGGGCTATGGAAGGTAGCAAATAATCTTAGTTGGCATTTGCAGATTCGGTAATACTGGAATCTACAAGGCCTTCATGTTTGGGAGCCCGAGCGTGATTGTGACCATGCCTGAGCCATGCCGAAGAGTGTTGACCGATGATGAGAAATTCCAGCCTGGTTGGCCCATTTCAACAATGAAATTGATCGGGAGGAAATCATTTATAGGGATTTCATATGAAGAACACAAAAGGCTTAGGCGTTTGACTGCCACTCCTGTCAATGGTCACGAATCTTTATCTCTATATATGGGATACATTGAAGAAAATGTCATATCTGCACTTGATAAGTGGTCAAAGATGGGGCAAATTGAGTTCTTGACTGAACTTCGGAAGCTCACCTTCAGGATAATCATGTATATCTTTCTTAGCTCAGAGAGTGAACCGGCGTTGGAGGCTTTAGAAAGGGAATACACCACTCTCAATTACGGTGTTAGAGCCATGGCAATCAACCTTCCAGGATTTGCTTATCACAAAGCACTCAAGGTGAGAATTGATTCACTGAGGCATGTTTGATTTTAGTCTTGGAAAATGAACACTTAAGTAGTTCAGTTCTTTTGACCTCCAAAAGGAACATGGCAGTTCTAAATACTCATTCTGACAATTCCAAAACCGATTGACAGAACTTATTGACGTTATCCAATCTCATTGAACCTCTCATCTAATGTTTTTAAAGTAAGTTTTAATAAAAGCCGAGTAACAATTCCAATCGTTATGGATCATAGATAGAATGGTTGACTTGCAGTCAATATCACAACCAGCTTCATCAGATACTCAGTGCCTACTGTTTTTTTTTCCCAAACGGACATTAGGCTCGGAAAAATCTAGTGGCAATATTCCAGTCCATAGTGGAGGAACGACGGAATCAGATGAAGACTAAGGTTTCTGCAAAGAAGGACATGCTGGATGCCCTACTAGAAGTGGAAGACGAAAATGGTCGAAAGTTGGACGACGAGGAAATCATTGATGTGTTATTAATGTACTTAAATGCGGGCCACGAATCTTCCGGTCACATCACGATGTGGGCGACTATCTTCCTACAAGAGAATCAGGAGTTCCTCAAGAAAGCCAAGGTACTGAGCTTGGGCATTATTGATTCATTGATTCCATGTAATATACAATGGAAACATCATCTTGCAAAGCTTCTGCGCTTGAGCGAGGCAATATGCTTTTCCTTACTCTACCACAGTTCCATTATATAAGTTTCGCCAAATGCTTCACATCAGCCTCTCCAATTTATGTGCCAGTACCAAAAAAGAAAAAGAAAAACAAAATAGCACAACAGAGTGTTAAGAGGGTGACAGGAACAGCCCTTAACCAAGGGAATGGAATTTCAGTACTTCTATAGGGGCTTTTTGGATATAAATTTTATGAGCCAAACCATTTCATTGACCATCTTTCATAAAGAACTCGATTCACTTTCGTATTTCACTGTCTTGTTGGCATTGGGGTCAAGCTTTGTGATGATTTTTACCCACAGCATCTAAAGCTTCTCTGTACCCCATGATAGGAGGAGCAAGAAGAGATCATGAAGAAGAAACCGCCAACACAAAAGGGTTTGACCCTGAAGGAATTTCGGCAGATGGAATACTTGTCCAAGGTACTTTCCTTTCGTTTTTTGCTCTATTTGGCATCATCCTTTTCTATGCAGTCAACGGAATGCAATGGATTTTGAGTTCTCACTGAATAATAAAGGTCATTGATGAAACACTTCGCTTGATCACATTCTCACTGGTGGTTTTTCGTGAAGCAAAATCAGATGTCAGTATGAATGGTGAGTTGTTTTTTCCCCTCTCTCCTCTTACATCAGAGAACTTATATCATCTGTTGTCTCATGATTGTGAGGAATACATTTGATCTTCGTCAGGTTACACTATTCCTCAGGGTTGGAAAGTTCTGGTGTGGTTCAGAACCGTTCATTTGGATCCTGAAATATATCCAAATCCAAAGAAATTTGATCCTTCCAGATGGGATGTAAGTTTGATGCCATCATAAGTACTATACTATTGGCAGTTAATAACATGATGTGAGAACCCTTTCTAATGAATAATATCGCCCCTTGACTCTCAGAATTACATACCCAGAGCAGGAAGTTTTCTTCCCTTTGGAGCAGGAAGCAGGATGTGCCCTGGAAATGATCTCGCAAAGCTTGAAATAGCGATTTTCCTGCATCATTTCCTTCTTAACTATAGGTGAGTTTTTCGTATAAATCCTGTTCTCTTTTTGTTGTCTTTTCTGGCTAGTCCAGCAAGTTAAAGTATTAGGTTTTTAGTAATAAAAGACAAAGGTTACATTATTAGGAAAGAAACCAAAAGGCCTTCAAACATATGCATTCATTTCTTATCGAAATCATAGGAACTTGCGTTGTGTGAGGGAGTGAATTCAGTCCGTTTCAGCGTGACTGGCCAGTGGTTTTCAATTAAAATCAGAATCAGCTAGTTCTGAATTTATTATGTCGTGGCAGGGCTTCATAAACTAATCATAGTAGGTACTGTAGAACAGAAATGGATGGAAAGAAATAATACAATGCACATCAGCTGGGGGCATTCTAATTTCCTTTAACCCGTTTAGATCCCAATAAGACGAGGCTTCACCGTTATCTCACCATTAAACACAATCAGACACAACCATACCAAACCCTTTTTCAACCCAAACTACACTCTCTGCTCTTTCCATGCGAGTCAGCTTTTGTTCTGCAAGTCTTATGATAACCACTCACCTAGATGTCAAAGGATGTCTTACTGTGGATTTAACAGCAATTCAGTTAACCAAACCCCTCATCTGATAATAATGACCTTCTGTTGTACATGTGGCAGGCTCGAACGACTCAATCCCGGATGTGCAACAAGGTACTTGCCCCATTCGAGGCCGAAAGATAACTGCCTAGCACGAGTCATAGCACTCTCATCTCCATACACATAAGAGGGAAAGACGGGCCGGAAATTTTCTCTTCGTTTCTTATTCTTCCACAGTAGTATGTTAAAATCCTGTATGAGAAACACCGTAACAGACCTTAATGAGGCTCTCTCTGTTTTCGGGAGAAGCATGAACTCTAAAGGAATCAAAAATACAGAAGTTGGTTCAGTGTACTTGGAATGTTTCATGGGTTCAGCGCCATTCAGCTGTAAAGACAGCAAAATCGTAGGACGGTGGAATCCAATCTCTTTTCATGGATAAGCATCATGGTGTCAGAGATGCCTGGCGCCAGGGGAATTTCATATCTGAATGCAGTCAGTGTCCGTCTCATTCGTTGGATATGTAGGCCTCACATGTGCGGTTGACATAGGACACATCTAATCAACGACCAGACGAATCAAATTGAGTAGACTATCGATATATTCCATGCTCAAGGAAAAATTCTTGCATAGGGCTCAGACCAACCGCGCATGATCAATCATTAAATTTCATCGATTCCTATATGGCATCTGATCAAATTGCTGATATGAATTGAATTCAGTACACTTAGATCCAATATCTTTCCCTGCACAGAGAAGAAAGAAAATCTTTCGTAGATTGGATCCATCTTTGTCAATTCATCATGTGGGGCCCATCATCGTGTGGGCCCCACTCGTGGAGCTCACGTGGACCGCACACATATCAACTGCTAAACTTCACCTACTCCAGCACGGCAAAAGGCCGAAAGCAAAGTCCCGACTACTTTTCTTAAGACCTGTTCAGGATGATGATGTCTTTAATATGTTGTTTAGTTCACCTCTTAATGTCTGGGCTGCTCATGCAGCTCCCTCGCCTCTGCAGTTCCGCGTTAATCGCTCCAATTAAAACATTATTTTCCAAACGACATGTTGCTCTTGCATTCTACTCTCAAGGTATGTTAAGAATCTCATCTTTTTCACAGGGATTCGACCCGGTATGCAACTTCTCCAATCCGGCAAGTTCAAGCAACTGGAAGCGAAAAAGACCTTCTATTGAAGTAATAAAGCAAAGGAACAATTCTGTGTATAGAAGGAAAATGGGTAAGGATGTTTGAGGGGATCCTATATATCTTCTCTGGTTCTTTTTTAAGGAGCCACATATACTAGAGGTGTACAAAAGAACCAGACCCACCCGAACCACCCAGAACTGATAGTTCTTAAGGAAACTGATCCAATTTCCGATTCCAATTTATGAGAACCAGTGAGTATCAATCTAGTTCCTAGTTCCATGAACGGATATGCCCATCCAATTATATTATAATAAAATATTAATTTTTAATATTAAAAAAATTGTTAGAATTAATCTTTGATTTCTAGATATGCTCGGATTGAGTATGCAATATATCCATCTCAATCCATGCCCGCCACGTGTTTGAAGAAATTCCGAAACCAAATTTGTTAGGATTAATCTCTAATTCCGAATTGTCAAAAGGAGTACGTGAATATATGGTGTGCAGTATAGGCTTTGTGTTAATTACTGGGTATATTTTCAATCAAATTTCATCTCTACTAAGTCCGAACCTCTTCAATCTTTGGTTACCTTTACTTTGTGCTTTGGTCATATCTCTGTGAATGTTCTCTATATTTGTGATGCGGTTACGATCATGAGTCTTGAATGGATGATGATGAGGACGAATGCCGGCAAATTCCCATCCGGTGGTCGAATGCAATTAGAGATGGAGGTCCAATGATGGGTCTTTTGTTTGAGCATACGGTATTACAACTCCGCTGTGACGTTGTGGGTTTAATGTCCTATTTCTAGGTAATGGGAAGAAGAATTTGAGAAAGAAATTAAAAAAAAAAAAAAAAAAAAAAAAGCTAAGAAAGGGAGGAAAAAGCTTCTTGACCAGATCCTGGGTGGAGCCATGCAACTAACGGGTCTGTTCCTAATTCCAATTTTTCGAAACCAATCCTTAGCGGGTGATTCCCAGTTCTAAGGTGGGAGCCACCCACCTAGACCATGCATGTCCCTAGCATGCACAGCAGAGAGAGAGAGAGAATATGACCAAAGTAAACTCTCATAGCATACCATTTGTTGCATATATGAAATGTTGAGAGCTGCCAAATAAATGTTCTCGTGGTTGGATACAGGCACCCGACATAATTCCCTACATCTTGAAAACAACCCCACCCCCCCCCCCAAAAAAAAAAAAAAAAAAAAAAAAAACATTGTACCTCGCAAACTCGGGCAATTTTATTCTTCACAGTCACTACATTGTTAAAGCAGCTGCCCAAGCTAGTGCTTCGCAGTCGTACCAACTGGTCGGCTAAGCTTGCGGTTGAGGAGCATCTGGCTGGTTTTCCGGCATGGCATCTTGAAAAGCAGGTATCTCACTGTATGCCTCGTGCAACTTTGACAAGATAGGAAATTGACTCTACAAAAGTAGTTAAGGAGCAATGAACTGAATATGTCTTGTGCATGATAAACCAAGACACTAACGAAATTTGAGCAACAATTTGCAGATGGAGTTTTTTTTTTTTTTTCCCAGCCATCATGTATAAATTGAGAATGATTTATCTGATTCATGTGCAGCCTATGGGGACCTTCTGTTATCCAGCACATGTGAAATTACAGATAACGGTTCTGCACCATTACAAATCCCCAATGCCACTCTTTATTTAAAGTTTGTTGTAGAGTAACTTAGAAGGAATTAAATTTTGAACTCTATATGATAAGAACCGTGCATGCTTAGGTAAGAGAATTACCATGTCGACATTGAACCTCTTGACTGCCGCATAAATCTGGGGTGCCAGGAAAACATCGGCCTGCATATGATCTATTTGATCACTTCCAAGCAGAACAAATAGAACACGATTGCAAACTATTTAGTCTACAGACTGGGGAAGAGAACTTATTCTGCCTCTCCATCGGAGCGCAACAAACATCAGCACAGCATACAATCTATCTTTCATTAACCAGGTATAACAATTCTAGATGTTTGACTCATAAACAGCCAATCCTCAAGAACTGATCAACAAATTATACTGTGGTCAGAAGACAGAGAAACTCATAAAAGCATCTTTACTCACAACGAGCTTACTAAAGTTAACATTAGTAGTAAGACAGTATGGGGGTTTCTTCTTTCAACAGTCAGTTCGTGATTCTGTCACAAACACAAAGTCATGTGTGTCAATTTGCCTAACATTAACCTAATGATGCACTAGAAAGAGAGAGGAGGAACAGGCATAATGGATCTGTGAACAGCTCTGAAAATTTGACCATGACAAAGAATAAAAACAAACAAGATGGAACAAAAGATAGGAGCTTTCAGCAAAAAAGCAGAGCCCAGAAATCAAACCAGGCAAACTTCATCTCCCGTTGCATATTTTCCAGCATGGTCTGCTAACACCTTCTCAAGTGCTGAAAAATGTAAGCACGACTTTTACCACTCTAAAAGTTTAAGTTTTCATCCATTATTTCAACAGAATAAAACAAGAACAATTGAGAATTCAAGAAATTTTATCCAGTACAATGTCATTTGAACATGAAGCAAACTCAGCACCCAAAAGATATCTAGTCATGATAGACCAGCTAAAAACAATCAGAACTGTTCTATGCTTCCCCATAAATTGGAATTCCAACTTCTGTAACAAAAAATTAACTGATAAAGGAGAAAAATCCCAAGCAAATAAAGCTAAAAAGAAAGAACTGAATAAACTCATACAGCATTTGTCATAGCTATGTACAGTAGTTACCACTTTCAAAGGAGGTGCTTCAGCTTTTCTGCGGTGTTAGGCAACACTTCGCAGCTGCAACACCCGACAGTTGCGGTCTCACCCAATGTCCAGGTGTTGCAACTTTAAACACATGTTTCCAGACTTAGGTTTTGCAATATATCAGAGAACAGCTACAACTACACCAAACGGACTTTCAGACTCATTGTTTAGATGAATCAGAAATGGCCACTGACATGAACAGTGAAGAAAAAGTATACTGCACAATAATGTGGGGAATATTACAGCAATAGCAACCTTAAATTTAGCTTCACCGCATGCTATTTTAGTAAGGGACCATATTTATACATTACAAGAATCAATTATCCCATAATGGTTTCAGAATTAAGGGTGAAGAAAATGGACTGCACACTGAACACGGTGTGATGTAGGAAAAACCATGGGAATCTAACCTAGATTAAGCTGCATTACATGCTACACCTACGGGAGCCTATATTATAGTTGGAATCTGGTGCTCTTACAGAGAGATGAATATGTATTGTACAGGATTCAGCAGAGAACTAGCCTAACCAAGTGTTAATTAGGGAAGTTTCTTCCCAAAATTTGATAAGACCATGTAGAACTTATCCTTCTGTTCATTCCTTCGAGTTTAAGTAACAAGAGCCAGCTTGAATTAGTTCTCAGACAAATTTAGACTGGTACTTCCCTTGAAAGAGGTTCTCGGGTTTAACAGGACTAAGCACTGGATTCTCACCACTATCGGACAGGAATGATCATTCTCAAATTGATATATTCATTAAACACATTCTTAAGTTGAGGCCAGCAAATCTCTTCTCCAGTTAAGGCAAGTCACATCTAGACAAGCCTGACTTCTTGTTCAAGGAACTGGGGCAATGGTCTCAATTTATGAGGTGTAGATAATTGCAACTAGGAGGTTCCCTCCTCTTGAGTATTATTTTATCTATACTAGACGATTTCACTATTAAATTGCTTCTAAATTTAACCACTCCGATAATGCAGAAGGAAAATCAAACAAAAATCAGTAAAGCATCTGCTCAAGGGAAAGCTATCATCTATCTGACCTTCACAATTTGTGCACATTGAATCATGCTATCACAAAGGAAGACATCATGTCCACCACCCCCACGAACCCCCCCCCCAAAAAAAAAAAAAAAAAAAAAAAAAAAAAAAAAAAAAACACAAGCACAAAATAAAAGGAAAAAAAGAAGAAAAATGAGGGGAAAAAGCAACATGTGAACGATGGAAGGAGCTCAGCAGAGTTATCGATAATACTAAAATGTACCTGAAAAGCCCCTTCCAATGTGATATTGAACCCAAGAAAGCGGCTCACTGGGACTAACTTTCTCCTCGAGAAATTTCTGTGATGCAACAGTTGTTCAGTCACATTCCCACATATTAAAAGCAGGTACTAGAGGAACAATTAACTTCCTCAGATATTTACCAGAACATAGAGATTCTGAAGAGGTTGTATGCTTGCAGAAACAATATTTGCAGCCTAAACAATAAAGACCAAGTTGCTTATTAGAAAAGAAGCCGGAAGATCATATAAATAGAATAGAAAGTCAACATCAAAAAGCACATCATGTATTTATTCTCCAATCATTGCCGTTTGTCAATCTTGACATATGTCGCAATATATAGGCACTTCACCTCCCTGTCCTTGCCCTACTGCACCTCAGTTTAGTGTCAACCAGCGAATTGATTCCTCAGTTGTCACCGCCCACAGAGCCAGAATTGTTGTCATACTCTCTGAATTTTACAGCTGGTGGCTCTGGGCCTAACCCCCGAGGCAGTTACAGATATAGTTCAACCAAAATTTAGGTAACTTAAGGAAATTTGGCAAAACTTTAGCAGAAAAATGATGATTTTTTGTATTGTTTTGAGGGCAAAAAGAAAGATGGAGGCTGCAACCAGCCTTTAATGCTGGTACTGGAAGTTCTGGCAAAGTTGTATGCATGAACAGATTTTAACAGAAGATTTAGGCATGTCATTGACTCAGCAATCACCTTTAAGATCCACAAGCAACAAAAAGCCAGTGGAACAATTTAAAACTTATTTAGGCATTTATTATGTTGTTAGATTCTTTATAAATAGACATGGAAGAGAGAGAAAAGCCTCCAAAAGTAATAACTTTTTACCTGATAGTTGATTGCCCTTTTCTCCAGATCACTGGGCAAAAGTGGGCAGTGATGAGGATATTTCTCTTCTAAATACTGCAAGGCATAAATGACACATTACAGACCACAGCCTACACAAGAAAGTCTCTAAAATGATGAAGAGTCCTCCTATGCCCAGTAATATGATAAGTGAAGGAGTTGAAAGTTGCAAATTCTCACCATTAGGATAGCAAATGAGTCTGCCAGTACAAAGTCCCCATCAGCCAACGCAGGCACATAATGAATTGGATTAATCTTTGAGAACTCTACCATTTGAAAAGGCAAAACAGCAGTGAGAAAAACTATATCCAATCATGAATATGGAGGACTTGACAGCCTACTGCCACGCATAAAAGGTAAAGTCGCTTCTACCTAGTACTTTGAAAAATAAAAGAATATCACGGCTGCAGAACTGACAAACAGGCATATCTATGTTACCCTTGCTATAATACACTCTCTCTTGGTCCTTTACGTAAAATAAATCTCCCAAAAAGAAAGGATGTAAAGTGGGGTATATGCAGCAAGGCATATCACAGAATAAAATTCTCACTGAATCGTGTCAGGAGAAGTAACTGGGAGCATGACCTCGTTTAGTAGATTGTGACGATCTCACACTGCTCAAAGGTAACTAAGTTCAAGCAACTCTTTTTTCTAGAATGAACTCATGACATAATTAAACACAAATCAGGTCGTACATGACAAAGCAACCGATGCCAAGAGATAGACTATTCGGACAGCTATAGAGGAAACAAAGAGAATCGGGAAAATAAAAAAATAAAAAAACATATAGAAAAACACTAGAGAGTTAAAAAAGAAAAATCTCCTTAAAATCTTCTGTAAACTCTCCACACACAGCATCATTGCTTCTCAGTCTATACGGGGCATTCATAATCTTGACTAATTCACTGTGTAAGACTTTCTTCAACCACCCCTAAAGACAAAATTCCACTGCTGGAGGAAAGAACTAACCCGTTAAATGTTGAAAACCATAATAAGTTGACAGATTACTTCATACAGTCGGATTGGAAAACATAACCATGTTGAGACAAGTTTCCCATCCCATCACCAGGCCAACGGATAGGAATTATAACCATATTTCAATAATGCCCATCTTGTTTACGCAAGCCGATTGTAATGTAGGAATGGCTTAATCACAGGCTTTCCAAGCACAAAGCAGATGATAAACACGACCAGAGCACCGCATCAACTCGGGACAACAGGGGGGAAAAAACAGAGGGGAATAGCCAAGGAAGGACTCACCAGCACCGAATTGCTCCCCCTTCAGCAAATTCACAGGCACGTACTCGTACTCAAGCCCTTCAAAATCCCAAAACAACCATCACCACCGTCGTCATCACATCGCGCCAGGGGAATAATTCATACCAAAAATCACCTCCAAAACACCAATCAAGCGCAGCACAAAACTCTCCCTCCCCAAATTTCACCCTCCAGAAACCCAAAAAAAATTCAACAAAACGCCGGCGATTGCAACAAATGGCGCGAAGGAGCGAGACCTTTCAAGTTGAGGGCGATACGGACGCGGAACGAGCAGGAGCTCCTCCAGTAGCTGAACAGCTTCAGCTTCGCCGGCGGTGAGCCCGCCCCGGTCGCCGCACCACCGTCCGCCGCCGCCTGACCACAAACAAAGCCGTTCGGAGAATCGTCAGACGATGAGAAGAAGGGGTAGGAGGAGGAGGAGGAGAAGGAGATGGAAACGCATCGCGCGCACCATGATCGAACGCTTCGCCGGCGATCGAAGGAGCAAAAGCGAGCGAGAGAGCAAGCAAGGCTTCGCCACTGTCAGTGCGTAGCTGGCTAACGGCGGAATGGATATCATTTATGGAACGACGGTGAAGAAGAAGACGGCCGGTGAAAACGGCCAAACGCCCACGTACCCCCCTGTGCTTATCCTGAAATAAATTTCTAAAGTCGTGATCCGGCACGGCAACGGCAACGGCAACGGCAATCCCGATGTTCGATTTTTCTTTAATTTAGTAAAATAATTTGGATTACCTTTGGAACAAAATATTATATTCTCCATTTTTTTTTTTTTTTTTAGTGTTGCCATACAACTACTCTTATTAAAAAAAAACAAAAAAACAAAATTGAAACCATAATGACCTATCGTGAAGAGACGTGGATTCCTAAAATTACAAGTTTTGTGGAGGGGGAAGTTGACCCCTCGTGTCTCCATCCGTTCCTCCCATCTTTTGTATATTGATCCATTTGTTTTGCAAAAAATAAATAATTTTAAAAAATATTTTTCGAAATATAATTATTTATATCATTTAAAATAATTAGTCAATGCAATATATTTTTATTATCGACACTAATTTATATATAAATATTTATATAAATGATCAAAAACAAATTGGTTCATTCATGTACGTAAGCAATATAAATAAACTAGATTATTCATTTTGATTCAACATTTTGAAAGTTTCTTAGAGTCCAAAAATCCATTTTAGGAAAAATTTGGGAAATTTGGCAATCATCTCTAAAGGGCTTTCAAGTTAAAACTAATGTTAAGAAAACTGAAAGCTTAAGATAGGTAATGACTTGTTTTGAGTTTTCAATATTTTCAAAATCTTAAAGGTCTCAATTAATGAAACTTTGTCAATAGCCTATTTTGCCCTCAAAATGTTACTAAAAATCCAATTTTGCCCCTTTTTTCAAAATTCCCCTTGATCTACACATTCAGTCACCTTGCATTCGATCGCTCTCTCCTTCTCTGTACTTTTCGCCTGCACCGCTTCTTCGCTCACTCGATTTTGCGCTACCCTCTTTAATTTGCTCGCCTTTGACACTTCGATCTCCTCTTCATCTCCAAGTGAGATTTTCCGATGCTCTTCTCGTGCTTCTCTGTGGTTAGGTCTTGAGTGTCCTTTTTTGTTGCCCGATCCAAACTTCCACGCACTCGGAAGTGATAGCTATGCTGAATTCTTCATTTTGTTTCCATTGATGTCTCTTGATTTTGGTAATAGAGGCGTTGGGTTTTCGAATTTTGTAGAAGTTGAACTTTAACCAGAATTCAATTTTTTTTTAAGAGGAGCAAGTGTCTTTAGGTTTCTTCACTTATTATTTTGTTCAAGTTCAAAGAGGTATTTGCCACGGGAGTTACAAGCTTGTTAGCAAAGTCTTTCATGTCTTTACTTTGGAGAAAGAATACTATAAGGGCGTGCATGGAAACGTTTCTAAGAAACGTTTCCGGAACACTTCTGTACGGATTTTGTTCCTAACAAAAAAAAATTAGAAACGCGTTTTGGTTGCGTTTCTGTTTTTTTTTTTTTTTTTCGAAAACAAAATAAGAACAAAAACAAAAATGAAAGAAACGTTTCTCTCACTCTCTCTTCTTCTTCTCTTATTCTTTTCTTCTTCTTTTTTTCTTCTTTTTTCTTTCGCGGCCGCGCCGCGGCCATGGGCCAAGAACCGGCCATTGCCGTTGAGGCTCGGCCTTGGGATCTAGGGCGAGGCCGAGCTCGCCCAACCAAGGCGAGGCTGCCGGCCCCGTCGGCCGGTCGCCGGAGGCCGGGACCGGCCGAAAAAATAAAAAATAAAAAAGAAAGGAAAAAATGAAAAATAAAATAAAAATGTTTAAAAAATTAAAAGAAACAAAAAAAGAATAAAATTTACCAAACGTGTTTCTATTCATTTTTTATTCCCAAACTTTTGTAAACGTTACCAAACGCGTTCTTTTGTTCAAAAATTATTTCTCTTTTTTTGAACATAAACAAAAAAAGTAAACACTTTTTTTTTTTTGTTTGTTCCGGAATAAAAAATAAAAAACCGGAACAAAAAAATTCTTTTTTTCAATTTTTTCAAAAACGTTACCATTCGCATCTTAAGTGTCAAAAATTTTGTCAAAACTTTTGTATGGCGCTCACTTAAGTGCCAAAACTTTTTTCACTCGTTTAAATGTCACATCGAAATAAAATCACTTACTTAAGTATCACTTACGACCAAATGTCCTACATGGATTTTTAATTTCTCAATTCGACATATATTTTTATAAACTAAGTCGAATTCCTACTTGGAAAATTTTGTACACCTGAAGAGAAACAACGTCATTTTGTATGTCATTTTAATCTATGTATCTCTCTCCCTTTAACAGAAACGACATCATTTCTCGGCTTGAAACGGAAACGACATCGTTTCTCTTCGCGTCGCAGCTTGAAACGGAAATGACATTATTTCTCTTCATGTCGCAACCTGAAACGACGTCATGGGGCTTTTCACTTGGACGTTCCACATCTCTCTATTCTATTTCTCTCTCTATTCACAAAATTAGGGTTTCCATCTTCCATTACTCAACACTTCATCAACCCCATACTTCATCTATATTATAAATCGATCTCTCACCAGCACTCTCTTTCTTTTGTTCGTGTCCGATTCTCACTATGCCCAATACCCCAAATCGATTTCTCTGTAATCCCAAATTAGGGCTTCGATTGCCATTGCTCGTCACTAAACAAAGACTACAAAGGCAACAACTTGGAGGAAAAAGTCAGGGCTTGTTACGTGGCGAATCTTTGTTGACAAAGAGTATAGGTTGGTGATTTGTTATTTTGTGTTGATTGACTAACAAAGTGAGCAAATGCTTATTCCAATTTTTTTTTTTTTTGACAAAGAGTAAAAGTATGGGAAAAGGTGAGATATTAGAAGGCAAATATTAGGGTTTGGTTAGTGCAAAGGTGAGTGCTTTAGTTTATTTATCTTTAGATTTTGTTGTTTTGTGTCCACCAACCAACACTCAAATTATTGTTTATAGTGTTTGTGAGGATCAATTTCTACTATTATTTGCTAGAGTTCTAGTGACCAATTGCTAATCTTGTCTCTTTCTGCTGTGGTCCTCTATTGCATAAATAATTTTTATTTTATTAGGAATAGTGTTAACATGGGTGATACTAGTGGACAGTTTGTTACTGGGGGAGGGAGGAGAGAAGGGATAAATTAGTGGGCAAGTCGCTATTATCCTTGTCAATCTCAATAATCTGTCATTTGAAGACTTTAAAAATGATATAGTAGATTGATTGAGATGTAGAGTAGGGAAATTACATAGGAGTCTTGAGGATGGTTTAAGATATATGCACGATAATAGTGATGTGAGGAATATCCCATGGTCATTCTGGTTATATGTATGTTGAACATCATGGCCATGAAGATGAGCAAGTGGTGTTAGAAGCTGGTATTGAAAACTAAGTTAGTGATGAAGCTATTTTAGAAAGAGACGTGAGAGTAAAGGGCACCGAGGTTTTGTATACAACTCAAGTGTTAGAGTTATTTCGACAACTTGAGAATATTGACGGCATATCTAATGGTGAAGATATACTATTAGAAAACTCAACTAGAATAATCTTAGGCTCTTAGAAAATTGCATTGTCTAGTGACAAAGATGAGGAAACACTTGTGCATACTATTTGCACAAGTGATATTGACGACGAGAACATTGAAACAAGTAAGGGAAAAGGTGATGGCATTTCAAGAAAAGAGAAAAGCACCATTTAGGGTAGTGAATGAAGGCATTCACCAAACAATTATGCAGGAGCTCATGTGGCTAATGGTGATGATTTTGATCATGGGAAGAGTGGTTGTGATGACGACGACAGCTTAGAAGATGATGGTAAAGGTGGTGCAGCACAACATATAAGGAGAAATCAATATCTTTTTTATAATTCAATTGATATAAATCCCACCTTTTATGTATCAATGACATTTGATAATACCAAGTAATATCAGGTACTTAATAAATCAATAACAAAATTATAACTTTATTAGAAATACCAAGAATTTTATTAGAGCGAAATGTACAGATAACAATTGTCCTTGGAGAATATATGATGCATTGAGTAGAATAGTAGCTCATTTCAAATAATCTATTATAATCAGAGAATCAAAGTTACAATCGCTCACAAACTCGAGTTTTTCCCACGCCTAAATTTAAACTCAAACCCAAAATATCTACAAATAGATAATTCAATTTTTATGTAAACTCACAGCACGAAATTACTAGTGTTCAATTCAAGCAAAAGCTTTTCTTGCATGACTGAAAATCAAGAACGCGGCGCGGTCCTTCTTTTTCCTTCTTCATACGGCAGCTCTTTCACTATGCGACTCTTCTTCGGCTTGTACAATGCTTCTCTCTCTTAAAAGAAAGCCCCACTATTTGGCCACTCAAAAGAAATAAAATAAAATAAAAACTTTTTTATTCAACGCAAAAAAGATAAGAAAGTCATTTTGATATCGTGCAGTAAATTGAAGCAAGGATCCTTCTTTGGTCAAACTGTTGGATAATTACGGAGAATGTCACCACCAGAAAATAAGTAAATATATATAATAAAATATGTGAGTTCCTTTTTGTCTTGTAGTGGCAGACGATTTTTACTCTTTTGTTCGGCCAAAAGCAAGTCCAACAAAGAACTTCTTCATCAAAATTCTAATCTACTTTGAAAAGTCTTTCTCAACAAATTCATTTAGCAAATTGACATCCAAATTCAAATTCGAGACATTAACTTAACAACCTCTCATCACAAAATCACAAAAGTGCTTGAAAGAATTGAGCAAAGAATAAATTGGTATTGAAACCTATAAAATTAGATATCTTCTCATCCACATTCTTCAAATAATTGATGACTTTATTAAACTTATTCAGGTAATTCTAGATTGACTTACCGTCAATCATCTTGAAAGTGAAGTAATGTTGAATTGAGGACAGTTTCTTCGAAGGTGATTTCTTCATCGGTTCAAGTTTCGCCCAAATTACAGTCGAACTCATTTCATTAGCCACTCCAACCAAACAATTATCCTCTAAACTCAACATGATAAAACTCCTAGGGTACTTAGCTTTTTCTTCTCCTTTCATACCTTGGTGAAATTTATTATCTCCCTCAAATGCTAAATCCAAACTCTATTTCTCCAACAATGTCCACATCTTAGTATGCCACAGGTCAAAATTGTTGTTGCTGGTAAATTTCTACAACACGAATATGGTAAAAGCAATGGCTATAGTTATAGGCAAACGAAATTCCTAGGATAATCGATCAACAATATGCTTCAGTACTAGTCTGTTATGACGAACATAGAAATGATTTGAGCAATAAACAAATTGTAGAAATAAAATCTCAATACAATGGGCTTTTGTGGACCGACGGTATGCCTACTCCATGAGCAAAGATCGATGAGATGGTTCTACAATGATAAGAAAAAAAAAAGGATCACAATCACTTGAAATCCCAATCCTAAATGCAGCTCATAAAAATCAATCATGAAAAAGTAGTGTTCAACATTTTTTAAATGGCGGCTCTTTAGTTCTCTTTAGACTTCTAAAAAGTTACATCCGTCTTCAACTCCAAGCACTTGCAAACACTTCGAAACATCTTGATTAAAGCACTTGCAAACACTTGAAGAATGAGAAGAAGAATTATCGACAAGAGAAGAGAACGGATGAGTAGGAGAAGAAGTAGAGATATTGAGTTGAGAAAGAAATAAGTCCACCTATTTTTGGATTAAATTTTTTCCTGAAAATAGAAAAATAAAATTGTGTTACTATATAGATTTCTATTTCAAACCTGTTTTTTAGGGAAAAAAATAACAAAATAGATATATAGAATGGTTGATATGCACGCCTTTTAACTTTTGAAATGGTGGACATAGGCGACGCACCAAGACATGAAGAAATAACAAAGGAAGCAAGATTAGAACTTGAGCTATTTAATAGATGGAATC
The DNA here is from genome assembly GCA_016097485.1 of Eucalyptus sideroxylon x Eucalyptus melliodora. Lineage (NCBI taxonomy): Eukaryota > Viridiplantae > Streptophyta > Magnoliopsida > Myrtales > Myrtaceae > Eucalyptus > Eucalyptus sideroxylon x Eucalyptus melliodora. The sequence continues at coordinate 20,260,896 of CM027827.1, forward strand.
CGAAAACAAAAGCTCGACCTAAATGAGTCGCGCACCAACCTGTGATTTGGGTTCCTCCCTGCAAAGGGTACTCTCAAATATAACATTGATAGATCTTGGAGAAACGAATAGGAACAAGGCTCGGCAGTCGGGATCCGTAGGAGCACAACCAGAGCCATCACCGACAGCTTTGAGTTGAAGTTTCACGCTGATTCAGCCCTAAAAATCGAGTCTTTAGCCCTCCATGCGGTTCTGTCAAGGCTGCTGGAAACAAGCGATCAAGAAGCTTCAGTTTTATCTTCAGCTAAAATACACAAAATCATTCAAGTTGAAACTGACAACTTGTTAGGCCCCGTTTGGGAACAACTTTCTCAAGGATCCTTAAGGGGCTAAAGGCCTTTGGGCCAAATGTTGAGTGTTTGGCAATTTTTTTTCACTTGCCTTTGTCAAAGGCAAAGCCTTTCTAAGGCTGAAAGCCCAAGGCAAGTTGGGGGCTGCCTTGGGCATTCTCGGTATGCTGGCTTTGAGAATAATAAGCTTTTTCTCCAAAATTGTCCTTGTTAATTTTTCGTTTTTCCGACTTTACCTCGACTACTGTTCATTGTCTTCATCCTTCCCTTCTCTCTACTAAGGACACGGCCAGCATCGAGAGCAGTCGCCGGCAAAAGGCAGGTGGTTCGGCGAAGGGCAAGTGGTTCGGCTAGGGTCCCACAACCCTCCGACGAGGGTGACCACGCGGAGGACGCCGGCAACCCAGATCATGCATAGATCTAGGTTGTGGAGACCAAATCACAAGTGCCAGCGACCTCCGCAACGCGGTGGGTCACATGACGGCTCGGCAAGGGTCGCGGCGACCAAGATCTCGCGATCTGGGTCGCCACGACCAGATCAAGCAGCATCGGCGACCTTCGCACAGAGGTCGCGGCGTGGCGGGTCGCGCAACCTAGATCTGGGTCGCCGCGACCCTTGCCGAGCCGTGTCCTCCACACGAAGACGCTAGTCGAACGCTGCCCTTTGCCACGCCGCCTCCCTCTCGCTGGATAGCCTACCCTTCACCGCGCCGCCTCCCCCTCGCCGGACCGCCTACCCTTCGCCCGCGGTAACCGGCGAAGTCCTTGGGGCCGGCCAAGTCTCATTATTTCCCTTTTTTTAAATAACAAAAGCATTTTGCAAATTTAATTTATCCAAACACTATTTTGCTCAAACATGCTTCACAATGGACTTTCACAAGTACCATTTACCAACACACAATTTGCATTTTGAAAAACTCCTTTGACTCAAGTATCTTTATATTTTCTCAAGGACTTTCTCCAAAAGTCTTTCCAAACGCACCCTTAGTGGTGGAGTGCATTGTAGGCCAAAAGCCAAGCCGATGGGCTGTTCACGCCATTTTAGAGGAATGCAAAGATTTGCTGGCCAAGTTCACAAATGTTTTTGTGTCTTACGTTTCCAGGGAGGCCAATAAGTCCGCCGGTTGGGCCGCAAAAGCCCGTTAGGACAATACTCTTCCACTTAGTTGGTCACGTAATCCCCTCGTCCAGTGTGGTCTTTATTATGTATGGATTTCAAACTTAGTTGCATTGCCGCAACGTTTTAGTAATGAATGCTATTTACTGACCAAAAGAAAAAAAAAATAATGGTGGACGTAGGAAATATTAAGGGTGCGCATGACAAAATTTTAGAAATAGAAATTGATTTCTGGTTAGAAATTGAGAAATTAAAAATTTTGACTTTTGATTTTCTTCAAATTTATTTTTGTAATAAAAATCTGTTTCAAAAATAGAAAAATTAAATTGCGTTACCAAACGAATTTTTGTTCCAAACTTATTTCGGAGACCAATAATTGGAAGCAAACATGCAACGGCGCACGAATTTAAAAGGACCACATCGTGGGCCAAATTACCAGTAGAATGGCTTTCCCGGCCCGGCTCGGCCCAACAAACCGCGAACGTCCTTTCCAGAATCGCCGGCGTCTTCTTCCTCCTCCTCCTCCTGCCGCCGCTGCGAAGCTGCAAGGTAGCAGCAGAGACTCAAGCGCTTCGCAGCACAGGGGCGACGAGACGATGGCGGTGAGGCAGAGGCTCCCCGATCTCATCCGCAGCCTGAAGCGCGAGCTGAACCCCCTCGGCCCTCGAGCCAGCTCCTCCTCCCCTCGCTCCGGCGCGCCTTCTCCCTCTACGACCAGATCAACCTCATCGACAACGTCCCCGACGACCAGCTCCGGTTCCAACAGTGCGTCTCCCTCTAATTCCTCCGAGCTCCGGTTCCGGGTTTTTTTTTTTTTGGTCCCTCTTTTGTGGTGGGCGGTCGGAGGCCGCGTCTCATTTTGGGATTTGTTCTGGCTGTCTTTCCGCAGGTACACGGAGACGGGTTTCAAGGTGAACGGAGTGATGTACGAGGGGAGCTTGCTCTGCGTGGGGAATCTGCTGATGTCCTGGAGCCCGCGGAAGTTCTCCGACATAACTCCTGACAGGCAATTTCTGTTCATCTCTCTCTCTCTCGTATGATCGAGAAAACTGGGAGGCTGGGTTGGAGCCTGCATTTTTTATGGGAAAAGTTGAAGGGTCGTGACCGGACTGCGCGATGAATTTCCTTTACCTTTCTTCTTTTTATGCGTGACTGGTTGCATCTGTTGGTGAAGGGTTGATGCGATTTTTAACCATTGGTATGGTGGGTTCGCATGACAAATAGTGTATCGAAATACCGAGCCCCAAGCAACATTATCCACGAGTGCTAGATGGAATGTGTACTTAATTACAGCAGTGATCGTATATGTTTTAAAGCGTGGTTATTGTCCCTCAGAAGAATTGTGGAATAGATGGAGTTGTGGGGGGACATGGTTAAGTGGCTGGAAGGAAGTCTCCAAATTTCAGCCCTGCTATGTTAAAGCCAAGCCAAAAAGTAGAGTATTAGAGACACTAACATGTATATCTGGAATGAGTTGTAAATGGAATTTGTTACTGCCTTGCCTTGACAATGGGCAGGATGCTGCCTTAACTTGACAACGGACAGGATACTGGCTTAACTTGACAATGGGCAGGATAGTGCTTCCTGCAAGTAGTGTTTTCCACCTATTTATGGGGGCAGTTTTTGGAATTGACTCGTGGGAGATCCTTGAACATTTTGTTTGATGATTTAGGAGATGCGTTACTTTAGATATTCTCAAACATTAGAGCTGCTCGTATATGAAGTGTTTTCTGAATTTTTCTGTAGCTAGGGCTAAGAATTCTTTCAGGTTTTGACCTCTATTTTACCATGCGTGCTTTTCTTCTCTTCTGCAGCTTGTCCATCTTCCAGACTGTTCGACCCATACCAGGTGAGAATCTGTGCACTATGTGTGATCCTATCTGTAGAATTGGCGTGCGTGTTTTTCCTTACAATTGTTACTTATTTCTATGGTAGAAGTACACGTGTGGACTATTCTTCCCCCCCCCCCTCCCCCTCTCCCCGCCTCCTTCCTTTCCCCCTTCTTTCTTTACAACTAAGTTTTTAAAAGAGCACCAAGAGGTGCCTCCCATAAACACCCCCACATGTTAAAAAAAGTTCTTTAAGTTATTTCAGAAAAGACTGGGTGTCTAAAGAACTAACAATGACAAGTAGACATAAACTATGAACTGCCTACGGTTTAAGGGTCGCCTACTTAATTTTGTGGAAATTGCTTTTTTCCAGCATACAACTGCAACATATGTAGAATAATTCCATTCATTGGCTGTTAAACTCTGTTGGTTAGTAGAAGTTTTCCGCATCTGTATCTTAGCTTGGTGCTACATTGCATCCAATCTCTATTAATGGAGTGCCTGTTGTGCTCTTTATGTTTATAGGCATGTAGTACGGAATTAATTGCTGACAGACATACCCTATATATAAACTGGGCACTCCATGGAAGGAATTCTTTCTATGTTTTTAATAGAATATCTAGTGGGCATCTTCCTGTTTCATTACATTATATGACTGTATTAGCATTGTCTTCTGAATCTGCGTATTGTTTGTAATATATTTCAGAGCTTCTCCTCCTTGGCTGTGGGAAGGACATACAACCTGTTGATCCTGATCTTCGGCGTTTCATACGGTCTACTGGCATGAAGTTGGAAGTTCTTGACTCGGTACGCAACTTTATTTGTAGCTTATTCTTCTGACATATATCTAACTAATAATAGTAGCTTATTCGTCGTTTTATCTCATCTTCACTTAAAAACTGTAGCCAAATTCTGTAACGTTGCTCGTGGTTGTGATTAGGATTATAAAAGTATTATTTATTCTCTATTATTATAGATGACTGTATCAATGAAGTCGGAGAAGAAACTTGTTCTGGGGTGTGTTCGTTTTATGAAGAACACATTGATGGTTTTACCTGAAACTTATTTTAAGGAAAGTGATGATTTTCTCTTATTTGGTTATGAGCATGAAAATTAGAGGGAATTAGCTTTCCGGTGTTCGAAGAATTTATGGAAAGCAAAGAATCCATAAAGTTATGGTAAATGTATCATAGTGCTCATTGGTGCTGCATTGGCTGCACAATACAATATTGGTGTCCCTTCAGGGAAAATCGTTTCCCTTTTATGGGAGGGAAATTCATTTTTCAAAGGTTTAGCCTGCCAATTTTGGTTAATTGGAAATATTATCTGCTGACTAGTTCATTTTCTGGTGGCCAAACTAGAAAAAAGTTTGAAAACGTTTCCATCATTAGATAATTTGCTGTCTATGGCCAATTTTTGATGAGCTATTTCATAATGACTACGGATGTTTGGGTGGCTGAGGCTTTTGGCCAGGCTTTACAAATGGGTTTTGGCTTTTGGCTAAAGCTGTGGTAATCTGACTTTAAATGTGTAATTAGCTACGACTTGGTCGCTAATTTCAGTTGCGAACTTCTTGAATCCTAGTGATTTATTCATGGTATTAGAATAACTTTTTTGACGGAAAGCCTTCAGCTGAAAGCTAGAAGTTTGTAATCCGGCTTCTGGCATTTCTTTTGTTGTGGCATCCTCATCAGCATTTTAGGAGCGTTCCCACTTGTGGACATGTCATGAGTGCTAGTTCGTTCAACATCACCTGTTTTAGGCTTGTTGACCCAATTATAGTGGAAGGGAGTCAAAACCTTGCCTCTTGATAAAGGAATACAACCCTCTGACCATCCCACTATTTGCTTCCCCGGTCCAAAGTTAGGAGTTGTGACCAATTTAAGAAGAAACCTTTGCCTCTTGGACCAAGTGCTAGAGGCACCAAACAAGAGCTGTGTATTTGGAGTTATTTTTGCTTTATCTGGGAAGATGCCCCTTTTTCTATAATTTGAAATAGTTAAAATACACGTTATTCATTTATTTTTGCAAGAAAGCCAAAGCCCAACCAAAGAATCCCAGGCAACGAGATGCTAAATGGATTGGTACAGTTAAAACCAAAACAATTCACTCTTGCTTGAAAACCGTGCCATGCCTTTTGTTTCCTTTGCGAGATCAAAACCAAGGTGGCCTCAACATGAAGATTTCAGTGCGTATCTTTCTATGTCTAGAGATATAATATAATTCTAGTGGCTCAAGGGAGCATTGGCTGTAATTAAAGTTTGGAATGCAGAAAATTTCTTATTGCAAGTGTTCAAGTAGATTGGAAAGAAAAGGTCTAGCATTTTGTTGTTGGCTATGCTGACCAACAAGTTCTGTTTCTGTCCTACTTAAATTTTTCGTAATAAACTTCTATAGATGAATACAGATGAGGCCTTTGACAGCTACTGCTTGTAATTTTCCTCTGTAAGTATGATCTGGATGGGTATAGTAGAGCATTTCCAATTCTAGGCAAGGCTGTCCACTACTAATATTGGGACATGGCTATCTGAGCATAGTGGTATGCTAGTTAGACAACAGCACACTGGCTTCATCGTGGGTGTGGGAGGGAAGTGGTTGCCCTTAAATGTGCTAGGGGGAAAGGGGAAATTCAGATTGTGATACTCAGTCCGGTCTTCGATGAGTGTTGAGTGGCTAGGCAGGTCAAACTTAATACTTAATTTTCTTAATCAAATAAACTCATTGGAAGAAGTTTCAATGGGAAAAGTGGTTATGCGGCATCATTAAATTGTACTTTTCAACACAGTTTTGGGATTTAATGGCATTTTGCAATAAAGGTTTATGACTTAACTAAACTAATTGAAAGGTTTAGATATAGATCCCAATTTTTGATAAAAACTTAAAACTTGATTGAATCAATTGAAAAGTTTTATGACTCTCCTTACATAAAGTTCAGAACTCGTTGTGCAGTTTTTCTCAATTTCGGTTAGTGAGGACCCATATGATGAGGTACTTGGTTCAACAATAGTTGAGGTGGAGTTACCATTTACCTATTTCTACCTCTAGAGTGGTGAAATCCACTCAATCAGTGCAATAACTAGTTAAAATAGAGTCTCAGGGGCCACGTGAAAAGCTAGGTGTGGAGTACAATTGGTCAGGATGCTTGAAACAAATCGAAATTCAATTCGGCAACTTGAATTGTTTTGGCATGACTAGTTGTGATCAACAGCTGCAGTCGCTAAGTGGGTCCCAAGGAAATGCCAAGAGTTATTTTATAAGCTGATTCATAGAAAGTTCTTCATTGGAAAGTGTGTTGTGTTAGCATGACATGTTTAAGACCATTGAAGACTCAGGTTTGTCTGTATGAAAAAAATCTGGGTAATATTGGTCATCTCAACTATTTTTGAGCACTTTTTAATTGAATACATGGTAGTAATGGCTAAACTTCTTCATATCATTTGATTTCTTTTCATCAATAGGAATCAGAAGACTAGATTGCTTAGTTATGTCTACTTGTGGTGCTGTTTGCTTCCCTCCGGTTGAGTCTTTTGTCATTCTTGGATTTCTTGGAATATTCTCGGTTTGCTAATGCACTTATCCACAAGATTTTCCTCCACCGTGTTGGGCATACATAAGGATGAATATCATCTATATGAGCTTATCTAATTATGGATGATGCAGAGTTTGTCTTGCAATCATTCTTTGGATAATTTGAACACGATTCTTGCCCCATTAGAGCCTTTTTGTTTGTGCACTGAGGTTAAACTTAGAGCTGATGGGATATCCTAATGGAAGTTGATCAGAGGTTCTTGTGACACATGAAGCAGCATTCTACTGAAGCAATGACTGTATTGTTCTACTAACTTGGATTCTTGGTAGACAAAACAATACGGTGTGGTTTTTTGTATTTTCATATTCTGTCAGCATGGTAACAGCTAAAATGGAGGGGTGCAAAAGATAAGTTCATGCAGAGTTATCCTCATGTTGATGTAAATGTCGCATGGCAATAGTTATGTAAAATTACATTGCTTGTCACAAATATCTGCAGAGAAACGCCTCATCAACTTACAACATACTGAATGAGGAAGGAAGGATAGTAGCTGCTGCATTGCTTCCATTTGGAACAACTTCTTAAAGAAGCATCAAAGGCAACAGAGCATCACTTGTAAACTTTCTCACTTTTTCTGATGTGCTTGATCTGTAAACCTTTTTGCCGGTTTGTTTGCAGATTTGGTGAAAGCATCATTGTAAAGGCGGATTAGGAGATCTGTTAATGGAGATGAATTCATCACGGAATAATACTTAATAAGTCCAATCGTCATGGTTCTATATTCCATACCTGTTTTGTTTTTCTGGGTTTCATGATGGTTTCGCTTGTGCGCCAAGTTCACCAAAGAGGTTGCAAGTAGATTGGTAGAGCCACAAGAAACAGCTGTCTGGATTATTACTATCATTGATCATGTGAGACCTATCAGATCTAAAGGAAGCGGCGGTAAAAATGGATTAGTTGTGGGATCCACAAGATGAAAAAGAAGCAATTAAAATGGATTAGGTTAGATTGGAACCAAGCCTAATTTGTGGCCAACCCATGACAATTGGGCCATGGGAGTTGATATCAAAAAATTGAGTAAGATACAACACGAAGGAGGCTTCCTAAAGTCAATGGTTCACCTCAAAAGTATGGAGAGAGCAGAGTTCCTAAGCACCTAGGCTGGTTACCCTTGCTGTCGCCCCAACCCCGTGCTCGGTGGTGGCGCCACTGGTTGCCGCCTCCACACAAGGGTTGGCTAGCTCTCGAGTGGCAGTCATTGACCCTCCCTCCGTGGTGGCGAGTGGTGGCCCAGCCGCTGAACGCCCTCGCCTTCTCATGTTGACGGTGGGCGGCCCTGGCTAACGTTAGTGAAAGCAGCGTTCCTCCTCCAAACATACAGGCCTACACACACTCTCTCTCTCTCTTTATCTTCTAAATTCTGTTTTCTTTTTGTTATTTTTGTCAAATGTCCTTAACGTTGCTAAAATGTAGCCAACACGGCAGCAAAGATGGGTCTCATGCCTAGGTTGCACAGTCATGTTAGTTTCAAGACTCGTTAAACAGGTGAATCAGATCAAGTTTAGATTGGATCGAAAATAGATCTGACCCAAATAAACTCATTTTGATCAATTTTTATGTAATACAAATTGTTAAAACACTTCTATATTTAATCTAATCTACGATAATCATACCCAAACACTAATATTAGAATGTGGAGCAAGCGAGCACAAAATCAAGTGAGGGTGATAAAGAATGAAGAGACAGTCATAGATGTGGGATTAGTCTAAATGAGTTGTAAATCCATTTATGACTTATTCAACGCTCATATTATGTTTAAATCTATTCATAACCCATTTACTTAATATAACTAACCCATTTAACACTCATATGATTTAAGAAAATAACTCATTTTGACAGGTCTAGCTTGAAGGAACAAATCAATTCAAACAAAAGATTATAATCACCAATTTGGTCAGAATTATAGTTCAAGGCTAAATTAAAACATTGACTAAGAGTTTTAAAGACCAATATTTACATTGCCCCGTGGCGACAATGTAATATCATGCAAGGGGAGTACAATCACCACAATACGCTTCCTTGGAGGTCATGGCAGATCGAATATAAATTCATTTTAGACCTTTTTTGCACCACTCAAAAACAATAGATTTGCGCACACTAATTTAAGAAAATGGCATGCTGGATCATGGAATAGTAAATTTTTAGTTCCAAAATATGCTAGAAGTGTTTACGAAGAACGGCATCCATGATTCTAAACGCCAAAATGGTTGCTTCTTGTGATTATGTATGATTCATGCGGAGACAACAAATGACTCTTGGTTACATGTAATTGTAAGATATTCACATGGTTTGAAATCTGAAGTCCTATATCATGCCAGACTTATGTATGATTCTGATTTTCACTGCATAGAATTTCATATATGTGCGGGGTTATTTCCTCCCTATATAATCAAAACCACCACATTTTCATTAAAAAGGTAAAATTGGGCCTTAATCATCCAATTAAATTTTAAAGTTATGACCCCAAACTTATACACTTTCCCCCTCTTTTTTTTTATAAAAAAGTTTTTCAATTTCCTTGGAAGATCTTGTTGCTATGCTAAAGTATATCACTTATTTTCTTTTTTCTTTTTTTCTTTCTTAATTTTTAAATGGGTACCGCCATATACATTAAAAAGCATAGCAATTAGAAAATCTAGCTTTTTCCACTTCTTCAACCAAATTTTATGGATTGATTATCAAGTAGAATCCTAAAGAATTGGAACGTAACAAATCTTTTGCAACAAAATATTGATTTGCATATCACCATAATTTTTTCAGTTATCTTTTATGTACACACAATGGGATGATTGGATTGAAAAAAAAAAGGTCTTGTTAAAAAAAAAAATCACAGTAAAACAACAATTACATTCCTCAAGAAAGATTTCTGAAAGACGAATTTTGATTAAATGAAAAAATTTTACAAAATAAGAAATTTTTTTAGAATAAACTTTATTCATTTTGAATAGAAAAAATTTATATCATTTATGGAGGGTTTATGATAAACTATCCAAGTACCTAAAATCGTATAACTTTACATAATTATATTTATGAGTATTTTTTGTTACTTTTGTAACTTCTTACATGCTATACGTAAAAGTGTCATCATTTTTTTTTAATATTAAAGACAAAGATACGTATTATTTTTTTCTTTGAGACTAAACAAATAGTAAGTAATAAAGTCACCCAAAAATGAGCATGTGAGGTAGAAGCGAAGAAAAACGAGGAAGTCACAATAGGGGTAAATGGGGAAGATGATGCTGATTTTCACTTTATACATGGTAATGAATCTAACGAAGAAAACCCAAATTGAGCCAACCGTGCAAATATGGAAATATTTAGGATCATTTTATCCTCCATCTGGTGATTAGTTATGTTGGAGGTGAGAACAACCCATGCATATCCATATTCTTTAGGGTTAATACCATAAAAATTTTCAAATTAAAATACCCACATCATATTTACCATAAATTAGTGCTACATTTATCCAAATTAATTGTTTTGTCACTAAGATCTCAAATTAATATATAAATGCTACATTTATCCCAAAGTAATTTTCGCTTCACAAAAGATTTGAAATATTCCCAAAATCAAAAATTGCTAATCTTGCTTTAAGAGCTCTTTCAAATGTCAATAATCTACTAAATCCCCTCATCTTTTGTGACATGAACCCAAATTCAAAAGTATATCAATGATTTAATTTGAAATAAATCACCGGGGTTTGTTTCAGTGGTCACCCTTCTAACATAGAAGGGAGAGATGGGGGGTTCGAATTTCCACATTTTCGAGGATTGAAATGGGGACGATTTTATTTCAAGTTTGCAAGGAGGTAAGACAAAAATGAGTAAAGTAGGACTGAAAAAAAAAAATTGGAATATTTTGCGACACTAATAATTAGTTTGAGTAAATATCCTACAGAGATATACCGGTCTGATTAATTTTTCGGTGCGCAAAGATTAGCCTGGGGGCAAACACGGCGCGAGCAGATCAGTTCGAGATCTCCGTTGTTCCCGTTCGCAAGACCCGCATCAGCCGTCGATCCCAATCCAACGGCCATCGAGGAGCTCCAGATCCGCCGGTCCCCCTGCACCGCTCCCGCAGGGGATCCCAACTCCCGGACAGTCCCGCCCTTCTCCACACTACTATAGGCCCGCTCTCGCTCGGGAGATCATCCATCAAGCTCCAACCCGAAAATCTCGAAAGCTTTCAACCGTCCCCGCCTAGGGTTTCCACTTCTCTTGGCGGGAACCTGAAAAATCCTCCTCCTCAACAACCTCGAGAGTCCAGAATTGCCTCCGGCGGCGAGCGGCGGCGGTGAGCGGCGGCGATGGGGAAGGACGAGGAGGAGATGAGGGGTGAGATCGAGGAGCGGCTGATCAACGAGGAGTACAAGGTGTGGAAGAAGAACACGCCGTTCCTGTACGACCTGGTCATCACCCACGCCCTCGAGTGGCCCTCCCTCACCGTCGAGTGGCTCCCCGACCGGGAGGAGCCCCCGGGGAAGGACTACTCCGTCCAGAAGCTCGTCCTCGGCACCCACACCTCCGAGAACGAGCCCAACTACCTCATGCTCGCCCAGGTCCAGCTCCCCCTCGAGGACGCCGAGAACGACGCCCGCCACTACGACGACGACCGCGCCGACGTCGGCGGCTTCGGCTGCGCCAACGGCAAGGTTTGATTCCGGTTTCAGTTTCTGTGGGTGCGTCTTGGGTTTCGGCTTTTTGCTGCTGCTGTCCGTTCGTCGGGGGTCTGGTGGATTGGGGCTTCTTTTTCGGCGTCGCGTCTAGACATGGGCTTTTCATTTCATGCGGCGCTGCTGTAGGTGAAAATGGTGGAAGATTTGGGGATGGGGCGGGGAATTCTGTCTGTCTTGTCTGTTCTGATTGTCTGTTTTGCCTGAGCAAAATGTGCATCTGTCCGGGTGGTACATAATACATGAACGTGGTGCTGTGAAAATGGATAATGAGTCGATGAGCTACATGTTTTCTTTGTCTTGTATGTGCTTAGGTAAGATGACTTCTTGAAGGTGGAATAATTGGCCATATGCATTCTCTAGATAGATTTGCCAGAGAAAAAAAAAATTAGCTCGAAACTGGTTGGATTTGTTTGAAGCCTCTTTGTCTCTCGGGCTTTCTTCATCCACATCAATGCCTTTGCTGATCTGTCTCATTTTGTCATTCTGTTTGTTCTCATTTGCATTGTTCCGATTGGAATTTTCGTTTTGCCTTCCAATGCTTCCCTTGCGTGAAACAGTGCACTTTAATGTGCTTTAATCTTAGATGTTGCAAGATATAGTTATACATCTTATGGTGCTTTTTGAGTGGAAGGAGGCATGACTGAGTATTCTCAACATATCGCTTGCCAGGTGTACTTTGGATCACAATCCAACTTAGTGGAGTTTGGGAGTGAAAGGGATAAAATGAAATTCTAGAGTTTTTGGGTTGGAACGATGTTACTTGAGACTATGTCTCTAAGTAAGTGTAATCTCGTCATATTTAGCTGAAAGGGGCAGGTTAGGGGAAATATATGCTTTTGTTGTTGCTTTCTCAATTCAAGATATCCTTTAATAAATCAGAAGTGAAATGACCTTTCTAAAAAGGTATAATAGCATCGATAGCAAAGACGTGGTTATAGGCAAAGGATTGCTACAATGGATTTAGAAGTAATGATTTGATGTTAGATTGGTTGAAGCTGGAGTTGTGAAGCCTGTCTTTGCTGATGAAATGGTAATATAACTATGGCCTAGATGGCTTTGCAGATCCAATTTTCCTTTAGAAAGGAGAAGTGATGGGGTAATGTTGAAGAATGTGATCATCGGTTGATACTAAATGTTACTTCCTTGAGTTGGAAGAAAGTTGGACCTTCTAATATGAGAGATGATAGGCCTATAGCGTTTAGCTGGGGTAGTCTATAAATCGTTGATGAAGTGATGGTGTGAAAACCCTAAAGAGGTGACTTTTTGTCAAAATGCTTTAGCAAATGATTGTTGCAATTGTGCACAAGTGCAAATATGCCCCGGACATTTGAAGAGGTCTCAGGTTAATGAAATTTTGCGAAAATGCATCCAATAGACTTCCTGTATTGAATCCATCATGATAGGTAGCATCATAAATGTCCATATGCTATTCTGACACATGTGCATGTCAGCACTCAGAAATTATCTTTAGCTTTTAAGTCTCGCTCTTCTGTGGGTTCTGTATTTCGTATACTTCATCATGCCTTCTAGTAGTTATTTCTTTGTCTACTGCACGAGCTAAGTGATTCTTTTTACTGGAAGCATTCCAATTTTGTGAGAAGATCGATTATTCGTGATGCACAGGGAAAAGTCCTGTGGCATGTTTATATGTATATATACCACTTACACTTTGTATTTGGCAGGTTCAAATTATACAGCAAATAAATCATGACGGAGAGGTGAACCGAGCCCGTTACATGCCACAAAACTCCTTTATCATAGCAACCAAGACAGTTAGTGCAGAAGTTTATGTTTTTGATTACAGCAAGCACCCATCTAAGCCTCCACTAGATGGTGCGTGCAGTCCTGACTTAAGGTTGAGGGGCCACAGTACTGAAGGCTATGGATTGTCGTGGAGTAAGTTCAAGCAAGGACACCTACTCAGTGGTTCAGATGATGCTCAGATATGCTTATGGGACATCAATGCAACTCCTAAAAACAAGTCTCTTGATGCCATGCAAATCTTCAAGGTGCCTTTCTTGCCTATACACTAGCACCATCTATCCATCTTGAGACCCCCCCCCCCCCCCCCCTGTTTTTTCTCTCCTCTTCCTCTCTCTCTCTCTCTCTCTCTCTCTCTCGCTAGTTAGTTTTCGTAGCTGCTGGCATGTCTTTATGAGCTAAATCCTCAAAATTCACTAGTTCAATGAGAAGTTACCTTATGACCCGGAGTTACCTGAATTTAGTTACATGTTCTATGTATGATTCTGGTCTGTTGGTGTGGTTCAGGTTCATGAAGGTGTTGTTGAAGATGTCGCGTGGCATCTCAGGCATGAATATTTATTTGGTTCAGTTGGGGATGATCAATACCTGCTAATATGGGATCTACGGACTCCATCAGTAACCAAGCCTGTCCAATCTGTAGTTGCTCATCAGAGCGAGGTAGGTGTCAAGCACTTTTAACTTTTAATAACATGTTCGGTGAGACACTGCAGAACCAAGAAAACCATATCCTAATTGTCTATTTTTGCATAGCATTAACTGTATTTTGTCTCTTTGCTTTGAATTGTCACATTGGAGAATGTTCCTTCCGTCCTACTGGGGCACTGATCACCTTAATTGCAATTTACTGCACAAAATAGGTTCTAGGAGTTGTTCATCAATTACTTTTATTGTTTGGTTTCATTTATTTAAGTTATATATGAATGGTTCTACAATAATGGAATCAAGGGATAATGTTTAAACAATAAAAATTTCATTAAGTATTATGTTGTTCAAGAACTAGAAGTGGAAAAGTTAGGCTACTTGCCACAAACTGATGCATTAGATGAGCAAGAAAGAAATAATATTTAAAGGAATCATAATGAATATTTTTTTCACATAATGATTTTCTTTTTTCCAAGACCGTTTATTACACTGAGATTTAATCATCCCACTATATATAAAAAAAACCCCTGAGCGGCACGTCCTTCTGATGCTACTTTACCATAAACTTGGAAGGAGAAATCAAAATTATGTGCTTTATATTGAGTTGTGGGGAAAGAAGATGATATCACCAATCATGATCTCACTTGATTCAGAAATTACTTATTTAAATTCAAATTCCAGACTGTTGCAATTGCTTCATGCACAATGTAGGCGCATTATAAAGTGCCAGATTTATGCTTAGTCATGGCATTCCGGATCCTCTTTTATGAGTATCCTAGTAAATCAAGAAGCTTTGAAAATGAAAGAAGCTTGTTAACTTTTCTCGTTTCCACCAGAATCAAGTGGTAGGCTATTCACTTGCATGCTAGAAATTCCAGTGTCCATGTGATTTATCTGTTTTCCATTGACATAAAATTTGTCTGAAAATATTGTAGACTTAAATTGGTTTAGCAAATTTGCCTTTTCTTGTTTTTGTGATGATTGCAAGGCCTTGAGAAATTACTGGTTCTTTGAGTTCTAGAGCGCACTTGAGTGGTACCAGTATCTAGTCATAGGTATCCATCTTTATATGTGTATATTTATTCTTATGATTCATGTAACATTTTCATTTTATCCTGCTTGTTTACAGAACTTTTTTTGTTTGGTTTGAGCTGGACATTTTCTATCTCAGCCCTGTTTCCATTGAAGTGTGGTATTTTCCACAATATGAACTGACTGTATGAGTTTGTTTTCCATGGTTCAATGTAGGTTAACTGTCTAGCATTCAACCCCTTTAATGAATGGGTTGTTGCGACGGGTTCTACAGATAAGACTGTTAAGTTATTTGATCTACGGAAGATCAGCACTGCACTTCACACCTTTGATGCTCACAAGTAAGAGCATGTTTCTTTGATTACTAATATCCCTGTTTCTGTTTTATAAATGTTATTGGAAAGTGCTTAACAAGTTTCACTTATAATCTTTTTCTGCCTGATGGATTACGTATGAAAAAACATATTGGTTTCAGGGAAGAAGTTTTCCAAGTTGGGTGGAATCCGAAGAATGAGACAATCTTAGCTTCATGCTGCCTTGGCAGACGACTTATGGTGTGGGATCTTAGCAGGTTTGTAGCTTAGTTTTTTAGTTTCTACATTTTTCTATTAGGTTGTATTGTAGGTTTTGCTTACCTGTGCAAGGGAAATAGCAGTTCTGTTTGAGGATTTTTCCATCAGCTTTGATTTGAAATCACACATCTCAAGTTTGTACTTCCTTCGTCATCGGAGTTCATTTAGGTGCCCTGCAAGGATTGATCATGGAAGACTTCCAAATAAAAGTGAATCTGACACAACATTGAGTGATCTCATGATATTTATCATGAATACACAATTTCTGAATCTTCTCAAAGTTTCCTATATTGATTATGAGTATAAGAAATTATTTAAGATAATTTTGCTTTGCACGTTTGCAACTATGCTTGTAGTGAAGGGTTATTGATGGTAAAAAGAGACGTGTTAATGCATATTGTGGTGATTCTATTTCAGGATTGATGAAGAGCAGACGCCAGAGGATGCTGAAGATGGACCGCCCGAGTTGCTTTTCATTCATGGTGGCCATACGAGTAAAATTTCAGACTTTTCATGGAACACCTGTGAAGACTGGGTCGTAGCCAGCGTGGCTGAAGACAACATCCTTCAAATATGGCAGATGGCCGAGAATATCTACCATGATGAGGATGATGTTCCGGGAGAAGAGTCCAATAAAGGATCCTGACCTAATCATTAACAATTCAGAAGTCTAGGAGAAAGCCGTAGTAACTTGAAGTCCAATATGGCAGATGGCCGAGAATATCTACCATGATGAGGATGATGTTCCATGCCCTTACCTGTACCTACGCGCACCATTATCTTTTGATCTTGCGATGCTGTGCTAGATAATGAGTTTTTACTGTCTTTAGAATTACCATTTGTAAAGGATTCACTTTTTAATTATTTTTGTGAACTCCAAGTGTAAGGGTTTCATCTGGCTTTAATAGCAACTAGCAGCTGTAGTGTGGTCAAAGCGATCGAATTCCGTTGCGGCCCAAAATTGTCTTGCATTTGATATAGTTGCTGCACCGTCTTTAACCAATGATTCCTTGGTTGTTCTTGCATCTGAGCATCTACTTTTTATTATTATTTACTCATTTGACTTTTTGTGTTAATATTGAGAAAATAATTTTGAGTTTAGTCATCCTTATTGCCACTGCACCATAACATGCCACGAAGTTGGCTCTTACTTGTTCGCATTATTAAGGGTGTGCTTGATAATCATTTTATTTACTGAAATAATTTCTGATAGAAAATGATTCCTTTTGATTCTATTTTCAATAAAAATTTTTAAGTATTTGAAGATGTTTGATAATTGTTTTGAATTTCTATTTTCAAAATAGAATTGTATTTAATATCGTTCTCAAAATTTTTAATTCAATTTTTTTAATTTATCTTTTAATAAATCATCTTTTTCTTTTCCTTTTTTTTTTCTTTTTTTTCTCCTCCTCATAAACCTTTGGCTGGTCGTCGGCCCCAGTGAGGTTGTGTTGTGTCTGCTGAGCCTTGCCTAGCTAAGCAAGGCTTGTTGGTCGTCAAGGAAAGCTCAGGCAAGTCTCGCCTAGCCACTAGCGATTTGATGAGGTCGAGCCTCACCCATGGCTAGACGAGCCTTGAGCAAGATCAAACCTTGCCCAACCAATTGTTAACCATCGGTGATTGTGGACAATAGTGATTATGGACGATGGCGGCGGCAGCAGCCAACAACGACGACGGTGGAAGAAAAGAGAAAGAAGAAGAACAAGAAAATAAGATAAATAAAAAGAAAGAAATTTAGATTGGCTTGATTTTGAAATTAATAAAGAATTAGATTTTTTTATTACTTTTTGATTTTGTTCTTTAATTATGTTTCAAATCTATTTTCAAGAATAAAAAAATAGAAATTTTCATTTTTTCCTTTCTTTTTTTTTTTTTTTTTTTTCAATCCTACTCTATTCTTATTCTACACTCGAGGCTCGCTCGCGGATCGGGCGAGCCATGCCTCTTGCGGGCCCGGCGCCTATGAAAGGGCTCGTTGCCGTCCCTTGACGCAACCCACTCTCAAACTTACGCGTCCCTCCAAAATTGTTTACCCCCATCCTTTTTTTGTTCCTATTTTGTTCCTAAACAAAAAAACAAAAAAAAATGTTCAGAAGGTGGGATTGGCTTGATTTTGAAATTAATAAAGAATTAACTTTTTTTATTACTTCTTGATTTTGTTCCTTAATTCTGTTTCAAATCTATTTTCAAGAATAAAAAAAATAGAAATTATTACTGTTTGAGAAGTTATCAAACACATCCTAAGAGCAAGGGTTGAATTAAAAGATGGTCTGGCTATTTAATCGATGCAATTGCAGGAAGCCAGTTGACCAATATTTCTTTTTCATGTGTTTCAAGAGGAGGTTTGAGTCATTGCCAATCGAAATTAGCAATTCTTTTCTCTAATACATGGGTTTTAAGCAAATTCATTTCCAGCACGGTGAAATCTATAATGTAATTCATTTCCAGCACGGTGAAATCTATAATGTCAAGGGACAAAACCATTCACTATCGAGCTTAAGGAGTTGATATTTTGTACTCCCATGATGAAGCACATCGTGGAATGATAACTACGTAGCCTCTAGTTTTGCCCGGGCAAAGACCATGGAGATCGATAAATTACCTTCTGCTGAACCGCTAGCTCAATCTTCTGACGATTCGCAAGAAACCAAACAGATGTAGGTGAGGGTTGCCGCCCACCAAAAAATTTGTTCAGCTCTTTCCGGCACATGATGAAAAGAACCATAGTATGGGAGGTTTTCACAACCATCACAACGCATAAGCTCCCTGGTTTGAGTTACTAATGAAGTCTGAGTCGGGCAAAGCATGCTCGAACACTTTGTCCATCACCATAGCACATGATGAAAAGAACCATAATCCCTATATTTTCACTCAATGTAAGGGATAAAATGGTTTTCTTTTGAATGGCATCCATTACGACGCATAAGCTCCCTGGTTTGAGTTATCAATGAAGTCTTGAGTGTGCAAAGCATGCTCGGACACTTTGTCCATCACCATAGCAGCAGTTTTCTGGCTAACAGAAGCAGCAGTTGAATATTTTTTCTTAGTATTAGTAATATTATCATTTTTCACTCAATGTCCAATTTTCCTTGAACTTTGATTTGCTTTTGATCCACTGGAAAGCCTTTTAAAATGTTACTTTCCTCTTTTGAATGGCTTTTTGGTCACACAGAAATAACAGAAGCTGTTTTTAGACAAAGTGTCGGAAGGGTACTATCACTCTTTGTGACATTTTCCCTACTAATAATCATCATGATTTCAATACCACTAACAATGATTTCAATCGTCAAATTCAAACCTAGAAAGGAAGGAAACATGTCCCTTGTTTGACGAATCTCCCTCGATCGATTTAAGGGTTTTCTGTTCTTCAGTGAATTTCAAGATTCTTGGTAATGCTGCCATGACATTTGGATCTCACCCACAGACTGAAAAGAAGACATTCAGAGCTGGCAAACCCCTGATGGTTTAGATACTTGAGCTGCAACATTTGGCCTCATTCAATGACCAAGTAAACTGAGCCACATTCTTTGCAGCAATGAACTTTTGCACGAACTAGTCACCATTGAGGAGTCGATCGGCAGTACTTCGACAATCTTCATTTGCTTCATTCTGATTTTTTTCACTGTCTGCACTCTCTTTAGTCTCCCTCTTCATAAACTGGAAGCCCATTATATACCTGTATTCTCCGGTGCCAAGGCATCGTGAGCAGTATTCAAGGCCACTGCCACCACATGTCCGGCACCTGCCAGGCAATCTGGTGAATCTTAGACCAATGCTATTTGCCCAGTTACAATTTGAAAAACTGTGCCCATTCATCAGTCACAACAAGTTAATGATCATACTGAATGGAAGAGTTGAATAGCTCACCATTTTGGCCACTCCCCTTTTGGAAGCATCTTCAGGTGAACATGGTTTGTCCTTCCTATGACATTAGGAAGGCATGAGCTCAGAAATCAGGATAACTCAGCCAAGCCAAAATAATATAAGATGTCCATACAAAAGAGACCAGAACCAGAAGAAATGCAGAATAAGCAAGGGGACAAAAGGTGAAATTCCAAGTAAGGCATGGCAATGCAGTGTGTGTTTTGTTATGGAACAAGAAGCAGCATTGAGGAAGACCACCGTAATTACAACAAAACCCACTCATACAGACTCATATTTGATCTCTCACAAACAACATTTCTATTCTGCTCAAGACCTCAAAGAAAATGGGCTTTCTTCAATTCACTAGCGATTCCCACTATCAATAACATTTACAACTCCAGTCATTAATTGCAGCGAACTCTGACTCTCTAAGTAGATTAGATTTAGATTGAGGCTCTATCTATGAGATCTCTCACAAACAACATTTCTATTCTGCTCAAGACCTCAAAGAAAGCTAGCGATTCCCCAATAACATTTACAACTCCAGTCATTAATTGCAGCGAACTCTGACTCTCTAAGTAGATTAGATTTAGATTGAGGCTCCCTCAACAAACTACCAAGACTAAACTCCCAGAATGTTTTTCACACAACAGCTGATTGCTCATTCAAACATTAAAGTGGGTATCCGAAGGAAGGGGATAAAACAAGAAATCTGGTTGTTGCATTATGCTTCTCTCTTTCCTTTCTAAGGTTACGCCTTCGCCTACGCACGAACATGTATGAATTGGTCCTATAGATTCTGTCATCAGAACCACCTTTCGCACGACGACACACATCCAATGTACAAACCCGAGGGAGGTTGGCCGTAGCTGCCGGCTTCCAGCCGCTAGGTACTCAACGCAATAGTATGTACTTGCAACAAGTTGGAGATTTCACCAATAACCTGAGCTGATATCTAACCAAACCATCTGGGTTTGCCACCGAGAGAGAAAGAGAGAAAGAGAGAGACCTTTTCCGCGGCAACGGTGACAATCGATCCTGCCGCTCCCACGGCAGACGACGCAAGGGGGTTCCGGCTTGGTTCGAGCCTCCCTGTGCACGTTCGACTGCGACCATCACGACCGTGAAATGCCAGAATCAGCGGGAATTTAGGGCAGGAAGGTGGTGGAACGCGTCATACAAAGAGGGTTAGCTCGACAGACAGAAACAGGAACTTGCCTCCGTCCTGACGACCCAAGAAGGCTTAGAGAGAGAAAGCGCGGGCCTCCGAAGGTTGCTGCTGCTGGCGGGAGGAAGTGGGATTCCGCCATTTCCGTCCGGGGAGCCCTCTTCGTCCCCAGCCGCACGGCTGCTGGAAGACGAAGAAGAAGAAGGGGCTTCGTCGTCGTCGCCATTTTTTCAATCTTCTTTCTCCTCTTTCTTCAAGCTCGGGGCTTTACGCTTCTGCAGTGGCCTTCGACGTCTGTCTGACAGGAGAGAAAAAGGGGAGGGAAGAGGAGGCAGAAATTAGCAAACAGGTTTTCCGGTGCGGAAAAGATCATTCCAAAAGTTAATCAAAATTTACTCTAGTTTTTTTTTTTGACTTGAAACACCTCGAATTTTGTCGATCATGACAAATTTACAACCAAAAAAAATTTTCATAATTAAAAAAATAAATGTCTGCTATGACACATTTAATTTAAATTATGGGTATTTTGATCTTTTTAAATTTTGTGAAACCATTTTTCTGAAAATGACTTTTTCTTTTTTGTTATTCTTTCCAATGCTGCAAGAGGATTGTGTAGTGGTTGATTCCATCCAGTAGGAAGCTTTTGCAATGTTGGTTATGTCTTACTGTTAAAATTGACATGTTATGTTTTCTCAATCGTTGGAAGATGGAAATGCCTAAAAGTTCCTTCAATCTATTCAACAGCTATATGATCAAAGTTAAAGATTTGTTCTTGGTATGTTATGGTTGTACGGAGAGTAATGAAGACACATCCTTGGAATTTATTTTCTTTGCGCACGTATTGCTAGTCCTCCAGCCTCCAGCTAATCTCTTTATCTACCTCGCTATCCTTAGGTACTCACATGCGCTTAGATACATGTTGGCATGTGAAGATGGACTCCAGTTCTATGGATCCATTGAACAATTTCCCTATCTAGAGTAATTTCGATTTTTTTAATATTAAAAAGTAATATATTATTATAATATAATTGGTCCGGTCCAGGTAGGTGGACGGGTGGATTTGCCCATGGAATTGGGAACCAGATCGGTACCCACTGGTTCCCTTAAGAACTACCGATTCCGGGTAATCCGGGCAGGTCCCGATTCTTTTGCACACCTCTATTAACAAATGATGTTTTTCTTTTTGGGTGACGTTGAAATTGACCCCGGAACTTTTAGTTAGTATTGGATGTGGTCCTTAGATTTTTAATTTTGGTCGGTTTGATCCATTCTGCTCAAGATAATTTGATCCTTTCGATTTTACATATCAATGTACTACTCAATCGCAGAACCCATCTTAACCGACGTGGCCGATTGATCGATCTAGGCAAGAGGCACTCGATCGCCCTCATCAGGGCCACTGTAAGGGTCATTGCCTTGGTCACGCAAGTAAAGCAATGTCGTTGCCACCCCTCTCCATCTCTCTCTCGCTCTCCTGTTAATTTTTATATGCTAAAGAAGAACAATACTACACGTCACTATATTTTTTGGTACTCTAAAATTTTATTACTGCTTTGTTGTTGAAATGATGTTTGTGCATAAGTAAGTCTCTAAATTGATAGCTTGAAATGAAGTGGACATGACTTTACACAATTTCCATAGCACTCATTTGACATCAATAGGAACGTCATATGTCAATCATATCTAAAGAAAAGCTAGATAAAATTCTCTAATTGGTTGATATGGATTTGTGACTATTATGTTTACATATCATTGTAAGAACATTAGTGTTATACTAAGTGGCTCAAATGATTTTTTTTTTTTTTTATATCTACTCAGTGTAAGGTGTATTATATCTAATAACAAATGTTAAGAGAATTAGGAGGGAAAGAAACTTTGTGGTGATGTGCTTAACTAGAAAACTCCATTTTTTAGCCAATTTTTTTTCATTATATATGGAAGCATCTTCCACCCACAACACATTCATTTTTATCGCTTGAAGTTGAACAGTGAAGAAAATTTTGGATTTCATCCCTAGAAGTTCAAAAAGATAGTTTATGTGATTATTAAACTATGAGGTAGTGACAACGTTTTGTAATTGACCAGTCACATTATTCACGTAATGTGCATCTCATCTTATTTAGCATAAGGTGAACATTCATTTCATTTTTTATTGCGAAAATTCTAAATAAAAATTTCAAGTACCATCATTTTCTCAAATAATAATCTAAAATGGATATTGTTTCAAATAATGATTTAAAGTGGCTATATTAGTCTCAAAGAATGGCATCAAGTGGATATGGCTATTTCAAATAATGGCATAACCTCGCTAGCCATCAAAAATTCCGATCTATCATGGATATTTTCATCAAAACAAAATTTAAATTTAAACATAAATTAAATTAGATTAAAATTTAATTTAAAAAAAAAAAAAAAAAGAAGAAGCAAAGATGGTCATCACCTAACACTCTAGACCTAGACGAGGAGGTTAGGGGGGCCTTGGGCGACCCTCGCCTAGATTTAGGAGAGGGTCACTACCCTCTCCCATATCTAGCGAGGATAGGCCCTTGCGTCTTGTCAACAAAGGTCGCCAACAACCTCGCCAACTATTGTTGTTGCCCCATCAGCAATGGGGCGACGGCCACTGGTAGGAGGGAGCCCTCCCTCCTATGCATCTCTTTCTTAAAATTTTTAAAAATATTTTCAAGTTTTTTTAGAAAGAAAAATAGAAAAAGGAAAGAAAAAAGGAAAAAATTACAAGACGAAATTGCCCTTCCCAAAAAGTGAGTTCAAACATTCCATGGAAACTAATATGGCCACTTTAAGTAGGTGTGATCGATTCTTGATTCGGTCCGATTCTACTTAGGAACTGGGAATAGGATTGGGAGAACCAATTCCCATTTTTTGGGACAGGGCCACTTAGCAAAAAAAAAATTAAAATTAAAAAAAAATTCTAGAGTTATTACAATGAGCTTATTGCTCTTTTTAATATATATATTGTAAAAAAGAGTTGATCCGGTCCATCAATCTAGTTCCCCCTGAAATCGAGAACTGGACTAACACCCCCAGGAACCATACCAAACTAGTTAGTCTGGTTCGGTTTGATTTGGACGGTTCTTACTTCGAGTAGTCTCATATGCTCACCTCTAACTTCAGGCCTCCATTAGAAATAAGGTTTATTTCTTATCCTTATTTGAGAAAATAATAACACTTGAGCATTTATTTGAAACAATGTCAATTTCAACCTTTTGTTTAAGAAAACAAGAGCACTTTAGGCTCTTATATGAAAATTTCTCCTTTTTATTGGCTTGTTACACCACAACTTGTTACTCCACAACATGTGGTATGACCTCATATAGGATATAGTCTCCTTGAAGTAGGGATGGGCATAAATCAAATAGATTGGTCCTAAATGCATTTTTTGGCTTGGCCATAGTCAAGCTAGGAATTTCTAGACTCACTCCAAGGTTTGAACTTGAAAATTGTAGTTGGATTCGGTTAGAACTAAACCGATATTATATATATTTTCCATCATATATTTATAATCCAACCAGGAATCATAACATCATTAAATCTAATACTGCTATAAAATTCCTCAAATATTATCAAAATATTAATTTTTCGCATTTACATGAACACGTAAACTTTTGGTTTAAATGTATTTACGAGACCATAAGTAGGATGGAAAAAGTCACTTTTTTGGCATGTTCATGACAATCCTTCTTGACTTTGGCCCCTACAACCACACCGTTTCTTCCTCATTTGATATTTGATTATGTACATCAACTAGGTTATGGCCTTATTGGGGTGGCTAGCGAGTAAATATTTTTAATAAGATTTTTTAAGTATGCTTCTGGTCCAGGCTAGTGTAACTCAAGCCTGAAAAGAGGCCCATTTTCTCAAAATGAGGGTTGAGGAACCCACCAAAGAAATGATCCAAACCCAATTGTTCAAAATGGACCCCCCAAGCCCGACCCTGACGGATGTAAGCTATTATCAGGAAACTTTGCAATTGTAAACCAAGTAATTCAAAATGCAAGAAATTTATACATTTGGAAGAAGAATTTTGTTGCAACATTGGTGAAGATGGTAGGTCTTTTAGGCAGTTGGATTGCATCAAAAATAGTCCTACCCAAACGGACTCATTTAATCAATATTCACCCATTTTTATACAATACAATTTTAGCTGAGAGTGATTGGTCCTTAGTCCGGTCCAATTCCACTAAGGAATTAGAAATGAAATTGAGAGGACCAGTTCCCAATTCTTAGAACTAGGGACCAAACTTGATAGTCTTGGGATCGAGAATTGGATCAGACCGATCATTCAGCCAAAAAAATTAAAAAAATAAAAAAAAATACCAGAGTTGTTACTATTTTG
This sequence comes from Eucalyptus sideroxylon x Eucalyptus melliodora, assembly GCA_016097485.1. Classification (NCBI taxonomy): domain Eukaryota; kingdom Viridiplantae; phylum Streptophyta; class Magnoliopsida; order Myrtales; family Myrtaceae; genus Eucalyptus; species Eucalyptus sideroxylon x Eucalyptus melliodora. Next base: position 20,285,834 of record CM027827.1, read on the forward strand.
GGGTTTATTATTATTTTAAAGAAATAAAAATAAATATATAGTTTTTTTTAAAAAAGAGTTGGTCTAATCCGATTTCCCCCCAAAATCGAGAATCGAATAAAAAATCATTGGTTACATTTTTACAAAACCAAGAATTGGACCAACAACCTCGTGAATCAAACCAAACCAACTGATTCGATTTAGTTCAGGCAGTTTCTAGTCTAGTCCAGGTAGTTCTCATTCGGTTGGTTTGATATGCTCACCCTTAATATTAGCAAGCCATAATTGACCTAACTCGGACTCCAATTCTTAGCATTTGTTCTTCTTAAGTTGTTGCCTTTGAAAATGGTTGACTCCATGGAGCGGCTCGCCAAGTTTGCAATTTACAACTCAAGTGGTTTGGTTAGGTCGTGAGTTAGGACTTTGCATGGCACATAAGCAACGTAGAGACATGGGTGAGTGCTGCGTTGATGGACAAAACTAGTTGGTTCCAATTCAATTTCCAATTCTACCTAGGAAATGGCTCATTTTATGTTTTTGGGTAAAAATTAAATTTTACAAGATCAAAGTTAAACTGTTTCACTACAAAAATAGATATTGATCAAGTGGTTATGTTGTTGTTATTCATGTTGAAAGCTATGCTTTGATTCTTGATAAGTGCAAAAGTTTTATATATATAAAGGGGATTTAGAAGTAGCCTCAAGGGATCTAGGCATAAGCATTAAGGCCCTAGCCTAGTCTCAAGGGACCTAGGCTAAACCTCTCTAGACTTGAAAGGGGGCATCGGGTTCTCAAGTTTGGCCTCAACGAACCCAATACCAACACATATGTGGACTCAAGCATGGACATTAGGATCTCGAGCTTGGCCTTGAAACTTAGACATGGCCTCTTTAGACTTAAATTAGGTCGTTGAGGAACTAGACCCAACATCAATGGACCTATGCCTGATGGTAGTGACTTGGGCGAGGGAGCTACCTTAGTATAACCACTAGGAACTCGGGCATGGGCACTATAGTCCCAAGCTTGGCTATCAAGGAACTAGACTCAACCTTGATGGACCCATCCTAGTGCTAGTGGCTTAGTTGCAAAGCTTGTACCCAAGCATGCCCGACCTATGTGGACCCAATCAAGGAACCAAGCATGACCTCAATGGACCCAAGTCCCTCCTTGATTAATTGAGTCAGGTGCCAAAGAATTGGGAGCAGGAGTTGAGTACCCAAGCATGCCATCAGGAACCCACGTAATGGCACCGAGGTCCTAGGCTAGGTCTTGAAAAACTTGGGCCCAACCTTTGTGGACTTGGACATGAGCACCAAGGTCTTGGGCTCTGCCTTGAGGGACCTTGGCCCAACCATTATGGACCTAGGCTCAACTAACAAAGAACCAGTGTAGCCACAATGAACTTGGGTTGGGCACTATTGACTTAATGCTAGAGTTAGATACTTGAGGCTTGGTCACTATGGACATGAGTTCGTTGTCAAAAAATTGGGCCCAACCTCTAGGGACAGGGCTTGGCTTTTGTGGAGCCAGGCATGAGCTACTTGAGGGATTGTGCCTCGCTTCTATGAACTTGGGTCTGGACATCGAGGAACTAGGCATGGCTTTGATCTACCTAGGCTAGCCTTCTATGTACTTAGGTTGTTTGCTAGTGACTTGAAGGTGGGAGTTGGGTACTAGGGCATAACCGCCAAAGACCTAGGCATGAGCATTGAGGTCTCAAGCTCAGCCTTGTGCATTTGGGCACAAGCATCGGTGTCTTGAGCCTAGCCTTGAGAAACTTGGGCCCAACCTTTAATCAAGCTCCATGCCTCTAATCCTAGCGACCATGCCTGAATACTCGACTTCTATGCCCAACTCACTGGCACATAGCTCGGGCCATGTGAACTTGAGCATGCAGAGAGCATTGTTCTTTGATTAAATTGGTTGAAAGTGAGTTCTTTGCAAATCCATTAGAATGCGTCATTGATTGTGCTTTGCTTTATTATACTCATTTATTTTAAGTTTTAGGCAACTGATATATTACTTATTAACAAATATGAGTTAAAATATGGGTTCATGACCCATTTTGCTACCTCTACTAATCATCAAAATTAGTTTCTTGACTAGAAATGTTAGGAAGGATTCAGCGAGTTGCAAGCTCATCAATAGCTAATTGAGAGAGATAAAATTGTGCAAGGCTAAAAGAGTTTTTTTTTTACTTCTCTATTTTATTTTATTTTCCTTGTATTTTCACGGTTACAAATTTGTGAGATTTTCAAATAATAAGGCCTCCATTCATTAGCTTTTCTTCTTTATTACCTTTGACTACCAGATGTGCACTTTTACTATTACCTAATCTCATTTCCATTACTTCTCTCTTCGTTTCCCTAATATCCTCTCATTTAACTCTCTGTATCAGGTTAACTTCTCATGCTCCCAGCCAACTCTAAGTTTCCCTCTACCATGTCGGTAGTCTCAGTTTAACGAAATTCAGTCTTCTTCTTTCAAATTTCTCTTTTCTACTTGTGATGTGGGTGATTCACAACCGCTCTAGTTCCCCTTCCCCGGACGCACTCCCCTCAATCCCCAAAAACTTCAATTCTCGATTGTTACTACCGATTCCGCCTCCATTTTTCCTTCTCGACTGAACCCTCAATTAGGGTTGGGCTTTGTCTGCTTAGTATTGCCTAATAACCCCTTCCTCTTGGGCGACCTCTATTTACCTAATAGGTTGGGCCTGCTCTCCTATTCTTCTGCCGAGGCCGGATCCCTTTGTAAAGCCTCGCATTTCATCTTTTCTTGAATTCCCCCAATCTTCAACCCATTTCAGTCACCTAATCCCATTTCATCTCCTCTGTTGCGATGTATCAATTCCCTACTAGGCCAGAGCCCTCCTTCGCTAGCCCGGTTTGGCGAAGACAGGTACGTGAATTGAAACATGGGTTATCATCAACTTGGGCAACAAAAAACTGTGGATTGAATTTAAATATGAGCGACTCCCACATTATTGTTATTCCTGTGGTCATATCGAGCACTATGCAACTGCCTACGAAGAGATCCCTTATGAGACTACGAGGCTGGAGGAGGATTTACCGAGCAATTTTGGCAATTGGCTTCGAGCTGAAGTCCGGGAAATGAGCCCGTATGGCAAACTCTTTTATGGTAAAGCTACCCTACTCCTCGACAATGCCGCAATGGTTCCGGAGCCATATTTTGCTAATGATACTTATGCCATCCAGCAGGCCCCTACAGTTTCAAAAAAGCCTAGTCAGGCTCTTCGAACCTAGCAACTCCCGGAGGAAAGTCCATCCCAACACGCAGACCAGTCCCACTTTTCTCGGGCCCAATCTATCATGGAAGGAAAAAAGCCAAAGATGAGAGAGGGTAGTTGTTTAGACGCAAACTCTGTAATCGTTATGTATATGGAACAGCATAAAGAAGTAGCAACTGATGAGCAACTTTCCATTCAGCTTGAAAGAGGATTAAAGTCTCACTACTCTCAGGCCCTACCTACCCTAGAAGGAAAAATACCACATAAGAGAGATAGTAGCTGTTTAGATGTAAGTTCTACGATGGTTATGTATACTGAACCTAGTAAAGAAGCGGATCATGACAGGCAAACTTCCTTCAAACCTGCAAGAGGCCTAGCTACGGATACAGCTAAATCCAGCAAGCTCCATTCAGCAAAAAAGGTTAAGCGATTCTGCCCTTATGGTACTCATCCCTCAAAGCTTCTGTCTACCGATAACTCACAGTTAGTGGAGATCCCTGTTACCGAGGAAAAGAATTCAGCTACATGGGCTTTGGTGGCTAGCCCTAATAAGCCACCGACTCAATCATGAAACTTATAAGCTGGAATTGTCAAGGGTTGGGTTCTCCCATGACAGTCTAGGCTTTACAAGTCCTTGCGACTTAGGAAAGGCCCAATATTATATTTCTCATGGAAACTAAACAACAAGAGGCGGTGCAACGTATAAGACGGCGTCTCAAGTTCTCAAACAATTTTTTTGGTAAATCCTGTGGGTTTTTCAGGGGGTTTGGCGCTTTTTTGGGATGACCTGGTCACCCTTTCTGTGGAATCGCACTTTGAATTCTTTCTAAACGTGTGTTGTCTTATTCATGATAGTCAATAGGTTATGCAAATTACTTTCCTACATGCACCTAATCTCTTTCAGGACAGGGTATCACTATGGTATGACATACATAGAAGAAGTGCCATCAATCATCTTCCTTGGCTCTGCATTGGGGATTTTAATGACATTTATCATTGGGAAAAAGTGGGTAAGCGAATAGCTGATCATTATCATCTTATAGCTTTCAGGAAATTTTTAGAAGCATGCACACTAATGGATCTAGAAGTAAGGGGTGCGCTTTTACTTGGTCAAATAAAAGAGAGGGTGATGAAAATGTTAGAGAAAGATTGGATAGAGCTCTTAGTACTATGGAATGGGGGATAGCTTATCTAGATGCAGAGGTCACAGCCCTACCAGCTATCGGCTCGGACCATAGTCTTCTCCTTATAACTACACCCACAATGCAATGCGAGCAGAGAGACTTTAAGTATGAATCTTTTTGGGCTAAAGATGGGGATTGTAGCCGGATTGTCAAGCAAACTTGGGAGGCATCCAGCAAGAAGACTATGGCAGTGAGACTACAGAAAGTCGCATTTCATCTAGCGGCATGGAGTAGAAAACAATTCCCCAATGCTTACAAGAAAATTGAAGGCATGAAGTCTGAACTACAAGCCCTAACGAATAATCCTCTATTGCAGTATGATCAACAGCGGATCCAGCATCTTAACACGGAGATTGAAGCACTATGGTGACAAGAAGAAATGTTTTGGAGCATGAGATCTCGAATTCAGTGGCTCAAGTGGGGGGATCGAAATACTAAGTTCTTTCACGCCACAACTATACAACGACGTAACAGAAATCGCATTTCCATGCTGATGAATGGGGAAGGAGATTGAGTCAGAATTTTTGATATGCTTAAGGACATGACAATAGACTTCTTTAACAATCTCTACACTACAGGAGGTCCACGGAACTTTCAGCCTGTTATTAACCATATCCCTACCTTTGTTGATGCAACTATGAATCTCAAAATTACTAAACCAGTTACAATGGAAGAAGTATATGCAGCGACTTACCAGTTGGGTGCCTCCAAAGCTCTTGGACCCGATAGCTTAAATGGCATCTTTTTCCAGCAGCATTGGCAGTTAATAGGTTCAGCAATTCTTTGCGAGGTGCAACTATTCTTTGAGTCTGGCTCCCTATCCCCAGCCCTAAACAAAACCCAAATAATTCTCATTGCTAAAACCCAAAACCTAGAAAAGCTGGAGCAATTTTGACCCATCAGCCTTTGCAATTTTGCATATAAGATCATATCTAAAATCCTTACCAACGGATTGAAACCCCTACTACCAAACATCATTGCAGCAAAGCAAAGTGCTTTTGTGGGAAATCGGCAAATTCAGGATAATATTTTGATTGTACAAGAAGTCCTCCACTGACCACGTACCCGGGACAGAAGGAAAAAATTCTAGGCAATCCTGAAAATAGACATGCAGAAAGCTTACGACCGAATAGAGTGGGATTTCCTGCAAGGGTGCCTTTGTAAGATGGACTTATGTGAAGCATGAGTGAGCTAGGTTATGCAATGTGTCACAACGGTATCCTATAGCATCAAGTTTAATGGGGAATCTTTACCGGATTTTAAACCTACTCGGAGTCTTCGTCAGGGCGATCCTTTATCTCCGTACTTATTCATCATTGTAGCAAATGTCCTATCTCGGATGATGAAGAAAGCTCTAGCAGCCGACACTCTCCATGGTATTAAATTAAACAGACATTGCCCAACCCTCGCACATCTCTTCTTTGTAGATGACTCAATATTTTTCATGGAAGTATCACTTTTGGAATGTCAAAACTTAACCAATATACTCAACCAATACTGTTACGCATCAGGTCAAGCTATTAATCCGAATAAATCTAGCATTTAGCATTTATTTCAGTAAAGATTGTCCAGACAGCTTTCGAAGAAATATGGCCTCAATGCTAAGAGTTCCCGAAATTACAAAAATAGGGAAATATTTTGGGATTCCTTCGGACTAGGGGCCTTGAAAAATGACATGTTTGCCTGGATCCTAGCTCGAGTGAGTAAGAAGTTGGAAAGTTGGAAAGAAAAGTTGCTTTCACAAGCTGGTAAGGAAATACTTCTAAAATTTGTTGTGCAGGCTATACCTCACTATGCCATGTCAATCTTCAAAATCCCCTTATCCATTGTTAGAGCTATAGAGAGGAAAATTGCTAATTTCTAGTGGAGGACTAAAAACAACTCCAATGGTCTGCATTGGCGTAAATGGGATGTTCTTAAACTTTGCAAGGCGGAAGGTGGTCTTGGCTTTAAGGACCTTATTGCCTTTAACATTGCAATGTTGAGTAAACAAGCTTGGCGGATCTCTCAACAACCAGACACACTATGGAGCCAAATTATGAAAGGCCTTTATTTCCCAAATTTTGACTTATGGAAAGTAGGTTAGGGATCATGCCCATCGTGAGAATGGCAAAGCTTACTAGCAGGGAGAGATGCGATTGCTCCTCATGTTAAGTGGGTGGTGGGTAATGGACAGCAAATTTCCATTCGCAACGATAAATGGCTCGCACTAGGACCGATCGGTGGCTGTCCGAGACCGAATGAACCCACTAAGGTAGTGGACTTGATAGATATGGAAGCTGCCGAGTGGAAGGAAGACTTATTGCGCTCCATGTTTAACAACACCCTAGCGGCAGAAATTAAAGCCGTTCTTATTGGTCTACCAAGCACAGTAGACAGATTGGTATGGGAAAATAACACATCAGGTACTTATACTGTAAAGAGTGGATACATTCACACTAGAAAACACCAAAGGAACCATACCGACTCCCAGCCCACAACATCTCACCAGATCAACCAACATCTATGGAAGCACATTTGGCAAGCCAACATACAACCTAAAATCAAGTTCTTCCTCTGGAATGCCTACCACAATGCTCTGTCTACTTTAGAGAATCTCTATAGAAGAAAGATTGTACCTGCTCCATTGTGTCCACTCTGCAACCTCAAATCGGAGACTATTGAACATACCCTGCTGCTCTGCCCCTAGACATCTCACATTTGGAATGAACCTAGCCCGCAATTCCAAATAAACCGAATGGGTCTTTCACGTTTTGATGACTGGTTGTGCAAGTATTTAGCTCGAACAGGGAACTCACGTTGTTTTGAGCTGGTTGCGAATGTCGTATGGTGTATTTGGAAGGATCGAAACCACTCCATCTTCAAGAAAAGCCCCTTCAACCCTCACAAGACCCTGTTCAATGCTAAAACGCTCTAAGTCAGCTTCACTACTTGGAATGCGAAGTCACAAAAAAGCAAGCATAGTCAAGACTTATCTCACAAGTGGCAACCACAGCCCCTAGGAGTCCTCAAAATCAATATTGACACTTCATTTGACATTGCCTGCCTAGTCGACAATTCTACTGACTTTAGCCACCATAACCAGAGGTATCTTAATGACACATCCTCAGTTCTGAAATGGCATTAGCCGCAACCTGCCAAGCTCACATGCTTCAACCAAGAGCTCTCCCAAGAAGTAACGCCTCAGCTGACAAGGCAGACAGAGACTTCACCACAACCCCTAACCAAGAGGAATGATGCTCTGTTCGCATGACTAGGGACTTTAGAGTTGCAACGCCCCAAGCAGACAAGATCAGTACTGATCAACCCCAAACCGAGTATGACACAGCCTAACTTTCCCAATACTTACTAGATTACCTCAGAGAGGGGTACAAACAAATGAGCAGTGAGATAAACAGCCATGAAACCCAGATGCTGCCAGGTAGAGTTCGTGTGCTCGATTGTGGCAAACGCCCCATGGAAAGTAGTGCAACGGCTGCCCTTGCCTTGTATACTAGAATGAAGACCATAAATGGTGTCTCTAATTACATGATAAGTACCACCAGAGAAGAAGAATCTGAGACAACCCGCCATGGTCCTGATCTGTAAATCAGTCTGATGGAAGCAAACCCCTACTGCAACCTCCCTCCCCTGCATAATGACGAAGTTTGCAACCTGGGTCACACCCTCCCCCTGTACAAAAAAACCAATGTTGAAAGCTCGGTTGCATCTACAAACTGCAACTTTGCAATTAGATCAAGCGACTTTACCGCCCCGATTTTGCAGCACAGCAACAGACAAAACCCACAATCTTCCCATCACACGACTGGCAACTCAGCAGAGAGGAATGAGGATGGATCTAACCTAGAAAGTAGCGTTGTGGATCGTGGACTTGCAGAATATCCAAGTCTGCAGCTTTTTGATCGACAGTCGGAATAGCACCTCTCACGCGCCTGATCTTCCTTGAACAACGTCAATCTAAACCACCAGATCCACCACAGACCCTGCATCGATCCAACTGAGTGACTCAACTCCAGCGAAGTACAAGATGGTGGTACCATATTTGACTATTCTTCTTCTGCTTCAACCCCTGACGCCGTCTTCAAATCTACGGATGAAGCCTCACCATGTACACAGCTGGACAACAGCTACCCAACTGACACCCCCAATCTCCCCACTAGCAGATCAGTCGGAAGGATAAACGCTAGAAATCACCCAATCAACAACAATGCCGAAGGAGAAATCGCTGCTTCTCCTAAATTTGACTTCCTTCTTCGACGGGCTGTAGGCAACACAAATCCGGATTAGGGCCTTGATCTAATAGGGTCGCAGGATGGCCGAGCCTCTAGTCCATCGCAGAGTCATCGCCCTTCTCCTCAAGCTGCTATAGCATGCGTCTGCAGAGATTCGTTTGGTAGGATATGGGATGGGTTTGCCAAACACGTCGAGGTGAGTTTAGCGGAACAAGCGGAGGCCATAGCTTTGGTAGAAACTCTAGACTTTATTTCGTCTAAGCTATCTCCACGTAGTGTAGAAAATAAATTCCTCATTCAGTCTGACGGCTTTACGCTGGTGGAAAGCGTTCTCTCCTCTGCTCCGTCAAGTTGGGTTGTGCAACCTCTAGTGGATCGAGCCAAACTGAAAATGGCAAGTCTTTCGGGTATTAGCTTAGCCCACTGTAATTGTGCTACCAACAAGGTAGTGGATTGGCTAACCAAAACTCATCGGTGGGGCTGTCTACCACGGAATTGGATTACCAATCCCCCATCTGCTCTTTTGGATTTACTTTGTACTAACACTCTTGATGTACGTGTTCCGAACTTCTGTTAGTAATGAAAGCAGCTTACTTGTCCAAAAAGAAAAAAAAATCTCATTTCCACTACCTATTCCCTCTTTAAGAGAGCAAGCAAGATACTCAATTGATCCAAAAGAATTGCGTAGAAGAAGGAAATTTGCATTTGCCTCCGTAATTGAATTTCTGCTGTGATGTTCGTTAGAATGTTTATCCCCATCATTAACAATCAATAATATGGTAGCAAATACGTAGATAAATATGTTAAAAGAAATGTTTCAAAAAGAATTTACTGACCAAGATAAAGAAGCAAGTGCACATTAACATGTGCACTTAATATAACCAAAACAATTGATATCAAATTTGAACGGTAATTTCAGAAAAGTTATTTATGCAAGCACCCGTGCACTTGTGCCCTCTTACGTGGATGTAAAGTTGACTATTCATGTTTCTATGTCAATAAAATGTCTATTAAATTAAATTAATCAAATAGCTTTAATCTGGTTAATCGGTATTGCAAATTTAACGCCATATCCTTCACATTTTTTTTTAATATGCTGGATAAGACCACCTATAGAACTTTTTAAGTAAAAAAATAAATATTTAAAGACTTATATAAAGATTTATGAGCTGCGGTATTGACACGAAAGAATAGAGAATCCAAAAAAAGTAGGATGCACAATAATATAAACTCGCCAAAAATAGGAAAATTTTCAAATAAGGGTTTTAAGTGTCCTCATTTTCTTATATAAGAACTTAAAGTGACTATCTCAGTCTAAAAAAAGAGCTTAACTTCACCGGTTAGTTGATGGCATTTTTGTCCTTTGCTTTTTCTATTTTTTTCCCTTTTCTATTTTTTTCTTTACTTTTCATTCATGGCGGATGAAGCGATGGTTGGCCACCAGCGATACTTGGAAAGAACCAAGTGAGGGTCGCCTTCGTCCTACCCAAGTGAATCTACCCTCAAAAGACATACACGAGGGCTAGCCTCACTTGGGAGACCCTCGTTGGACATTGACAAGGCTATTTCTCACTAGATATGGCCAAGGTCCGCCTCAGCCGCAGCTAGCAAGAACCTAGCAAGGATATGCCAGTGGTCGGCAAGGGCTTATAGGCCCTCGCTCAGGGTTCAATTTTCTGCGACATCTTGAGAATCTTAATTTTTAAACAATATCTTAATTAGATTAGGTTAAAATGTCCAAAATTTAATCCATAAAAAAGATAAGCTAAAAATTAAAATTAAAAAAAAAAAAAGAAGGCTAAAAGCTTAAAGCAAAAAAGAAAACACATAAAAGAAAAAGGAGAAAACCCAATCCTTTGCCACTCCATTGCCACTAAGGTGTCGGACAATGGCTAATTGGATCGCTAGCACCTTAGTAGAGGTGTCAAAATGGGTCATAGCTGTGACACCCCGAACCCTTCGCAGGTCGTCACCAGCGCCGGTGTTACACTTAATTTCCTTTTGCTATCTTGTACTTAATACAAGCGTCATTAATCACAGGCATTTTTTTTTTTTTAAAGCGGTCCCAGCGCGACTCATAGCGGAAGCAAATTAAACATCTCCATCTCTCCCCTTACTAACCATGATACCAATACACACCAGCTAAACATCAGGATTTTATATACGAACATCGACACTTTATTTACATATTCTTTTAGGATGGGACTCCTCCTTTCTCGGGTCGATACAAAACAAGAAAAGCGAGGACTCTGCCATGTCCTGCCTAAAATCTCAAAAAGAAACTATCAACTCTCTACATCAAGCGCACAACCCCCATCAAAAGTGTCGATTATCTACATCAAAAGATTCAGCCCCTACTCATCGCGCGTAAGTCTCACACCCAACCCGGTGCATCAGGCGGTGGCGGCGGCAACATCCCTGCATAGCACCATCTCGACGAACGTGCACGAAATGAACTCCGAATGATAGGGCCCCCGAAGCCCAGGCCTATATCGTACATCACTAGACATCGCATTCGGATGAAAGTTAGTCCGGGAACAGAGGGACAGTCTATCTCCGCACACTCGACCTCTACATCAGACGGTAGACCATAAAACGTACCACGCGTGACGGCAGGTAGCGGCATACTTGCTAATCTGAAATGTTATCCCCAAAAGGGGTGAGTACAACCACTCAACAGATAGGGAAATTCAATAACATCCCATTGCATCATGCATATCATCACACGTTGCAAGCATCACTTACCTTGTAACCATGCATATCATGCATCATCACATCATATATATCATCCTCATCATGGCATATCATATATCTTTATCATCATCATGCATTTCATCATGCATATCATACCATGGATGATCATCATGTCACATCAAACATCACCCTCATGCATCATCATGCATATACTATCATAGGTTATCATCATATCATATCACATGCCATCATCAACATGCATCATCATGCATATATTATCATAGGTGATCATTATATCACATCACATGCCATCATCATCATGCATCATCATGCATCATCATGCATATATTATCATAGGTGATCATCATATCACATCACATGCCATCATCATCATGCATCATCATGTCATGAATTAATTATCATCTTTATCTTTCAATTTTGATCACCACATCACCCATTTCTCAAATCATCAATCTCATCATCAACCCTTCGGGCAGAAACCTCCGACAGGGTTCCCGGCAAACTCAGCCATCCCATGGCCACCGGGCTTCCAGCCCCCCACATTCCGGGCATCTCGCATCTCAACTAGCATCATGAGGCATTCCCTTCGGGCAGAAACCTCCGACAGGGCTTCCGGCCTTTACCCTTCTAGCTAGGCATCCCGCACCCAAATTCTGGTGTCGCAAGGCATTCCCTTCGGGCAGAAACCTCCGACAGGGCTTCCGGCCCCCCACATTCCGGGCATCCTGAAACTCCCAGGGAATCTCTGGAATTACACCACCAGGCCACCAGACAACATCCTCCACCACAACCTCTTTCTCATCCACATTTATCCTTTTATCTCAATTTAACATGGCAATTGGCATGGCATCAAACAAATCACACTTGCATTTCAATTCACATGTCATACACATGCCAAAGCTTAATCACATATGCATTTCAACTTAATACATGTACAAAGACCTCATCACACAAGTGCCACACAAATGAAGTTGAATCCATGGCCAAATAAAAATCTATTTTATTTTATTTTATTTTATTATTATTTTAATATATTTATTTATTTTCATAAATAAATATTAAATTTAATATCTATAATTTTCCCAAAATCATGATACTCAAAAATCATTAAACAAACAAATAGAATCACAATTTCATACAAAATTCGTGGCCAAATTGAATTTCTCATAATTTCACAATTTCCACAAAATAGCACCTTATATTCGGATAATGGCCAGACTTGCACAGTTTCCAAATAAATTCGATTAAAATACTCATATGGAATTCAAAAATTACGAAATTTTACAGGGTGATAGCCAACACATTTTCGTGCATTTCTCATGAAGAACTCTAAGCCAAATTATTTTTAGATTAATTTCTACAACCCTACGAAGCTTCTGGAACCACGACCGCGTCGTCCAGAACACTCATCTCCGAAATTTTTAGATTTCACCCATCTATTCTCTTTCGTTTCTTCTGAAATTTGATTATGTTATGTAACAAGGTGTCATTTACAAGTTTCATGAAGAGATCTAGGCCAAATAACCAGATTATGGTCACCATTTTAGTCCATGAAGTCTCGGGTGTCTCGAGATACTTCACCAGAACCATTATTTCCAAGATCTAGCCGATTCACCAAGCTACACTTGTTCGTTTTGCTTCAAATTTGATTATGTTGTAGTTTAAGGTGTTTCCTACAACTTTCAAGAAGAAAACAAAGTGATATCTCCAACAGAAATCAACATGCAACCAAGAAATCAACAAGAGGTCAGTGAAAATTTCGCAGATCTAAAGTCTCCGTACAATAGAACTTTTGACCCCTCAAATCTCCATCGTTTTCTACGAATTTTTAGTATGTCATAGTACAAGACGTTAGCTTCAACTTTCATGAGACACCGAAGCCAAAATCGAACCCCAAACACACATGAAAACTCGAACAAGCTACTGACTTCAACAAACCGAACGAGGACAGTCACACGGTTTACAAATAACCAACTCTTACCTCGGTTTTTCGCACAAATCACACCTAAAATCTAACATGCAAACACCACAACAAACATGCAAGAGAAGTTATGGACTCCACTTGCCTCTAAGATGAGCAAACGGCGATGAACGACGGCGTACGGTGGTCGGACAAAGCGGTCGAACGGCGAGCACATGGCGGCACCTCCCTCTCGGCTCCGCCTCCTCTCTCTCCCTCTCGGTCTCTCCTCCCTTTCTCTCGAACACCCTCTCTCTCTCTCACCCTTTCTCGGCCAAATGATCAAGAAGAACTGGCCACTCCTCTTCTGTCTCTCTTTTTATATCCCCTAAAGCCCATGATTAGTAATGATTGATTTACCTAATGTCCAACCAATGCATGCTCTCCTTTGTGCCACATGTAATTTTTATTTTTGAATTGATTGGGCTTGGGCTTAGGCCCATCCGGCCACTCCCTTTGGGCTGGTCGAATTCTCTCCTCTTGGGCTCTAATGGGCCGACAAGCTTGGCCCACCAAGCTTTAGGCCAATGGGTCCAAGGCCCATTTCAAAAATAACCATCTTTTTCCTTTTTTTTTTTGAATTCCTTTCTATAAATATTTCCAAATTCAAATTTCATCTTGGCCAAAGTCTTGGGATACTTTGTTTATTAAAATTTAAATTTATAATCTCATGGCCAATTATTAATCTATAAATTTAAATACACAAATCATCAAATTAAAAGACAAATTGGCTAAGGCATAAGCCAAAAGAAATTCTATCACCTAGCTAGGAACTTCAACTCACCTTATGGCTTGTCATTAAATTTGGGATGCCACAATAGACCCATTTTTGGATTCATATTTTATTTATATGGGTTATATATGGGTTAGAAACTTTTAAAAACCCAACTAAAAATGTGTATAAAAAAGTGAGTCTAATTTAAATAGGTCGAAAATGGGTTAGAACTTATGACCCATTTTCGACCCTTAAAATATCAAGTGAGTTAGAACCTTAAAACACATTTTTAAATTTCCAACCCAAACCCCACACAATCTTTCCCTCTTTAAATTTATTAAAATGTTTTTTTAATAAAAAATCGAAATTATAATTATTTTTCATATTTCAATTTTTTTCTTTCTTTTTCCTCTTTCCTTAGTCGGTGGCCAGCATGGCGACGATCGACGACAAGTTCGGCGAGGCTTGAGCTTGCCGACACGTGAGCTCGTGGTTGTTGACGACTAGCGAGGTTGGAGCCTCACCAGATCTAGCGAGACTCAAGCTTGCTGGCATTAGGTGAGGCCTCAGCCTTGCCAGATTAGCGAGATCAAGCCTTGCTCGACATCAACGTTAGGCGAGCTCGAGCTTGCTTGTGGTTGGTCACCGATTGTCGTCATGGCCGATGGTCAACCGAGGAAGAAGAAAAAGGAAAAGAGAAAAGAGAAAGAAAAAATAATTATTATAAAATAAAAATTATAAAAAATTATATTTTTAAAAAGATAAAAATAAAAAAATTATGTTTTAAAAATAAAAAATAATTAAAAATTCATTTTAAAATATTTTTTAAAAAGTTATAAAAAATTTTCATTAAATTTGTATTGCATAAAAGTGTTTTAGTAATACTTTTTTTTTTATGAAAAAAAATCATAAAAATTAACTTTCTTTAGTTTAGTTAAAGATTTTTCATGTTACAATTTTTAATTACTCAAAAGTGTGTTTACTTCAAACAAGAGAAACATGTTCATGGTCTCATTCTTTATAAATATTTCAATTTATAGGTTTTTTAACTTTTATTTATTTATTATTTTAATTTAATTTGATATGTTTTTTAACTTTTATTTATTTATTATTTTTAATTTAATTTTATAGGTTTTTTAACTTTTATTTATTTATTATTTCTAATTTAATTTTAAGTTTTAATCCAATTAGCATATAATGAGTGTGGGTTTTCCTAAAATATTAATAGGTTTTAATAATATGGATCGGATCGGATATAAATCAGATATAAGTCACTAAATTTACACTACATGAATATTGATCAAAATGAGTTAAATAAATCAAATATCAATCGACCCATTTTTAACCCGATCCACCCATTTGACGGGTTTACGCCTTAGTCAGGCCCAAACGATGATGGGGCGATTTTTTTTTTCCTTTTGTCTTACTTTTTAATCTAATTTAACTAAAATTTACGCTAAAATTATCTTTCCACAAAAATGCCATTGATCAAGCTGAGATATTTAGCTAGCTGACAAGGTCAAGCCTTTTTGGAACCACAACCTTAGGTCATTTTTTTAAACAATATTCACTTCAGCCCATATACGAAAATTTCCCCCAAAAATAGACTGAGATGGACTTAACTTTCCATTAAAAAACGAGCTTTTTAAACGGGATGTGGTACCCAAACGCCTGGTTCGTGCTACCCAGATATTGCCTTTACTTGTATGATTGACGTGCACTTTTAGCAATTACACTTTGCAACATGAGGATTGAGGAACCTAGCAACGTACTCAGCTGCAAGAGAGAGATACATGGCTGGGACTAGTCATACAATAGGGCTCTGCTTTTCTTGAGAAACAGATACGTCGCTGGGACTAATCGTGCGTGAGGACTCTGCTTTTCTTTTATTAATCTATACATTTCAATCAACACAACAATCCGGAAGAGTCAAAATTTTCTTGCCTTTCAGAAGAGTGAATGCCCCGTGGATTAATTTCTTTCAGTAGGGGAGCATCTCTGTAGACATTCTGTCTGGCTGAAATCCTCCTTGGACAAACTCAAAATGCCCGATTGCTTATCAACATTCTCAATGAGAAGCTTCAACAGTGGTAGCTTTGATAATGTGCCCAGCGACCCCACCATAATCAACTTTTTCTACATAGACAGTAAATTGCACGAGTGATATTGATAGGAATAGCAACAGGAATATCAGAGCGATGTCTTTTCTTGTACATTTTGATAAGGAGAGGGATGTTGCACCCACAAGTAGACAAACTTCTACAGAGACAAACTTATGGATGATTTCATTCACCTAACCAAGTTGATAAAACATGGACATGAGGTTGATGGCTGTTAATGTACTCAATCAATTATATCTCATGCCAAATTCATCTTTATCACTTGTTAGAACAAGAGCGGGAATTAGTGGACTCTTGAACAAAGATAGAGTAAAAAACAGCTTAGGGTCAGGAGATTCTCAAAAAAGGATATAACCAGCAGGCTAAACTTCCATGTATTTTGCAAACTTAATGCTTGTTGCCAGACATTTCCAACATGTGAAACTAGTAGATCAAGTGTTCAATACGAGGCGATCATAGCAAAACTATCCATTTTTTCTCTGTTTTTAACACTTCAACGTGCTAAAACTGGATTAAATCATAAAAAAAGTGAAGGCTGCATTTATTCTCCCTGAGATGTACAAGATTTTGGTGAAAGACAAGTGCAAAATTGTTAACAGTCTGACACCTAGTATAGCAAAAACTCAACTGATTTTTCCACCACTAATATTATATTCTAATTATTCAATTTAAATAAATTCCTACAAGTAGGACAATGAAGGGAAAATGGTTGCCATTCCCGTACTGCAGGAAGTAAACATATCTTCCTATAAAATCAGCTAAATAGGATTTAAGTATCATTGGTAAGTGTCAAAGCTGGATGATGAAAAAACCATCGCTCTATGATCCTAGCCATGTTCTGGAAGGACCAGATTTTAAGACCCAAAGCTTTTGAAGTACAATGGCACGGTTTGCTTACCTTGGCACGAGTAACAGCGACATTGATCCTATGCCAATCACCAAGTAGTGAGGAATTGCAATGATTCCCCTCTTTGTTAGACCTCACAAAGGAAACCAATATGCAATCTTTATCCCGTCCCTGGACAACAGTAACAGAAGGCTCAGTGTGAAAATTATACGCTTCCCAAGAAAAATGCAAAAAAAGAAAAAAAGAGCGAGAAAAGAAAAAAAAGATAAGCATTGAGGTGAGAATAACACACATTTCACAAGCCAGACTTGCATAACAAAATGAATATAGTTAATGAATGCCCTTGCAGCAGTGGTCAAGGTTCAAGAACATATATAAAATCGTTATCCTATTTGATGTGGGAAGTTTTCTTATTTTGTAAATTCGAATGTGTTACTTGCCAAACATTCATAATTTGTTGGACATTAAGAAATTTGAAAGCATACTGGTAACTTTGTCAAATATTTACTGCTGCTTAAATTGGTAAGGTCTTATATCTGTTAAGATACAAATTTACTTTGTGCCACACTCTAACTAATGAAGTAAACAATTGCACATTTAGCTTCAAGTTGATGGCAGAGTTAGAGTTCTTGAGTTCGATTGCTAACTGTTGTCTGCAACCCATTATGGGTCTGCCTATTCTTATGCCTGCAAGCATAGGGTTTGCATGCCTCAGGCCTTTGTCATCAAATCACCTTTGCATGAGCAAAAATAACCACCGCACTCTAACAGCTTAAGCTTTTGTAGTTGGTTGTGCATGTAACCTCAAGTTTATCAATTGATAAATTCAAGTACCCTCTGGTACATAACTTCATGTTATCGAATTCTAATGTAAGTGACTAGTTTACTTGGTAAAACAGACAGCTGCCAGTAGAATTTCAAAGAAGTCAATAATAACCTATTTATCAACTTGACCATAGTGCAGTTTGTTAAATTGAAATATTTGTTGGTAATTTACTCGCAAGTTAAGAATTACCACCAATATCAGGCCGCTCATCTGTTTTTTAATTAGTAGGCCATTCATCCGACAATGCAAGTAAAAGTCAGTGAACCGGCAAGTGCATTAAAAATTTTCCTTTTTGTTACTCTAATGGAACCCCAAGTCTTCTCTGCCATTTGGAGTCTGGCCTTCTCCTTTTGAGCTTAGAACTTATCTTTCCAGTATATCTGAATTTATCTCAACTATTGAAGTCTTACAGGTTCAGTTCTCTGTAATGTTAATAAAAGAGAATTTTCATGTTTATTATATCAAGCCTAACCTGATATTTATCAATGGTATGAATCTCCACAGAGGTTCTGCAAACAGCATCTCGGATGAGATCTGCTTGTGAGTTATAGGGAGTAATGATGCCAATGTCTTCTTCCTTGATTCCACTTTCTACAAGTTTCTCTGTTATCTGCAATGACCAAATCTAGGAGATGGTTTGGTGAAAGCTCCAAACCCATATAACTTTATGAGTCATACAAAGAAAAGGTATCAGGGAGAAAAAAATTCAATTAATTTTTATTTCTTTTTGTTCTTAATCATAATGGCTGACCAAGAGAATAACATTACTGTACTGACCAAAATAAAATTATTACTGTGAAAATTGTACCTTCCCAATGATGCAAGCTTCTATTGGATTCTTTAAAGTCTTGTGATCTTTTTCTTCAAAAGCAGGCAGCAGATCTAACCATTAAAGGACAATCTATTTAAGACGATGCCAAAAAAGAGAAGCAAATTGATTCACAATAACAAGAGAGCTTTTTACACGAACCAGTGTTCAGAAATACAACTGGCATACCTGGTTCCAAAACCTACAATAGTTTGTATGTTAGTAAATGTTACTACATCCACAGGTTTACTGAAGACACAGAAGAGAACAAATTCAAACTTGAGCAAATGATAATTTCAGAGTGAACTCTTGAAATGGAACTGGAAAAGAATTTGGAATGATGCTTAATTGGCAAAGCAAGCATCAAATTTTGTTCAAGTAACACAGAATCCAACAAGATTTTCAATGTAATTTAAATGTATCTATTTATACGAAAATAGAAGAGATATTCATCACACTGCCTAATTTCTCAAGCAGCACTAAACTTATGAAATAGCTAACCCATAGAGGGAAAAGAAAAGATTCTGTTCAAAGTTCACTAGAAAAGATTGACCTCCTCTAAATACAGTCATGCCAATTCTATGAATAATAATTCTATCCCGCACTTTTGCAGGTAATATAGTTACTGAAGATGCTAGCAATCTTCTCTCTACGATACTCACCGGTAAAACTCGAGTATATGGACCCACTTAAATACGGTGCCAAAGTGGGTGCATTGACGAGAGGAAAGTATTGTAGTCGAACACAATTAAAACAAAAAGAAAAGTGTAAGGTTTTTAGTTCTGTTTGTTATTGAACATCTCTTGTTTAATATAATTATCGGACTCGTCTTTCATTAGTCATCTTTCAGATTATTGCATTTGCTGATTTCATACTTTTAAACATGTAGCAATTTTGGCCGCTATCAAATGCATTTTCATCTGCCAAACTCAAACTGTAAAGAAGAAAACAAAGATAAATACTGTTTATCATGTCACAACAGTGACTCATCTGAAGTTTTATATATTTGTATGTCAACAGACAAATCAAATGATAGATATTTTTACCAAACACCAAATCCATCTTGGAGTCAGAGACTTGGATTTGTAAGTGGGGAGACTATGTCATTCATTGAGAAAAAATTTCATAAGAGAAGTTTGTCAACTTAGACAGTTGAAGCAAATGGGTTACCCATTCAGTAAATGATCAACTTATGTACTAACCAGAACGAACTATATACTTCCCATATCATAAAAATAGCTTTGCCATTCTAAAAGGCTTTGATTAGAACCAAAAAGCAACTTGATTAGTAAAGAGTCAAAAGACCAAAAGATAAAGCAAAAAATAAATTTAGTTCCAACTTATACAGTGAATGGTAAATGATATGAAAAATTAATTTCAGTGTAAACATTGCTTTTAAAAGTTACCACAATGAACCAAAAAGAATGCCAAAAGTGTAAAATCGACTTCCAAATCATTGCTTCCTCATTCCTTATATCATTATAAAGTCTTCAGTTTCACCCCTAAATTACACTTACGAGTTGTTGAGGTTAAATAACTAAAATATTAGTTTCACATGACAGCAGGCTTTGGCATCACATCCCATCAGATTGGAAGCAGAGATAAACCCCACACTCATTCCATACAGTAGAAGTAGTGAAATATGCACTGCTGAAATGAGCATGCAGATCTGACCAAAAAATAAATAAATAAATAAAATGAGCATGCAGCATCATGTCCTTTCTTTGGCTGAAAGAAGCATGTCCTTTAACTACTACAGAACCATGATAAGTTTTAATAAACTGAAGTTACCACCTTTAGCCAAGATGAATAAAGATTCTCCTTAGCAAAATTAAGCTTGGCATTTGCAACATCAGCGGAACCACAACGCAGCCTGTCACCATAAATTAAGGCATTCGATAGTTGCATTATTCCCTGGCACATACGATACTGTAATACAAAATTATTTGTTAGTGATCAACTAAAGAAATCATAGCAAATAGATTTGATCTAGTCAACAACTGACCTGGCTTTGCAATGCTGAAATTGCTTGAGGATGTGCTTCTGAAAGCCTACAGAACAAACTGATACCCAGTCCATTCTCTCGAGCCTCCGTGCTCTGAAATGCAATCAGTGCATGAACTTTATTAATTAAAATGCTGAGGGTACAAACTTCAGCAAGTGAAATGAAAGTAGATACAATAGACACCTGAACAAGTGGAGGAAGTTGATAGTGATCACCAACAAGGACAAACACTGAAGCAAACATCAGTGGCCCTAGGGATACCTGAAGAATGTCATATCGTTGACAAATCTTTTCAGAGACTCTAAAATTGAACTAAAGGCATCACCATAAAACTTCTGCAAAGATATAAATGCCATACAAAAACAGATGAAAATAATATAGATGTTGCACAGAAACAATATGATGCAAACATGAGGTCCCATCATAAACCCTCTGAGACCAATGATTGAAAGAAAGAAACAATATCTCATGATGCTTTTTACACCTAAAGGGCTATCCTTGTGATTCATCTGCCTTCCTCGAATCATTCAAAGTCAACAGCGACTACAGTTACTTTGTCTGTGTCAGGAAAATCTCTTCAATCAAAAGTATCATTCTGCAGACAATCTCTCCGTCTCTTTCCTGACATATGATCTAAGAAATGAACAGGAGAAATTTCCTTCAGAAGTCCATTCTAAGTCTTTTCTTTCCAACATATTGCACAAGATCATCCGAAGGATGAGAACATCCAGAGCAAACTTTCACTATTACTTGTAGAGATCTATTAAGAGATGAACTCAGAGGAGCACAGAATTGAACCTAGGCTTTGAGCTTCTCCCGAGATTTTGACAGCTACTTTGCAATGCAATACCACATGCTCAGGAGCTTTCCCATATTATTTGCACAAATTAATTAGGGCCTATTTGATCTCAGATAAAGTTAAGGAAGTGACCATTGGGAAATCTTCAAAGAATCTTGCTTATGCATCACAGATATAGACAGTGAGTGCACAATTCTGCCATCTTCATACCAATGGACATATAACACTTCGTATCAAATCTACAGCATGAAGAACAAGTGGACATTTGAAAGGGATGACGCCTAAAGTGACTAAGTTCACTGCTCTGATAATATCCAGCTTACCCATAGTGATTACTCCAATATTAGTCTGTATTTGAACTACATGCATAAAATCTCACTAAGCCAAACAACTTTTTAGTCACATCACAAGAACCATGTTTTAGATAACTTTTCATCAATCAGATCTGAAAAATCAGAATACTTACTGGCAGGGTTGTCTGGCCAGCTTCATCCATGATGCAAACATCAAATCTCTTGCTTGCAAGGAGAGGACTTGTTATCCCTAGACATGTAACAGCAACTACTTTGACCTGGTCTAATCGTAGTTTTATTCCATCAACACTTTCCATTCCCTTTTCTGTGAGTTAGATATCTAAAGATTATGACAAACATCAACAGAGACTTCAAAAAAATGCTCTTATGAGAGGGATCTATTAGACCTGGGAAGCAATGTTCTCTGACATCTTCATGCACAACTTCCGGTCTTCCGATACGAACAAAGTCGATGCCCTGTAACAAGATTATTTAGTAGCATGCCAAAGAAGATGTGTGCAAAAGATTGAACATTTAAACACAAATATTTTAGTGTCAAATGTATGTGGACCAGTCAGAAGGATAGCTGGCAATATAGCAATAGCCCAAATAGGAGTGTCTCAGGACAGTACACCCATACATCCCCCAACCACAGGTGAAGCCCATTCTTTACACATCTTCAAAGACTTTAATGTGCCTAGGCATAGACAGGTGCACTTCATACCATATACTTTAGCACTTTAAACTAGATGGATTGTATGCTCGGAAATTTTTTTGCATCTTCCACCAGAATAGTCAAACATAAATCATCAATAAATCTGCTAGTATGTCATTAACTTTAATATGCCCAGGTTTTTACTAGGAAACTTTACATTACTATTGACACAACTATAATCCTCATTTTCCATTAAAGGGTTGCACTATACATACTTTAAATTGTAGGCTAAGCCAAATATGTACTTCAGTAGCCAGAAAAAAGGTTATGCTAATTTATCCTGGCATTTTAACCAGTTGAACACCAAAAATTTCTCTCTGTAGCAGGGTTTCTGTTCTCCTTGAAGACTGGAAAATACTTTGAAAAATGAGCCAGAAGACTTAAGTCAATCCCTCTTTACTGAAACCCCTGATCACACATGGTCTCTACCCCCTACAAGTTTCTTCAGTATCAACTAAAGCTAGGGATGAGGGGCAATGAGTGATTTCAACACTCATTAGGCCAATCATCTGAAAACACCAAAATGTAAAGTGTAAGAATAAGGGATGCAAAGTGTCTTTATGCCTATAAAACATGACATACGTAATTTATCCATTTTTTTCTCAACTCATAGAGGTGCGAATGCAACCAAGTGGTCCTCAATTGAAAGCAATTACAACCCACCAAGATCTTCTATTGCCTCTTTTGCAATCCCAGGATCTATCTTCAACTCTAAGACATAATTAAATTGGTATAGTGGGTTTGTGTTGAACAATCCGGACTATGACATCCGACCAATGACAAAGAATGAGTTTCAACAATATGAGGCTGGTTATTGCTGCAACAAAAGGAACATAAAACCATCTGAGTTTCAAGTTCTTCAATTATTAGTGATGGACCTATTCGATTATCAACTCGATTCGACTTAGGGAATTCAATTAAAGGTCTAACACTTCATATCTCTTGACTGAATATACAAAGACTAATTTAAAAGCAAATATTTCAGTTCACTGATAGATCTACCAAATCACTTTAAGTCCACTGACTAATCTATTTTATAATTTATCTCGTAAGTCAACATTTCAGGCTTCTCTAGTTTTGGTCTTAAACAGTTGCCCATCATAAATCACATTATCTAGTGTCTAATGTCAGCCTTGATTTTGATGAACTCGACTATAGCACTATATGACACTATAATATGCATCATGCATTGGCGATTGCATCTTCTTTACTGTTCAGAAATGTGTTTTTGTAAAATATGATAAAGAATATTTATTGAGACTTGCTCTTTCCAGTATGACCAACTTTGTTGAATTTCACGAAGTTTGTTCAAGTCAATACAATATCGAAGCATGTTCATGATTGAAGCTCATCAGGATGAGAAGTACCTTTACCCTTGACCCCATAATCATTCCAAATTGCTTCAACATCTAATTTTGCAACATATTAATTTCTATTTGCTTTATGAAAATCTAATTGACTTTAGTTATGCTGCCACTTTCCAAACTTGTTATTTTTGTCCATTTACAATTAAGTTCAGCATTAACATTATCATAACTTCAATTTTTGGGTTGGTTCAAGTAAATAAAATTAACACCAATTTAAGAATAACTATTGATCAACAATGTGCTTAGGATTGATGTCCTGCATACAACACAAATAATAAATCCAAAAGAGACATGCATACTGCTTCAACTATGCTTAAGCATATATTCACCTATTTGACACTATGGTGCAGCTCCGTGCCCCAACAATGGCATCTTGTTTTTTGTTTCTTACAAAGGAGAATGTTCCTTATTATCCTCGCACTTGACTTGGAAAGTTAGATTCTGTATTGGATTGACCTGGAATTACATTCTATCCATAAGTTTAGTAACTTTCTTAATGTTCATTCTATCATTTTGTCCTCACAAAACTTTACAAGGTCCGTGAAAATTTTAATACAGGATGGAGACTACCAATTCTAACATGGATCTGCTCCTTTATAACGTACATAATTGCGAGAATAAGGATATGTTAGAAGCATTGAATAATGACCTGATTCTTCAATTTGATAAGCAAATTATCAACTGCAGAGTTTGTGTAGGACGTAAGCAAGATTGATGCACCTCTCATTAACAAGGCCTTCACAGCATGCACCATCGTCGATGTCTTGCCTGTTCCAGGCATTCCGAGTATTAAGGTGTAATCCTTTGCTGTAAGTATCTGAAAAAGTATCACTAGGACTGTGAGACACACATTTCACTGACTATTAAGCAAGAGGAAAAAAAAGGTATGATAAAGTATGGTTGAGTTTTAGAGAGGACCTTGACTATCGCTCGACGCTGGTCGTCATTCAATTTCTCCTCAGACCACACATAAGATATAGCAGGGTCTTGACTAAATATGCATCCACTGTCAAATCTAGGAGGCTATGTGGAATAGGTGAGTGCAAGTCAATACTCAGTCACCAAAATTGGCAGATTACACCAGCAGAATTTGGGTATGAAACTGGTGACAAACTCACCTCAAGGTCAACTATCATTTTCCTAAGATGAGAACTTTGTGCATCTTGCCGAAAAAGTTGGACAAGGTTGAACCTTCCAAATTAAGAAATAGTTAATGCAGTTGAATGGATCTACTTGAAAGCATATGTTTTGGTCCAACGACAAGGAAAATTCTCAATCAACTAAATTAGAATTTAAAAACCCAAGTACCTCATAACAGCAAAGGAGGTTATGAATTCATCTTTGTCAATACGCCATAACTCATTGACAAGATCTTGCACCTCAGACAGAGGACCGCTTCCTGGAAGCCGTAGACGCTTGGAAAAAGACACCTAGAATTCACAGGGTTTTAGACAAAAGATAAAACAAATTGAAGCTTTCTTCAGTGTTAGTAGCATAAATAAGTAAAGCCACACATTTTCTTACAGAAACATGGGAGCGGCTGATATCAGAAATGACTCCACTGGCAATTGCTCGCCGGCCAGATTCAGTGCTCAATATCTAAATGAAGTATTAGTCAGATTATGATTACCATTCAAAGGAAAGTAGAGAAGTGTTTGTTCATGATAAGTATCTTATAAAATATATAAAATCCACTAATTTAGCATGTATGCATAAGTACATTTCCTTTAAGATGGAGGCTTATATTCTTCCCTAAATGACTTGAACTGAAAACACAATAAGTGGTATGAAACATAAGTCAGAGGAAAATCATACCACAATGTCTCCCCTTGAAAGTTTGCAAGCAAAACCAGTTGTCATAGAATCTCCAGCACCAGGAGTATTTCCGACAAATGTTTCTGCTTGTTCAGAAGTCAAATTCTGACCCAAGAATCGATAGGTAAACCTCTTGTCTCTAGAAGGAATGCAACATGTCTCTTTATCTGATGTGTCGAGAACAAGAGAAGAAAGGGAACAAGCAGACTCATCACGCCTTGAATTTCGTGACCTCCATATATCTTTCTTCCTGTGCTGAAAAATCAAAACACATTAGTCAGTTATCTGTTCATTTCTCTGTCTATGAATTATCAACTGCAATTTGGTATCATCAATTGCACCTCTGCTTCTCCAGCTTCTAAGTCAATCAACCAATCCCAATGTCTCAAGAAATCAGAATGCGCAGTTGTTAAGTGGTTAGTATATGCATTGAAAAGGTCACCCATTCCGCTGTTTTCTGTGCTTCCCCCATGTGCCTGTAGAGTTGTACATCATTTCAGCAACCAAGGGTGGTAATAACAGAGGTGACTAGAGCCCTTGGCCATTGGATGAGGCATTAAATGTTGCAGCAAAAGTTCAGGTCATATGGAAAATATCTGTGTTAACACAAATTCCAAAAGAAACTAGGATGCTAATAATGGTTTTAAGCCTAGAATTGTAGGCATATAGCATGGATTGTCAGTCATTTGTAAACCAGCGAATGAAGAGACAAGTGACATCGGCGTGTCTTAACCAGGGCACATTTAAAAATGATTGGATGCAGCTTCAGTGCTGCCAAATTTAAAATCCATATTTCTGACATAAACTAAACAATTTCACCATCTGTCAATTTATTATAGTCTCCACTCGTCATACACCTCGAGACAAATTGAAATTATTGCATTTGTCATTATACATAAAACAAATCTGTGTATAAGTAACCACACTTAGACAAATAACAAGTCAACTGACTTCAGAAGATAAAAAAGTTCACTTGGCTCATAAGGGGAGTATAAAATCTGATCTTGCTTAATGGTATTGGATTAGGACACATAATCCTAGCATATTATCCAAAACTTAATGGATTGGACAAAAAAAAAAAAACAAAAAACTAAACAATTGGAGTCTTAAGGATAAAAGTTTTACCTTGTGATAGAGGGTGCAGACATCAAGATGCCGACAACCTTTGCAAATACTAGGACTCTGAGGAAACAGTTACAAACAAAACTTAAGAAAATGTACTTTTACACCAAGACACCGTCAAAGATGGCAAATATGCTGACCTGTAACATCGGGGGTAGTTGCTGAGTTGTTAATGCCTTAAGAATAGAAGTAGCAAGTTCATTTCGACGCATGATCAGGCCCACCAAGTCAGATCTCCGAACAGTAATTCCCTACACATGCCACCAATGCAAACTTGGCATGCCGGAGACTAAAAACAACACAACCACAAAGATAAATTTAACCAACAACACAACCACCAAGATAAAGTTTAACCTTACATGAGTGTGATCTGACTGGAGGTAATACAAAAGACCAGAATCAATTGGCTTCAAGTATCTATAGATAGACAAAAGAAAGTAACAAAAACAATAAAAAAACTTTGCTCCAAAATAGGGCATGAATATCAGAAAAATGGCTAATTTTGGCAAACCTCTCGGACATAAGGAGTGTGTACAATATCACTTGTGCACAATGTTCCATCGATGACTGCAAAAATGACAAACTATGAATTAAAAGAATGGGATGCTGATGTAATAGCATAAATGATTTCTAAAAGAGTCCTGCATTGGCAAATCCATAAGAACAACAATGAAACATAAAGACATGCCTGGCCATTAGGGCCTTTGCCAGATTTGAACTCTAAAGGCACAATCTTTTCCACAACTCCAGAAGTATTTGATTCAACTTTTACTCTGACAGAAGCATCGATCATTCCTTTTAATCCATACTTGGGTGCCCAGGACATCTCCTCTATATCAATCACCTACATAAAAGGGCTGTGGAGCTCTTTTACCATGCACTTACATAAAAAACGAGGATATGAAAAATGTAAAATTTCCAACAAATATGCACATGAATTTACATGAAAAAGAAATATGCAATATAAACATACTATGATTGCAGTTATGTTACTTTTTTCTACAGAAAAGAGGCCCTAGGGCCTTCTCAGAGGAAAAAAAATATATGTGAACAATCAAACTACAGTTACTTCTAGTTAAATTAAAAGTTTTATTATCTCATGATTCATTTCCAATAGATACAAGTTGTATCTGATGTCAATAGGACTTCACAATAAAACTAGACTATTCATATGGACCCTGAAAAATAAATTTGTAAAATGCCTATACAGAGGAGCAGATCAATTAACAAAGATATATCAGAAAAAAGAAATAGTGGACATCTAACCTCAGATATATTGACCTTCTTAAACCATCTTCAGATCCAAAATCAACTGTGGGAGCTTTCTGAAACTGGCAGCAATTTATGAGATCCATAAGTTTTAATTGATTAAGAATTGTCTAATAAATTTCACAGATGAAGATACAATGCAAAGAGCATGAACAGAGGCAAGTCTTTACGGTAGAAGATAAAAGAAATGTTAGGCCAAAATGGATTTGAGGTGCGTTTCTTAATACAGCATCTAGCAAACCTTGAAGGGAGCTATAAGAGGGAAGATATCAGCATAAAGAAGAGAACAGAAAACACCATCTGTTGGCTTGCTGATCAAGGAACAGACGTTTGCTGGCCAGCACATGGGTTCAATTCCCCATGCCCCCAATTATGAAAAAGTCTCATGTTTAGATCACCCACCAAAAGTTTATATCAGCCCATGGTCCATGAGATTAGCAAGATATCTCTAGTGTCAGATCCTCATATACCTATGATGCATGTCTTTGTCATCATGCAAATAAAAAAAACTTAATAAAATTTCCAAAGTTGATTGATCAGTAAGCAACTTGGTCTATTAGAGTCATCACATTTGTGGAATTTGATAATCTAAATTATTTAGCTTTTAGATGAAGCCATGGTTTAAAATGTAAGCTCTGCCACACACTTTCCCTCATGCAGAGGTTGGGATTTGGCCTACAAGAAAAGTATGGAAATTAGATCTATATCATTGCTCCTGGAGATCCCAAGTTATCTCATCAACATTGACCAGCACACAAGGAAGAGTGTTAAGAAGTATGTTAAATTTACATTGTGGGCAAGTTTCTTGACAGCTTAAACTTTTAGGGAAATTTTTTCTCCAACTATGAATAAATTGAATTGTACCAAAACCTATCTTGTTCAACAGGCACACAAGTATCTTTCACCAGTATCTATAAAAGATGATCTAAACCTAGTATCAAGAAGAGGATTTTAGAATCTGTTGAAGTATGTCTGATAGCATTAGAAACAAGTGATTTTATGTGACACTTTGCTCTACATATAGGCCTCCTATGTAATCTTTCACTAAGCCATTTTGAGTAAAGATATAGTAGTTTGAGTATTTCCTCCAATATCTGAATAATAGAATAATTAGAAGGAGAGAAGGGAAAGGGGGGGGGGGAGAAGATGATGCAAAGGATAATTTTCATCATACCTGTGAATTTTTAAAAAGGGTGATCCAGTTCAATAATCTTGGGTTTGCCTCGATCAAAGTATTAAGGATATCTTTCTCACTAACTGCAATTCCAAAAAGGACATAAGAACTTTCACAAGACCTGTCAAGATGTGACTGGTGATAATCTTCAATCATATACCAAAAAATTCATACACATTCACAAAAAGAAAGGCCTACTTAGTTGGTAAAGTCTTTCTCAAACCTAATCAAAGAAAAAGCCTCTAATATCTTTTCAGTCATATACTCATAGCACAACAAAGCAACAATTTTACAGGGTTATACCTCCACAAGCATACAAGCTCTCAACATTTTTCTGGAGCACTACACCAGCATACTCATCTAAAAATTCCTTCGTGGGTTCATCCTTCACTAGTCCAGCCTGTAAATGGTCACCGTAGTGGAAAATGGATTTACAAAGGAACGTCCTGAGGAATTTTATATATATAATATTTGACAATGCTAGAAGATAGTGAGATAAGTTTTCAGAATTAAACCTGAAAAATTTGATGCAGCAAGGTTCCGATTAATGCTGCAGTTGAGTACTCAGAGGATTTTAACCTCTCATCCAGGACGGTTCGCCTTGGGCAGGTAAAACTTGTGGCAACCTATGATGTGGCCAGATAATTCATATAATATCAACATAATAGAAAGCTAAAAAATGGGGCGAGAGAAGTGAGCATTAGGACAACAAGAATAGTTAGTTCCATGTGCTAATGCAAAATAGTTCAGACCATACATAAGAAACCAATTATTACCCGAGTTCCAGACACTAGGAGATCTGGGTGAACAATCACAAAATTACTGTCCCTACTCACATCACACTTCCCCTGGACATCAAACTGCCCAATTACATTTACTGTGTCTCCAGGTGAAATGACACTGTAAAACCTGACCAAGAACAACATTGTAAGTTCAGGAACAGATCAAGTCCAACATGATGCTAGCTAGGCAGCAATTAGAGAATGTGGTCTAACAAGAAGAAGTCTGCAAACAACATGATTGAGATAACAAAGGTAGATGGACAGCAGATTTAGAAAATTAATGGAAGGTTTTAGATTGTTTGGAAAACAAATAAGGATGACTTTCATTAGCATGCAAGGCAACAAGCAGCACAACTATTTGTTTTCAAACAGAAAGACAATGTACTAACCAAAAAGTGAAAGATTGAGACAAACCACTAGGAGGTGCTTATGTGAAGAAATTGAAAGATAGTCTAAAAGGACAGAGACTAGAAAAAACAATATATCAGATAATATATATCAGATAATTAAAAGAACCCAAATACTTTTGCTGGATTGTACTAATAAATATTAATAGTTTTTTCTCTCATTAACAAGGAAAAAAAATCATTAGTAAAGAAAGAGATACACAAAAGACAGCACCCCAAAGAGTTATTCATGAGAAAACAAGAAAACTACAAGAAATAAGCATGTGGCATCTGACATTCGGCAATGTAATAGAGTATAAAGAGCCTTTAAAACCACTATGCCATCTCTTAATCTTCAAAAATTCTGTTTATTCTCAAGGCACATTATCCATCATAATGTGTACAGGCAGAGATCTTTGACACTTTATGGTAAAAAACAGAATAAAGAAATTGAACAGTGGAATAACCCAAAAGAACCATTTTCCAATGGGAAGTAGGACCAAATTTCTGAAGCAAACTCGCATTTTAAGAGTGTGATTGATAAATTCCCTCCTGCTTCTACACAAACAGCAGTCAATAACCATAACATTGTCCAAGCTTTGTCTCAACATGCAGTCCAAGAAAATAAGGAAACCTCTCTACATGATTAGACTCACCAGATTTGTTCCAACGGGTGAAATTCAAAGGAAGGCCTTATAAAAAGATGTCACATCAAGTTTTTCAAGAGAAGGGGCCTTATAATAACATGTCGCATCAAGCTTTTACAGAGAAATAAAGTGCAATACATATACCAAAATACTATACAGCAGCAATACTTTGTCTAGTAGTGAAGTCACCTAAACCCAACAAACACATTTAGCATGGTTTAAGAGATAAAGAAAATGTCATGAGCACTAGAGATCATGGTCATGGCAAAGCAGCTAAAAAAGAAGTGCAAGAATATTAACCTAAAAAAACTCACCACTCATCCCATAAATGAATAGTCCTTTCCTCTCCATTTTGCTCATTCAACAAACGGAGAACCTGAAATAAACAAACTGATTGAATTAACATCTTACGACAGCCATTTATCACCTCCATAAAAGCCAGATGGCCAGAAAGAAAATTTTCATGACCTTGTGAGGAGATGGACCATGACCGGAATCAGCAGACCCACTATTTTCTGCCACCTGGCTCAAAAAAAAATTAATAAAGAATAGAATTTCATTCACCATACCACGAGGACTTTTGAAGCATTTCCTTTGTATGATCAAACTCATCAAAATGGAAGGACAACGCACCTCCAATACTAGGAAAATATCATCTAAAGATGCCATATTGGCCTTCTGTGGCACTACAACTCTCGCATCATAACAAACTTTTACGGGTAATTCACAAGACTTGCCATTCCGAACTTTTGATGAGCATCCTTTGAGCACATTAGGAAGTGGTTCATCAATGGAGATGGCATCTTCAACTTGATCTAAAAGCTCAAGCAGTGCCTAACAGGATAAGGAACAAACAAGATAAGGCTGGTGATACAACCAGCAAAATGTCCTAAGAAGTAAGGACTAAACATATTAAAAGCCTAGAATTGAAATATCACTTGAAAACAGCACAGCAATATATTGGTAAATAGAAATGAAAAATGATCAGCAATAGGAATAAACACAAAAATAGATGGGCCCATGCACTGAAAACCTTTTTGTGCTGCCTCAGTCCAAGCTCATTCAATACTCCATTGCAGGCAGTGCCGTTAGCTGGCTGCACAAGAAAGCATAGGAGAAAATGTCAAAAGAAGAATTCTCACACTCTTATACAAGTGAGAACTAATCCAAAGAATAAAACTGAATGAATGGAAATTGGTTTTTAACTTTTTATTCTTATCTTTGGGAGAGTGGGATGAAGAAAGAGAAAGGAAAATACAGCCAAGTTTGAATTTTCCATTCCCTTCTTACTCAGAAAAAGGATTAAAATTTTCAAAATTCTCCACCCAAATTTCCAATCCTCCCATTTTCCCTAATTCCCAAACAAAGCCATAGTATCTCCTAGAAGTATTAAAAAAGCTAACACCTGAAAAATAATATTATAGCTCAAGCAAACCCGTCTCAGAAGCAAATTTGCTTTCCTCTTATAGGCCCCTGTTCTGTTTGTACCATGAGAACAGAAAGAACTAACCAGTATCCCGCATGGATCAAATTAATTACCTTATCCTGGCAATAAGATAAGGAAGGAGGAGTTTGAAAAGGACTTTGTTGACTGGCTACTTGGGTAGTAATGACTTCGCCAGATTTTCCTTCATGATCCGCATTCTTATCTGGGTTGACTCCTTCCACACCCAATGAATTTGCACAGCAAGATCTTCCAGAAGCCTTCTTGAAGGATGAAGAAAGGCACATTCCACCACTGCCAGCTGCTTCTCGCGTACTCTGCAAATTCTTATTCAATTGGGTTTAAGAGTCAAACAATGTTGAAAAGCAAGAAAAAACTCTGCAGGAAGTGTACCTTGATTTGTGAGCATTGCCGAATGTATGTAGAGTTTAGCCTTGACGATTCTGCTAGAACTTTTATTGTCTCAGGCATGTGCTTGGAAACTGTTTGCAATCGCTCATTTACAGGTGATATCTTCCAAGTTACTTCATCACCGCCATCATCCTGGCTTTGCTTTATCAACTGTCATTCGAGGTTCCCCCAACAAGCATGGTCAGTAGCCAGTTGCCCAATCAATGACATTAACAAAAGAACTCCTTACAATGGGCCATAGCCGTAAAACAGAAGATAAAGAAAGCATTTCATGCGTGTCCAAGTTAAAATTTTGAATCTCTTCTTTGAATTTTACTCAGTGACTCCTGTAATAACAATCCTAGCATGCCTCGCCCAGATGATTCAAAAAGAAGAAGAACCCAAGTTTGAAAAACAATGGACCTTCCAAAGCTCATTCCTCCTCAAAGTAACACGAAACTCTCAATACGCCGACACCTTCAGGCATGACAAGTAGCTCTTACCATTCCCGGAGAAAACTTGAAGCGTTTAACAGACATGGATTTCATCATCTCCGGCGAAACTACGAGGGGACTACCGGCATCCTCCCCATGATCTCCCGCCCTCAACAAGTTATCCGCTGGCGTGCTCTGTGACGCGCAATTCGAAACAGCCCCATTTTCCGGCCTCTCGGACGCTCCGACCACGCGATTCTCATTCGCCTCCTCAATCCCCGAAGCCGCCGCAGCAACGCCCGAGCTCGGAACCCTCGAACTCGGCGCGTCCCCGTCCCCGTCCCCTAGAACATTGGAGTCAGCAGCATTAGTGTCCGGATCCCTCAAACTTTTGCGGCCCCGCCCCCTATTGCCCGGCGACTTCCGACGATCGATTTCCCCCAAATCAAGGCCGGCCTTCGAGGCGGCAGGGGCAGGGCGCGGTCGACTGGCCGCGGCTTTACGGTCCGGAGGGTCCTGAGAGACGGGGACGGCGGCGGCGTTGTTCTGGGAGTGGCGCTCGAAGAAGTGCTGGATCCCGTACTTGGGAGGCTGGGAGGCCTGGGCCTGGCTCTGATTCTGGTTCTGCTTCTTCTTCGCCGCCGCCGCCGCCGCAGCCGCGGCCGCGGCGGCGGAAGAGGAGGAGGGATTGGCCCTCTTTCTCGGAGGCATCCTTCGGGACCTCGAAGGGCGAAACGACGGCGGACGGCGGACGGTGGTTTCACTTCATCAGCTTCCGTCTTCGAAGAGAGTTCGACAGACGAGACTGAGAGAGAGAGAGCGCGAGGGGGGTTCTGAGGTGCGGGAAATGGGGAAATTTTCCCGCCCAAATGGATTCCTACTTTGGGCTTCGAAGAGGTGACGTAGATTCGGGTCGGGTTCGAGGCCTCAGTGATGGGCTCACTGTGATTAGGCCCAAGAAATGTTCAAGGCCTGATGAACGATTGACGTGGCAAATCTTAAAATAATTATTTGTATCGTTGAAAAATATTAAGAAAATAAAAAGTATTTAAAAATATTTTCATTATAAAAATAATTTAAATTTAAAAATATTTGTTACAAGCTACAGAAGTATCTTTTTTGGAAAAAATGCGATGCTGTTATTTCACAAAAGGAATGGTGCAATGTGAGTCACAAGCGTTGAAGATGGAAAACTGGAGACTAGTAGGTATTTGATCCGTAAAAGAAAAGATTTAAGGTGAATTTTTAGTGGGTATTTGATCCACAAGTTTTGATCAATACTCTTCCACCAAAGAAAAGATTTAAGCAGATTCAAAAGTTTGAAATTGCAACCTTTCAAATAGTAGAAATTATTCCCTGATCAAAGATAAATTTTGAAAATATCTGAATAGAAGAACTCAAAAAGATACTTTATTTGATTTCGATTGAAAATGCTTTTTCGGTTCTCCTAAGATTTTTCATTTTATTTATTTATTTATTTTGAAGGGGAGGGGGAGTGGGGAGGTCGAGCAGTTTTCTTAAGATATGATTTTATAATTTTTTAGGACTCCGAAAAAGAAAAAAGGAATTGGGCGATCAAAAAAGCTTTCGGCTAAGGATCAGCGTGATCGCATTCCGTCTTATTTATGTTTAGCTTCTCGTGGTATTTACATCTTCCCTTCTCTCCTTACTTCCTTAGTAACTCCTCTTATGATACACATTCTATATTCACATAGCCAAAACCCGATAACTCGCCGCATCACTCGTCGGCGTAGCCTTTCTCCTGCTCTTGCCACTCCTCCGGCCCGGCGAAGAAGAACTCCTCGTCCTGGCTCTTGAAGATCCGATCCACGTCCCTCGACGGGAAGTTGAAAGCCAGCTCCTTCGCCTCCCTCTCCATCAGGTCGATTATGTTCCTCTTCCCCGCGAGAGGGTACCTGACGTTGTTCTCGGCATTCACCTCGAAGCACGCGATCTGGAGGTTGCTGTTCTTGGATGCGATTGCCGCCACAGGATGACCTGCCGGAACGATAAAGGCGGTGCCCCGCCTCAGCTGGGCCCGCACCTTCTGGTAGGTCCGACCACCACCACCGCCCTGTTGCTGCTGGTGGTGGGAGTGCTTGGACCGCGAGGACGAGAGGTGGGGGCATGCCATTTCTAAGTAGCCCTCGCCTTCGGTCACGAAGGATATCTTGGTGGCCTTGGAGTTGTAGTATGGACCGATCATGGACCCCTGCCCATCATTTTTAGGATTCCATAGTTAGATACGAAATTAATTAATACACAATACTAATGTATGGCTGAATTGAGCATGTTAATACCTAACATGCAATTATCAGATGAAGAAATGCAAGACATAACGAAAAACATAAAGTTATCTCTTGAAAACCTATTCACAAATGCAATTCGTGCCTGGGTAATGTTGGCGAAGGAGATCATGACGTCCATGTCTTCCAGCTCTTTGAAATCGTCTCTATCGGCGATGTACAACTGGCCGTGCTGGTTTGCATGGGAAGGATGCTTGTTGAACAGGTTGAAGGAGCGCGATCCCTTTGAGCCCCCACCGAAGGGCCAGCGGCCGCCTTCCTCGTGCCCGCTCAAGGCCTCGATCTGCTCCCTCGAGGCTTTCACTATGGCTCCTTGCTGCTGTTGCCCGAACAACCTCTCCAACTTGTTCCGGTCGGTCTTCGCATGCACGATTAATGTACGAGATATAAGATAAGGATGCTAATTTCTTCAAGCTCACCGGCTGATGACTCCAACGAAAAACATCATGCATGAACCTAATTCATTACCTTCAAGGCAGCTTCAAGAACCTCCCAACTGAAGGCTGTGTAGAATGATTCAGGGTTCTGACCACCAGTTCCATAGAACGCCTGCAAGTAGGAATTGACAAAAACCCAAAAGAAAATCAATACCTTCAAAATTCCACATTCATTTGAGGAAAACCTCGAAACAATTTGATGTAACAAATGAGCCGATCACCTCAAATTGGCCGGGAAGGTTGACTGGCCGGAGGAGCTCGGCGATGATGAGCTTCTGATTTTGGTCCCGGTTGATCATGTAGACAGGAGTCCCGGCCTCAACCCTCACTATGTCGCCTTCCTCTATGTTGATGCTGTGCCTCTTGTTCTGTCGCACCAGCGTGATCGTACCTCTTCCTACACGCACAGGCACACACGATCACAAAAACTTAGGTCGATTCGAGTCGAATTCGCATGGCCTTCACTTCCCTAACTAGCTAACTGAACTTACGTACCCTCGACGATGAAGAGAACGGCGTCGGTGTCCCAGTGGCTTGGGACCTCAAAGGTGTTGGGCTCGGCCTCGAGCAGCGCAAGCCGGAAGTTCTCGATGCCGCGGAGGAGCTTCGACCTCTTGGTGAACTTGGGGAGCACGCTGACCCTTCCGTGCTCGGTCTCGACTATGGTTTTAAAGTGCTCTCGGTCGAAGACGTAAGGGTTATCGCTCTCTTCTCGTCCTTCCTCCTCCTCCTCCTCCTCGTACCTGTCACTAACCCAGTCCTTCCCTCTCTCCTTCTCCTGATCCTCCTTTCCTCTCCTCTTCCGCGGCTGGTCCTCTCCCTTCCGCCCGTACGCCTCGACGCAGCGCTGCTGGCACCCCTCCCTGCTCCGTCCCTTCTGCTGTTGCCTCTCGCACTGCTTCTGGCACTCCTTCAGCTGCTTCCGGTCGTCCTCGGCCGCCCATCGGCCGTCGCCTCTCTCTCCCTCTCGGCCTTCCTCCCGCTTGCGCTCTTGCTTCTGGCGGTAGTAGTCGTCGCAGCGCTGCTCGCACTGCCGCTGCTGCTCCTCGGAGAACTGCTGCTGGACCTTGCACTGGTGCCGGCACTGCTTCAGCTCCGGATCCTGCTTGGCCGAGGCCAGGGCCAGGGCCAGGAGGACAGAGAGAACCACGAGGCTCGCTTTGAGCCCCATCTTGCTTATGCTGTTTAGTCTACAATGGAGGGTGGCGGGTGCATGGGATATGTAGGTTGGCGGAGGGAGAGAGAGAGTGATAAGAAGAGGATGAGGATGCGGCGCGTGGGGGGCTGCAGGGAAGGAAGCGCATGCGCGACGACGAGTGTCTCCGGCGGAAGTGGGGACGTGGCGTGCATGGCGGGCGGGTGGATCGCCGCGTATTAAAGCGGAAATTGAACAAACTTCTCGTCTCATAGCCGAGCCTTTAATAAAGGAAAAATGATACAAATAGCCTCCGATCTCATATGCAATATGACTATTGAATTTTTAATTTATTTAATATAATTCATGAATTTTCAACTTATTTAATATAATCTATGAACTTTCGGTACATATTAAATTTAGTCATTAAACTATAAAAAGATGTTTAACAATGTCATTTTATTAATTTAAATTTAGAGATCACATTAAACATCTTTATATGTTCAAGATCAAGTTGAATATGTAACAAAACTTTAAGAATCAAATTAAATAAATTGAAAGTTTATGGATTATATGACATATTGGATGAAAGTAAAGGAATTATATTTAACATATTGAAACTTTAGAGATTATATTATATATTGAATGTAAATTTAAAGATCAAAGTAAGGGAATTATATTGAATAAATTTTTAAAATATTATATATGGAGGCAAATTTAAAGTTTCATTATCGTTGGGGTGGGGGGCGAGATGGGAGGTGGGCTTGACGTGCCGGTGTCGTTTTGGTGCTCTCGCCTGAGTTGGTGCTCTCCGGGGCTATTATTGGCGCAAAAGCATTTAGAGTTATCGCTTATCGCGTTCCCCGCTAGCTATACAGACAAGATGAATCGGTGGTCTCATCTCGAATAGGTTTTTTGGCTTTTAGTACAACCTACGCGTATGTAACATTCAACTTTCTTTTTTTTTTTTTTTGAAAATTACTGCATTTCTTTTCATTGTTACACCGCAGTACATTTATAGAAAAAAAAAATTCTAATCCCATATTTATGGATGTCAATTAGTTATAAAATTTTCAATTTGATCAATTTAATCCTAAACTTTTTAATAATTTTCCAATATAATTTTTTTAATTAATTTTGGCAGGAAATTATTGACATTATAATTTAGTCGGTGGCTAGAACCAACATGGATAATATTTATAAATTTTTTAATTTTATGATTTATTATTTTATCCCTATTTTTCTTAGCCGGTTGTCAAGTCTCAACAAAGGTCATTAGCCATAGATGAGTGCCGCAATGGCCTTGTTGGTCTCTAGCAAGCATCGGCCTCACAATGTCCTGGATGAGCAGTGGAGTCTACACCGAAACTCACTTTGAGAAAATTTAGTAAAAACTAGATGTAGTTTCTAGCATTGTTTTATTTGCTTTTAACTAATGCCACGGAGTTAGAATATTTATCTGAAGCAATGTAGGTTGAAGTTTTTGTTATGCGGAAGTTGGCAATGCAAATGAGTTGGATTCACCGAAAAAAACAAAACTTTAGTGTTAACTCATTAACCGGATGAAAAGAAGGCATTGTAAAACAAGTTGATATTTTGGGTTAAAGAAGAATTTGATGGTTTAAGAGGTATAAAGCAAGGTTAATAATAAGGGTTATACCACCAAAATTCTACCATTAGTACACTCATGCAACATTTACTAAAAAATAATTTTTGTGTTATAAAAGCTCCCGAATTGATACGCTTATGTCACATTTACCCCAAACTAACTGTTGACATAATAGTGTGTTATGTAAGATGGCCGGTGATGATTGGATTGCTAAGTCAACAATTTCCAATGAAATTTAATTGGATGGATTACATTGGAATTTTATGTAAAAATTCAAGACTAAATTGATATCCGTATAACGTGTTTATGATTGATTGGTAATTTTTTCGATTTTGCAATGAACACTACGCATATCTCTTTACCTTACATCACTCTCTAAGTTGCACAATGTATATATATGCAACGACAACATGGATTCTAGTGTAATGACAAAAAAATCAATTTTTATGAAAAACTCGGGAAAATTACCAAAAAAGTCCTAAACCTATTGCAATTGTGCCAATTTAGTCCTAAACTTTTTTTTTGGCCAATTTAGTCCTAAACATTTTATTTTTGTTCTAGTTCAATCCATCCGGCCATGCATAGTCGGAAAAATCTGATGTGGCATCCTAGTCAGCACCGGTCGGCGTTGCCAACGCTGACATGGCACACGGAGAGCAAAACGTCGTCGTTTTGCTTTAAAAAAAAATAAAAGCCAAAGAGAAAAGGCAGAAGAGAAAAAGGCGTGAAGAGAAAAAGGCATGAAGAGAAAAGAGCGTGGGGTTGGCTGGGTTCTTTCTCAAAATCAAGCAGGAACCCTAAATTGAGAGGATCTTCCCTTGATTCATGGTGCCCAACATTGATTCTTGGTGAATGCCTCCGTTCAACACCTCCATCGAAACCCTTTGGCCTCTGTTCGCCCAACGCCTCTGCTCGACACCTCCGTCCAACCCCTCTAGCCAACGCTCGCCCAACACCTTTGTTCGAAGCCTCCATCCAACCCTTCTGACCGACGCTCACCTAACGTCTCCATCCAACGTGTGCGTCAACCCGACGTCTCCGTCCGACGCTTGACTCACCCAACATCTTCATCCGACGCTCGCCCAACGCCTATATCCGACGCTTGCTTAGATTCGCCCACTTGCTTGACCCTCACCGAACGCCTTCATCATTTTCTTGAAATCGCAGTGCTTTATATTTATATTATCTTGATTTCACTTGAATTTTATTTTAAATTTCGTTGACATGGGTTTGTCGCAGTAATGGGCTTGTGGTTGTTGAATTGGATGGCTGGGCAAATTGCTAACATGAGTTTGTGGATGGTCTTGCATAGAATGTCTCTGTCTCACCAAGAATTTTTGGTATTGTTGATGCTTTTGGCTCATTTGGGAAGAATATATTACTTTGAGTTGCTGCCTTTGGTTCAGATTGACAAAGTTTGTTAGGTATATGAAGTTCCTAATATACTTCTCGTTTAGATTTTCCAAAGCTCGTCTGGATCACCTAAATCTCATTGCAATTGCAGCAATTTTGGCCTGCCTATGTTGTGGATTTTATATTATACTTGGAGGGATTTTGTATATATCATCCATGAGCACATATGTCATATGATCTAATCATGTTTTGAATTCAATCTACATTAGCTCCTTCCAATCCCAGATGTCATATGATCTAATCATGTTTTGAATTCTCGATACTGATGCAATCATTCTTATAAGAAGATTGAGCACAATTATTCTTTTATTGTTGGTATATGACTATGCTTTTTGCTGTGCTGATCATGTCCACGCTGACTGATGTTTTCAGTTAGTTGGCCGGCTCGACAACAGTGCTGTCTTATCAACTAGTGCCAAGTTGGCATTCAAGTCCAATGAAGAAATAGAACTTCAAGTGAGGTCCATCCCACTGGACGAAGTGATACCAGAGTCAGAACCGGTTCTTCTCGTCAAAATAGATGTTCAGGGCTAGGAGCATCATGTTTTGAAGGGGGCCGTGAAGTTGCTGTCGAGAGAGGTAGGCAAGGCACCGTATTTGATTTATGAGGAGGATGAACGGTTGTTGTAGGCAAGTAACAGCAGTTCTAAAGAGATTCGAGAATTTCGTCACTGTTGGGTATCGTCATTGCACCCAACATGGTACAGACGCAAACTGTACCAAGAATAGCTAATAGTGGATTAACTTACCTTAGCCTTGTTGATGTAAGATCACCGAATCAAGCATGAAAAGGGACAATTCTTTAGCAGACTCCTTTGTGAGAATTTTGCCTACCCTTAGACAAAACTTCCACTCAGTTCTAGATGGAGAATTAGATTTGGAATTGTAATGAGAAACACTGTCCATTGAAGGAGCCAGTTATTGAGCAAGTGAGGAAACACAGATATATTATAGTTTTCTCTTGGAGTATAGTTAGAGTTGTATCTGTCGCCATTAGATCTACCACACCAAATTTGTTATTATGTTTATTTATTGCAATTCATGCTTTGTATTTATAGCAAGTGACCTTGTGATTTGCGAGTGAATGTAGAATAAGTTGTTAACCAGAGCTTACAGAGGCATATTCAACACATTTTCACTTGTAGTCTTGTTTTTCCTATGAATTTATATCTCCATAAGAATAAAGCAATCTGACCACATTTAGAATGTACTCATGGTAGTTTGGTTTGATTGAAGTATGTATAAAAATTTGATAGTTTTAGGGTTTTGTGAGTTTGCGTTTATGCATGAACGAGAGAAAATAAGAGGATTCTCCATTCTACCAAAAATAAATTCGTACGTGCTCCCATACTTAAAATTAATCCATCAAATTTTGGACACTCTTAGTTTAAAACATCATTGTCTCGTGGAGCAAAT
This sequence comes from Eucalyptus sideroxylon x Eucalyptus melliodora, assembly GCA_016097485.1. Lineage (NCBI taxonomy): Eukaryota > Viridiplantae > Streptophyta > Magnoliopsida > Myrtales > Myrtaceae > Eucalyptus > Eucalyptus sideroxylon x Eucalyptus melliodora. The sequence continues at coordinate 20,327,428 of CM027827.1, forward strand.
AAAATTTGGAGTTCAAACCCGACACCTTATTTTTTTTTCTCTATTTCTTGCCCAACAACCCATTTTGAAATAAACTTGGCCAACTATTTTTTTTTTTTTTTTTTTTGCTTTAAAGCTTTCGGAAATAACTTTGTATGTGTTTTCGTACTCAAAATTATTCCATCAAACTTTGCACACACCTAATTTAAAACATAATTGTCTTATTGAGCAAATAAATTTTTGCGTCCAAATCCAATACCTCATTTTTTTTTTTAAATTTTTGCCCAACAACCCTTTTTGAAATAAACTTAGCCAACTTTTTTTTTTCTTTAAAACTTTCGGAAATAAATTCGTATGTGCCCCAGTACTCAAAATTATTCCATCAGACTTTGCATGGATTTAGTTTAAAACCTCATTGTTTTATTGAGCAAATAAATTTTTAAGTCCAAACCCGACACCTCATTTTTTTTTTTGCCCCACAACCCCTTTTGAAATAAACTTGGCTAACTGTTTTTTTTTTTTTTTTGGTTAATATCCTGAAAAACCCCAAACTGGTACACCTATGACAAATTTACCCAAAATTATTTTTTTGACCACCAAAAACCCCGAACTGGTATACCTTTGACAAATTTACCACAAACTGGTATACTTGTGATAAATTTACCCTATATTAGTTTTTATTAAATTTTACCGTTAAATTATTAAATTAAATGACACGTTACAATTCGCTGGTATCTCAATTTGGAACTTTACGTTCAATTTGTCACAGTTTACAATTTTTGTGATTTTTTTGTGGTATTAATCCAATTTAGCATAGGGTATATTTGTCACAAATTTACTAGTTTGGGGTTTTTTGCGGTCGAATAAATTAGTTTGGGGTAAATTTGTCATAAACGTAACAATTTATGGTTTTTTGTGGTCGGTCGGGGTAAATTTGTTACAAGTGTACAAATTTGAAGTTTTTCATGATTAAAAAAATAATTTATGGCAAATCAGTCATATGGGTACCAGTTTGGGGTTTTTCAGGGTATTAACCCTTTTTTTTTCCTTTAAAGTTTTCAGAAATAAATTCGTACGTGCTTCCGTACTCAAAATTATTCAATCAGACTCTGCAAACACCTAGTTTAAAACGTCATTGTCTTATTGAATAAATAAATTTTTACGTCCAAACCTGACACCTCATTTTTTTTTTTGCCCAACAACCCATTTTGAAATAAATTTGGCCAACTGTTTTTTTTTTCCTTTAAAGCTTTTAGAAACTTTGCACACACCTAGTTTAAAACCTCATTATCTTATTGAGCAAATAAATTTTTTTGCGTCCAAACCCAACACCTCATTTTTTTTTAAAATTTTTTAACCAACAACCCTTTTTGAAATAAGCTTCGCCAGTTTTTTTCTTTAAAGCTTTCGGAAATAAATTCGTACGTACTCTCGTACTCAAAATTATTCCATCAAACTTTACACTCACCTAGTTTAAAACTTTATTGTTTTATTGAGCAAATAAAATTTGGCATCCAAACCTGACACTTCATTTTTTTTTTCTATTTCTTGCCCAACAACCCTTTTTAAAATAAACTTGGCCAACTATTCTTTTTTTTCTTTAAAGCTTTCGAAAATAAATTCGTATGTGTTTCCGTACTCAAAATTATTCCATCAAACTTTGCACGCACCTAGTTTAAAACCTCATTATCTTATTGAGCAAATAAAATTTGGCATCCAAACTTGACATTTCATTTTTTTTTTCTATTTCTTGCCCAACAACTTTTTTTGAAATAAAAATGGGCCAAAAAGGGGCAAAAATTTAAAATCTAGTCCAAAATATGTTTGGACACAAAAATTTATTTGCTCAATAAGATAATGAGATTTTAAATTAGGTATGTGTAAAGTTTGATGGAATAATTTTGAGTACGTGAGCACATACGAATTTATTTCTGAAAGCTTTAAAGAAAAAAAAAGAACAGTTGACCAAGTTTATTTCAAAAAGAGTTGTTGGGCAAGAAATAGAAAAAAATAAAATGTCAGGTTTGGATGCCAAATTTTATTTGCTCAATAAAGGAATGAGTTTTATATTAGGCGCGTGCAAAATTTGATGGAATAATTTTGAGTACGGAAACATATATGAATTTATTTCCAAAATTAAAAAAAAAAAAAAAGAACAGTTGGCCAAATTTATTTCAAAAAGAGTTGTTGGGCAAGAAATAGAAAAAAAAAATGAAGTGTCGGGTTTTGATGCCAAATTTTATTTGCTCAATAAAACAATAAGGTTTTAAACTAGGTGCGTGCAAAATTTGATAGAATAATTTGGAGTACGAAAGCACGTACGAATTTATTTCCGAAAGCTTTAAAGAAAAATAAAAGTTGGCCAAGTTTATTTCAAAAATGGTTGTTGGGTAAGAAATTAAAAAAAAATGAGGTGTCGGGTTTGGACGCAAAAATTTATTTGCTCAATAAGACAATAAAATTTTAAACTAAGTGTGTGCAAAGTTTGATGGAATAATTTTGAGTGCGAAAGCACGTATGAATTTATTTCTGAAAGCTTTAAAAGGAAAAAAAGAAGAATAATTAGCTAAGTTTATTTCAAAAAGGGTTGTTGGGTAAGAAATTAAAAAAAAAAAATGAGGTGTCGAGTTTGGACGCAAAAAATTATTTGCTTAATAAGACAATGGGGTTTTAAACTAAATGTGTGTAAAGTTTAATGGAATAATTTTAAGTACATGAGGACGTATTTAATTTAGTTCTGAAAGCTTTAAAGAAAAAAAAAACAGTTGGTCAAGTTTATTACAAAATGGGTTGTTGGGAAAAAAAAATGAGGTATCGGGTTTGTACACAAAAATTTATTTACTCAATAAAACAATGAGGTCTTAAACTAGATCCGTGCAAAGTCTGATGGAATAATTTTGAGTACTAGGGTACATACGAATTTATTTCCGAAAGCTTTAAAGAAAAGAAAGTTGGCAAAGTTTATTTCAAAAAGGGTTGTTGGGTAAGAAATTAAAGAAAAAATGAGGTGTCGGGTTTGGATGCAAAAATTTATTTGCTCAATAAGACAATGAGATTTTAAACTAGGTGTGTGTAAAGTTTAATGGAATAATTTTAAGTACAGGAGTACGTACGAATTTAAAACTGAAAGATTTAAAGGAAAAAAAACAGTTAGCCAAATTTATTTCAAAAGGGGTTGTGGGGCAAAAAAAAATGAGGTGTTGGGTTTGGACTTAAAAATTTATTTGCTCAATAAGACAATAAGATTTTAAACTAAATTCGTGCAAAGTTTGATGGAATAATTTTGAGTACAGGAGCATATACGAATTTATTTCCGAAAGTTTTAAAGAAAAAAAAAGTTGGCCAAGTTTATTTTAAAAATGGTTGTTGGGTAATAAATAAAAAAAAATGAGATGTCAGGTTTGGATGCAAAAATTTATTTACTCAATAAGACAATGAAGTTTTAAACTAGATGTGTGTAAAGTTTGATAGAATAATTTTGAGTACGAGAGCACGTATGAATTTATTTCTGAAAGCTTTAAAGGGAAAAAAAAATAATTGACCAAGTTTATTTCAAAAGGGGTTGTTGGGCAAAAAAAAAAATGAGGTGTCGGGTTTGGACGCAAAAATTTATTTGCTCAATAAGACAATGGGGTTTTAAACTAGATGTGTGTAAAGTTTAATGGAATAATTTTAAGTACAGGAGGACGTACGAATTTATTTCTGAAAGCTTTAAAGGAAACAAAAAACAGCTGGTCAAGTTTATTTCAAAATGGGTTGTTGGAAAAAAAAAAGAGATATCGGGTTTGGACACAAAAATTTATTTGCTCAATAAAACAGTGAGGTTTTAAACTAGATCCATGTAAAGTCTGATGGAATAATTTTGAGTACTGGGGCATATACGAATTTATTTCCGAAAGCTTTGAAGAAAAAAAAAAGTTGACCAAGTTTATTTTAAAAATGGTTGTTGGGTAAGAAATTAAAGAAAAAATGAGGTGTCGGGTTTGGACGCAAAAATTTATTTGCTTAATAAGATAATGGGATTTTTAACTAGATGTGTGTAAAGTTTAATGAAATAATTTTAAGTACATGAGCACGTACGATTTTATTTCTAAAAGCTTTACAAGAAAAAAAAATCAGTTAGCCACGTTTATTTCAAAAGGGGTTGTGGGACAAAAAAAATGAGGTGTCAGGTTTGGACTTAAAAATTTATTTGCTCAATAAGACAATGGGGTTTTAAACTAGATTTGTGCAAAGTTTGATAAAATAATTTTGCGTACAGGGGCGCATACGAATTTATTTTCGAAAGATTTAAAGAAAAAAAAGTTGGTCAAATTTATTTCAAAAAGGGTTGTTGGGCAAAAAAAAAAAAAATGGGGTCTCAGGTTTGGACGCAAAAATTTATTTGCTCAATAAGACAATGATGTTTTAAACTAGATGTGTGTAAAGTTTGATAGAATAATTTTGAGTACAGAAGTACTTATGAATTTATTTCTGAAAGCTTTAAAGGGAAAAAAAAAGAACAATTGGCCAAGTTTATTTCAAAACAAGTTGTTGGGCAAAAAAAAAAATGAGGTGTCGGGTTTGAACGCAAAAATTTATTTACTCAATAAGACAATGATGTTTTAAACTAGGTGTGTGCAAAGTTTGATGGAATAATTTTGAGTACGGGAGCACGTACGAATTTATTTCCGAAAGTTTTAAGAAAAAAAAGTTGGCCAAGTTTATTTCAAAAAGGATTGTTGGGCAAGAAATTAAAAAAAAAAATGAGGTGTCTGGTTTGAACGCAAAAATTTATTTGCTCAATAAGACATTGAGGTTTTAAACTAAGTGTATGCAAAGTTTGATGGAATAATTTTGAGTACGGGAGCACGTATGAATTTATTTCTGAAAGCTTTAAAGGAAAAAAAAAAAGAACAGTTAGCTAAGTTTATTTCAAAAGGAGTTGTGGGGCAAAAAAAAATGAGGTGTCGGGTTTGGACTTAAAAATTTATTTGCTCAATAAAACAATGAGGTTTTAAATTAGGTGTATGCAGAATTTGATTGAATAATTTTGAGTACGGGAGCAAGTACGAATTTATTTCTGAAAATTTTAAAGGAAAAAAAAAAGAACAGTTAGCTAAGTTTATTTCAAAATGAGTTGTGGGGCAAAAAAAAATGAGGTATCGGGTTTGGACTTAAAAATTTATATGCTCAATAAAACAATGAGGTTTTAAACTAGATCCGTGCAAAGTCTGATGGAATAATTTTGAGTACTGGGGTACATACGAATTTATTTCCGAAAGCTTTAAAGAAAAAAAAAAGTTGGCTAAGTTTATTTAAAAAAGGGATAATACCCTAAAAAACCCAAAACTGGTACACTTGTGACAAATTTACCCCAAACTATTTTTTTGACCACAAAAAACCCCAAACTGGTATATTTTTGACAAATTTACCCCAAACTAGTACACTTGTGACAATTTTACCCTATGTTAGTTTTCGTTAAATTTTATTCTCAAATTATTAAGTTAAATAACACGTGACAGTTAACCAGTATACCAATTTAGGATTTTACGTTCCGTTTGTCACAGTTTACAATTTTTATGATTTTTTTGCTGTATTAATCCAATTTAGTATAGGGTATATTTGTCACAAATTTACCAGTTTAGGGTTTTTTGCAGTCGAATAAATTAGTTTGGGGTAAATTTGTCATAAATGTACCAGTTTAGGGTTTTTTATAGTTAGTCGGGGTAAATTTGTCACAGGTTTACCAGTTTGGGGTTTTTCATGGTAAAAAAAATAGTTTGGGGTAAATTTGTCACAAGTGTACCAGTTTGGGGTTTTCAAGGTATTAACCCTTTAAAAAAAGGTCGTTCGGCAAAAAAAAAAAATGTATCGGGTTTTGACGCAAAAATTTATTTGCTCAATAAGACAATGCGGTTTTAAATTATGTGTGTGTAAAGTTTGATGGAATATTTTTGAGTACGAGAATACATACGAATTTATTTCCGAAAGATTTAAAGAAAAAAATCACTTGGCCAAGTTTATTTCAAAATGGGTTGTTGGGCAAGAAATAGAGAAAAAAAATAAGGTGTCGGGTTTGAACGCCAAATTTTATTTGCTCAATAAGACAATGGGGTTTTAAACTAGGTGTGTGCAAAGTTTGATGGAATAATTTTGAGTACGGGAGTATGTATAAATTTATTTTCAAAAGCTTTAAAGAAAAAAAAAAAGGTTGGCCAAGTTTATTGGGTTGTTGGGCAATAAATTAAAAAAAAATGAGGTGTCGGGTTTGGTCACAAAAATTTATTTGTTCAATAAGACAATGAGATTTTAAATTAGGTGTGTGCAAAGTTTGATGGAATAATTTTGAGTATGGGAGCATGTATGAATTTATTTCTGAAAGCTCTAAAGAAAAAAAAACAATTAGCCAAGTTTATTTCAAAAGGGGTTGTTGGGCAAAAAAAAAAAATAAGGTGTTGGGTTTGGACATAAAAATTTATTTACTCAATAAGACAATGAGATTTTAAACTAAGTATGTGCAAAGTTTGATGAAATAATTTTGAGTACGGGAGCACGTACGAATTTATTTCTGAAAGCTTTAAAGGAAAAAAAAACGGTTAGCCAAATTTATTTCAAAAGGGATTGTGTGGCAAAAAAAAAAAAATAGAATGTCGGGTTTGACTTAAAAATTTATTTGCTCAATAAGACAATGAGATTTTAAACTAGATTTATGTAAATTTTGATGGAATAATTTTGAGTATAAGGGCACATATGAATTTGTTTCCGAAAGTTTTAAAGAAAAAAAAAGTTGGTCAAATTTATTTCAAAAAGGGTTGTTTGGCAAAAAAAAGAAATGAGGTATCGAGTTTAAACGCAAAAAATTATTTGCTGAATAAGATAATGAGGTTTTAAATTAGGAGTGTGCAAAGTTTGATGGAATAATTTTAAGTACGATAACACATATGAATTTATTTCTGAAAGCTTTAAAGAAAAAAAAAAACAGTTTGCCAAGTTTATTTCAAAATTAGTTGTTGGGTAAAAAATAGTGAAAAAAAATAAGATGTCGGGTTTGAACTCTAAATTTTATTTGCTCAACAAGACAATGAGGTTTTAAACTAGGCGCGTCCAAAATTTGATGAATTAATTTTAAGTACGGGAGCACGTACGAATTTATTTTTGGTAGAATGGATAATCCTTTTGTTCTCTCTCGTTCATGCATAAACGCAAACTCACAAAACCCTAAAATTATTAAATTTTTATACATACTTCAATCAAACCAGACTACCATGAGTACATTTTAAATGTGGTCAGATTGCTTTATTCTTATGAAGATATAAATTTACAAGAAAAACAAGACTACAAGTGAAAATGTGTTGAATATGCCTCTGTAAGCTCTGGTCAACAACTTATTCTACATTGACTTGCAAATCACAAGGTCATTTGCTATAAATACTGTTGCGACCTAATTTTTCGAGTTCACCACCTAAAACTAGGTTAATGGATTACTAAGTCTTTAAGCTTAGCTCGGGCTCTCCCAAGCCTATACCAAATCGCGACTTAGGTCAATTCTTAACATGCAAATGATTTTCAATCGAGAGTCGCCACTAATCTATTTTTGGTGGGTCGATTAGAAACCCAAGTAAAGTAGCGGGAGATTTACTTTACTCCTACGAACCAGAGATTTATGAGTTCGGGGACTTGGTTACACCAGACTATCCTAGTGCCCTTTCGGTACCTTTTTATTTCATTTTCAAAAATGTTTGGCAATTGAATTGATTTTAATTTAACTTCCTAACATGTGAGGTGATCATACGTGTTTGCATACCGCAAATTTAACATTCAAAAAAGCAATTAAATCATGCAAGACTTATCTCAAAGTAACGAAAGCATCTGCATTGTTAAATCAGAATTCACATCAGCAACCCTAGATATGATTTCTAATTAACACGCAATTTCAATTTTTGTTTTTTGTTTTCACTTTATTTAATGAAAATCATGCAATGCATGCTAATAATCTAATATGACATGGCAGCATGACCTAAGCTATATGACATGACGAAATGCAATAATTAAATGCAATCTAAATGACCTAATTCTAATGACATGCAATGCGACGCAATGACATGCAAAATTATTTAAACTAAGATGACATGCAGCATACAATTTAGTACGCGAGTTATATGTCATGCGACATTTATTAAATAACTTAGTCTAATGACGATGAAGTTCTAATTAAATGAACCTAATAAAAACTAAATAACATGCATTTGATATTTCTATGCAAAAATGATTTAGCTAGATTAAAATTCTATCTAACTTAACTAAGGATCAAGTCACATTAAATCCTAATTTAAACTAAGATGTTATCTAACATGCAATTTATCTAATATGCAATGACGTGCAAAAAAAATAAAATGTCATGATATATGTATGATGATTTTTTGTGTTTTTTTTATATTAATTTCGAAATTAAAATTTCTATGTAATTAAAAATGCAACTTAAATTAAACAGAAACTAAAAATCCTAAATGAATGCATTTTTAGTTTTTTTGGTTTTTTTATATTTTCCGAACTGAAATTCATATCCTAGATATGCCAGATAACAAAAAATATTCCAAAGCAAAATAAATCCTAATTCAAATATTTTTTAGATTTTTTAGTGGCTTTTCAACTAGACATTAAATCTAAAAAAAATCAAGATATTCAATCAAATAAAGGGTCAAAATAATCGAAAAAATAACCTTGTTGTCTCACAAGGTCAAATTAACGATTATCCTAATCCTAATTATCACAACAAAGAGTTCAAAATAACTAAAAATCTGATCCGAATTCTTACGGATCAAATTAATAATTATATTAATTCAGTACTTAAAAACTATCAACAAACCCCAAAAATTAATGTAATTAAAAAAATAACCCGACATCTTACGGGTCAAATTAATAATTACAATAAGTTTAGGGATAACTCTTGCGGATAATGCCTACAAGATTCATAAAGTAAACATTGGGATCCAATTAAATAACTAAACTAAAGAATATAAACAAAATAAAGTAAAATAAATGAAAAAAGAAAAACTACCTAATCAGATTTTCTTTTTCTTTTTGCTTTTGTTTTTTTTCTGTTTCTTCTTCTTTTCCAAGCACCGCTCGTGGATCTCCAAAGGGGGAACCGGCGAATCGGCTCGGCGGTGTGGGCACGGCAAGCTTGGGCGTCGCGAGTCGTTGGTGGGGCTGGCGCGGCGGAGTGGGGCGGTGGTGCGTTGGAGGCTGGCGTCGCGGCGCCGGTGCAGCAGGTTGTTCGCGAAGGAGGCGCAGCAAAGCTCGGCGAGATGAATGGCGGGGGTCGTCAGGGCTCGTACGGAGGAAGATCCAGGCGTCAGGGACTTGGAGCGGCGCGGCGGTTGCAGCGAACAGGACTGGTTTCGAGCTCCAGGCGGCGTCGGCGTGCGTGGTGAGGCGATTCGCGAGCGGAGCAGGGGCAGGGCTCGGTGCGGCAAGGTGGGTTCGGGGACGGGCGGCGCAAGGCGGGGCTCACCGTCGGGGCCGCGTGGGTCGATCGGCGACAGTGTTGTGGGCAAGGGTGCGGCTGCAGAGATGTAGTGACTGGTGCAGCGGCGGCTTCGAGCAGCAGGGGACGCTGGGGCGGCTTCGCAGGTGGCGGGTTGCTGAGGCGCGACGCTCGGGCTCCGACGGTGTTGCTGGGCGTCGGCACTGGGTCGCGCGGTGCTACTGCTCCGGTGCAGCAACTGTCGCTCCGACGGTGTTGCTGGGCGTCGGCACTGGGTCGCGCGGCGCTACTGCTCCGGTGCAGCAACTCGTCACGGGTCGTCGGGTGGCCGGTGGTTGATTGCGTGGTGATGCGGAGGAGCTTCGGATAGTCACGGATGGAGAAGCAACGCGGGGGCAGCAAAATTGGGGAGAAGATGAACAGTGGGGGTCAAATCACCCCCCTTTTTCTGCTTTCTCTCTCCTATCTTCCTCTCTCTCTCACGTCACTTTTTCTCTTCCTTCGTACCCTTTCTCTCTTTTCACTGCAGAAGCAAAACACTTTTTCTCTTGACCTTTTTTCCTGAATTTTTTCAAAAGAAGCTCCCCATCTCCACATACCCGATTGCTTTTTATAGGTGAAAATAGGTAATCTTCGTAGAATATTTTATCTCGTTTTTTCAATATACACGAAGATAATCTATAACCTCCCGATCACCCAAAATCCTTATCTCAAAAATATTCTCCCCGATTTCATCATCTACTGATAAAAATAAGATTACAATGCGATTTTTTTTTTAATTTTCAAAAAACCATAATATCGCATCAAATCTTAATTTTTCGCAAGATAATCAATTAAAAATAATGACGGGCCTAGGTTAATTTTATCCTTTCATGGGCCTAGCTCGGCCTCTGAACTAAAGCTAAAAAATATTCATTCGAGCCCATCCATCACCAATTCTAAAATAAAAAATAAAATAAATAATAAAAAAGTAAAACATGTAAATTAAAAAATAAATGCACTTAAAAAAAATATATATGCTATGCAATTGAATAATAATATTTTTTCTTAGGGGTTAAAAATTAATCCCTAATTTTTATGCAATAAATGACTAAATGGGCTGCCCAAAATTTAGGTGTCAACAAATACAAAGCATGAATTGCAATAAATAAACATAATAACAAATTGGGTGTGGCAGATCTAATGGCGACAGATACAACCCTAACTATACTTCAAGAGAAAACCATAATGTATTTGTGTTTCCTCACTTGCTCAATAACTAGCTCCTTCAATGGACAATGTTTTTCATTACAATTCCAAATCTAATTCTCCATCTAGAACTGAGTGAAAGTTCTGTCTAAGGGTATGCAAAATTCTCACAAAGGAGTCTGCTAAAGAATTGTCCCATTTCATGCTTGACTCAGTGATCTTACATCAACAAGGCTAAGGTAAGTTAATCCACTATTAGCTGTTCTTGGTGTAGTTTGCGTCTGTACCATGTTGGGGTGCAATGACGATACCCAACAGTGACGAAATTCTCGAATATCTTTAGAACTGCTGTTACTTGCCTACAATAACCGTTCATCCTCCTCATAAATCAAATACAGTGCCTTGCCTACTTCTCTTGACAGCAACTTCATAGCCCCCTTCAGAACATGATACTCCTAGCCCTGAACATCTATTTTGACGAGAAGAACCAGTTCTGACTCTGGTATCACGTCGTCTAGTGGGATGGACCTCACTTGAAGTTCTATTTCTTCATTGGACTTGAATGCCAACTTGGCATCGGTTGATGAGACATCACTGTTGTCGAGCCGGCCAACCAACTGAAAACATCAGTCAGCGTGGACATGATCAGCATAGCAAAAAGCATAGTCAGATACCAACAATAAAAGAATAATTGTGCTCTCAATCTTCTTATAAGAATGACTGCATCAGTATCGGGAATTCAAAACATGATTAGATCATATGATATCTGGGATTGGAAGGTGCTAATGCATATTGAATTCAAAATATGATTAGATCATATGACATCTGTGCTCATGGATGATATATACAAAATCCATCCAAGTATAATATAAAATCCACAACATAGGCAGACCAAAATTGCTGCAATTGCAATGAGTTTTAGGTGATCCAAACGAGCTTTGGAAAATCTGAACGAGAAGTATATTAGGAACTCCATATACCTAACAAACTTTGTCAATCTGAACCAAAGGCAGCAACTCAAAGTAATATATTCTTCCCAAATGAGCCAAAAGTAGCAACAATACCAAAAATTCTTGACGAGATAGAGACATTCTACGCGAGACCATCCACAAACTCATGTCAGCAATTTGCCCAGCCATCCAATTCAACAACTACAAACCTATTACTGCGCCAAACCCATGTCAACGAAATTTAAAATAAAATTCAAGTGAAATCAAGACAACATAAATATAAAGTACCGCAATTTCAAGAAGACGATGAAGGCGTTCGGTGAGCGTCAAGCAAGCGGGCGAATCTAAGCAAGCGTTGGATGTAGGCGTCGGGCGAGCGTCGGACGAAGATGTTGGGGTGAGCTGAGCGTTGAACGGAGGCGTCGAGTTGACGCACACGTCGGATGGAGACGTCAAGCAAGTGTCGGCCAGAAGGGTTGGATGGAGGCTTCGAACAAAGGTGTTGGGTGAGCGTTGGCTAGAGGGGTTGGATGGAGGCATCGAGCAAAGGTGTTGGGTGAGCGGAGGCCAAAGGGTTTCGATGGAGGTGTTGAACGGAGGCATCCACCAAGAATCAATGTTGGGCACCATGAATCAAGGGAAGATCATCTCAATTTAGGGTTCCTGCTTGATTTTGAGAAAGAACCCAGCCAACCCCATGCTCTTTTCTCTTCACGCCCTTTTCTCTTCTTCCTTTTCTCTTTGGCTTTTATTTTTTTTTTAAAGCAAAACGACAACGTTTTGCTCTCCGGTGCCATGTCAGCATTGGCAACGCCGACCGGCACTGACTAGGATGTCACATTAGATTTTTCCAACTATGTATGGCTGGATGGACTGAACCGGAACAAAAACAAAAGGTTTAGGACTAAATTTGCCAAAAAAAAGTTTAGGACTAAATTGACACAATTGCAATAGATTTAAGACTTTTTTGGTAATTTTCCCTGAAGAACTCAAGATTTCTATAGCATACACATAGATCTGGGATTTCAATTTCACATAATAATTGCCTAGATATGTGTGTAGATCTTCGATCTCACTTCGAGACACACAATGGTCTAAGACACGCATAAATCGTAATTTTCGTTTTGACGGCATGACAACCTTAAACATGCATGAAGTCCGAAACCAAACCATATAAAAAGGTTGGAAGTATAAACAAAATAAGTGCATCGCCTCTCGAAATGTTATCAAAATAAGTCCTTTGATCTTGGTAACATTGGAAGTATAAACAAATATTTGTGATTTTCAAAACCAAACCAAACAAAAATGTGGGCGCTATTGGAAATTTTCTATAATATGAGCTTACATTAATTAATTAATTTTCTATTTTAAATAATCGGGTTAATGGATATTCCAATATTTGTTAAACCCTACAATGATCTTATTAAATTGGGTATTGACATATATTAATAACGGGCTTAGTTGAGCAGCAAAATGTAGGTAATTGTGTTTAACTGAAGCTCGTCGGTTGCTTAATTTTATTGAAAGCCGTTATACTAAAATATGTCATAAGAGGAAGATCTAGCATTCCAATAAATCTCTGATTATCAGAGTAATCTATTTTTTTTCAAGTGAAGCAATGTCCCAAACGAGTACGCTTTAATTCCGCTGTGTTTATTGATATGTGTGTTTTACAGTCATATATGGATCCGTTTCTTCTTGATTAATAAGTTGTTTATGTGAATAATTTTATACAGGCACTAGACAAGTTAGTTTGGTATCTCAATTTGAAGAATGTTGACATATCAATTAAATGAAGATTGATAATTTTGAGCAAAAGTTTGTAAGTTTAATACACAGGTATCCAGCAAAAATAAATGTTCGTTAGATCGTTAACGTGGTTGGTAATGTTAGAAGTATAGACATACATCGGTATTTCTCAATATCAAGCAACATAAAAAGTTAGTTGGAGACTAAAGCCAGTATCATAATATGACCAACGCTGGTATCTCGGCCAAATTAAAATTGATACATTTGAACAAAAGCTAGTAACGTCAAAGGCGTTGATATGCCATAAAGAATAAACGTTAGTAGATCATTATAGTAATGGGTAGTCTTTGAAGTATTAAAAAAAGCGTCGTACTTTCCAAATCTAACAAAATAAAATGTCGATGAGCAACCCAATGCGACGATGGTTTCTACATTAGTCAAACAAAGGGTGACAATTACACAAAAAACATAAGAATAAATGTCGGTAGATTATTTAAGTATCGGATAACCTTGAAAATATAAAGAAATGTCAGTACTTCTCAAAACCAAGCAAGATAAAAAAAAATCGGCAAAGTAGAAAGTTAAGTTAATTAGACGAATATTAGTACATCGATTGAATTAAAATTGGTAATTTCGAATAAAAGTTGGTAACTTCATTAACTGTGCAAAGTTCTACCAATGACTGAAGATGAAACCAGATGTTCTTCACCAAAAAAAAAAAAAAAAAAAAAAAAAACCAGATGCATATATTGAATGCAGATTCCGTGCAGTTAGGATCCTATGCTTTAGAAGATCACACCTGTAGGAAATAAACAGAACATTTCGAACCGCCATTGTATATCTTTGCATCCTTTTCTCTTCTCTGTGAGATACAGTTACTTCCACCAAAAGAATGACAGATAAAGTTCATCCAGTTCTAAGGATCTACTAAGTTATAATGCCCTTCCCCGGGAAAGGCCACAACACGGGTTTCGCATTGGATTTGAAAAGAAAAATGGAAAAGAAAAGCCAAATGGAATGTACTTATGTGACAATCCACATGAAGAATGTAGACCACAAGGTGAGGCTCAACGAGGCTACAGCGTATGTCCACAACATAATGATTGAACATTCATTCTCGCCGGCTTCCAGCAGCTGCGTGATTGTACCTGCAACAGTCTCCCAAGGCGAAATCAGTGCTGGAGCCAATGCTGCAATGGGTCGTTCCAGTTCTAATCGGGTCGTTCTGCTAGAATGCGAGATTGACATGACAATGTTCGTGTTTCCAAGAGAGTGCAGGAGTTACGTGGGTATGCCTCTGTCCTCATGCATGCTAAGAGAATGTTGGCAAATGGATAATTGCTTCCACCAATCACAAATAGAGAGAGAGAGAGAGAGAGAGAGAGAGAGAGAGAGAGAGAGAGAGAGATGACCTACCGACATTCATTGCTGGCGGAAGGGCAAATTGAAGCATGAGGGTAAACTGATATAGCGCGTCTGATCCAACCATGCCATAGTGGTGAGCAGCTTTAACGACACCGATACCGATCAATGGCAAGGCAATATACCTGATCGTGAGAACCCCTATGATAACCACGGGACTAACTGTTGATCTCTTCAAGCCTGATTTGTCAAACAGAATAAGACGACTTCTGTGTGGGCACTGTCACTGGATTCTGGAAGTGCTGGCAAAATGGTTCAAGCCTAAGATAATTCAAACTCGCGTTCAAACTTTACCTCTTAAAAGATTGGCTCCAATTATCAGAGTGATACATGGAATTGCAGCCTCCCTGTGCAGCATACAAAGAAGTAATCAGAGGATGTTTCTTTTCTAAATAGGCAAGAAATAGAAAAGTGGAATTTCATGCAAGAGGCTCTGGTTACAGAAAACCAAGTTACATTGATGAGAAACAGAACAAACTATTGTTGTGAAAATCTTACCCTAGCAAATCTGTCGCATTGTAGATCACACGCAGAGGAGCATCATCACCAATTAAGAATTTCCGGATTGGAGATGCAACTCCAATTATGATGCAAGCCTAGGGGAGGCTTTCTCAAACAGTAGGATCGGGAGAGTAACTTGCACACGGAAACAGGACAAACAGGAATTTCAGCACTGCACGAGCTCAGGAGAACGGTTGTATCTTTGTCGATACAATTCGGATTGACCTGATTCCAAAGCCAAATGAACAAAGACTTCTGGATCTACAATTTCTCTGTTTTTGGTTTTCTGAAATAATCACTGTAAGATAGTCGAAATTGGTTTGGAAGTAACGAACAGAACAGGAAAAGACAGAGACTCCGTTGGTTGCTCTTCTAGGCCTCCAAGGAAGTTGAAAGGGACACCGATTCTTCTAGATCGATGACTGCAACTCTTCAAGGATGCAGATTTTGAAAGCTCCGACTCTTCAAGGATGGAGTGAAAACTCTTCTAGGTTTTCAAGGGTTGAACTCTTCAAGGTTCATGATACTTGCTTCAAGCAAAGCTTTTCATTAATCAAAAGTTGTCTGTCTTCTACAAGGGATTGGATGGCTTATATCATCAAAGAAATAAAAACAGAGCATAGAAACTTGAAAGAATTAAAGAGCCTAGAAACTAGAAAAATAATAAAGAACCTAGGAACTAGAAACTAGTAAAAGAGCATGGAAACTATAAGCTAGTAAATGCGTCACGCGAGCTTCCAAGTGTCTTTCAAGCTTCCGGGATGGACTCGAGATGTTGTTATGGCTTCTCGGTTTCGTCGAGCTTTAATGCGGGCCGATTTTCTTGGTCGAGGAGCTGGTCTTCAATGTGGGCTGCATCATCCTCCCCATCTTTCAAAGAATTCGTCCTCGAATTCTTGCCATCATCATCAGAAGAATCTCCCACCCTACTAGGTGTCAACGTAATTTTATTGCCTCCAAATTCAAAAGAATATGTATTTCGATAACCGTCATGTGTAGTCCTCCTATCGAATTGCCATGGTCGACCAAGAATAATGTGACTAGCATCCATCGGCAGAACATCACACCATATCTTGTCATTATAAACAGAGCCAATGGACAAATTAACAAGGCATCGTTTCGAAACAATTACCTCGGCGCCTTTCTTCAACCATGACATTTTATAAGGCGTAGGGTGTGTTTTTAATTCCAACTTCAGCTTGTTTGCTGCTACTTCAGAAATTATATTCTCACAACAACCAGAGTCAATAATTAATTGACATACCTTTCCCATGATTGTGCAAGCAGAATTAAAAATATTGGTACGCAACCACCTATCTCCAGTGTCGTCTCGAGGAGTAAGAAAATTTTTCCTCACCATAGTGTCGTCTCGAGGAGTAAGAAAATTTTTCCTCACCATAAGAAGTTCGCCAGTGTCAGCATGCACTATTTGTTCATCATCCGCAGCTTCTTCATCATTTTTCAACTCCTCTTCAAGTGGATTCTCAGCATTCTCATCAGAATCATCATCCACCAAAAAGGCTTTACCGGTTGGTCGATTCTTATTGGTTCGACAATTGCTAGCACGATGACCCAACTCCCCACAAGAATAGCAACGTATTTCGGATGTAGCAGGTTGATTCGAAACATGGGGTTGAGTAGAAGGCTTACTAGCAGGTTGCTGTCTCCGAGAATGGGAGCGCTCCATTTTGAGTGCCCGTTGGTGTGCATCTCCTAAGTCCCAAATGTCGAGGACTTCCAAGGCGTCTTGAATGTAAAATTGAAGACCGTTCAAGTATTTGTTCACAAGCACATCCTCTGGGTCCTGGATATTGTTACGAATCACCAACTCATTGAATTCATTGGTGTATTGGTCCACCGTTCGCGTACCTTGTTTTAGATTTTGGTACCGTTGGTAGAGCTCTCTCTTATATCCTTTGGGGAGAAAATATTTTTGAATCTTGCCCTCCATCTTTCTCCACGAAGTGATTGGTGCTTTGCCAACGGATTGGCGAGTTTGTTTTTCACGTCTCCACCAAGCAATTGCCTTGCCTCGGAATCGCATAGCAATGATCCCAACGCGACGATTCTCCGGAACATTCCGATGCTCAAACACCTCGTTCACAAGTGTCAGCCAATCAACAATTTCATCGGAGACTCGGTACTGTAAATTCTGGAACATCTTTCTTGACTTCCTTTTCCCAATCGGGCTCACGAATATGTTGTAAACGATGTCGGACATGCCTCCGACCGTGAATAGATTGAACACTCTCCGAAGAGGAAGAGTCACCACGGGAATTTTCAGTCCTGGAATGGGGTGGAGAATTATTTGCTTCAGCCCTCAATCGCTGAACTTCTTGCGTCAGTTCGTCAATTTGTTGTTGCATATTCTCAGCAAGTGTGTGCAATTCATTGAGGGGAACGGTTCTGCCGCCACGACGCCTTGCTTGTCTTGGAGGCATTGTCCTCTCCTCCAAAGCTCTGATACCAAATGATGCAAGCCTAGGGGAGGCTTTCTCAAACAGTAGGATCGGGAGAGTAACTTGCACACGGAAACAGGACAAACAGGAATTTCAGCACTGCACGAGCTCAGGAGAACGGTTGTATCTTTGTCGATACAATTCGGATTGACCTGATTCCAAAGCCAAATGAACAAAGACTTCTGGATCTACAATTTCTCTGTTTTTGGTTTTCTGAAATAATCACTGTAAGATAGTCGAAATTGGTTTGGAAGTAACGAACAGAACAGGAAAAGACAGAGACTCCGTTGGTTGCTCTTCTAGGCCTCCAAGGAAGTTGAAAGGGACACCGATTCTTCTAGATCGATGACTGCAACTCTTCAAGGATGCAGATTTTGAAAGCTCCGACTCTTCAAGGATGGAGTGAAAACTCTTCTAGGTTTTCAAGGGTTGAACTCTTCAAGGTTCATGATACTTGCTTCAAGCAAAGCTCTTCATTAATCAAAAGTTGTCTGTCTTCTACAAGGGATTGGATGGCTTATATCATCAAAGAAATAAAAACAGAGCATAGAAACTTGAAAGAATTAAAGAGCCTAGAAACTAGAAAAATAATAAAGAACCTAGGAACTAGAAACTAGTAAAAGAGCATGGAAACTATAAGCTAGTAAATGCGTCACGCGAGCTTCCAAGTGTCTTTCAAGCTTCCGGGATGGACTCGAGATGTTGTTATGGCTTCTCGGTTTCGTCGAGCTTTAATGCGGGCCGATTTTCTTGGTCGAGGGAGCTGGTCTTCAATGTGGGCTGCATCAAATTATGAAACCGATAATCTGGGGAAGAAAAGTATGAACAAGCCACATGAGTGAACGTTTCTTTCTTGCTGGCATGGAAGTGCTGCAAGAGGAATGGATGGCATGCTACTCGCCATTTCACTAAACTTCAAAACATTTAAACACTGTACTGAGAACCGTGTCTTAAATGTCTCTCGAGACATGTCCTCAGTGCCTACACAGGCAATAAAGGGAGATCAGATTACATCTACCCATCATCTCTTTGGCTTTGTGATTTTTCTTTGATTGCAAAACGTCCTTAGAGTAGAGTATAAAGCACAAGTCAGTTGGAAAATGAAAGAGGCCAATGAGGCTGGTGGGAGGCTTATGGATGACTCAAATGATATTGAGTCCCTCATGCTTTGAGTCGTAACATGTACTTTTGCAGACAATAAACAATCAGGTCCGAGTTATTTTACCAGCATATATAGTCTAACCTAATTTCAGCAGATTTTCAGTAATATCATGCAGATCATATCCATGGTGGCTTGGAATCTTAATAAGCAGGAGAAACAGAATGCAATCTCATACATCCTGATGACATTCTAACGCATCCTTTAAAAAGTTTGGAACCTGATGTCATAAACTATCTATTTGAAACCTGTGAGAAGTAAGCCTGAAATAGCAACGTCCAACTCTACTAACTTTTCTTGAGCAACAAAAGAGAGCCGTGATTTTGTATCCTTTTGGCTTGCTTTGATGAATGTATACCAATTGAAACTGGCAGAATATGACAGGCAGTGTGAGCATACCACTGCAATTGTAGAAGGTGCAAACAACTTCTTTATGTCAATATGCTCTGTAATAGTTGTTATATGCTGCCTGATCTTCGTGAGGAATAATATCTAACAAAAGAATGAAAGAAAGTTAAATTCATCAAGGTTGTGTAAACGCATTGGACATTAATATAATACACTAGCGATAGAGAAATATCATTGTGCAAAGGGTATAACAGAGGGGTTGCTTTTTATTCGAGAATACATACATACCAAACGGTTAGCACCATATGGGAACAGAATTTAATGCTGGAGGTTCTTTGAAGTAAAGTTGTACAATGAACGTGAGTAGGACATAACAAAAGGGAAGCATGAGGCTGGAAGGTTGTGATAGTATTTCAGTTGCTTTGGTACTCTCCTGACCTTTTTAACTATTTCAGATGATTGTAGTTGTCAAAATTGTAAGACCTAGAAATAAGTTAAGCATAACAAGGAAAAACCATCTGTCTGAGTGCCATCCTCTAACATGATCCATCATCAGCTTATTGTATAGTCTTTGGAGAAAAGCAATGAAACTTCCTTCAGGATTACTGGAAAAGCCTTCTGTAAGGTTTAACTAACAACCATACTAGCAATTCCTCAAACAAAATTCAGTAGTTCTTTAATTGGAGGATACAATGAATTTTTTTTTTTTAAATATACAGTGTATTCGCAAATTGACATATGGGGGAGAAATTTCTTCAGACCACTACTTTCTAGTCCAACTAAAATTCTGTCTTTTAAAATCGATGTCATTGAAGAACTTAAAAGTCAAGAACCTTTGTTTTTCCCTTGAACCTCGTTTGACAAATTTCATCTTGGCTAATGCAGTCCATAGGGCTTGGAGAATCCTCTGAAGCAAGTAATGGTTCTGTGATGATCTCTGGAAGTCCACCTGAAATTACTTCATCAGCATTTAGGCTTGCTGTGGAGTCCTTTGGGTCTGTTTCTTCAGCTCTCTTCTCTGCAGATATCCTCATGAGCGGGTACACATAGCACCATATGTACACGGCGCCTATCTGATAAGGAAAATTGAGATGATTAAATAACTAAGATGAAAGGGTCTGTATAGAGAACTAAACGGATTAAATGCAAGTTTTGAAAATGTTGACATACTTTTTATTGGAAGTAAGATACCAACAAGTTAGATAAGACAGCAAATATTACTTGGACTACCCACCACTTATGGCAATTTGATTGTCAAACATTGGCTACTTTAAACTGCAGTTGGAGAAATTTAATGGAAAATACAAACATATGATAGAAAGGAATACCGCCATAGACAAGGAAGCATATGCCTCGCCATAAGTAGAGCAGGTGGATGAATCTCCAAATGGACTATTTGTCTCAGTGCAGACAGCAGGAAGTATAATCAAGAGCAAGTTTCCCAAGTTTCCTAAGAACAACGAACAACGAATTATAGTGGTAAATCGTAAATATAAAAGAGGTGAACCAAAATTCAGAACGATCGTATCACTTCGAGTAATATGCTTGCTGGATTTGAAAAATTGTAGTATTTTAAGCCTGCTACAACCATACAATCAGGAAAAGAATGTTCCATATACAAATACCTGCTGCACAGCAACCTATGACAAGGCTTTGGAGATGCCGGGGAGTTCTTGTGAGCTTTATCAGTACCCAAGCAAGCGCTGAGCCAATAATGAATGTGAGAAGAATGTTCACCGGCATGAACCATCTAAAACAATTAAACAACAAAGATTTCATCAGCTCTTGTACTAGGACGTTTTCAAAGGCTTCAAAATGGGTTTAACTCACAAAGTAACCAGACTGCTGAGTGTAATTGTGTCGGCCAACTTGCTTGCTATCAATGATGGACTGAATATGTAGAACACCAACTGCTCATGAATAATTGAATCAGTACATGTTAAGGTCGTTAAGGACCCTCGAATAACATGCATTCCATTTGGTTTTATTCTAGATGCAAACATGGACGAGAAGGCGAAGAACAAACCTAGAAATGGGGGTAAAAGGAAAGGGGGAGGAAGATGTGCTCAGTACCAATTTAATTGTGAATGCAAATACAGAAAAAACTGACCTATTCGTTGTCTACCAATACTTAAAAATAGAAAGGCCATGAAGCACCTGAAGGATCTCCCTCTCAGTATTATCTTTTCACATGTAATGATGTTGACCATTTGGAAATTGCAGACTAGCCAACATCTCTCCTATTTCCCACCATTGCTCAACTTAACACCAAAGCATACTGATTACTAAATTTTAAAGAAACAAGTATCTAACAATTTCCTATTATCCCCTTGAGGGAAATTGGCTCGTACAGTTGTCAGAAGGTGAAGATGATTGAAAGGAAACTTTACACGAGTGGTCTTGAAGTAACATCAACCTCAAATGAGGTGAAAAAGATGAAGTTCAAGTCGCTCAAGAAAGATTATTGACATGAGCGTTTAACTGAGATGTTATAAATTTGACAGTGGCTGTTTGAAGATTGTCAAGACAAAAGGAGGTAACTATTAAACGAAATACTCATTGAAAAATGAAGTAAATGATATGAGGGTGCTGAGGAGAGAAGAACACTTCAAAATGCAGCGAGCGCACAGGAGAGCTCACATTATTCACGTGTTGGTTTGCATCGCGCCCCAGCAGATTTACACGCTCCATCGCAAGAAGCGAGCCAACAGCAGTGACCAAGAGTACTTTCAGAACTGGCATCAAGGCCACGACGAACAGATCGAGAACACCCATTGAAACTCTCTCTTTCAACCTCACGTAGAATCTGTCTTACACACCTAATTAAGAAAGAGAACAAGAGACAATTTAGATGTCTCATGAAAACTATTACAGCATTGATTTGACGAAGAGTCAGCACAATGGAAAATACGATGCACTCTTGCGTTAATAGATGCCCTCATCTGACTGAAACAACATACAAACAAAGCTGACCGACCACCGGCAATGATTACTGAACAACATATTTAACAGTATGAAAAGTGAGGTACGTGGTTGCAGATGGATTCCGAGGTCGGCAAAGACTAATCTGCTGCGTACAAACGGACAAATATGAACACCTGGCGAGGGAAACAAGGGCACGATCACACAAAAGCTTTTAGCCACGATAAGGACAAAGGGTATTTAAACGTCGCTTCAAAGCAACCGCAGAAAAACATCGAAGGAAGGTAGACTCACGTTTCCTTTTCGTCGATCAAACCGAGACCCTTACCTTGGTGGTAGACCTCAAGGTGAAAGGGAACTAAAAAAATAATGCAGCCTGGTGGTGCCCGGCTTCCGCTTGGAGATGAAAGAGTTGCCGAGAAGGGGCGGAGCAGGGATGTCACGACCGTCTGGGGGCGAGTGAACAGCAATGCCACTAACTTTGGTGGGCAGCTCCAGCGCAATCTGACGGAGCGACTTCTCAATGACAACGAGTTCACCGGAGAAATATAGTGAACATAGCCCTTTATGATCTTCTGCTGAACGTGCCTATGTCTCCTCTTCTGCCGCAAAAATTGATGATGTATGACCATATCTACCTACTCCAACGAGAGTTCCTGATTTGTGGCTGCGAGCTTGCCCACGCTTCTCCCTCTCTTGACCCTCATTTTTATTTATTTATTTATTTATCCAGGAACCGTACAGCTAGCAGCTAGTGGGTAAACCTAAAGTGACGCTAGCAAAAAACCCACCATCCCGATATTACACTTAAGACTCCAAGTGACTGTGAGGAGATTTGAACTCCTCCTCTTTATGAGGGGGAGAGAGCTCAAACCATCGCGACTACAAAAGCGGTGATTTTTTGTTCCTCTCCACAATCACTCTCAAAACCACATCGCCTCGTGTCCCATCTTTTGCTTTTGGCCAACCATGCGCATTCCTTCCTTTTCAATGCAGACCATGCCTCTTTTATTTTTCTTTTCACCATGTATAAAATATATATTTATTATCTTATTATGTTTGGGAAAAATAAATTCCAAGAAACTAATTCCATTTTAGAAACTATACTAAATTTATAAGTAATCTAAATTGCAAGAACTAGATCTCTAATAAAATGAAATATATATATATATATATATATATATATATATATATTATTTGCAGAAAACAAGTGCAATTTTTTTTGAAAAAAATGTAAAAACAATCTCTAGGCAAAAATCTATGTGTCAATGCACACGAAAACGTATTCACAATGCCCAAACGTGTCTAGAAAGTTGGCCATAAGTTGAAGGAGCTAGCGATAAAAGATTCACCAACTCGCTCCCAATTCTTACACAAATTCAAGCATTCATGGGCCTGACTGATTTTACGAGGTTGGATTAGCCTTTCTTCGGAAACTCTTCGCAGGGTGATGAAAATGCCAAATTTAGGAGACGTTTTGCTTCTGAAGAAAGATTCTCTTCTCTGATTCCGACAGCAAGTCGATAAAATAGTGGAAAGGTTGGAATCGAACACTTTCCTTCGGTCAGCAGTCAATGATTGCAAGCCTACATCCAAAATACGCATCGCACTTGGCGGCTTCAACCGCCGGTCAGTCCATCAGTCCAAGGCAGAAGATTTTTCCACTCCGCAACGCTTAAGTTTGCACCAGAAAAGTCGAGAGATTCCAAATAACCCTGTCCACTAGTCCTGATGGATTTATAAGATGGGCTTAAGGCCCATCCGCTCAAAGTTGGGCCCAAAAGGGTCCGGCCCACGGGAATAGGGCCCGTGGAGGGGGAAGGTATAAAAGGGAGGAGAGAGAGGGAGATTACATCTGTTGGAAAAACAGATGCACGTACGTTCTCTCCCGCGCACTCTCTCTCCAAAAAAAAGGAACAGTGATGCAAGGCATTCGTTCTTCTTCCCTTCAAGTCTTCATCGGATCGAACGGGGCCAGAATTTCTTCCTCTTCTTAAGCGTTGGTGTCTAATCTGTGGCTAATAAGGTACGCTCGAATCTGTGGTGTCTTTACGATCGGTGATGCGTGTTTTCCCGAGCTTCGTCTTCCGTTGATTTAGGGGTTCGATTCGGTGTCGAATCCGGTTTTCGGGATCCGTTATTCCCAACATTGGTATCAGAGCCCTAGTTCACGTTTTTCCCGATCAATTTTGATGTTTTTGATTGATTTTTCGCGAAATCACTTCGGCCGTACGGAACCGGGCGAAAATCCCGACACCCGAGCGTTGTTCGGCCATTTTTCTGAGTTTTCGTAAGTCGAAATAAAATTCTGAAGGCACTGGGAGAAAGGCGACGTCGAGACGAGTCCGAAGAGTGGTCGCACGCCGCCGTAAAGACACACGCACGCGCCCACACGCGCGGACGGAAGCCGGCTGCGCGTGGGCGCGACGCGCTGGAAACGCGGCTACGCCCGGCGCGTGCAGCGCACGCGCCGGTCGGCGAACCAGCGCGTGCACGCCGCCGGCGGGCGAAACGGCACGTGCCGGTCGCGAACCGACGCGTGCTGGCGTCACGTGATGACGTCAGCGTGACGTCATCCAACGGTCGGTAACCGTTCGGATGACGTCACCGATGACGTCACGTGATGACGTCACCAATGACGTCATCACCGACGACCTTTCGCCGGACGGTCACCGGCCGGCGACCCGACCCTACCGGCGACCCGACCCGACTCGCGGGACGAGGCACGCGCCCGCACGTGCGGATGACGTTTGCGTGACGTCATCCCACGCACGCACGAGGCACGTGCGGTCGGTCCGCGCGAGCGGCGGTCCGACCGGCCCTTCCGTCCGACCCGCGCGCCCGTTGACCCGACTCGTGGACCCGTTGACCGTTGACCGACCCGTTGACCGTTGACTGACCGTTGACCGTTGACTTTGACCGTTGACCCGAAAAAAAAAAAAAAAAAAAAAAAGGAATTTGTTTTCTTTTTAAGTCATGCCTATGTGGGTTATAAGTAATCCATTTTTAATTCTGCATTTGTTGCATGAATTTTAGAAAATTATGTATTTTCTCTTATATTAATTATGGATTATAAGTGATCCATTTTTAATCTTTGCATTTGTTGCAGGAACTATGATGCGTTATGCAAGGATACCTGCAATCCCGAGAACGCACGAGGGAAATGCAAGACTTAAGAGGCTGATAAAAGAGTTAGCTGATTATCGGTGGCATGACGGTGATTTAGTATCACATGTGGTCAGGGTCAATCAGATGATACAGGAAATCATCTGGAATGGTTATCTTATGCCGGATTTTGAGAAGGTGCCGGCTTTGATGAACACTCTTCCACCTGAATGGCAAGCAGTGTTGGATCGGCTATGGGAGGTCAACGTGGTCCCGGGTTATAGGAGGTTGGTGGAAGCTTTTGTGAGAGAGCACTATAGGATTGAGTTGGCCAAAACTTCAACCCTTAGATTGAGCGCCACATGGCGCGAGTGAATGCGCCTTGGAGGCGACATGAAAGCTCTTCAAAAGTTTTTCCATGGTTGGCAAATGTGCCTTCGGTTTTCTCGAGATGTTTTGATAGATTAGAAGGGACATTCCCTGTTTATTTCTTTGATTAATTATGTAATGATTACTACCTAATTGTGTTAATTGAAAGCATTATTGTTTTTTTAATTGTATGTCAATTATCTGTTGCTTTCTGTTATTGCTGGTTGCTGTGGGTAATTAGCTGTGGGTAGTAATAGAAGTTTTTTTTGTAACTTTATAGAATTTATTTGCATAAGATAATTATATTAATAATAATTTTAAGTTAGGATTTTTGGAGGATGATTGGAAACATAGTGACCTTTTGATTCTGAAGCCTTACTTGAAATTATTTATTAATATGATGGGTCTATGCAAATAGGGATGCATAAATGATAGGCATTAATTATTCGTGCATGTATGTCTGATATGTTCAGAACGATGGTTCAGCAACTAAGAATGTAATTGCGATATGAACGGCAATAATTGTGAAATATTGAATATGAAGATTCAATATGTGCTTGAAAAGCAAGAAGCACTAGAAGCTCTTGACCACATTATGGAAGACATTGAGGGTGTCATGCACCACCTTGAGCTAGTAGAGGACCACCTAACGGTATATGAGCCGTAAATAGACATTTGCTATGCAGGTTCTAGCTCAGAAAGGGCTTTGTGCTCTAAGCGCAAACGTATTGATTCGTTCAATATGTGGGAATGCAAAGGATCAAGTCCTTATTGCAAGAAATTAAGAATTAACCAACAAGAGAGAGGAAAGCGTCCTCAGGTGAAGAAAATGTCAAGAGTGATGTGTTACAATTGTGACAAGAGAGGTCACTATGCTCGCGACTGTCGTGAGCCAAAGAAAGAATGCACCTCTTGTACATTTGAGAACTTTGCTTATGTGTCAAGTTCTGCATTATAGGCTGAATCCAATCCTTTGTGGAATGTAGATTCAGGAGTGACAGACCATGTAGCAAAGGATAGAGGATCCTTTGTGGAATTCCGACGAGTACCAACTGGAACTGAGTGGATCCATATCGGAAACAACTCTAGAGCTGATGTAAAGGAATTGGCACCTGCCAATTGAACATGCATGGTGGACGCATCTTGATGTTCTATATGCTCGGAGATTCGTCGAAATTTAGTGTCTGTCTTAGTGTTGGTTAAGCTTGGTTTTGGTATGAACTTCCATAATAAATATGTAGATTTGTGTTTAGATACAAACTACTATGGTTGTGGTCACTTTCTAGATGGTTTTATTGTACTAAATGTTGACTGTGATGATGTCAATATGTTATCCCCTTGTTTCACGTCTTCTATCTTATATGATAATGATGTGAATATGATGGCATGCTAGACTTGGTCATATGGGCCAACAACATATGAAAAGACTAGCCAAAAAGGGCTTGTTGGGCAATATTGAAAAAGTTGATTTGTCCATATGTGAGCATTGCCTAGTAGGGAAAATGACAATGAGACCATTTGGAAAAGGTAAAAGAGCTGAATTTCCTCGGCATTTAATCCATTTGGACGTCTGTGGTTCAATGAATGTGAGAGGAAGGCAAGGGGCTGTTTGTTTCATCACTTTAATAGATGATTCTACTTGATTCGGATATGTCTATTTGATTTCTCATAAATCTGAAGCATAAGTTGTTTTAGAAGGTTTATGAACCTGGTAGAAAATCAATTAGACAGGAAAATAAAGGTATTTAGATCCGATCGAGGTTGAGAATATTTATCGATAAGTTCAGAAAATTATGTGATGAAAAAGGAATAGAAAGATAGTTGTCTATTCCATATACTTCTCAACAAAATGGTGTTGCGGAGAAGAAAAACGAACCTTCTTTGGAATGGTTAGGTCCATGAAGGCGCATGCTAACTTACCCATCACTTTTTGGAGTGATGTGTTGTTAACTGTTGCCAATATACTTAACCGGATGCCTTCCAAGTCAGTTATTTCCACTTCATATGAGTTATGGACAGTTAGAAAACCGGACTTAAGTTTTCTTAAGCTATGGGGTTGTGCTGACTATGCTCATGAGTCCTCTCACAAGTTTTGGGAAATTGGGTCCCAAAGAAAATAAGAGTATTTTCATGAGATACGTGAACACTCAAAATGGTATGTGTTCATGGGTGAGTAGGAAAGTGGGAGTAATATGAGATGTAATGAATTGAATTCAACTCATTCTCAATTGCAACCACCTGATGTGACGACATCATCATTACCTAATCCAAGTTGGAGCATGATGGGGAATGATGTGCTAAGTGTACAATCTCCCATACGGTGAACAAGTCGCCAAAGTATTCCCCATCGATGTTTTGACATTGAAAGGGAAACTTTTATGGTTGCTCCACAAGATAAGGATGAGCCAAGAAATATTAATGAGGCTCTGAATTGCCCTAATAAGGAAAAATGGATTCATGCAATGAAAGAGGAAATGGAGTCAATGAAATCAAACCAAGTATGGGAACCGGTTGATCTTCCAAAAGGACGCAGAGCTATAGGAACAAGTAGGTTCTCTAAATAAAGTGAAAGGCTGATGGCTCAATAGAAAGGCATAAGGCTCGCCTTGTGGCGAAGGGGTATAATCAACAGAAAGAAATTGATTATGAAAATACATTTTCTCCTGTAGTGAGATTTACCTTGATTCGCATTATTCTGGCAATAATGACTAGTATGGATCTTGAGTTACATCAAATGGATGTAAAGACTGCTTTCCTCAATGGAGAATTAGAGGAAGGAACATATATGGAACTACCTGTTGTTTTCATAGTGAAAGGCCAAGAAGAAAATGTATGTCGACTTTGTGGGTCAATATATAGCCTTAAGCAGTCATCGAGACAAAAGTATATACATTTTCATAATGCCATAGTGGCATATGATTTTACAATGATTGATGAGGATCATTGTGTATATATCAATAGATCCAATGATCAATTTGTGATCATATCATTATATGTTGATGATATACTAATTGCCGGAAGCAATATGGAGTTGGTTAATACTGTCAAGAGATGGTTGTCCTCCAACTTTGAGTTGAAGGATATGGGATTGTAAACCCAAAGACACTCCTATTGCAAAAGGTGAAGGATTGAGCCATAATCTGTGTCCAATGACTCCACAAGAGAAGGAACAAATGAAACATGTTCCTTATGCTAGTGTTGTTGAGAGCTTGATGTATGCTATGATGTGTACAGCACCCGACATATGCTTTGCAGTCGGAATAGTGAGCCGTTAAGAGAATACTAAGGTATCTAAAGGGGACTGCTGATTATACACTGAGTTATTAAGGAAAAGGATCTGCAACTCAAAGGCTATTGTGATACTGATTGGGGAGGAGATTAAGATGAAAGAAAATCTATCTCTGGGTTTGTTTTCTTACCGAAAAATGGCACCATATGTTGGAGCAGTAAGAAACAAAAGTGTATAGCCTTGTCCACGATATAAGTTGAGTTCGTGGCATTATCAGCAGCAGTATAATAGAGTGTTTGGCTTAAGAGATTTTTTGGATCATTTAGGTGTTATTGGAAATGCTGCAGATTTATTATTGGTTAACTGTGATAGCCAAGCAGCAGAAGTGTACACTAAAGATCCAAAATATCATGGCAAGACCGAATATATAGATACCAAGTATAATCTTGTTAAGGATATGGTTGCACGAAAAGATGTGAACTTAGAGTACATACTACGCATGGAATGGTAGCAGATCCTATGACAAAGCCGATACCTAGAGATGTGTTTTGTGGCCATATGAAATCTCTAGGATTGCGTAGAGACTAATGTACTGAATATTGTATTTTCCCTAAATGTTCACAATTTGATGAATTTGTGTTTTCATCATTAATGCCTATGAATCTTTGTTTAATCCTTATGCATCTTAATGCTTAGTGCATTACTTTAAGTTGAGAAGTATGTCGGACAGATATAAGATTAGCCCACTCACACGGGTAATCGCCTCTATTTACTGTGTGATAAATGGAGATGAGACTGTTTTAAAGCTTATTATCTAGGTGATAATCGAGAGCTCAAGCTTAAAACACGAATGTCGCCTTAACTTGGTGTTAAGATGAGGACATAATACTTACTATGTCCGAAAGTAAAAATACCCCACATGTTTTACTTTATCTGTCTATGATGCCAGATGTGAGTTCTGATGAATTTTGTGAATGAGTAGATACGTGAACTCAAGTTAGACATTGTGTATGTCTGAACTATCATCTGTACGGTATTGAAAAGTGTAGACATACGCTCCATGGGAAAGGAGTTAATACCGTAATACGTATTTCATACTACGTATGCATGAGACGACCAATAAGAGTGACAAAAGTTTGATCTCAACTTTTATGTCGTGTGAGACTCTTGAGGAAGAGGGTTCCTCAGTTTCTTAGTCCCCTCATGACTCTTACTTATTCTCTAGATTTCTATTTAGTGTTTGCTATCTTAGGATGTTGCCAATGGTCATGAGTTTGATTCGATCTAATGGGGCATTTCTAGAAAAGCAAGCTGGACTGAAATTGAGAGTTTGAAGGAAAGAGGAAGATCGATTTTGGAGAATCACATTAAAGTTTTGTATTCACCGGTTAACCAATTATGACTGTCTTTGTGATAATCATAATTGTGAATACAATATATATATATTTATATATCATTGTTTAAAAGAGATCAAGAGAGATATAAATGTGATCGATTGATCTAGGGTACTGCATACTAAATCTACTCAGGATATGATGCCCATTATGAGCTGCTATATATTCCTAACAGATGTATGGCAACGAGCTCTCAAAGTATGCTGGTCGCACGGATTATTCACCGGTATGAATGTTAAAGAGAGGAAAAGAGGATTATGTTCGGCCCACCATGTTAAGTGAGAGTCTATGCTGGATTTTTCTCTGATGGGACTGAGTAGGGCCTGTCCGCCCATGTTGGTTTTGCACCACCATGTGCGAGTGGGAGATGATGGATTTATAAGATGGGCTTAAGGCCCATCCGCTCAAAGTTGGGCCCAAAAGGGTCCGGCCCACGGGAATAGGGCCCGTGGAGGGGGAAGGTATAAAAGGGAGGAGAGAGAGGGAGATTACACCTGTTGGAAAAACAGATGCACGTACGTTCTCTCCCGCGCACTCTCTCTCTCCAAAAAGAACAGTAAGCACAAGGCATTCGTTCTTCTTCCCTTCAAGTCGTCATCGGATCGAACGGGGCCAGAATTTCTTCCTCTTCTTAAGCGTTGGTGTCTAATCTGTGGCTAATAAGGTATGCTCGAATCTGTGGTGTGCTTTACGATCGGTGATGCGTGTTTTCCCGGGCTTCGTCTTCCGCATTGATTTAGGGGTTCGATTCGGTGTCGAATCCGGTTTTCGGGGATCCGTTATTCCCAACAAGTCCAAACGCCGTCCTTTCACGGAAGATTAGATTGTTGCCGTGATCATATGAGTGTACGACAGTGATTTGCTTTTACTATATTTTCATTCGCCGGTCAGTCCATCAGTCCAAGGCAGAAAATTTTTCCACTCCGCAACGCTTAAGTTTGCACCAGAAAAGTCGAGAGATTCCGTATAACCGTGTCCACTAGTCCAAACGCCGTCCTTTCACGGAAGACAGATTGTTGCCGTAATCCGAGGCCCCGTTTTGGCAACCATTCAAACATGCCGATTCGATTTTTTGTTCCCGAATCGGTTTGGGAACGAGAATCGCGTTTGGTAAATTTTTTGTCCAAAACTGATTCGGGAACAAATTTACTCCCGAATCGAGTTTTGGATAAGAATTCAGAATCAGAAAAAATATGATTCTCCGTCCGAGAATCAAAAAAGAGAATCAAAAGTGCCGAATAAAAAAAAAATATATTTCTATATTTTATTTTTATTTCTTCCTAGTATGAAATATATATTTGTTGTATATAGAATACATATTTAATTTTATGTTATAATTTAGTATTTTTATTTATTACATATTGTAGGGATATTAGTATAGTTTATACTATGGTTTATTATTTACTATATAATAAAAATTGATTAGTTAATATTTTTATTACTTAGTATAAAAATATAATTAATCGATGAATGGTTTATGAAAATTCAATATCAAATTTATTTTAATCTAAAAAGGTAATTAAAAAGAATTGGAATAGAAATTTTATATAGTTACCAAATGCGTTTCTATTCTTTTTCTATTCCGAATCAGAAATTTTATTTGTTACCAAACGCGTTTTTTACTCGAGAATCGGTTCCGAGAACAAAATCGAAATAAACATTTACGGTCGAATCGATTCCGGGAACGAATCGTTACCAAACGCATCTGAGTGTATGACAATGATTTGCTTTTACTATATTTTCATCCGTTGCTGATTAAATTATTATAACTATGGACATAATCCACGTACAAACTTAATCAACAATGCGTACGAGTGAGGTCAAATTCTGAGATTTGATCTGCCAAAAAGGGAATTTTGTTTCGTGAATAGAATGTTTGTAACTTCGATAGTAATCCTACGGATAAGTGTACCAAAAATGCTAAAATTTATCATGAAAATGCAATTTAATGTGCGTTTATTTCACGAAAAATATTTTTCTTATTTTTTAGTGTTTGGTTTGTTTAGAAAAATTAGTCAATGGAAAATATTTTCCTACCAAAGTTTAAATTTGGGAAAATGATTTCCCCTTTAAAAGAATCGTAAAACGTTTTCCTTATCTACCAAAGCTGAAACTTGGGTGCTTGATTAATGAAACAATTTTTTTTTATAAAAATATATTTTCAATTAAAAAATTGAATTTCAATTCTTTTTTAAATTGAATTTTTTTCATTAAAATTTTTTATTTCTCTTTCTTTTATTTTATTTTATTGTCTTTCTTTTTGCTTCTTCTTAGGTCGTTGCTAGCCACGATGAAAGCTGGCAAGTTCCAGGCTCACCAGATCGGGAGAGCTCATGGCCTCCGGTGGTGACACTCAAGTTTGCTCGAGATCGGCGAGCTCCTAGTCTTTTGTGGCGAGGCTCGATCTTGCCTGAGGTCGGTAAGCTCACAACCTTTGCGGCAAGCCTTGGACCTCACTAGATTGGGCAAGTTCATGGCCTCGGGGGGAAGCTCGAGCTTGCTCTAGGCCGGTGAGCTTGTGGCCTTTGGCGGCGAGCCTCGGGGGAGCTTGTGGCCTCGAGTGGCGAGGCTCAAGCTTGCTCCTCGTGAGTCGGTTGGGGACAAATCACCAAACGAAGCAAATGGCAACGGCGTGCGAGGAAGTAGAGGAGCGACGGATAGGAAGAAAGAAAAAAGAAGAAGCAAAAGAAAAGGAAAAAAAGAAAGTAGTTAGAGCATCAAATTATAAAGTCCCCCAATTGATTTTGTCCCATTTGGTTAACAAAAAATGTTGATATGGTTTTATTTATTACTTTTTTAGGACACGTGGCACCAACCAAAATTAACATAAAAAAATGAAAATAGAAAAGATAAAAAAGGTAAAATACAAAAAAGGAAGAAAAATAATTAGTCAGAGCATTTTCCGTTGAGTTTCATCTTCTTCTTTGTTTCCACCGTTCATTTTCTTCCTCAGCTAAAGGAGGTGCACATAAAATTGCTCATCTTCTTCTTTCAATCAAATTGATGCAACTGTGGAAACTTGAAAGAAGTCGTTCGCAGCTATGGCTAAAAAGAGTGCGTGCGGCCATGATGAGATGAGAATGAACGGTAGAGATTAAGCTTAACAATGGCAAGGGCAATTTGATAATTAACAAGAGTAGCATTTTTTAATTTCTTGAAACTTGAAGGGACCATGCTTGAGGGGCTGTGATGGTCAGCCAATTGGCCCGAATGGTCCAATGGGCCAGACCACCCGGGTTGCCTCGGATTGATCGGGTTGGCCTGGGGATGCTCGATTGTCTAAATTAAAGAAGGTAATTTGGAATTGATATCAAATTACTCTCTGTTTGAGCCCATGTTGACAAATCATTGGACTTCCTTGAAGGTCGGCAAACCCCGTCAGAGACGGACTCATATTAGAACCGGAGTGACCCAAACGTGGGTAGGGAATGACACAAAGTTATCCTTCTTCCGCCCCGTCACTTGAATCTTGTGTTTGCGACATCTTGGTCGAAGTTACTTGATACTTGCAAAAGATGAACACACATGCATATATAGGATGATGCATGGCATGTATGATGCAAATGCCCTAAAGTAACTTGCATTGCAGGAAGAATGGCTCTAACACCTTTGATTTCATTCATGAGAAATATTGTTTGATTGCATCAACATTTATAGACTTTGACAACTCACGGTCATTCATCTCAACTACAATTAGAGCACTGCCCAATAAGACTTTCTTGATGATATATGGACCTTCATAATTTGGGGTAAAACTTTCCACGTAGATCCTAGATGATAGGCAATACTTTCCTCGGCATGGGATTATCAATCGCAAAGTGTTTCTGCTGAACATTGTGATTAAATGACTTTGTTACTCGCATTTGGTAGCAATGGCCATGGCATTAGGTCGTAACCTTTTCTCGTAAACCATTTTCAATTGTTTGTATCTCTATCAAATGCAAACAGCTTCAAAAAGTTTTTCATATGATAAAACTCTCAATGAAGGAACATCCACTTTCACTAGTAAAATTACTTCCATGCTATATACTAATAAAAAGGGTGTTGCCCAGTTAAAGTTCAAATTGAAGTTCGATATGCCATAAATGCCTATGGCAGTCTTTCATGCTTAGTCATGGTAATTCTTAATTGTTTTTGATAAGATCTTCTTTATATTCTTATTTGTCGCTTCCATAGCTCCATTTATTTGTGGGTAGTATGGTGAAGAATTTAAGTGGCAAAATTTGAAATCCAATGAGCAATTCATCCACAATCTTGTTGTTGTTCAAGTTCAAACCATTATTAGTGATGATTGCCTCTAGAACTCCATATCAAGTAAGGATATCACAATGAATGAACTTGGCTACGTTCTTGGTAGTGACGTTAGCATATGAGTAAGCCTCAATCTACTTCGTGAAATTGTCAACAGCCTCCAAGATGAATCGATATCCATTCGAAGCTTTTGGTTGATTGGCCGAATGATGTTGATGCCTCACATAGAAAAAGACCACATTTCAAACATTTTAATGTAGTTCATTTGGAGTTGCATTGATTCTATCTCCATAAATTTGGCATTGGTGATGCTAGCATATGTATTGAATGTAATTAGTTTCCATAGTCAACTAGAAATAATAGAGTCTCATGATTTTTGTAGCCAAGAAGTGGCCACTCATATGAAGATCACATTATCTTTTGTGTATTTCTTTCATTAAGTGATTAGCTTCTTTAGCTTCAATCCATCTTAGCAAGACCGAATCAAAAGATCTTTTGTAAAGTGAATTACCATCAATGAAGAATTTTGATGCTAATTTCATTGAGTATCTCCTATTGGCTACTTTGCTCCCTTGAGGAAATTCTTGTTTTTGAAGCTAGTTCCTGATATTGTAATACCAAGACTCGCCATTGGAATTTTCTTCAATTGTCATACACTAATTTTGATGTTCAAGAATATCTATCTACAAAGTTTTGATGTGTAAACCCTCCATTACTTACAACATCGAGGATAATGTAGCTAAAGTATCAATGAACTGATTTTGAGATCTTGGTAGGTATTTAAAATATATTTCCTCAAATTTTTCCACCAAATTTTCAAGGAACTTATGATATAGAATCAACCTTGAAGCATGACTTTGCCATTCACCTTCATTTTGGTGGATGATAAGGCAAAATTGCCATGGACTTGTAACCTTCCAACCTTCATGTTAATAGTGAGTTGTAGACCAAGAGTGCAAGTTTCATATTCCGCAATGCTATTGGCATATGAATATATTCTCGTTGGGTACTCATGAAAAGTTTTAGGACTTGATTGCGTTTAAAGAAAGTTTCAAGACTCAATTGCACTTTCATGACAAGTTTTAGGACTTGATTACACTTTATGAAAGTTTTAAACTTCATTACATTTTTTGTGATGAGTTTTAGGACTTGATTGCACTTTTTGAAAGTTTTAGGATTCAATTGTATTTTTATAATGAGTTTTAGGATTTTAAGTGCTCTTGTTACTTTTGAAATAACTACGTTCCTAAATTGCACTAGGGATATTTACCAAAAAGGTCATAAACCTATTATGCAGATACCATTACAATTTTGAACTTTTCCATATGACAAATTTAGTCTTAAACTTCTTGATGATTTACTAATGTATTAATTTCAGCCAATTTTAGATAGAATAGCTATGATGACTCAATCATCATTGACAATCCTACGCGGTACAACCGATGTTGATGCGGACAATTTTTGCAATTTTATGATTTCTTCATTTCCTTTTATTTTTTTTTCTTTATTTCCCTCTACTAGTCACTCATCTTGGCAACATCCTTGTCAGCCTTTAGTAAGCATTATGTGACATCCTGAAAATTCAGTTCGGATTTCGATTAGATAAGTTGGGCTTTTCATCGACGCGACTATAGTGCTTTTCTCTGAGATGGCCACTCATGATATAACTGGCCTATCAAGTGAAACCGTTAAGGAATATAAACGTAATAGACTTGAGAATTCGACTAGGAATCGACTGCTTGACCGTGCTAGTCTGCAAGGGTCATTACTGCACAGTTAAAAATTGATTAGAGATCAGAGATAGGTTGATTCGACTGAGATGTGTGGATAAATGTGGGTGATTTTACTAAATTGCAAAATTCTTGTCGATCGGCACTAGACTGATTTTTCTGTCGTTTTGGTACCTTGTGTCCGTATTTGAAACTTCGAGATTTTCACAACTACCAAGAGTCGCTAATGTGTCAAAGAGGTTCATTGTGGCTCAAAGAAAATCGACCATGGGTTAATTACGATAAAAATTTCTAAAAGCTACCTAGTAAGCTAGGTTACGTTAAAATCGTGCCAGATTGAAATTAAATGCGAATTTGAACCTGATTTTAGAAATTGAAAGTTTTGTTATGTCACAAGTTATTTTAGGAACGTTGACTTATCTTTCGAGGAATCTTCGGCGAGTTTGAAATTTTGACGGAAAATCGATTCGGACATTTCGGAAAAGAACGTAAATTCGGATGGGCCAATTTGAAGGGATTTTTGGCCTCTTCTGTGAACTACTTGGCAAAAGGAACAAAATTGGAGCTCAATCAAAGAGGTTTGTTAAGAAGTCAGATTCCAAGAAAAAATGAAATAGAATTTGGAATTGAGGGAAATTCGTAGGTTTGAGTGGCTGTCTTATTTTGGTCTTCAATTGGATTTCAAATTGTGCAAGTTGGTGTTGAAATTGCCCTTGGATGACGAATTGATATTGTTGTGTGAAGTTGAGCTAAAAATATTTTGGTTTTAATTATCTTTTCCCTTCCCTTTTATTTTTACTTGGCCGAAGCCCCTCCACATTTCCCTCTCTCTCTCCGTTCAAAGCCACGCATGAAAGGCCCCCCCATGGTCTTCTTCTGCTTTCTTTCTTAGACTATTTGACTCATCCTTATCCCCTTTCCCCCCTTCCTTCGGTCTCTCCCTCTCTTTCTTCCATTTGTCTCGCGCTAGACCACCGACCCCTCCCCTCTTTTTCTTCATGGACGCCCCCTGCACCGAAGCCTCCTTGCTTCGGTTTCCATTTCCCCTGTAGCCCACTGAGCAGCTTAGGTCTTCTCTGCTGCCACATGTCGCCAACGCCATCACTCTCGGTCAATAATCCAGCAAATTCTTCCCCCCATGCTGACTTGCAGCTTGTCATCCCATCTCGCCTTCTTGTTGAGCAGCGACGCCACCGATTTAGCTGCCCCGTCTCCATCCGTCCACGGCTTCTTCAGCGAATCCACCGAAGCAACCGAGCGCCATTTTCCCTCGACGTCGCGTCCGTAGTTCTGCCATAGCCGCATCTTAACCGAGCCAAGCCACTAAGCCAAGCCACGGCTAGCCATGAGCGGAAACTCAGCTTGATCGTGGGCTTTGCGTGGCCGATTTCGCCCAGGTCCGGGCCCCTGATAGTGCCGCCGCTTTGGAGTTTATTGGCCATCATTGCATCGCCGTCGTCGTGGTTCAATCGGATTGCAAATCAAGTGAGTTTAACTCACTAATCCTTACTTAGTAAGTTAATAACGTTTAAGGGTTGATTAGTTTAGACTAAGTATGAATTATGTGGATAGTTAGAATAGATTAGCAATTTAATTAACTGTTATTGCATGTTAGGTAGTTAGAGTAGTGTATTTAGAGGCTAGACAAGTTCTAGTATTTATCTAGAGTGGTTTGGAAATTTTTCGGGCCCATCTCGGCTTTAAATTAGGCTTTTCCGGCCTAAGTATTTAATAATAAATTTTCGAAATTAATTAATTAATTAATTTTTAGAAATTAAACCGGGATAGCCGGTCATTGGAATTTTATACTGATTGTAGTGGTGTGATTTGTTTATTTAACTAACTGTTATTTTGTGCAAATTGAGTGTGATTTATGATTGTGGGGATTTATCCCAAAATTTGTTAATTTCAGTAATTAATTAAAAAAATTACCAGGCATCAGTTTATAACCCCAAGAATGTGTTTTTGGACTATGGAATGAGTGTGATTTTTTAAAGTGAAAATATTGTATTTTGGCTAAAGCTGATCGTGTACCCACACATGATAATTTTTATTGGGTATGATGAAAATGGTAATTTGGTTAGAGGGTCAAGATGATATACTATATTAGTCTACGGATTCTGATTTGTCAGTTTTGGGTGAGCAGTATACCGGTATAATATATTTGCATGAGGGCCATGATATATCAGCTTTGGGTGAGCAGTATACATTAGCAGCTTCTAGTGAGCATCATTAGTATACTATATCAACCTACACGCCTCGATATGTTAGCTTAGGGCTAGCAGTATACTCTGTGGTCAGCTTCTGGTGAGTAATAATTTATCAACTTTGGGTGAGTAATGCTATCTATTTTTAGCTTATGGTGAGCTATCTTGATTTGATAGGACCTTATAGATAACATTACGTGGTTTAACCGAGAAGTAGTCATGATGACATGGAATCGACTAGGTCGATTGATCGATGACTCAATTTGAGTTGATGCTTTGATGTGTTGAGATAGTTGGTTGAATATGCAAATTGTACTGACTTGCAGGAAGGATCTAAGGCTAGTGCTTGTGCTTAGGCAGCTATTGGGGCGTATTTTCTTCCTAGTTGGGGCTCAAGGAGTTGAACTTGCTGAGACGTCGTCTTACCCCGTTGTGGGGTAACATTTTTAGGTCCTTAGATGGCAGTTGAGGAGGACCCAAAGCTCCGAAGTTTGATGAGGAAGAGATCGAAGAATCGGCGAATGTGTCTGACTAGTGGGTCATAGGAAAGTTCCCATTTTATTGAGCTAATCTTTTGTAAACAACCTAGTATTGTGTATAAACCTAAAGTGTTTAAAAAGGCTTGTTTGGTTGTGATTTATCGTCGTGCTTTTCTATCACATCTTGTTGTTGTTTAGGGATTTATTATTCGCTTCCGCTTGCGCATTGTAAAATGAAATGGTCGGCAATGCGTTATGAGACGTCGCTATTTAATTGACTGCAGAGGGATGAGCACATGCTCAGAGGATCGGGGCGCGACACATTGGCCTCGCCGGATTAAGCAAGGGCTATCCTCGATGGCCTCTGCGAGCATTGGCCTTAAAGATCCACCCTCATTGGCCATCGTTAGGCCTTGTCGATTGGTAGAGAGAAGTAGATAAAAAAAGACAGAATGGAAAAAGGAAAGTAAAGAAAGTAAAATAAAGGGAAAAAATTCACAATTTTTTAAGAAAAGAATTACAAAAATCATCCATATCAGCATAGAGCTGGTCTACACACCAGTAATCTTCGGCCAAAATTAGCCAGAATATCTACATCAATAAATCATTAAAAAATATTGAATTGGTACCTGAACAATAGATTTATGACATTTTTGATAATTTTTCCCACTGTAATACTTGTGATGGGATTTTAACCATTTCAATCAAGAATAGAACAATAATTTGGTTTACGAGGTTGATACTGTTGGAGAAATTTTTTCAGAATATTTTGAAGTTGACAAAACGTTTCTATCAGTCTAGTCTGGATAATTGCAGACCTTCTATTTAGAGTCTGAAGACTTTCAGATCACCAGACTCAGCACTCAAGACTCAAGACTATTCTCATTGACAGTTGTTCTAATCCAGTGGCGAAGGCAATCCAGAGCCGAAGTATTTGGTTGAGGATTTAGTCATATCCTCTGGAGAAGATCTCTTGGCTGGATAAATATAACGGATTCTTTTATTCGTAATCTAGATCATTTGAAGATCCGATGGTCGACGAAATATTCTTGGAAGGTTCTATTCTTGGAAACCAAGATCCTGATTGTATGGGCGAATAGGATTGATGGGCTATCGTCAGGTTCCTTTAATAGCTCGAATGATCTTCTTAATTGATTCTGTCCAATGGGTAGATTGGAGGAATTCCTTTGGTAAGTGCCAATGGGTATGATGGCATAAAGGAATATAAAAGGAAGACGTTCTAGTTGCTTTAGTGAATGATCGATAGAGAAATTCCAGAGTCTAAAGCACCTTGATTATTAGTCGATACATTTTGAGCGAAATTGTATATACAAAGAGTGTCTATACTTAGTGAGACATTGAGCGAGTGTGGTAGATCATCTACACCGAGAAATTAAGGAAGAATAACGCTGTAACATCTCTTTGTTCATAGTGGAATCCAGCCAATAGGCTGTCAGTGCAGAAGAGTGGACGTAGGCTTGAAATAAGCCGAACCACTATAAACCGCGTGTTCAATTTTCTCTTCCATTCTCTCAGTCTTACTTAGATTATTGTTTGTCTCAAATCTATCCACTATCTCGTATTGTGCAATTACCGAGAAAAATCTTTTATATACCTATTCACCCCCCTCTAGGTACTTATACTAGCTATATCATATACAAGGCGTGGCTAAAGTTGATTTAACAATATAAACCTCCAATGACAAGTGAGATTGAGATTGTTGGGGAAATAGTTGAAAAAAGTGTTAAAAAAAGAGGTGTTCTTGGATGTTCGCGTGTCCTTCTCTTGTCTTGGAGCACCTTGAATATTGCGAACTGAGAGTCGCTAGTTAGTAGAACCCTATTTCTTTGGATCTTCTCAAATCCTTACTTTTGTAATCTAAAAAATGAATATGATTGAATCTTATATCAAACTAGTGTCTTCATTAATCGATTTAGGAAAATCTAGATTGATTGGACACCTAGTATATAACGTATAGGTTTAGGGGTTTAGTC
Source organism: Eucalyptus sideroxylon x Eucalyptus melliodora (assembly GCA_016097485.1). NCBI lineage: Eukaryota > Viridiplantae > Streptophyta > Magnoliopsida > Myrtales > Myrtaceae > Eucalyptus > Eucalyptus sideroxylon x Eucalyptus melliodora. Next base: position 20,368,332 of record CM027827.1, read on the forward strand.
ACATGTGAGACAAATTAGCATACACAGAGGTGGTGACCCTATTTCAATGTAATTGTGGAGTCTAATAGAGGAAAGTAAATTTTAAAGCAAATAGGCGTTTTACTTTTAATTTTGTATGCCCTAAACTGTTTTTATATATTGAGGTAATATCTCTTGTAACTTGTAACTTGATACTCTGATATTGATAGAGAAGAGATTACCTAGTGTGATATTATGATTTTCCCATTCTGATTTTTGATAGGGTATTCCACATAAAAAATTGCTTGTCTTCTTCGATCATTATGCTCTTTTACATTTCATGCTTCTAACAACTGGCATTAGAGCTTGGCTAGGAGGAATAGTGGGTGCAACAAAGATGGATGAAAAGAAGATGAAGATCGATTGGTTTGACGACAACGAATTCTGTTTCTGGAAAATGCAAATCGAGGATTTGCTGTATCAAAAGAACCCGCATAAGCCTTTGTTAGGAAAGAAATTAAATTTGACACAAAAAAAAAAAGACGATTGAGAATTGTTAGAGTGACTAGCCCCAGGTGTGATTCGTTTGATGTTGGCGTGGAATGTTGTCTTTAATATGCTAATGAGAAGACAATAACGGATTTGATGATGGCTTTGTCCAACATGTAGGACAAAGCTCTTTATGTTAAATAAGGTATATCTAACATGTCGTCTATTCAATTTGAAGATGTATGAAGGTGCTTATGTGACGGATTAGATCAACATATTCAACATGATCACGACTCAATTGAATTCAATGGAAATCAAATTTATTGACAAGGTAAAAGCTTTAATTCCATTAAAACGTGAAAAGTTAAGAAAAGCCACCTAGATACTTCTACGGAACAAGTGTTCTAAATAAGAAAATGAGATGAAAGTGTCCTCTTTTGGTGGCTGACCGTCGATTATTACGTGGATACACTTATTGACAGTAGAATCCGCGGACAAGGGTTTAGAATAAAACTCCCACACACAATCAGTGGTAGAAGAAAAAGTTCTTTTTTTACGAATAGATATAACACTTGCTCTATTCGCACCAAATGGAGTCATTAGCTCATGCTCCTGCATATTTTTAAATGAGAGAGCCGTTTTCTATTATTGATGCACGAATTCATCGCGCCAAATGGTCATTATCTCTCACTTTGCATAGGTTCCTTAGAACAATTTCATTTCTTCTGCCTTCTAGTATCTCCAAATTTCAGGAAAATTTACCAAAACAGTCCTAAATGTATTGCAATTTTTCCAATTCAATCATAAACATTTCTTTTACTAACTCAGTCCTAAATTTTTCGCAGTTGTGTAAATTTAGTCCATTCGGCCAAATTTGGCCAGTCAACAATGATGTGGCCGCCCAGTCAACAATGATGTGGCCGCCCGGTCACACTAACATTGCAATTATTTAATAATATATATTTTTTTTCAGATTTGTTAATATTTTTTTCCTTTTTCTTTCTTGCTCTTCTTCTAGTCGATCATCGGACAGACAAGAAGAAGAAGAAGAAAAGAAAAGGAAAAAAAGAAAAAAAATTAATAAAAATTCAAATAAAATAAAATCTTATTAAAAAAATTACCATGTCACGGCCATTGGATGGATAACGCCAGTTAGCATCCATGTCAACGTTGGTTGGCTAAATTTGGCTAGATGGATTGAATTGATATCATTATAAAAGGCTTATGGCTGAATTGGCAAAAAAAAAATGTTTAAAATTGAATTGGAAAAATTGCAATAAATTTAGAATTCTTTTGGTAATTTTCCCCCAATTTTCGACGTTTACACACCATTGTTTTGTTAATTTCATAGAAATGGTTGAGATTCTTAATGATTCAAAGAGTCAATGTCAAATAATGATGAAATCTCAAATTATATAAACCAAAATGCTAAATGTAAAAGCCATACGATATGAGTACATCATTGATTTAGAGCATGTAGAAGCTCCATTCATTTTATGGAAAATGTAGTGTTTTTGAAAAGTGTTTTTCAGGAAGCCATTTCCCAAGAAAATAATAATATTTTCTGGTATTCGGCTGAAACCAGAAATCGAAGTGGAAAATATTTTCTCCTGTTCAGTATTTGATTTGATTTTCCTCCATAAACTTCTTTTGATCATTTTTTTGTTTTTACTTTTATTTTAGTTTTCTATTCTTTTGTATTTTGTATTTTTATTTTCTTTTTTACCTTTTTTTCTTTTCCTCAACTAGTCACCGATCGTTGGTTGTCGGCCATACCAGCAGCCGTCAATCTGCAAGGCGTGAGCCTCATCGCCTCCTAGTGGCGCTTGAGCATTGCCAATCTGGCGAGGCTCGAGCCTCACGGCCTTTGTCGACGCTCAAGCATCGCCGATCTGTGAGGCGTGAGAGTCACTACCTCCTTGTAGCGCTCGAGTGTCACCGATCTACGAGGTCCAAGCCTCATCGTCCTCTAGTGACGCTCGAGCTTGCCCGTGGTCGGCGATTGGCCAAAGAAAAAGAAGAAGAAGTGAAAAAGAAAGAAAAGAAAAGACAAAGAATATACAAATCATTTTTTTAAAAAAAAGAAAAATAATAAAGAAAAATAAAAAGAAAAGATGTTTAGTCAAAGAAAGTGAAGTGAAAAGAATATGGAAAATGTTTTCCCCTTTTTCAAAAGTGGAAAACATTTTTCCCTATTTTACAAGATTTTTTTTTCCGTTGATGGATAATATTTTCCTTGATTAGTTCATTTTTTGTGAAACAAATGCTGGAAATCTCGAAATAAGTTTCCTATAAGTTATTTTTTGTGAAACAAATGGAACTTATATAGGAAAATAAAGATGATGAGTGCTTGAAGTTAAGATTTAACGACAGCCTCAAATGGATTGGCACATTTTGTTTTTCTTTTTTGATCAAAAGAAAGATTTGATTCATTTCTCATACTAATATTGGAGAGATACATAAAAGGTTTTTAAATCTAGCAAATTCCAAATAATTGCAGAACAAAGCAAATGCCAGAATGCAAATAACAAAGCACAATCTGCATCTAGAGGCACACTCTCATCCTTCAAGAGCAGATCTGGCGCTATAAACTTCAGCAACTGATTACCAGATATGGTGATGAGCACATACCGAGATTTCCCACTTCATTTTGAACGGCTTGCGATGTGTATTTAGATTCAACCTCTTCATTACTGTGACTGTGTAGAGACCAACATCAATATGTTGAAAGAACATAGATCAAATACTTGTAATGGACTCCCAAATCTATATGCAACTCTAGTTCAAGAAAGTAAAACCCTAAGATCTAGACAAAAATCTAAATTGGGTGAGGAAAAATGGCCTAATCTTGGAGAGGTTGTATAGTGATGTCACGAACATTTTATTTGGTAGTTGTCAATGGAATAAATGGTTGACTAGTTGTAGAAATTTATTCATACACACAAACTCCCAAACCAGATCAGGAGAGAACTACTAGGGATTATCCCAATAGCTACCGTTCTCACTTTGAAAGGGTTAGGTGGATAGTTTGAATAGCCACCTACTTGAAGGACAAGGGTTGAGATGTGTGAGTGAAGAAGTAGGGATTTGCAATCTATGCACAGCACATATCATAGACAGTGGCTTATTTATGGAGATGGCAAGACAAAAAAAAAAAAAAAAAGATCAGGAGAGAGAAGAAATAGATAATCAAAGCAAAGAAAAAAAAAATCAAATACTAAGTAGGCTTTCAACTTTAGAAACTGAAGTTGAGAGCTTACGAGAGAGCCTGAAAGAGGGAAGACCTTTTAGGAGACGTGGGGGTTTGCCCAGAGAGAGAGAGAGAGAGAGAGAGAGAGAGAGAGAGAGAGAGAGGAAACCTTAAGGCAATTGGCACATTAACTATCGCCATAATCTGATGTGCTATTGGTCGGACATGTAAAATATGAGAAAAGACCAAGGAACACCTTAAGGCAATTGGCACATTAACTATCGCCATAATCTGATGTGCTATTGGTCGGACATGTAAAATATGAGAAAGGACCAAGGAACACCTTAAGGCAATTGGCACATTAACTATCGCCATAATCTGATGTGCTATTGGTCGGACATGTAAAATATGAGAAAGGACCAAGGAACAATGAAGAGCTTATCAAGAAGTGTTTGGTCCCACCATAAATAAAGGAACCTCTGTTTATTTTGTGAAAAAATGAATGATTTAAAAAATATTTTCTTAAAAATAATGGTTGGAAATAATTAGTCAATGAAAAATATTCTTATTATCGATAACAATTTATCTCTAACATGTTTTTTTTTTTTTTTGGTAAAGAATTTATCTCTAACATTTTTGTAGATGATAAAAATATTTTTTGTTCATTCAATTTTATAAGCGATGCAAATGATTATTTTTAGGAAAATGTTATTAAATTCATTCATTTACCGTGAAATAAACAGAACTAATAGTACTTCTAATGTCCAATGTCTAAGTTAGGACTCAAACTCCAAATCATTATGATAGGTAGCAGATATAGGTACGAAGTTAGAGAACCGAGAAGGGAGAGTGACTTACTAGGGTTTTAAAAAACTTACTCACATTCTGATATTCTGATATTTAAACAAAGCCTTAAGAACTTCTAATAATCGTAGCGACTCTTATTTAAGGAGTAAACGGCAGAAAATACAATGACACCATCCGGCTTTATGATAGCCTCATCGATCCATGCCGACAAATCGGAATAGTTTACTGACATTATCATTGTGCGTGAGTTATTCCGGAATGAGAAAGTTTACTTAGTACAATATTAAGCAACAAGCACACGCTGAGTGCTAAAACCTCATGCCGCTACCTTCCGATTTAGTCCCTTGTTGCTTCGCATGGCCGAGAGCACCAGCAGGCGGAACCCGTTCTGGAGGCTTGCTTCCCATGCTTTCTCTATGTCGAACATCATGCTTCCGCACTCGTTCACATTCCATCCTTCTAATGCATGCACTATCCCTGCTACTCGCCAAGCACTCATCACCCTTCTCGGCAACCAATTCTACAGACGAATAACTTGCAGTTAATTGGATACTGCGAAATAATTTCACATGCCATTTGCGCATTAAAAATGGTCAGTTTTTCTTACTTAGTGTCTACGCATGCATGGGTGCAAGGGTGGCAAAATGGGTCCATGACTCACATTCCAACTCATAATATGTATTATTGGGTTGCACGTGGGTTACAAAGATATAAAGACCCAATTAAAATTGGTCAAAAAGTTTTAAGCTGAATTATATGGGTCGAAAATGGATTAGAATGTCTAATGCATTTTCAAACCATTTTCAATATGAAGTAATTAATCTAACACAAACCTTCCTCAACTTATACAATAGATCTACTACCTTTTCAGTTTCCTTTTTTTTTCCCCCTTCTCTTTCTTTTTCTGTCTTCTTCATTGGTTGGTCGTTGGCCACAGCAGCGGCTAGCGACTGATCAAAGGCAAGCTCGAGCCTTGCTAGCTCTATAAATTCCGATGAGGTCAAACTTGGCCTCACCTCCCTCGACATTGGGCATGCTTGAGCCCTACCCAATTTGGCAACTTGTAGGCGAGGCTCGAGCTTGGCCTAATTCACCGAATCTGGTGAGGCCCCAGCTCGCTTGACACCGACGAGCTCAAGCTTTGTTGGCATCGGGCGAGCTTGAGCCTCGCTGGCATTGGGCGAGTTCAGCCTACTTGATTAGGCGAGCTGGAGCCTCGCCACAGTTTAGCGAGACTCAAGCTAGCCTGCTACCACCATGGCCGGTGAACGACCAATGAGGAAGAAAAAGAAAAGGAAAGAAAAGAAAAAGAATGAAAATAAAAATAAATAAAATTTAAAAATATATAATAAAAAAATTATTGAAAGGGGTGCATGTGTAAAAGTTTTTTCTTATTAAATAGTGGAAAATATCTTAGAGTTTATTTTTAGGTTTTAGCCGAATATTGGAAAATATGATTATTTTCTTGAAAAATGGTTTTCCTAGAATATTAATGTGTTTTGATGATATGGGTTAAGTCATGTATGGGTCGGGTTGGGCGTGGATTATTAAATTTACATTGTATGACAATGGGTTAATATGGGTTGGGTCGAACCCATCCGTTTGATAGGCTTAAGTGTGATGTCAATTTAATGGGAGATCAATGGCCTTATTCTATTTGAAATATATCATGTGTGTGTCACCTAGAATTAGGTCATCCCTTGCACATCATCTAGTCCTTGCATGATTAGGATCATTTAAATGCGTGGCATATTATGATAGTTTCATTTAATATTTACCCGTCATTAGATTAGGTCATTTAATTAATGTTGCATGACTATAGTCTACACATTATGTTTATTTAAGTGTATGTCACATGTCATGTTAGCATAGATATATTTTTTGTGCATCATTGCAATGTATTGCTCATAGCTTAGGTTTATTAAATAAGAGAAAATTCTAAAAAAAGATTGAGTAACTATGTGTTAATTAGAAATCATATTTAGAACTGTTGATGTGAATTTTGAGCTAACATTGTTGATGCTTTAATTGTTATAAGGTAATTCTTGCAATTTATTTATTATTTTATTAGGTGTTAAATTGGTGGTTTGTGCAGCCGCATGATCATATCACAGGTTAAGAAAATAAATTAAAATCAATTCATGCTCCCTGCAAAACATTTTTTCAGAATAAAAGAGAAACGGTACCAAAAGGCATTAGAAAAACTTACTATCTCTATTTTGTAGGAGTAAAGTAAATCTTCTGTTACTTTACTTGGGTTTGTAATTGACCCATCAAAGAATATATTAATGGCGATTCCTAATTGAAAAATCATTTACATGTTAAAAAACTTGAACCCTAAGTCGTGAATTGATACAGGTTTGAGAGAGCCTAAACTGAGTTTAGACTTAGTAATTAATTAGTCAAATCGTAGATGGTGCCCTCGAGGTTAGGTCGCAACAGCAGTAGCTTATAAAATAGATATAGGAGAGGACAAGACAAATAATAATAAAAAAAAAAGATTAGGAGAGAGAAAAAAAAAGATAATCCAAGCAAGGAAAAGAAAATCAAATACTAAGTAGGCTTTCACCTTTAGAAGCTGAAGTTGAGAGCTTACGAGAGAGCTTGAAAGAGGGAAGAGTTTTTAGAGATGAGGGAGGGGGAGGGTGAGAGAGAGAGGGACGAAACATTAGGGGGCAACAAAAGGTCCAATTGGCACATTAACTATCATAATTAGATGTACTATTCGTCAGACATGTAAAATATGAGAAAGGGCCAAGGAATAATGAGCAGCTCATTAAGAAGTACTTAGGGGGGCGTTTGGTTCAGCTTTGCAAATGGACTTTGGATGTAATGCAAATGCTGGAAGTAAAAGTTATTTGAGGAAATACAAATTGTGTTTAGTTAAAACCTCTTTGCAAATAGACTTTGAGTTGAATGTGTGTTTGGCAAAAAACTTTTGCATTGGGCTTTGGATATCTTAAATATATATATATATTTGAAAAATGGCCAAACTCTTTGCCAGATTGGCAAAAGGCTATGGCCACTGGCGAGCCAGATTTGGCTTTGACGGTAGTTGGTTGAGGTCGCGCGATCTAGCCGATGGCCATTGGAGGTCACATGACCTAGGGTGACCCTAGGCAAGGGTCGCGCAACCCAAGTGTTCACCGCTTGAGGTCACAAGACCTAGATGGTGGCCACCTGGGTCGCACACCGCCTAGGCCGCTTGAGGTCGTGCAACCTCTGGTGGCCCTCGGTTGTGTCGTGCAACCTTGGCCGAAGGTCGCTCGACATTGGGCAACCTTAATCGACGGCCACTGGCACCAGATTTGGCTTGTCGGTGGCCATAGCCCTTCGCCGGTTCAGCGAAGGGTTTGGTCCTCTTTTAATTAGCAAAAAAAAAAAAACTAATGAAAGACGGGATTGGAATTTTGAAAAATTGATGAAGGTAGTTTTGGAAAAAAAAATGAGTTCTAGCATTTAACTAAATGTTGAAAGCCCAAAGCTAGTCCCTATTAGTATTGGGTTTTCAGCATTCCCAATGCTAACTTTGAAGTGAAAGCTCCTTCAAAATAAGTGCTAAACGGTCTAGTATTTCCCCGAGCGCTTTGGAGGCTGAAAGCCCCTTGGTCCCATAATAAGTGAAGGAATATCTATTTATTTTGTCAAAAATGAATGATTCAACAAATAAAATTTAAAAAATAATCGTTTGAAATAATTAGTCAATGAAAATGTTTTTATTATCAATGACAATTTATGTCAAACATTTTTGTGGATGGTAAAAATATTTTTCGTTTATTCAATTTTATAAGCGATATAAACAATTATTTTTAGGAAAATATTATTAAATTTATTCATTTACCGCGAAACAAACGGAGTTAATAGTACTTACTTCCAATGTCCAATGTGTAAGTTAGGACTCAAACTCCAGATCATTACCATAGCTAGCAGATCTAGATACGAAGTTAGAGAACCGAGAAGGGAGAGAGACTTACTCGGGTTTTAAAAAACTTAAACCACAATATGATATTCTGATATCCAAACAAAGCCTTAAGAACTTATAATAAGCCTAGCGACTCTTATTTATGGAATAAACGGCAGAAAATACAATGACACCATCCGGCTTTATGATAGCCTTGTCAATCGACGCCAACAAATCGGAATAGTTTACTGACATTATTATTGTACGTGATTTATTTTGGAATGAGAATGTTTACGTAGTACAATATTAAGCAACAAGCGCACGCTGAGTGCTAAAACCTCATGCCACTACTTTCCGATTTAGTCCCTTGTTGCTTCACATGGCCGAGAGCCCCAGCGGGCGGAACCCGTGCTGGAGGCTTGCTTCCCATGCTTTCTCTATGTCGAACATCATGCTTCCGCACTCGTTCACGTTCCATCCTTCTAACGCATGCACTATTCCTGCTACTCGCCAAGCACTCATCACCCTTCTCGGCAGCCAATTCTGCAAACGAATAACTTGGAGTTAATTGGACGCTGCGAAATAATTTCACATGCCATTCGCGCATTAAAAATGGTTAGTTTCTCTTACTTGGTGTCTACGCATGCGTGGGTGTGACGTCGATTCAAAGGCAGAGATCAGTGGCCTTATTCTACTTGAAAAAACAAACCAAGGTGACCTACCATTTTGTTTAGCGATCAATATCTTCAAACAACTACGAAGTTTCCCATCTTTCTTGTTCAGACAATATAAAAGTTATGGTTAGCCTTGCATGATAAATTAATACATGATCTTGTTCACCGCATATGATCAAGTACTAAGTTAACATTTTTCTTGTTTGGACAATATACAACTCATGGTTAGTCTCGCATGATAGACTAATGCATGTTTTTGTTTGCCATGTCATCAAGTTCTAATGAAGTCACCACTAATCGGAATGAGTTCAACAGAGCTAAAATCTTTGTAGCCTTTTGTTTTGTGCGGCAAATATAAACGGAGGACTAAAAGTTGAGAGTTAAATGATGAGTAATGTATGATTGGAATCTACCAGTGAGATAGCCTCGCAACATACCTTGTGAACTTACATGCTTCTAGTTTGCCATCCCCATTCTAAAACACAATGTAACTCCATAATACATAATTCCGTCGACAGAATTGAGCAAACTAACCTCACAAGAGTCCAAATTATTGAACGACTTGGGAGCGATCATCGCTGGAGTGCCGTGGTAAAGACAATCCTTGCGGATTTGCTTTGGAGGGAATTGAGAAAAGGGTATGAACAACGTTCCCTTGGGTGCCTTTTTCTGTTCTTCTTCGGCAAGTTCATCTCCTACCAACCATATCTGCAACTAATATTTTATTAATATCGTTCTTACATAAATTACAAGTTGGTTATCTTCAAAAACTGCCTCGTCAAATACCTCAAGTCTCACCCAAAAAAGAAAAAAAATACCTTTTGAGAAAAAGTTCTTGAATGAATCAAATTGCCTCCTTCCTTTCCATTAAGACTCCTTTTGAGCTTCTCATGCTCGTCCTTAGAAGCCACATTTACCTGCCATATTTCTTGCATCAATTGGATGAAAAAAGAGGCGCATATAACTATATATTGATTGCGGACATGCAATCCTTTTAAGAAAAATGCCCTGCATCACTTTTATTTTACTAAATCAAATCAAGGAAAAATAATCTCATTAAAAATAAGGGCGGCACTATTTCCACCCTCTAAATGACTAAATCCATCCTCACTTACACTAAAAAGACAAAACTGCCATAAATCTTTTAATTGCAGTTTTAGCTAATGGCCCCACTCCTTTTTATTTATTTATTATTTCTTCCTTTTTCTATTTAGGATAGTTACCATAATTAAGAATTTCACATATTTTTTCTTGCATAAATATTCTTATAATGTTTCACATCTCCATGTAAAATTATAATGCTAATAGTATGGAAAAAAAACATTATTTGATATAATATAAAATTAAAAAATCTCTTCTTCATCATTACTTTTATAACAGTCTATCTATTTTTTGCTCCTCTTATATTAAAGCTCACTTTCTTGGTAAATTTTTTATTAATTTCATTAGTCTAAAATATATATCAACTCTCCTTATTTACTATATCAAATAATTTATATTTTTTCCTTACCTTATTGGCGAGATACTTTTATAGAGAACATGTAAGAAGTTAGAGAAATATCTAAGAACACACTAAAAACATTATGCACAATTAGATATCTAAATATTTTTTCATAAACAATTTATCGATGATATTAATTTTTTCACTAGCATTTCAAAAAAAAAAAAAAAAAAAACTACTTTATGCAATGTTTTGATTTAATTAAATTTCACCCACTTAACAATGTATCCATAAATCTAATCGACAATGTAGAAAAGAATTCTTGGAAATTTCTCTTTTTACCAAACAAATTTTTATGAAAGTAATACTGACAATAAAAAAAGAAGAAGAAAAGACAGTGCCTCTAACTTACATGGAATATCTATAATAATCAAAATCTAAACACATGAAATTCTTAATTATGGTTGGTAGATCTTACATAGATATAGAAACACTTAAAAAAAGGAATGTAAATAAATTTGGGACCGCCAATTTAAATTGAACTAAGTGATAGATGGTAATTTTGTCTTTTTGGTGAAAATTGGGTGGATTTAGTTATGTAGGGGTGGAAATATCACCACCCAATAATAAAGAAAGGTGTAAAATAAAATCAAAATGATTTTATATAAAAAAAAAGGACTGAGCACCTGGATACCCCTTGCGCATAAAGCATGGGCAATGGCATAAGCAAGCTTGTTAAGATTGCCTCTGAGGAGAACTTGGCTTGTCCCTTTGGGAATGCTGCGAAGCACAACTGCCACTGCCAGGCTACTCCCATCCACCAACTTAGTCCTCAAATCTCTGTGCTTTTGAATAAAAAATTCACCATGCCCATTCAGTTTCTCTCCCTAAAAGGGAAAAATAGCCACAAAAAAAAAAAAAAAAAAAGAGTTGGAATCAATAAGCACAATAATTTGGCTAAAATAGATACCCCAATGACAGAATTTTGAGTGTAAATTGAAAAATTTGATCGGGCTCCCTCTAATTCTCGATGACATATAATTAGATTAGCATTTATATTGGAGGGTTGCCTAGGAAAGGAAATTCTTGCCTGATTGAGAAGACCCAAAGTCAGAACCTTGACTCCTTTCTGGTTAGCATCCAGTATAGCTTCTTCTATCAGGGCATTAATGGCTTCTGTTCGCCATGGTAATCGATACTACAAGAAAATGAAGAACATGAAACTGAGTTGACACACAGATGGACATGCATATGTCCTGGGGAAAATAGAAGACCAATAAACTCAAATCGTTTAGTCAACACCCGCTTGAGATGTTTTGAACCATCCGATATTTGTTAGTAGGTTACATGGCCAAAGAACCCAGACCATCGCCCCATGGTTTTATGTGCAGATTTCTTAGTGGAATGAGATTTTCTTAGTGGCATGACAGGGCGGGATGGGGCTGAAGGATCAGTCCTCGTATCAGTTCCGCTCCCTCAGCCTGTCTCCCATCCCTGTTCCATCCAAAGGCAAACGGGCTGGCCGTCCCCAAGTTGGGAGCATTGCCAGTCTCCCGTTAGGATGTTTTGCCTATCTTCAACATTGCAATACCGTAACAAGGTAGTTCATCAAAATTCATGCCCCTAGAAACAACAAGAGAAGTAAACACCAAGTTTGGAAACAAAACAAATTCTTGTCTTGGTTCTTACATGGACATTGTATCTTGGAATCACCCAAGATTGCAACTTGAGTTTCTTGAAGGCATTCCTCTCCAAGACGAAAGAGTGGCCGTTGATCCAAGTCCACACCACCGAGACGAGTGTGAGTGGCCACATGATCCACAAGTGCTGCTTGGGTGAGTAAGGTCGAGATGCGAGGGAGGCAAATCCCAGCCGCAGATGATAGATGGACTCCGGTGTTGTCATGTGCGTTAGATGCACCACGTCTGGCGAATCTTCCGCTTTTTGAAGAGACGTCTCGTACGTGACATTTGTTGACTCATCCATCGTTCCGTATATGTAGTCATAGATAGGCATGAAAAGGCTGTAGTTTGTTCGGAATTGGGTGTGGTGCAAGGAATGAAACCTGTCGATAGGCCATGACTCATGAATATGAACTGAAAATTATGTGGCCAACAAGCGCTTGTATTGATCAAAACATCAAATGAACCGTGCATGAATTTCTGCTTATGTCTTTTACTCATGCTCAACTACTTTTGATATTTCCCTTTCCCTTTTCTTTAGCCAAAATGTCATTTTCCAAACAAAAACAGCCGTTAATTTCCCCATCTTTCACCGAGAATCATATGTATCTCACATATACACACATATATATTATATTAGCTTATTTTCTTCAATTTTGCGTAAATAATTTTGTAAACACTTTTTACCTTTAATGCTTATAATGGCGTGGAAACAATATGAGAGAGAGAGAGAGAGAGAGAGAGAGAGAGAACAATTAAATAAAAACAATTACCGCATTGTGGACTTACGATGGAGTGTACATTAAGTACTTGAGAGGTGGAAAGATGGTGAAGAGCCTACTGGGGATGAGCTCGAAGTTGCAGTGACCCATGTTGTTCATGAAATCAATGTATGTGGTGTACAAGACGATCGATGCGATTGAAGCAGTTCTCGTGAACACTGTCGTGTACATGGGTATTGCAAATAGCATTGCATACACTATGTGTTCCGCGAAAGGATGAACTATGGCTACAAAAAGAAAATAAAAGAAATAAAAAGAAATAAATGATAAAAAATCAAAGTTTGCCTAACTGTATCATGAAATCAAAATTTAAACAATAAAAGCAAGACTATGTTGGCTATCTAATCACAATGAGTCATTTGGTCCCTACTAAGTACCATGCGTGACAATTCTCCTAGACGATAGGTAGCTACCCGTCTTTACTAAAAGAAGCCTGACATAGAGCCCAATCCGATCGGATTTTGTAAATTATCTTAGTATACCTAACTTGTGTAAAAAGATGTTGTAGTGGATTGTTGGTCTGGGATTATCGACGCATTTTCATTGGGAAAATTATCAAAAAAGTCCTAAATTTATTGTGTGTCAATTCAATCATAAACTTATTTTTTGATCAATTGAGTCATAAACCTTTTACAATTATTTCTAATAAGTCCATCCAGCCAAAATTGGCTGGCCGGCATTGACGTGACAGCCGGCCGGTGCTGGTGAGCTTGTTTTAATAATATATTGTTTTTAAAAAAAATTTCCCTCCTCCCTCCTCCTTCCTCCCTCCTCCTTCCTTTGGCTTTGGTCGGGTGAGCCCCCCTTGCCGGATTTGGCGAGGGCTCGCCTCGCCTGGCGACCCCGAGGCGAGCCCTCACCAGATTCGACAAGGTTTCAACAAGCCCCCTCACTAGATTTGGCAAGGGCTCGCCTTGCGGTCACCGTGAGGCCAGCCCTCGCCAGATTTGGTGGGGGCTCGCCCCGTCGTTGTTGGGCGCGAGCTCGTCGACTGGCCAAGTGAGCCCATTGGATCACCTCAGTTTGGTGATCGGCCAGGCTAGCCAGTCGCCGGAGCCAAAGGAAGGAGGAGGCAAGAGGCAGGAGGGAGGAAGAGGGAGAAGGGAAAAAAAAAGAGGAAAAAGGAAAAATGAAAAAGGAAAAAGGAAAAAGGAAAAAAAGAAGATAAAAAGATAAATGATTTTTTTAAATAAAATATTATTAAAAAAAGCTCCCTAGTGCCGACCGGCTGCCACGTTAGTGCTGGCTGCCCAATTTCAGTCGAATGGACTGATCGGGAATAATTGTAAAATGTTTAGGTTTCAATTAATCAAAAAAATAAGTTTATGGCTGAATTGGCACAATTACAATAGGTTTAGGACTTTTTTTTGTAATTTTCCCCATTTTTATCATAGAAGACACGATTACACTTTCAAAGACAAAACTATCAAGGTTTGACAAGTCTTTTAATTGCATAATAGACTAAATGAAATAATGTTAAATTAAATGTGATGTAAAGCATAACTTACATGAGATGGGCTCGGTGACAATGGAGGCGTGGTGGTGGGAGTGATAGCGAGAGTAGAGAAAATGATGGTGTAGGGCTCGATGAAACCAGTAATAGAGATATTCCACGACCAAGGCATGAATCAGAACGGTGATAATCACACCGTCTGTTTTCCAAAGTGGCAAGTGAGAGGCTTGAGGGATTGTCCAGCGAGTCATGTATAATATAATTGCAGTGAGCAAAATCTGGTCGTCCCTGCATAGAAAGACAGAAGGAAAAAAGAAATTCACCTTAAAAATGAGTAAGAACTAACTAAACTATGATGGCCCTTAGTCACTACGTCCTAATTATGCCGTGTTATTGATCAAGAAGATAGGGCATCATATGATACAATCATACAAGGGTGTACTTAAATTATCTGAATAACCACTGTGCACAGAGGTCCCGCTCGTTTAAACATACATCCTAGAGAGTGAGTTTGACCGGCTACTGTTCATATGTAAACTTGACCACCTATTAATCTCGGTCGGAGCAACATTAGTCAATGCATAGCTTCATTGAACAGAAAATACAATAATGATCTGCAACACAGAGAGAGAGAGAGAGAGAGAGAGACCAGTTGCTTTCTCGGTCCACCTGCTCGAACTCGATGCCTCTGTCAAGGATCCGGTTGTTGCCTTTGGCAGTTCGGTGGCGAGAAAGGGAGATCCAAATCTGATTGTGAATTATCCTCTCTAGAATAAATGGGAGTATAAGGAAGTAGCTGAAGTCCCTCTCGCCAGGCCCTTTCGCAATAAATTGGTATGTGCCGTGAGCCATCCATGGCGCCAAAATCACGTACTGTTGAAGGGGAACGTTTCACACGAGAATCAAAAGGATAGTGAGCGACGAAAAGTGACTGCGAAACTCACAAGTGCATACATGTACATCTCTCATTTAAATAAATTTGGGAGATTATTAGTTGATATTATTTGATTGTGTGACGAGTGTGTGTCAATAGTTATCCAATTAATAGATTGAACCAGATATGAATATTGTCCTAAGATACTTCTTGCATGATATATAATTTGTATATGTTGGAACTAGTGTGCTATTTTCCATAGTTATCGGAACTACAGCTATCTGTTCTATTTTATAGATAGTTGAAACCTCAATTTTTGTTATCTCACTCGTAAACTGATTTCCATTGTCTCCCTCGTAAAACTTATTTTGTAATAACATATTCTTGATACGATGAACCCAAGCACTACCAAAATAAAAAAAAAAATTGTCCGAAAATAGATTGTGCATACAAAATGCATGTACACAACTCTAACATCTGGCAATTAATGTGGCATCATGAAGAGCGACTCGAGCCGACCATTTGACAAAATTCTACATTCACCAACCTTAGGCAATGTTTTTTAAGCCGGCCCAGAAACATGAATTAAAAGCGCAGTATACCTTGAAGCTCCCCAGAGGCTTCCATGGCCAGTCGGTGAGAATTCCTGGTTTGGAAGCCATTCCTTCTTCTCTGCTTTTTGCCAGACTATTCTTTTAGTGAGCACGAGACCCTTTGTGCTAGAATTGGACATGCCCGGCATCTCTTATAGAACTTCTTCTCTTGCTTTAAGTGCGTCCCACCCACCACAGGCACGTTTATGGTCCATCAACCAACGCTCCGAGATAGGACTAGACCAACCCGGTCGGTGATGGGCCGTCCAACCGGCGGTGTTCAGCGTGATTTTGTTAAAATTTGTTATTTTCTTTTTTTTTTTTTTAAAGAAATTTTTCTCGTAAAGTCTGTATATCTCCCCATCCCTAAAATTACAACATGTGGATTAGTTTGCTTGCTCAAGTTGAAGTGTTGTCCGTCATCGATCACGATGCACGAAGGATCATCAGAGTTTTCGAAACTTGATTTTAGTGTCACAACAGCTAATATGATTGATAGATTAAATTGCAGCACAATTTTCTAGAAGGAACGTGGGATTTTGTTTAGATCAATTGCAAGTATTATAAAAAGGATTTTGTTGATAAGGGCATAAAGGGCACTAATAAGAAACTAGGGAGTGTGTTTTCTAATGTACAGCCGCTAATGTTATGTGTAATTCATCGGTCTAAAAGCCAATTGTTTTAAATGAAACATGATTAATAAGTTTCTTTTGAATGTTCAGTACCATCGTCCTTATTTATTTATTTATTTTGGTTGAAAAAAATTATATTTATTACTCAAAAAGACATAAGAGAAGTATATTAGTTTTTCATGGCAAAGCAAATCAAAGTAGAGTAAATGCAAGAATACTACAAAATAGGTTTAAGTATACACTCGTTCAATAAGAATGGATTTATCAAGCAATATAATTAACAATCAGTTACTTGATTTCATATCATTGTTAGTGATAAGCACATGCTAGAAATTCTTTATCCAATAACTATGGTGTTGTTAGTTGGTGGTGCGCGTTTAGGTTTGGTCTCTTCTACACCATTGCCATAAGGAGACAATTAAAATAGGTTAAATAAACACAAATCTAACTTTTGAAAGAACAAATCTTCTTAGTTTAGCGAAATATCAGAGCTTCCACGATTATCATTGAAACGGGAGGCGTAGAATCTGTATATGGATAAAGCATGAGGGTATTGAATCTTTGAAAAAATTATTAAATTGCCAAATCTAAGTTGGGAGAAAAGAACTCCTAGGTCAAGAACTAGATTAGGAAAGTTCAAACTCTCAGATCTAGAACTAGACTGAAAAAAGAGAATTCCTAAATCTAGATCGGGATAGAAAAAAGAAGAAAGAAATAAGAAAACTCAAATAAAATTGATGACATAAGGAAATTTTGACCGCATCCAATTTGTCACTGTTTTATAACAATGATTTCATCTTTTTCTTTATTAACTTTCTCACTCGTTTGTCTAGAAAGGGAATCTTAAATCATGATAAACATACAAAAAAAGGAATGCTTTCTTTTCTTTCTATTTATTTGCTTGACTTTTAGATACGTATATTGTTCATGTTCCCTCCATTATAGAGGAAGATTTGTTATATTTTAGGAGAATATTGTTCCTGTTTCTTCTACACCATCACCGTACGGAGACAACCAAAACAAGTTGAATAAAAACCTATCTAACTTTAAGAAGAACAAATTTTTTATAGTTCAGCGAGACGCCAAAGTTCTTGTGATTACCATTGAAACTGGAGGTGGATAACCTATATGTGGATAGAGCATGAGATATTGAATCCCCGAAAACATTATTAAACTCCTATGTTTAAATCAGGAGAAAAGAACTCCTAAGTTTAGAACTAAATTAGGAAAGTTCAAACTCTCATATTTAAAACTAGATCGAGAGAAGATAACTTCTAATTTAAATTGAGAGAGAAGAAAGAAGAAGAAAAGAATAGGAAAACTCAAATAAAATCAAACAAATGGAAATTTTGACCATTGTTAATGTGTAACAGTTGTATAACGTCTGATTTGATTTATTTCTTTATTAACCATCTCATTTATTCGCCTAACAAGGGAATGTTTAAATCACCGTAAAAACATGCAAGAAAACAAAAAGTGCTATTTTTTTTTTTTTTCATTTATTTGCTGGATTTTTATATGGGGACATTGTTCCTGTTCCCTCTATTATAGAGGAAAGCTTATTTTCGTCTTTTCCCTCCAACAACGGTAACTATGTACGACTGCCAACTGGCCCTGAAAAGTATTGCTGTACGAACCGAATTTATGGATGCTTGACGGTGTGCTGATTTTTTTCTCCTTTTCCATGCGTTGCCGACTAAAACCATCCGGATCCTTTGAGGATGGCTAAGGATTTTCTCGTCCAAAGTTTATCATATGGGGGTGACTTGCATAATTTCCTTCTTCTATAATCTTTTGAGTCTAGATAGATTTGGGATTATAACCGACATATAGTGAAGTCAGATGGGATTGTTCATATTTAAAATGTATATGCCCACTCTTTAACCAAGGAAAAATCCCTAAAAATTCACAAGAGTTAGTACGTGCGTTGGAAGCAATGAAGAGTTTTTAGTGATAATCTACATGTTGAGAGATTACTATTAATTAAGTTTCATTGGTAATTTCAGTATCTAATCCTATAGTTATATGAAGAATAAGATATCGTCGGTCACCGTATTGATTTATTACTTGAAAGGACATAGATAAAGGCATAGTAAGTTTCATTGAGCTTTTGCTCTTAGACTCATTTGGGAGGCCGAATATTAGGAGGCACTGGACAGGCAAATAACTTATCCAGAAACTCAGAAGTGAGAAACTCCATAACCAAAAATAAAGAGGAAAAAGAAAAAGAACAAGACAAAATGAAGAATGATAGCAGTAGCGCACCATTGCATCATTGGCAACTTCGCATTATCTCGATCGTCCTTGAGATTTCTCTTCTTTGGATGGTCAGCAACCTCACAAATTGAATGGGATAATTGCCCAATTAGACCTAAATCTATTTAGAAGGATGTTAGTTCAGTCATAATCTTTTCAATTTTGCTAAAATAGTCCAAACCTTTGCGTGATTTCCTGATGTAGTGATTTTGGCAAATTGTCACAAGAAATTGTTGACATAACGCCAGCCATCCTACATGATAAGCTGATATTGACAACTTGTAAATTGTATATTGAAAAAATTGGAAGGTTTTGGATTGAATTGTTATTTGTATAATAAGTTTAAGACAAAATTGGTAATTTTTTCAAATCCATGAATGTGGTAAGCAATTAATTATCTTCTCTCACTTAAGTTACGATTAATTATTGACTAAAATCTATAATCACGACTTTGCGATTGATGGCAAAGGTCACGCAAGCGACTTGTGAGGTGTACATATAAGCATGTTAGGAACAAAGAAGTACCACATTATGTGTAATTAGCTTAAGTTTGTAAGTGAAGGTACATCGAACTGAAAATTAGTTACAGCTTCGGACCTGGGGCTTGTCCTCAATAATCTCCCCAGGTCAAACTTTTCAAGTTTTATTGCGCCGCCTAGCACGATTTTTGTCTTTTGTCCTTTTTCTTTTCCATATTTTGATTCTTGTTTGTGGGCGACGGGCGAAGGAGGAGTTACTGAAGGAAAATTATGGAAGCCATTTCTTCTTCTCCGCTATTTGCCGGACTATCCTTTTAGTGAACACAAGACCCTTTGTGCTCCAATTACACACATGCACGACATCTTTTACGGAACGTCCTCCTGTTGCTTTAAGTGCGTCCCGCCCAGTCCATGCACGTTTTATGTTCCATCTCCCAGACGGACCGAAGCGACAGCTAACCGGTTATGTTTGTTCTGTTTTTGTTAATATTTCTTAAATATTTTTATAATTTTTGCGGAATGTCTGTATTATCTCCCCATCCCCGAGCTTACGTTTGGCGGATTAGTTTACTTGTACAAGTTAAACTCTAGTCCATCGTTAAGCAATAACTTGAACTTGCGGAGGGAACATCCGGTTTGAACTTGTGGAATCTAACTTTAAGTGTTGCAATAACTAATGGTTGCGTAGATTAAATTGCGGTGAGATTTGCCAGAAAGGAACCTGTGGTTTTGTTTGGACCAATTGTAGGTAATCATAAAAAAGGATTTCATCGATAAGTGCATTATCAATAAGCACCTATAACTAAGGAATTTGTACGGTTTTTAATGTACAGACTCCTATCATGTAATGTGTAAATTCATCATGTTTTAATAAAATAATAATATTATAATAAATAAAAAAATAGCCATGAAAGTTTTTCTCTCTCGACATGCAGAACTCTTGTCTACCATTAATGGTAGTTTTTATCTCAAACCCTACTGGTAATCCAGTAGCTAACAATTCTCCTTTCCATTACAACGGTATTCTCACAACCCTAGTGGTAATCCCCCTGTTGTAGACGGATTTAACCCAGCTATCGACGGCTTTGTCGGTCCTTCTCTTCTCCGTCTCCTTCGCAGTTCTTGTTCCAACACTCGTTTTTTTTTTTTTTCTGTCTGACTCTCAATTTTAGACTCAATTACACCAACGATGTCAATTTTGCTAGAATTATCCACCCACACAGTTGCTCATTCCACCTACTCAATCGACCATCCTCTGTTCTCTTCTCTAGTTCTACCCTATCTTTTCTCCATTTGCCCGTCACCTTATAGTTGTTCAGATTTTCCGCCACAGCCCCAGCATGTCCGATTCCTTTCTAACCTGAATCAGCCGTTATCTTGGGGAGTTACTTATGGATTCCCATCATCAAGAAGAGGAATCGCTTCTCGCTGCCCTCAGCAGCAGAATGGGTCGTCTTTGGTCCGACTACGATATTAAGGTCTAGGACGAATCACCTCCGATGGGACAGCTACAAGAGTGCAAAAAGGTATTAGTAGGTACAATTCTTTCAAATCCCTCTATCAATCTTCAAGCTCTTCCAAATACTTTAAGGTGAGTTTGACGGACAGAACAAGTTGAAATTACCCAACGTGAAGTTGGGTTTTATGTCACAACATTCAAATTAGAAAGTGAAAAACAGAGAGTATTAGAGGGCAGTCCATGGAATTTTGCTGGTCATTTGGTAATACTTAAGGCTTGGAGACCAAATACACCATTACATTGCTATGATTTTACTACTTGTGCATTATGGGTACAAGTTTTTGGCCTACCCCTTGAGTGGTGTTCAGACCAAATGCTCTATAAAGCAGTAAAGAGTGTAGGCAGAGTGTTGGAGGTGAAAATTGATAAAAAGGAGGGAACTACTCTCAGAGCTGGTCGTGTCCGAATTGAACTTAATCTAAGTCAACCATTGAAAATAGGACAATTAATTCGAATAGCTGGTAAGGCTATCTGGCTTGATTTTCGTTATGAGTGACTCTCTCATTTTTGCTACTCTTGTGGCCGACTAGGACACTATGCTACTTATTGTCAAGAAATTCCATTCAATGAAGCAAAGTTGACAGGCAAAGAGAAAATGACATTTGGACAATAGTTAAGAGCAGAGGTCATGGAACATAGTCCCTATTGGCTTACCTTTTATGGGGTTAATGCTGATTCTGATGACATTGAAGAAGTGATATCTGAAACTCCTCCTTCAGCGACCACAAAAATACCTGTGTTACCTCCGATAGAAGATACAACAGTGGAACCTCAATCAAGACCAGACATGCTGTACTCTCACTCCTCAGCACGTCAACAACAGAATATGCGCCTTTGTCCTTAAGGTCTAAAGTCTGCGAACCCCTCAACTAGCGCTATAATACCTGTTGCAAACAAGATAAAAGGATTAAAAGAAGTACCACTAACTATTAAGGACAGGGACACAGGTTACCAGCATCAAAACAGCTCGGTAATTCAATCTCATGAGGCTGCTCTGCTTCAGCCATTCCTTCAAGCAAGTACTTTGCCGATGACTTCCATACACGCAACAATACTTCCTTCACCTGTACAACAACAAGGCAATCGGAATCAAATTGTGGAGGATGTATCTAAAAAGAAACAAAAGCATACTCGACTATCAACCAAGGCAGGGATTGTAAAGAAACTAAAAAGGCAAATTCCCTATGACTCGCTTATTTGAAGGTCTTGATGAAAATTTACTAATGGAAACTCCTGTTATTTTGGTTGAAGACGCCGGTAAGTGGGTTGAGGTGGCTTTCCCTAAAAAGCCACCGCTTGCATCTTTTAAAAAGTTGAATTGTTCAAAATTGAGTATGTTTAACATATCTCCTTCAAATATCCACATCATCTTTATAACAATTATGTACTAAGCATTGATTGGACTTTAAAGGTATTCTTGTACGAATTGAATTATTGGGTGCTTGATGTTTGCTGGATTTCTTTCTTTCCTCTTTTGTGATAAAATATGTAAATATTAAGGTATACCTACATTATAACAGTTTAAGCTTTCATAATAATTTGCAATGATACCACAAAATCACATGTGGTATCAAAATAATAAGTCATGAGTTTGAGTTTTTTTAGGTCTCTATTTTCCCTTCCAATTAGTTTGCAATGGTCTCACAATCCGTTTAGATTGATTGTGGGAGATATAAAATGGATTTTGTTGAAAAATGCATAAAATGCATAAAAGGCATCAACTAAAACTAAGGAAATTGTGTGATTTGTACTATTTAGACTGCTCTCATTTGTGTAATTCATTGTTTTATAGGTTGAATGGTTGAAAATTGTGGGGGCAAGTATAATAGAAGCATCATAACTTTTATACGATACTCACTTGAGCGTCATATCTTTTTTTTTTTTTCCGCTCATTTAAGTGTCACAACTTAAGTGCTATCGGTGATTTACCTTGAATGCCAATCATTCTATATGGCACCATTGAGTCGACGTGGACAATTTTTATAATTTTCTTAGCTCATCTAAGTGCTGTATATTTGAAAAATAAATCCTTTAAGTGCCATTAACAATTTGTCTCATCAGAATATCTACTATCGGTCTCACTCAGATCTAGCGAGGACATTTGTGCCCTCACCCATGGTAGGGCCAAGGCCTTTGTGGCCTACGCACAGAAAAAAATAAAAATAAAGAAAGGAAATAAAAATAAAATAAAAATAAATTTTAAAATATAGGTAAAATAGTTATGATACTTCTATATTACTCATCTCATGTGACATGTCTCCCTCCAGTATCCACGTCGTCCCTATAGTACTAAGGGGACAATGCTTGACGTTTACTAACTTGACTTGAATACGTGTACGGATCAAATTAATGAAATCCTTGACTTTTCCTAATTTTACTGTTTTCCCCTTACGGATGTGCTGCCAAGAAAAGACATCACGGTTCCCTTGACATTTACTTCTTAAAATCCCACTAGGACCAGTAGGAAGCCACGTATTTGCTCATCCAAGGTTTGTTTGGCGACACAGCGACCTCCAAAATTTATAGGTCCCCACGAACTTGATTGAGGTAGTTGTAATCTAAGTAGTACCGACATGTAACACGGATATACGGCACGACATCACACAATACAATATATTGATATGTTATTTTTCAAAAATAAATAATTTCGACAAGTTATATATTAAAATTTTTTTTTATTTTTAATTAATTTGATTCGAATTCACAAATAAATAAATAATAAAAAATAGCTTATAATGAATTTATACTAATAATACTAATAAATCTATTTATAGGAAATTTGAAAGATATATCTAGAGTTAATGTGTACTCATATTTGAAAACATATTTCTAACTTTAATAAAAATTATTAATGAAATTAATGACTAACAAAAAATTAGAATCAATTTATTCATATAAATCTATTATATTCTATAACGATTACAATTTATTATTATTTAATATTTAGTATTTTAATTTTTTTGAAATCACTTTTTTCTAACAAATTAATGAATCCTTGACTTTTCCTAATTTTACTGTTTTCCCCTTACGGATGTGCTGCCAAGAAAAGACATCGCAGTTCCCTTGGCATTTACTTCTTAAAATCCCACTAGGACCAATAGGAAGCCACGTATTTGCTCATCCAAGGCGACACGGCGACCTCCAAAATTTATAGGTCCACACAAACTTGATTGAGGTAGTTGTAATCTAAGTAATACCGACACGTGACACGGACATGTGATACGACACGACACGACACGATATGATATATCGATACGTCATTTTTCAAAAATAGATAATTTCGATACGTTGGGACACGTTATGTATTAAATAAATATATTTTTTTAATTAATTTGATTCGAATTCACAAATAAACAAATAATAAAAAAATAGCTCATAATGAATTTACACTAATAATATTAATAAATCTATTTATAGGAAATTTGAAAGATATATCTAGAGTTAATGTGTACTCATATTTGAAAACATGTTTCTAACTTTAATAAAAATTATTATTATTATTATTATTATTATTATTATTATTATTTTATGCTGGATGAACCACTTTGGCCGATAGCCGCCACGTAAACTCTCAGGTGTCGCTAGCGGGGAAACCACCATCCCGACGCCACACGCTTAAGTCACCACACAGCGACGCCACACGCTTAAGTCACCACACAGCGCTTCAGCCTCGCTGCTTCGCAGGGGCTTCGAGCCTTGGTCTCCTCGATGGATGACAAATGATCTACCATCCACGCTGCAACGGCCGGTGGTGAACTTTAATAAAAATTATTAATGAAACTAACGACTAACAAAAAATTAGAATCAATTTATTCATATAAATCTATTATATTCTATAATGATTAAAATTTATTATTATTTAATATTTAGTATTTTAATTTTTTTGAAATCACTTTTTTTCTAACAAAAAGAAGTCGTCCCGCCCCCCACCAAAACCCCTCTCCCCCACGCACCAAAACCTCCCCTACAAAAAACTGCCATCCCCAAAACCCCCTCACCCAGACAAAAACCCCCTCACAAATACCGCCATCTCTCCAAAACCCCTTCCCCAGACACAAAAACCCCCCTCACAGAAACCACAACCCCCCCTTCCGCCCCCGGTTTCTCCCCTCGTTTCTTTCCCCCATCACCCATCAAGCTGTCATTTCCCTAAAAAATTAAAATCATCCTCTCAGCCATCCCTCCGCACCAGAATTTCCATTTTAATTTTTGTTTTCATCTACTCTTCTTGTTAAAAGTTAAAACTCTCCTCTGCGGCCTCCTCTTCCTCCTCCTTGCCCGATTCTCTTCATCTTAATCTCTGCTCTCTCTTGGTTACCTCGTCGCGCCTGCGGCCCTCCCTCCTTTGCAGCCGCAGTCGCAATCCTCCTACTTGTAGTTGTGGCCACGCTGTCACCTCCGCAGCCTCGCCTCTGCTCCCTTGCTCTTGCATCCACCTTCCATTGTCTTCTTTAACAATTTTCTCTATCTTCGCACTTGTAGGCCCGCCCTTGAAACCACCATGCTTCTCACAATTTTCAAACACACGAGTCGAAGCATGTCGAAAAGAGTTGACCGCGTGTTCAACATGTGTTGACTGCGTGTTCGAGCGTGTCCAAACGTGTCCAAGCGCGTCAGACACGTGTCGGAGTGTCTGACACAATGTGAAAGCTCCTAGAATGTGTCCATGCATCATAGGTTGTAACTTGACATCCGCACTCGTCAAAACCTAGCCCCCCTTTTTCCGATTGTTTTTTATAATTATTTTCATAAATGAAACGAAGATGAGATGGGATCAAGGTGTAAGTAGACTTATTGACAATCACCCATTTGAACTTATGATAACCTCCTTTTTTGAATTTCTTTTGTACTTACACCTCTTTGAAGACCTTTTTGGAAACTATTTGTTCAACTTTACTCTTTAAGTTATCCATTCGAAATTACCAATAGTCACTTTTGTGATCAAATCGACATTGAGAAAGCAATATGACCATTCATCTATGAATATTCAAATATCTTAAATAGAAAGACTATTTTGAAAAGGAAATTAGAGAGAACTTGAATTATATTTCAATATAGTGTTAACCAATGTAGGCGTAAAACAAATGAAAGAGTGCATGCATAGATCACATCCGTGTTATGTTGAAACACTTGTTGAGAGGTGATGGTAAAATCTCATATTAGAGATTTGTTATAAGTTAAAATAATTTATATACACTAGTTCATTCATAAATTATTGCTTCAAGTTTTAAGTGAATGTAGGTCCAATTTGATATCATTGATGGATTTACACTTGGGTTTTGTCCTAGTAATTTCCTCATATGAAGATGTTGGACTTTTGTTCGACAAAATGGCGGTATATTTCGATTTTTAGCTGAAACTTGAAAATGAATGTCACTTGGAAAGGAAAACCTATTTTAATATCCAAAATAGATATGCACTATAGGGGTGCTAGTGACCTAGGCACAGACAATTGGGAAACATGGCATAGGCACCGAGGGTCCTAGGCATAGCCTTTGTAGACCAAGACACGAGTACTGAGGACTTGGCACAAGCACCATGGTCTCAAGTAGAAGCACCATAGTCCTAGGTCCACATAAGTCAGACTTGAGACCTTAGTGCCATGCTCGAGTCCCTAGCGCTTGTGTCTAGTTCTCCAGTGCTCAAGCCTTGATCCATGGAGGCTAGGTGCAAGGCCATAGAGATGGAACTCAACACTCTAGTGCTTGTGCTTAGGTGCTTGGCAACCGGGCCCACATCAATCATGGCAGGGCCTAGGTTCATGGAGGCCATGCTTGGCACTTCGACATTGAGGCTTGAGTACATTGAGGTTGGGCCCATGACCCCATTGCTTGTGCCTTGATCTCGATACTTGAGCTTAGGTCCATTGAGGTTGGGCCCAAGACTTTGAGAGTGTTCCATGCTCTAACTTGATGGACCTAGGCCATAGGGGTCATAGGCCCAACCTTGGGCATTAGCTTCTATAGACCTAGGCTAGATCTCGATACTCAAGCTTTGGGCACTTGGACCCAAGCATGACACCAAGATCCCAAATCTAGCCTTCATGGACCTAGCCTCTACTTCGATGGACCCATGCACAACATTGACATCCTAGGCCTAACCTTTGTGGACTCAAGCATGAGCACTAGGGTCAGGGGCCTCTTGGTGGACTAGGGTCTCAAGCACAAGCACTAGGGTCCAATCATTGGGGTCTAGGCCTAACTTCTTTGGACTCAAGCCTAGCCTCTACGGACTGAAGCCTAGGCATAAAGGACTTCGGCTTGATCCTTGTGGACCCATACACATGCATTAGTATTTCGAGCCTGACCTATATAAACCCAGGCTAAGGCGTTGAGTCTCGGGTTGGGCCTTTTTTGATTTAAGCCCAAGAGTTGGGGGACTAGGCACTGGCATTAGGGTTTCAGGCCTAGCCTCTTCGGATTGTAGCTAAGCTTAGTGGTCTTGGCCTCAGCCTTTAGACTTGAAAATAAGCGTTGGTCTTCCCATAAACAAACGCAAAGATCCTAGTCCAAATGTTGATATTTAGTCATATTTTAGAAAATAATGTCTTATTTTTTGAAAGTGGAAATTATATTCATGAATTCAAGCATATGTATTTTCTTGATTAGGAAATTTTTTTATTTACTCATTTTTCTAATCAATCTAAACATCGAAAAATTGGGAAAATATTTTCTTAGAAAATTTTTCCTGGAAACAAACCTTGTTGTGAGGCTAACGATATAACTTAGAGAAGAGTGCATAGGTTGTTTTAGAAGCTTTGGCGATTTTGTGGAAATTAACAACTAATGTAAAGAAGATAGCCATTCTCCCTTTCTCGGGTTACTGTTCATCTCTTTCTCTTTACTGGTGGTGCGCGAATATTGTTCCTCTGGTTCGGGTTTTTGCTGATTCCAGGCGTTCTAGCCGTCCATTGGCGCTGTCATTCGAAGACTGGACACGTCTTGACCCCAGCGACCCTTTCACCGAACCGATTTATTTGGGATGACCTCTTCTGGTGTCAATGCTCGCTTTTTATTAGGGTTTCGTGGGTCTCTATATGGATTCTTCTGCAAAAGACATGGCCTCTGCGTCTGCTGCGACTAAAGGCCAGAAGGGCAAGGCCCAACTGGTGGCTGGTGGCAGACCAGGTAGAAGCCGTAGTAGGCCCTCCTCCAATCCCTCCTAGGCCCCTTCAGCTGGTATGAGAGAAGGTTGGGCTTGGCCTCTCAGATTGAGGAAGGTAGACGCGGTAGAAGCCGAAGCAGGCTTTCAACTGGATGTCGTCAGCCCCAAGGTCAGCTAACAAGGGGCTCAAAGTCCCCTCCTCTTCGGTCATGGGCCAATGTCGCTAAGGCGGCCGTGAAAGGGTACGATCTCTCCTATATGCCCCCATCCTTTATTGATAACAAACCGGTGGTGAATCTCTCTAAAGAAATCTTTCAAGCCCCGGACCCAAAGTGGTATGAGTGTATTGTAGGATACTTTGTAGGAAAGAGACTCCCCTTTAAACTTACTGAAGCAGCTTTGAAGCACACTTGGGGACATCACCTCGTTGATGTCATAGCCAATGATCAAGGATTTTACCTTTTTCACATTCCGGACCATGACTTCAGGAGGAGAGTCCTTGACGAAGGGCCATTAACTGTTGTTAGGGTCCCTCTCATTTTACAACAAAAACAAATTTTCATCATCTTTCGAGACAGGTAGAAGAAGCTCTATATAGATGTAACCCCAAATCCTAATGCCCCTTCTTTATTTTTGAGTCCCTTGCTGCTTCACATGGCTGGGAGCGCCAGCGGACGGAACCCGTGTTGGAGGCTTGCTTCCCATGCTTTGTCTATGTCGAACATCATGCTTCCACACTCATTCATGTTCCATCCTTCTAACGCATGCACTATCCCCGCCACTCGCCAAGCACTCATCACCCTCCTCGGCAACCAATTCTGCAACCGAATAATTTCGAGTTAATCGCATATGCTGCGAAACAGTTTCCCATGCCATTTGCGCGTATAAGAATGGTTAATTTTCCTCACTTGGTGTTTACGTATTCGTGCGTGACGTTGATTTAAAAGTAGCAATCAATGGCCTGCCCTTTTATATAACCATATAAATCTTTGCTCTCGTACTAAGTTTCCATTTTTTCTTGCTATGACAATATACACGTGATGGTTCGTCTTGCACGATGGGTTAATACATGTTTTTGCTTCATCACATAACCTACTAGTAGACATCGATGTTGAATGATGTTTGCAGCCTTCTGTCTTGCACCGTAAAGAGAAAACAAGGGACCAAAGTCTTTAGAGTTAAGTGATGTGTAATGAATTATTCCAATCTACCAGAGAGATAGGTTCGCTGTATACCTTGCAAATTTCCATGCTTTTACTTTCCTAACCCCATTCTAAAATTCAATGTAAATCCATCGTACACTATTCCAGCGACAGAGTTGTGTAAACTAACCTCACAGGAGTGCAAATTATCGAACGACTGGGGAGCGATCATTGCTGGAGTGCTGTGGTAAAGGCAATCTTCGTGGATTTGCTTCGGAGGGAATTGAGAAAAGGGTATGAACAACGTTCCTTTGGGTGCCTTTTCCTGTTCTTCTTCGGCAAGTCCATCTCCTACCAACCATATCTGCAATTATCATTTGAATTTACGTTCAGAAAGATTGAAAAGGAAAAAAATGGCCAAGAGAAACATTTCTTAGGAGTATTCGAATCCAATTATATTTCCTTCCAAATATGTTGCTAATCTCCAAGATCTGCCTTGCCAAATACCTCTTGAGAAAAAGTTCTCGAAAGGATCAAATTGCCTCCGTACTTTCCATCGAGACTCCTTTTGAGCTTCTCATGCTCATCCTTAGAAGCGACATATACCTGCCATATTTCTTGCATCAATTAGAGGAAAAAAAGAGGTGCGTATAACTATTTATTGATTGCGGATGTGGAAACCCTTTTAGAAAAAAGAGTCTTGCTAATATGATGGCACCATTATTTACCATCAATAAAGGTGCCACAAAATAATGGTGCCACAATGACCACAAATTCCCATATGCATGGATTTGGCGACCAGAGCTATGGAAATCAAACATATTTGAGCCCATAACTAAGAGATATTGAAAAGCAAATCCACATAGGGTTATTATTATTTTATTATGGAATGAAAAACATTGTGGAATATTATAATGAAAGGTCATGATGCTCATAAAATAAGAATATTCACATTGTACAATATTTTACTCTTGATAAATGTTGCTATATCTATATCATACAAAATAAAATAAGAAACTTATGACATTCACTCGTTTACGGTAAAAATAAGTAATTATCTAAATAAGAAAAAATTCCCATTCTATAAAGTTTTGCCCTTATAATGTAATATTTGAAATTCTTTATAAACTATGATAATTTTAATATTAAAAAGATCATATTTTCACGTATTGTATAATATGCTTCACTCGGTGAAAAAAAGAAGTAGTTAGCAGTGGTGTAAGGTTGTAAAATTAAATAACAAGGCATTTTATAACATCATGTGTATATGATTATGATTAAACGTAATAAATCTTTATAGAATATCATAAGATAAAATAAATATAATTTATGATATTTCAAACTTGATCACATTTTCGCATAGTAAATTCGCAAAATTAGGTTTGCAAGTGTTATGAACTATGTTGATTGAAGCCAAGTGGAAAATGTTCTAATAATTTATTTGAGTTGGTGTACAGATGACCAACTAAAATGATCATATCTTAAATGGAGTAAGTGGTTCTGTACGGAAAAGAGAGAGCAACACAGCAAAAGATAGATATAAAGGAAGAGCGATGCTATTTATGCGAATTTGATTTCCCAAGGAAACCGGACAAAAAGGTCATCCGGTTTCCTTGGTAAATTATGGGGTGCAGACTGCACCGTTACCCACGCAAAGGAATGGTGCAGTCAGCTAAAATTTGACCTAGAAAAAATGCCTCACATTATTTTTATTTCACCAGAAACCTTTCAGTGAAACACAGTCATACCGTTCAGGAACCTAACCTACTAGCTTTTATAGGACTCTGCTAATTTGGCTTATAAACAGGCCATAAAAAGCAGCTATCATGGGCAATTCATAATTCGCGTAAACCATAAAACCAGAAAACTAAGCCAGGTAAACTCACTTTGTAATTGGCGCATTTGACACGGTCTATCCAAATTTAAAAAAGAAAAATAAAAGCAGGTTGAGACTAAATTTTTCTGACCTTCTTTTGGTGTCAATATTGTTTTGCTTATCCACTATACAACATGCTAAAAATGGTGTTGGATTAAATTAAACAGATGGAATCTAGAAAACAAAATTTCATTAAAATAAATATAGGTGGGAAATGAATAATAATGCTTCTATAAAAGAAGAAGAGGACTAGGCACCTGGATATCCCTTGCACATAAAGCATGGGCAATGGCATACGTAAGCTTGTTAAGGTTGCCTCTGAGGAGGACTTGGCTTGTTTCTTTTGGAATGCTATGGAGCACAACTGCCACTGCCAAGCTACTCCCATCCACCAACTTGATCCTCAAAGCTCTGTGCTTTTGAATGTACAATTCACCATTCCCATTCAATCCTTCTCCCTATAGGGGGGAAAAAGGTAGAAAAAAAATTAAAATAGATAAACACTAGATAATTTGGCTAAAGTAGATACTCAAAGATAGAATTTCGAGCATTATTTTGAAAGAAGCCGGATCGGGGCTCGCCGTAATTCTCAAGGATGAAAAGTAAAATTAAATAAATAGTGAAGGGATTTGCTAGGGAGGAGACAACATCTTGCCTGATTGAGAAGACCCAAAGTCAGAACCTTGACTCCTTTCTGGTTAGCTTCCAGTATAGCTTCTTCTATCAAGCCATTGATGGCTTCTCTTCGCCATTGTAATAGATACTACAAAAAATGAAGAACATAAAACAAAGTTCACACACAGGGGGATAGATATGTATCGTGGAGAAAATAGATACGTACCTTGACTTAACCGTTTTGGTCAACACCCGAGTAAGGTAGTTTCGAGACGATGTCTATTAGTAGATTACGTGGTCAATACACTTGAACCGTCAACCCGTGTTTTTTTGTGCAGATTTCTTTGTTTAATGAAACATAAAGGAAAGACAGGGGATTGAGATTTTCAATTCCTCGTTTGGAACAATCATTAAAAAGAGTAGGTGTTCATTTAGCTAGAAATTTATTACTTGGGCATCCTATGATCGAGTGTGAAGTAAATCGTCATCGTATGGGCAAAAATGTCATTGTCTTAAAGATATATGCATTCTTTCCTCTTATACATAGTGGAAAGAAAATGCAATTCGTCACTTTTCTCTCCACTATTTTCTTTCCACACAATATAGAATGAAATCATTTTTAACTTGATTAAGACTTCTCGGTTTTTAAGTGGAAAAGTTACCAAACAAGTCCTAACCCTGTTGCATGGATACTAATTCAGTTCTAAACCTTTCAATTTAGTCAATTTAATTATAAACATTTTAAGGATTTGCTAATGTAATCATTTTGGCTAATTGTGGCTAGAAACCATTGATGTGGACATCAAACATTCTACATGACATGGTTGGCGCTAACTTTTACAATTTTATATTTTTTTTGAATAAAATTTCTGAATTATTCATTTTTTTTTTGTTTTCTTAAAATATATTAAAAAAATCAGAACTTTTACTTTTAGAAAATAGTAAAAATTGTTCATGTCAACGCCAACCATGTTACTTAGGATGGCTAATATCTATATCAATGGTTTTCGGCCAAAATTGGCTGGAAGAATTATATTGATAAATTGTCAAAATGTTTTGGACTGAATTGGCTAAATTGAAGGGTTTATAATTGAATTAATATCTATATAATGACTCTTTTTTGTAATTATCCCTTTTCCAAGCAGCTAATTGTTGAATTAAATAATGATTTCCTATGTTCCGCAAAGAAAAAGAAATACTAATAACTTACTACGCCTAAGGAAATAAGTAACGAATGGGATCGTGCATAGTGTCATTTCATAATTAGGGAGAATCCACGCAACATGGTCATTACCCAAACATTTTAACTTTTCAAAGAGTATCCTTGATGAAGTTTTATTAACAAATTTAAATTGTGATCTCGAGCCATGTATCGCATAATCACTATTTTTCTTCAAAATTAAGACATTGATATGATAAAATTTTAAAGAGTTATTGATCACTTAATGATGGATAAGTGTATCGCACACTCAAGTGATATGCGGCCTGGCCTCATATCTACCCGGCGCCCCCAGTCTGTCTCCATCCCCGTCTCACCCTTTGGCGCAAACGGACAGGCCGCCCCCGCGTTGGTATCAGGTCAGTATCCCCCTGGGTGTTTCCGATTCTAAAGTATCGCAAAAAGACAATAATCAAAGTTCATGCATAACAATCTCTTATCTCAGTTCTTACTTGGAAATTGTATCTAGATTGCGACTTGAGTTTCTTGAAGGCGTTCCTCTCCAATACGAAAGAGTGGCCGTACATCCAGGTCCACGCCATGAAGGCGAGCGTGAGTGGCCACATGAACCACAGGTACCGCTTGGATGAGTTGGGCCGAGATGCGAGGGAGGTGAATCCCAATCGAAGATGATAGATCGACTCTGGTGTCGTCCGGTGCGTTAGATGCACCGCATTTGGTCTATCTTCCACTCTCTGAAGGGATGTCTCGTACGTGGTGTCTAGTGATTGGTCCATCGTTCGGTATATGTAGTCGTAAATAGGCATGAAAAGGCTGTAGTTTGTCCGAAATTGGGTGTGGTGCAAAGAGTGGAACCTGTTGAAGTGTCATGACCAATGAGTGACTCCTAGCTCAAAATCTATGTGTCACAAGTAATTAAGGTAACTCAATCAATTACAAAAAATGCCCATGAAGTCTAGGAACTGGTGTATGCATAGGTCGGTTTTCATTCTAGAACCAAACTGGGCAAGGTCGATTCCTAGTTTGTAGAATCGAGAACCAACCTATCTGATGAATTATTTTTATTTTTTCTTTATTTTTTCTTATTCCCTACATGTGGGAGCTTCCCATCATTAAAAGAAAAAAAAAATTAATTAGGATTTGCTTCAACATAAAAAAAATAAAAATAAAATAAGAAATTTTGACAAATTTGTTGGTTCGGTTTGGTTCCGTGTGTGGAACCAAGAATTAGAGTGGTTATTCCTGATTTCAAAAATAGAACTGATTCAGTTCAATCTAGTTCCAGGTTGGAATGCACATCCCTAGCATCGGGCCTGAATTTATTGCTGTGGATAATGCAACGAATGGATCCTGTTGAGTGCTTTTCTTGAGAAATTATGTTGTTTGTTCCGTGAAAAACCAGTCCGTCTCAAGTAAAGGATCGGGCCATAGGGTCACGTGGGGTACCTTCCCAAAAGGGTCCATATTTGCTTTGTCTACTGATTCTTAAAATTTATTTCCGGCCAAACGAAACGAAACGATATAATTTCTGTGCCGCTAAGGCTATACCCGATAATGGCACATCTTTGTCCTTACTACTTGATAATACTCTCAAATATCCCAGTCGTCCTACTCTTCTTGGGTATAAAACGAGATAAGTACTGTACTGACAAATTATCCGATAGGTTGGGTGAATCCTCCTATTTTCATTTGAGACATTTAATGTATGTTTCTAATATTCAACTAAAAGTAGGTGCAATCTATTGAATCTTGATGGTAGGGATAAGCATAATCCAAGAGCGCGGTTCCCTCCTTGGAATCGCTTACTAAGGACCGGTTCTGAAAAATTGAACCGAGACTCACTAATTGGTTCCATGGATCCACTCGGAATTGGACTGCTAGTCCAATCCAATTCCTAATGGGTCCATGGAATTGGTCTCCAATCCCTACAAAGCTTGTTTGAGTTGAATTGCAAGCCATTGATTTAGATTACGGATTGAAAATTAGGCAAAACAAATAAGACAATACTTGTTACCTAAAAACTTAATTTCTTCAAAGGTCGTGATATGATCCTCTTCAAGTTTCCTAACGTTGGAAACATGTGGAGAATTAGACTTCACATTAAAAGTCTTAACCTCTAGAGAAGTTAAAACATTAATTGAATGATTCATTTTTTTTTCAACGTCAAGCTAATTTAATCATGGAATGGCTAAGGAAAGACATGACTATACTCCTAAAATGAGCTGTTGGGTCTTATGGACATCTCCAATTGGTTCTCTCCTTCCTTTACATTTGTTTGTTTTGTTTTGGTTGAGAAAACTAGTAAATAGATTATTAGAAGGGGAAAAAAAGTGGATAGTTAATCCTATTACACGCCCGAGAGACAAAATTAGTGAATCATGTTCAATAACCACAAATATACATATATCAATATGTACATTGGTTTGGTTTGGGTGGGTGGGCAGACGATTCTATACTTAGAACCGAGAACTAGATTGATACTCACCGGTTCCACTAAATTGGAACCAGCTCTCATGGGAACTACCGGTTCTGGTCTAGTTATGACCGGTCTGAACAGTTCTCGGTTCTTTTGCACACTCGTAGATAGTACAAGTAGCCTCGGCGCGCATGCAGCCAACCTATGCAATAATAATAGCTTTATTATATTACATTAGTTGATGGTGCAAAAAGACCTAGCTAAGTCTGCTTATAAAAGTTCTGGTTCCCTAAACTCCTTCGGGACATTTTTCAAATGAACTAGTATATATAATGCTTAATATATTTTTATCCTTGGTCTGTGTATTTGCTAGAAAAAATACGGTATCTGGCTAAAATGGCGTAGATATATATCCTTTAGCAAAACAAGAGTGTAACTCAAATAAAAAGTTATTTCCTTTTTGTCGTTGTGACTCAAGTCATTTCCTTCTACGTGGCCCAGCATCACTATTCTATGTCTAGAAAACTTGGGACCATATAAATATGTTACACGACTGTGTGGGTCTATTAGTCATGCTCAACTACCTTTCTGACCCAAAAAAAAAAAAATCTACACTTTTTTTTTTTCCCTTGTACCTTCTATTTCTGCAAATTGCCCCTTTTCCAGACAAAAACTACAGTTACATTGATCAGTTTCTCCATCTTTCCTAGCACCAAGAATGATAACTACCTTTTTTTTTTCGCATGCTCTTAACTGTAACATTGCGGGGGTAGAGAGAGAGAGATCAAATGAAAATGATTTTATGTACGATAGACTTACGATGGAGTATACATTAGGTACTTGAGAAGTGGAAAGACGGTGAAGAGCCAATTTGGGATGAGCTCGAAGTTGCAGTGACCCATGTTGTTCATGAAATCAATGTACATGACGTAACCGGCAAAGGATGCTATTGAAGCAGTTCTCGAGAACAACGTCGTGTACAAGGGTATCATGAAAAGCATAAAATACGCTATGTGTTCCACGAACGGATGAATTACAGCTGCAAAAAAGAAAAAAAACAAAGTAAAAAAGGTGAAAATTAAAATTGTCTAACTATATCATAAATGTAATAATAATAGCTAGCGTTACTTAAATGTAACACCAAGTATATCAGCAATGTGATTGCAAAGGGTTTTCCCGTTCCTACTAAGGACCATGTATGTGCTGATAGTCCTGTACGGTAAATAGATGTCTGCCTTCACAAAAAGAAGTGTGACGTAGGCCATTCATGCAGACTAATGATTAGTGGGACATAGGATGCGATATAATCAAATTTTGTAAATCATCTTAGTATACCTAACTCGTGTAAATAGAAATTGCAGCTGATAATTGGTCTAGGAGCATCGCCACATTTTCATCATAGAACATTCAGAAATAGGGCTGTCATAGTTTGACATGTTCATATTCACGAAATGGACTACTTCCACGTGCTGCTATGATGGGAGTCAATTTATAAACCAAGAATTATAAGGTTAAATGTAATGTGAAGCATAACTTACATGAGATTGGCTCAGTGACAATGGAGGAGTGGTGGTGGGAGTGATAGCGAGAGCAGAGAAAATGATGGTGTAGAGCTCGGTGAAGCCAATAATATAGGAATTCCACGACCAAAGCATGAGTCAGGATAGTGATTGTCGCGACCTCCCCGAAGCGGGTTTGGACCACCTAAGGGTTCGGCTAATGGATTGTTAAGCCTAGACTTAACTCGGGCTCTCCCAAGCCCATACCAATTCGCGACTTAGGGTTTAAGTTCCTAACATGCAATTGATTTTCAATTAGGAGTCGCCACTAATCTATTTTGGGTGGGTCGATTAGAAACCCAAGTAAAGTAATGGGAGAATTACTTCACTCCTACGAACCAGAGATTAAATGAGTTCGGGGACTTGGTTACACTAGACTTGTCTAATGCCCTTTCGGTACCTTTTCTTTTAAAAAAAATGTTTTGCAGGCAGCTTGAATTGATTTTAATTTACCTCCCTAACATGTGAAGTGATCATGCGAGTGCACAAACCACCAATTTAACACCCAGATGAATCAGTGAATAAATGGCAGGATTACCTCATAGCAACGAAAGCGTCTGCAATGTTAGATCGGAATTCATATCAACAACCCTAGATACGATTTCTAATTAACACGCAATTTCTTTATTTTGTTTTCACTTTTTTTCAATGCGAACCATGCAGTGCATCTAATCTAACATGAAATTGCATGACAATGCATTCTAAATGACATGAGTAAAATATTTTTTGTGTTTTCTTAATGAACATGCAATAATCAAATATGCAAATCAAAATGACCTAATTATAATGACGGAAAATTTTTAATGAAACTAATTCTACATGATGTACATTTTATGAACCTAATCTCACATGACGTGCACATGATATTTCTATTCCTAAAAATGCAATTTATCCTAAAAATTGAAACTAGTTTTCTAAAGACAATTTTTTGTATTTTTTATGATATTCGAAATTAAGACAAATGCAAAAATTACCTAGCTAAATTAAAATTCCATCCAATTTAAACTTAGGATTAAGTCATGCTAAATCCTAATTTAAACTAAGACGTTATTTTAATCTAGCAATTTCTAACCTAAGATGCAAATTGATCTAATCTTAAAATAAGACATGTAATTCTATTCTAAAATGCATGATTTTTTTTCGTTTTTTTTTATACAAAACTCGAAATTTTTAAAAATTTGCACACAATTAAACATGCAACCTAAGAAAACTAGCAACCTAAATTAATTAATTATTTTTTTGAAATTTTTTTTTTCTTTTTTAAAATTTGAAGTGAAAGTCTAATTCTAGATTGACACGTGCAATTCTAGAAAAGAAAACTAAAAACTAATATCCCAAATGGAAGCTTTTTTTTGGATTTTTGATATATTATTTTTTTTACGAAATAGCTAAATATGCTAACCCTAGCCCTAATCTAACTCGCATTTTTTGAAATTTTTTTTTATGCAAAAACAAAAGTTAATTCAAATAACCCGATATTCAATCCAATCAAGATAAGATTAATACCCAAAATTGACGAACCATATCTCGCGCATGAGATCGGGTCAGTCAATTTTAAATTAAATCGCGAATCGAATCTCGGGCATGAGATTGGATTGTCGATTTTTATACGAGATCGTGAGTCGGATTTCGGGCGCGAAAATCAAACTCATAATCCCTAATTTGAGGGGTTATTTCACATTGGAACCTCAATCATGCATTAATGAATAATCACACTAAGAAACTATATAAAAACAAACTATAAACTATAAAAAAAAGAGGATAAAATAATAATAATAAAAAACTACCTAGTCCTCCCCTTTTGCTTTTTTTGCTTTTTTTCTTTGTTTTCTTCTTTTTCCTTTCCCACGCACGGCTTGCTCGTGGGTCACCGAAGGCGGCGCTCCGGCGGGGACCGGCCACAGGCGAATCGGCGAGGAGCGGCGGACCGGCGGCAGCAGCAGCAGGTCGCGGGTGGTGATCTTCAGCTCCGGGCAGCGTCGGCGTGGGCTCTGGACGCTGGGTCGCCGGTGGGAGCGTGGAGGAGCAGAGGCGAAAGCGGGGCGGTGTTCGCACGGGGGTGACCGGCGTCGCACGGCAGGGGTCGGGTTGCTGCAAGACTGAGCAGACACAGGGAGCCGACCCACAGAAGACGACGGGGCTGGGGCTGCAGGTCACGGTGGTGGGCGAACTGCTGGTGCTCGCGGCTGCAGAAGTGCTGCTTGCAGAAGCAGCGGTAGCAGGCGGGCAGATCTGGCTGGGGTCCGGAGGCGGAACGGCGGTGCTACAAGAGCAGTAGGGGCGAAGTCAGCTTCGCGGCTTCTGGGCAGGAGCAGCGACACAAACTCGCAGGCAGAGACGGTGGCGCGCACGGAGACGACGAACGGGGCTCAACTGCTACAGGTCACGGGCAGAGCAGAAGCATCGGTAGAATCGCTCGGGCGTGCGGTGGCTCGGCCTCCGGTCCTGGCGTCGCGGGTCTGCAGATCGTGGGCCGACGGGTGAGGGAGCGAGCGGTGCCGGACGGTGGTGCGGTGTCGAAGGCGCGGGATGCAGGCGGGGCGTGACGAGCGGCGGCGGGTGGTGCTCACACAGGGGATGGCCGGCGGAGTTGTGGTGACTGGTGGTGCGGCTGGGCGCGCGGCGGAGGTGGAGATGCGGCGGTGCGAGCACGGCGGCGTGGGCACGGACGCGGGCAGCAGAAGCCGAAAGAAAGTCCCGCGAAGAAGAAGAACAGTGGGCGCTCCTCTCTCTCCTCCTCCCGCTTCTGCAGCCGCACGTCCCCTCCTTTAAGAAGACAATCCTTCTCTTTTTTTATTATTTTTCTTTCACGTTCTTTTCTCTTTCTTGTTGCCTTCTCTGACTTCACTTTTCTTTTCTCTCTGCAGGTTCTCTCTCTCTTCTCCTCAGAGTACTTTTTCTGTTTTTGTTTAGCTCTTGTACCTGATTTGTTTCTTTTTTTTTTTTTTCTCTGACAAACCCCTATCTTTTAATCTCCCCACCTTTCTCTCCGCTTGCGTGAACGAAGGAGAAGCCCTCCACCATTTTTTACAGACCTCTTCTAGTGAACTTTCGTTCTCCCCCCTGACTTTACATTCTTTTTTTTATTTTTCTCTGACACACTCCTTTCCTCCCTTGTCTGGCCGAAAGGGAAGCCCCCCTCACAATGAAATTTTTTTCTTTCTTCGCTTCCCCCCATATTGTTCTTCAGCAAGGAGATCTTTCGTGCGTGGATGTGCATGCATTAATGAGGAGGTTCCTTCTACGGTGAATTTTCATTGCACCATCAAAGCTGACATATTATATAATATTGTGGGCATATTATAATAACACAATATGGGCATATTATATAGTATGTTGTGAGCTACTTTTGCTTCTTTGAAGATTTCTCCCGAATCCACACTCCACCGAATTTGTGTATGCAATCGACCGCGAGCCCTGCTTCTTATTGTCCTCTTAGTACCGATGCAAATGCGGCTACATGAGATGCAATTTTAATGTTTTTTTTCTTAGGGGTTGAAGATTAATCCCTAATTTTTTATGCAATTAATTACTAAATGATTAGTCAAAATTTAGGTGTCAACAGCTGCCCCTCTTTGAAGGTGGGCTCGCAGAGGTTGCATTCAAAGACAATATGATACCTAAATTTTGACCATGCACATGCAATGGATGATATTTTGGTAGGCCATGGATTTTTGTTTTTGTTTTTGTTTTTGTTTTTTTTGTTTTTTTTTTTTTTTTTAAAATGCAATTTATATGATGCATGGAAATGCTAATGCCAGTGATAAAAGGAACTTACCTGGAATAACTTACCTTCGAGGAGGGTAGAGTAACTCGAGATAGTTGGTGTTACATGTCCAGGACCCGTACCATTCTACGGTCGCCTAGAATAGTAACATGACTTCACAAAGAAACTGCTTTCCCAGGACCCGTACCATTCTACGGTCACCCAGTATGGCATTGCTTGGTTGTGTTTAGGACCCGTACCATTCTACGGTCGCCTAAACGGGAAATTTTTTTGAGACATTCAGATCCAGACTGAGATGTCAAGAATTTTGGAACTTAACCAATAGACACTCAATGTTAGGTGAGATGAATATTGGATTAAGATGATTCGAAATACCTAGATCCAGACTAAGGTATAACGAAAAAGATTGAAAAACATTCACATCCAGAGTGAAATGTTTAACGAAGAATTTTGAGACATCCAGATCCAGACTGAGATGTCAAGAATTTCGGGACTTAACCAATAGACACTCAATGTTAGGTGAGATGAATATTGGATTAAGAAGATTCGAAATACCTAGATCCAGACTAAGGTATAACGAAGAAGATTGAAAAACATTCACATCCAGAGTGAAATGTTTAACGAAGAGTTTTGAGACATCCAGATCCAGACTGAGATGTCAAGAAATTTTGGAACTTAACCAATAGACACTCAATGTTAGGTGAGATGAATATTGGATTAAGATGATTCGAAATACCTAGATCCAGACTAAGGTATAACGAAAAAGATTGAAAAACATTCACATCCGGGGTGAAATGTTTAACGAAGAGTTTTGAGACATCCAAATCCAGACTGAGATGTCAAGAAATTTTGGAACTTAACCAATAGACACTCAATGTTAGGTGAGATGAATATTGGATTAAGATGATTCGAAATACCTAGATCCAGACTAAGGTATAACGAAAAAGATCGGAAAGCATTCACATCCTGAGTGAAATGCTTAACGAAGAGTTTTAAGGCATATATCAAGAATTTGGGAATACCTAGGACAAACCGGGGATATTCGTGAGGGTCGCTTACCTCTTGGTGAACAGAAATTTTGGAACATCGAGGATGTACTTCAAATATTCATGGAGGTTTCTCACCTCGAGGCTTCTGAAAGGCAACATAAATGTCAGGAGCTCTTGTGTCTTCAAGGAAGCATTACCTGTCAGACATGATTAGAGCAAAAATACATGCATTTGCCAAAGAAGTAAGCAATTCAGCACACTCCTAAATCCACTGAAACTTTTATCCATTCAATCAAGATTTATGCATGATGGTTTTACCATATTTGCACCATCGAACTTCCACTGGGGAGAATCATCGCTTATGACAATTTTCACTCATGACATGGATTTTCAAGAATACCAAATGAGAGACTTTCAGTTAGAAAGGACTTTCGCTCACTCTCATTAAGGAGGCTATTTTGTCCCAACCATTAATGTGAGATCACAGGAATCACTCCATCTTACTTTCATCATGTCAATAAGGGTTCAAGTATTCTCGCAAGCGGTACGACCTTGTCAATCTGAGAGGTCTTTATCAGGACTGTAATGTAGGCTCGGTCAATGGCTCAACAAAGAGGGACTCTTCGAGTCCAGGCTAATGAAAGAACAATACTTCGCAATCACCTTCAGGTTTACAAGTCAAGGAACCTGCAAAATGAGATAGAAATGGTCTTGCTCGCACTTCTTCGAACGATGCTTTTAAACATATGAATTCCTACGTTAATTTCGGTGCCCTAATCTGAAGAGACTTTGCAAGGGACGTAACGTAGGTTAAGTTCATGGATCATTAGGCTCAAAATGTGTATAGGGGGATGAGAATTGGTGATCATCTTGGCATTGTGACCGGTCTTCTTCTTCATCATTGGGAGTTTCCTCATAGGTACTATAAAAACTTGGCATTTGAGTTCTTTGAGTACCACTCCATTGGGAACACACCCTTTTACAATTGATAATCATTTTTCTTGACTCTTTCTTTCATTTTCTATGGGCATTGGCCTTACTTTTACCAGGCACACTGCTTTTTCATGCCCCCTTTGTTTTTTTTTTTTTTTTTTTTTTTTTTTTTTGAATAACCCCGTAATGCTTTAACATTTGGGTTCTCGAGGAGTTTTCATTTTTTGTCAGCACTCGGGATTTTGCTGCTTGAATATTTGCCTTTTGCCTTGCCCCGGTGTGGGGGATGATCACCAATTGGGTTTAAATGAAACGAATTTACAGGCTCAAGGGGCTACACAATGGATAAAGTGTGTAGGATAGAGAAAGAACTGCTCTTCATCATCCTAAGGCACTTGAATTATCGTATGAATTCAATGTAATAGCAATACCTAAAGATTGATGTAAGTGAGGGCAAGAATATTCCTATCAAATTCCTCACCTCATGATGTCGTCTTACCTCCAGCTTGCCCTAATGTGGGGTGGTTCTTGACAGGGGTAATTTAAAATTATTCACGTGCGTGGGCTCAAAAGGGTTTAAACAATGGATGATCACATAGTGTTTGGGATAGAGAATAAACCGCCTCTCATCATTTCGATCATCGTACCTTTCGCGAGAAAACTCTTTTCCTTAGAAACATGGAATTTCCTACACTCATCTCGCCA
Source organism: Eucalyptus sideroxylon x Eucalyptus melliodora (assembly GCA_016097485.1). Taxonomy (NCBI): domain Eukaryota; kingdom Viridiplantae; phylum Streptophyta; class Magnoliopsida; order Myrtales; family Myrtaceae; genus Eucalyptus; species Eucalyptus sideroxylon x Eucalyptus melliodora. The sequence goes on from CM027827.1 coordinate 20,411,308, forward strand.
GTATATGAGCAAGGGACTGTGTATAGGATAGGGCTTGCCTTTCATCATCCTGACATGTCTCATTTAGCATGTTCAATTCATTCCACATCATTCACTAACTTGATCGATGGTGACAATCCTCAGTGAAATTGGTAATTAAACAGGTAGAACTATCAATGCAAAATTCTCCTTTGAAAGGTCACAAGTACTTCATGAACTCATCAGCTTTGAACACAAAGAGTTTGCAGCTCAAAAAAGAAAGGAAAAGGATTGGTAAAAAAAAATGTTTTTTTTTTTTTTTTTTTTTGTTTTTTTTTTTTTTTGTTTTTTTTTTTTGTTTTGTTTTTTTTTTTTGGGCAAACTTGTTGCCGTTTCCAGGGATCGAACCCTGGTCGCTCTCGGACCTTTTCATTCCCCGTGCCACCAGGCCAAGGCGCTGGTGGTGTCCTTAGGGCATTTCCTTTTTTATTTAATTGAACTGACCCTGGGTCAACACGTCTGATATACCGAATCAAATGAATTCGATATGTGTATGGAACAGGGCCTACTTCTCATCTCATTCAATCCATTCCCACACAATTCAACGAAGAAATGAGTACCTTCAACAAATTCTTTCAAGGGTAATACTTCTTCACAAAGATCGAGTTAACAGGTTTAGAAAACTCACGACCATCCATTTCTGTAAGGATTAAGGCACCTCCAGGGAGTACCCTCTTCACCATATATGGGCCGTTATAATTTGGAGCAAATTTGCCTCCAGGATCAAGAAAAATCGGCAACACCTTTCTTAGAACTAGATCATTCACTTCGAAGTGTCTCGGCCGTACCTTCCGATTGAAAGACTTGGCTACTCTTTGTTGATACGTCTGACCATGGCAAAGAGCTTTTAATCTTTTTTCATCAATCAGGTTTAACTGCTCAAACCTTTGTTGTGTCCATTCTGCCTCGGACAATTCCACTTGGGATAAGACTCTCAAAGAGGGGATTTCTACTTCCACAGGCAAGACTGCCTCCATGCCATAAACTAAGGAGAAAGGGGTTGCCCCGGTAGATGTTCGGATCGATGTCCGATACGCCATTAGAGCAAAGGGTAACCTGTCATGCCAATCTCGATAATTCTCGGCTGTCTTAGCTAGGATCTTCTTGATGTTCTTATTAGCTGCCTCAACAGCTCCATTCATTTGTGGGCGGTAAGGTGATGAATTCAAATGTTTGATTTTGAACTCACTGAACAACTCATCAACGAACTTGTTATTCAGATTTGTCCCATTGTCAGTGACAATTGCTTCGGGGACACCATAACGGGCGATTATGTCACACTTAATAAACTTCACAACGTTTCGAGCCGTGACATTAGCATATGATGTGGCTTCAATCCACTTTGAGAAATAATCTATTGCAACCAATATGAATCGGTGCCCATTTGAAGCTTTGGGATTTATTGGGCCAATTACATCAATCCCCCACATTGAGAAAGGCCATGGTTCAGATAGCTGGTGCAACTCCGTTGGAGGAACATTTATTTTATCCCCATGAATTTGGCAACGATGGCAACTTCTAACATGTTGTATGCAGTCGCTTTCCAGTGCAAGCCAATAGTAACCCAGTCTCATAATCTTCTTGGCCAACATGTGCCCATTCATGTGTGGGCCACAAACTCCTTCATGTACTTCTTGCATGATTTGGGTGGCTTCTGCTTCATCTACGCACCTCAATAGAACTGAATCATAAGATCTCTTGTATAAATTCTTACCACTGACAAAGAACTTTGAGGCCATCTTCATTATGTACTTTCTATCGGCTGGAGTGCTCCCTTCAGGAAATTCCTGCTTTTGAATATAGTTCATGATGTCATAATACCATGGCTTCTCATCAAGCTCTTCGTTCACGGCCATGCAATAAGAAGGTTTGGCTAGAACCTCAATTTTCAAAGGTTCAACTTCTAGACCATCAGTAACTTGCAACATAGATGACAACGTCGCCAGGGCATCGGCAAACTGATTATGAGATCTAGCCAAATAGTCAAACGAGATTTCGTCAAACTCCTTCACCAACTCTTCGAGGTACTTATGATATGGCAGTAATTTGGCATCCTTGGTCTTCCATTCACCTACAGTCTGGAGTATGATCAGTGCAGAATCTCCATATACTTTCAATTTGGCCACTCCCATTTCAATTGCGGCATGAAGTCCGAGAATACAAGCTTCGTATTCAGCAATATTGTTAGTGCATGGAAATATTAATTTCGCAGCAACTGGGTAGTGTTGTCCGCCTGGGGATATTAGTACTGCCCCAGTACCAGAACCGGACAAGTTCACAGCTCCATCGAAGAACATGGACCATGCATCTTCATTTATGGCCAAGATACGATCATCTAGAGGACAATCATCATCATTGAAGATTCTAGGATTCTTAGCCAATATGTCAGCAATTACTCGGCCTTTAACTGATTTTTGTGGCATGAACTGCACGTCGAATTCTGAAATCAAGACCTGCCATTTGGCTAGCTTACCCACCAAAGCTGGTTGATTAAATAAATACTTGATGGAATCGTTCTCAGTCACGAGAAACGTCTGGTAATGCAAGGTGTACTGTCGCAGTCTATGCAATACCCATACTAATGCAGCACAAGTTTTTTCAGCATCAGAATATTTTAGCTCCGAGACAGTGAACTTTTTACTGAGGTAATAAATGGCTCGTTCCTTCTGATCCACGGGGCTTTTCTGAGCTAACATCGCGCCAAGTGACTCACTATGGATTGTGAGGTACAAAATCAAAGGATGCCCCGATATTGGTGGGACAAGAACTGGTGGATTCATCAAATATTGCTTTAGCTTATCGAACGCCTCTCGACATTCATCATTCCACTCAACTCGTACGTTTTTCCTCAAGAGTTTGAAGAATGGCTTAGCGGTCTCAGAGAGTTGGGAAATGAATCGTGCAATGTAATTCAGTCTCCCTAGGAGACTCCGGACCTCCTTCACTGTCGACGGAGGTTGCAACTCGCATATTGCCTTGGCTTTAGATGGGTCAATTTCGATCCCTTTGCTACTCACCATAAACCCAAGTAATTTACCCGACGTTGCCCCGAACACGCACTTGGCAGGGTTTAAACGGAGCTTGAATTCACGGAGTCGATCAAATAACTTCCTGAGGGTTTCAACATGACTTTTCCCAGGCCGGGTTTTTCCAATCATATCATCAACATAGACCTCGATTTCTTCATGCATCATGTCATGGAACAACGTAACCATGGCTCGTTGGTAAGTTGCCCCTGCATTTTTGAGTCCGAAGGGCATGACCTTATAATGAAAGGTTCCCCACGGGGTGATAAATGCCGTCTTCTCTTTGTCTTCATCCTTCATTCTTATCTGGTTGTAGCCAGAAAAACCATCCATGAAAGAGAATAATTCAAATCCGGCAGTACTATCCACGAGAACATCGATATGTGGCAATGGGAAGTCGTCCTTTGGGCTGGCCTTGTTCAAATCTCGGTAATCAACACATACTCGGACTCGACCGTCTTTCTTCATGACCGGTACTATGTTGGCCACCCATTCAGGGTATTGCGAGACTTCGATGAATCCCACTTTGAGAAGTTTCATTACTTCCTCTTCTATCTTCTTCGAGAGCTCTGGTTTAGTCCTCCGAAGTTTCTGCTTCTTGGGATGCACGTCTGGATTAATGGGCAGACAATGTTCCACAATTGATGGATCTAAACCTGGCATATCAGCGTATGTCCAAGCAAAGATATCTTGATATTCTTTTAGCAATTGAGTCAGGTGCTCGGCCTCATCTTTGGGAAGATTTGCCCCAATCTTTATCTCTTTGGGCTCCTCGGCATCACTCAGATTGATAGTGACGGTTTGCTCAAAGGTGAGAACTTTTGGTTTTTCATGTTGCTCCCAACTTTGTTGTACTCCAATGGAGTCATCATTTGGATCATCAGGGTCATCGCCGTCATCGCTCATGCCATCGGATTGGATCGTTTTCTCCTCTTTGCCTATCATAAGGCTGCTCCTGAAACATAAAATGGATAGTTCAAAAAGACAAACAGGGCTAAAAGGCATGAATTTCTTTTCTATTTTTTCGAATTTTCATTCCTTTTGAATTTTTTTTTGATTGATTTTTTTTGAATTTTTATTTTTGGCAAAATATTTTGGAAAAACTTTTTGACACGAGGAAGCATGATGAAGCCCAGGCCTCAGAATTCTCCTTGGATTTTTCTTTTCTTTCATCGGTTGGATATCATCAACGGGTTGGTTTGGTATACCCCATCATGCCCTCAAAATAAAACTTGTAATCATAATTGATATTCATCAACCAAATTACATTTATTGGATTGAAAAGTACAGCAATCAAAGTGAAACGAAACCCTAATAGTCAAACCCTAGCAAACATCAACTCCTGACAAACGACATGCAGAATACGATAAGCAAACCCTAGAAAAGCATCGAATCCTAAAGAGATAAGATTCCCATGCAGGGGAGTGCAGAAAAGTAAACGTGTTACTCTTGTGGGCTAGCACCCATTTCTTCCGATGGTTCTTCATCAATGGCACCTATGAGGAGATCATCGAATAGAGTCGTGATCCCTTCCATCCCATCATCTGGATCCTCTGTCTTTGAAGTTGTCGGGTCGTCCATGCCATTCCATCCATCGAGCATGATACCTCGGGTGTCGATCATTCCTCCCTCATCATGCATCATTCTAGCAGGGCCCGGGAATGTCTCGCGGATATCGAGGAGTAATGAGTTTCTCCTCTCTTGTTCATGTCCTCCACCTCTTCCATGGTACCCTAATCCGGCGAACGAAACCTTCGAGGGGCTTCAATAGGATTCCGGATGCCCCGTTCTTGTCTACCAAGTCCACGGCCAGGAATAAAGCCATTTCCAACCATCACTCTTGCTACCATAACTGCTGCATTTGACACATCAGGGATGGGTGCTCTCGATCCTCGAGATGCATGGATAGTGGATACGAGCTCAAATGATTGGTAGCTCGACTCCTCCCTACGTTCCGGCTCGACATAGGGGATAGCCGTCTCATGATAGATCCGATGATCCTCCTCGCCATGAACAATGACTAGCTTTCCTTTGACAACAAATTTCACACTTTGGTGGAGACTTGATGGCACAGCTCCAGCAGTATGAATCCAAGGACGCCCTAATAGAAAATTGAATGCGGTAGGAATGTCCATCACCTGGAAAAGGACGTTGAACATCACCGGCCCTATTTGCAGATCAAGGTGGGTCTCCCCTATCACCTCCTTTCTCGTACCATCAAAAGCTCGGACGGAGGTCTTTGCAGCACTTATTTTTGAAGGATCTATTTTCAGGCGGAGAAGGGTCGCCAATGGACAGATATTCAAGGCAGACCCATTATCAATGAGTACTCGAGCCACATGGGAAGCCTTGCACTTGACGGATATATATAATGCCTTAGTATGTCCCCTCCCCTCAAGAGGGAATTCTTCATCAGAAAAGGCTATTAAATCCTTAAGAAGAATCGATCCTACGAATTCCTCCAACCTGTCTACCTCGATCGTCTCTGGTACACGAACTTCGCTTAGAACCTTCATTAGAGACTTTTGATGTGTAGGAGATGTTTGCAAGAGTTCAAGTAAGGAGATCTGAGCGGGCAATTTCCGCAACTGGTCAACCACATTATACTCACTTGCTTTGATTATAGCCAGAAATTCCTTGGCCTCTTCGTCAGTAATTGGCTTTGCAGGTTGGGCATTAGCTTGAGCATAGATCCGACCAGACCTTGTAATCAGGTCAACATCTAGCTCGTATGACCAGGGGACTGCTTTGTTATCCTTGTACTCATACAGCTGGGGCATCTCAATAATTATTTCTTCATCAGTTGAAGGCACTTCCACTATCAATCCTTCATGGTCGGAGGCGTCCTCAAGTGGGGGCATGTCCTCGATCAATGGATCTGATTCACTCTTTTCAGCACTTATCTTAGCAAATTCCTTCTCCCAATCAATGATGACTTCGGAGATAGTTGACACTGTTCCAGCTTGGTCAGCATATATGATCATGCCAGCCTTAACCATTTCTTGAACCCTTCCCTTCATGGTAGGCAAGGGAGGATTCTCATCTGTCGGATAATAACCAACTCTAACTAGTCCGCTATAAATATCTTTGACAGACACCTTCAAGTTCATCTTTTTGCCAGTATTGAACTCGAAGATTGCATTCACGTTTCCCTGATGTTCCGGCAACGGATTCTTCTTGACATTTGGTTGGGTGGTACGGAAAGAAAATGCCTTAGTATCCAACAAATTTTGGATCTTGTGTTTCAAAGTCAAACATTCATCAGTTGAATGGCCGACCTCTCCCATATGATACTCACATTTTTTGGAGGGGTCATAGTTGGAGAATTTTTCAGCATTGGGCCGCTTTGGTTCGTGGGAGATCAATCCCTTGTTTCGGAGTATCGGTAAGACCTGAGATAGAGGGCCAGGAAGAGGAGAGAACTGCCTTTTGGTGAATTGCTGTTGTGCAGGCACTCGGCCTCCATCTTGCTTGATTCCCGGGGAGATACGAACCATCGGAGGCTTACTAGGGGCTGGTTGCACATATGCAACATTGACTTCAGTGGCTGGTTCTTTATCTTTCTTCATGGTGAACCTTTTGCCCTGAAGAGTTGGTTCATTGAACCATCCCTCCCTTAGCCCCATCTCAATCTGTTCACCTACTGGGATAAGCTGGTTGAAGTTCTCAACGTATGTGCTAGCCATCCGGTTACGGAACTCATATGGGAGAGTCTTGACGAACAACTTCATCAACTCCTTGTTTGTAGGCTTAGGAGTGATTTGAGCCGCCAAGTTTCGCCACCTTACAGCGTACTCTTTAAATGACTCACTTTTCTTCTTCTCCATCCGCTCAAGATCCTCTCGAGAAGGTGCAATGTCCATGTTGAACTTATACTGCTTTAGGAAAGCATCAGCCACTTCATTCCAGGTGTCGAGAAGGTTTATATTTTTCATTATGTACCAGTTGAGTGCGGGCCCAGTCAAGCTTGCATGAAACGATTGGATCATGAGAGGCTCGTTCTTGACGTATTGGGCCATGCGTACGTGGTACATTTGCAAATGAGCTTTTGGGCAGGAAGTACCGTTGTATTTCTCGAACTCCGGCATCTTAAACTTCTTTGGCACTTTGACTTTCTCATAAACTGACAAGTCGAATGGGAGTGAATTCTGCGATTCTTGCAATTGTTTCAGTTTCTCTTCAAGTTTGGCGAAGCGTTCATCTTGCTCCGCCTTAGGGACATTGTCGGGCTTAGCCTTTTCAGCTGTGACGAACAACGGGTCATCCTCCAGTTCCGGCATGTCATCATCACCTATTTGGGCCTTGTTCGTCTGCTTTGGGACTACTATCTCGGGGATAGCGGGTGCAAGAGTCTGATGCACTTGGAGGGATTGCATTTGATCTGTCATAAGTTGCATAGAGGTGAGCAACTGCTGGAGTTGATTTTCCACAGCGGTCATACGATCACGCATTTCGATTTGGTCGGCCATTTTTGCTCTTGATCGTGTAATGATGGGCGAACGTGGAGGATCCGTTATCACCTAATTTGAAGAAACGGACAAAAATAAGTATCTCATATGAAATACACCGGTCCATGGCAATGGTCTAAAACTTTTATTCATTAGGAATTTTTGACAATCCTAACAAAATAGAAGCAAGATTGATTCAAGCACTTCATTAATGAAATAGAAGCTTAAAATGCCCTAAACAAACGAACTAGGAAAGTAAGTGACTCAACTTCCTAAACATTAATCTAGAAATGAAACAACAAGATTGACTCAAACACTTCATCTAGCTTGATCAATATACACTCGGGACACCACTCGGCGCAATCGCTTATTCTCCTCTTGAGCTTTTTCAGCAACCCTTTTGAGGCGTTTATTCTCAGCGCGGTTGGTGATCTTTAGCGGCACCTTTGGTATCTTTGGAAGTAACTCCTCTGGGATCTTGTGTTGTTGAATGTACTTAATTGAGGCATAGTACTTCATTTCTTTGCCCTTGAGCTCCTCCTTAGGCCACTTGAGTTTTTGTGGCTGGCACATATCCCACATTGATTTAATTGTGAGAATGGAATCTTCATGGTCTTGGTCTCCATCAACGAAGTTGGCTTGGAGTGGATCTGCTTGCAATGCCGGGGGAAGCTCTTGCACAACTTGATACTGACGGGTCACTCTAGTTGGATAGTATTCCGTTGCTCCAGTGAATCCCAGTAAAGGGATTGGGCCAACACCTCCACATGAAAGTCTTGCCACACGAACTTGGAACCACTTAGCATGCCATAGGAAACCCTTGGAAGTCGGTTTTTTCATGAAAGCTAGCCATCTAGAATAATGGTAATCCGGTGCATGCTTTTGTTTGTTCTCAAATCTCATAATAGGGTGATTAGAGTTATTAACATCAAGTATAGTCATTGAACCACCAAACCCTTTTATATGAGAAAGAAACCAAATTTGTAAAAGCTCAGGAGAGGAATGGAATGTCTTATCACCGCTTCCTTTAAATCGAGTGAGGGAAAGAAAGGTTTCAGCCAAAATAGTGTTTACGAAATTTTTTCCTCCCAACACTTGTTCAACTAAGTGAGCCATCAAAGGGTTAATAGCATTCTTGCAACGAGGAAAAAGTATAAACCCAAAGAAAGCTAAAAGGAAAACCCTTCTCATTTGAAATGAATGGCCATTTTCAAAACATTCTTTTAGAAAAGATAAATGACATGTATTGCGGTGAGCTCTTAAAACCTTTCTTACATTATCCTCCTTAATTCTCAGAAAATCGGATAAGGCCACAACGGGGTCTATTCCGATAGGTGGATTAATTAATTCAGCTTTCAAAGATTTTCCTATGGCAATGCTATATTCTTCCAAGGTGGGCGTGAGTTTATGCTTACCGCCGAAGATGAAAGTAGAGGTCTCGGGGCACCAACAATGAGCAAGTGCTTGGATGAGGCCGCCATGGATGTTGATACGCAGCAATGGAAGTAGTCGACTAATGTGTGACTCTACAAATTGACGACCAGCTTGGTCTAACTTGTCCCACCATGCGCTAAGCTCTTCCTTTGGAGGGAGAATAATTCGAATGTCCGGTATTCCCATTGTATATTGATCAAGACTCGGGACAATCCTAATGCCATGGACCGACAAAATAATACGGTAGAGTAAGTAAATTGCAAAGGCGAGAATTTAGAGAACTTACTTTACCAATAAACAAAGGGCAATCACATAGACATGCGCATGGTAAGTGGCTCGATTTCTAGTCTATAAGGCTTAACAAAGTGAAGCCACAAGGATGATCGGACTAGCCACGGGCGTGCGGACTAAGTCGGGTCCTCATGACTTCGGCTTGGTCAAAGAGCCGACCTGGGTTGCGGGCATGCGAACCGAGGTGGGTACTCTTGACACCAGAAAAGACACTTCGGGATTGAGATGGGCGACTCGTACCGCGGGCATGCGGTAGAAGTGGTATCCATCTCAATACCATCCTAGATGATCCTATGCGGCCCAGGTCCGGCGGCGGGTTGTGTGTGCAATAGTGTAGTGTTAGATGCAAGACATGCACGTCAATTTATATCAAGCAACACTTCATAAGTGAAAGTAAACCATACATTCCTACACCTCCCTGCAAAACAAATGTTAGCAAACACTTCCCCTTATACCTCCCATTCTGCAAGAACATTTAACACCTTAAATGTTAGGGACGTACCTGGATCCTCGCTGCCAAACAAAAATATTTTTCAAAAAGAAAATTGGCCTAAGTCCACTAAGAGTTTCAACTCAAGTCCCCAGTGGAGTCGCCAAGCTGTCGCGACCTCCCCGAAGCGGGTTTGGACCACCTAAGGGTTCGGCTAATGGATTGTTAAGCCTAGACTTAACTCGGGCTCTCCCAAGCCCATACCAATTCGCGACTTAGGGTTTAAGTTCTTAACATGCAATTGATTTTCAATTAGGAGTCGCCACTAATCTATTTTGGGTGGGTCGATTAGAAACCCAAGTAAAGTAATGGGAGAATTACTTCACTCCTACGAACCGTAGATTAAATGAGTTCGGGGACTTGGTTACACTAGACTTGTCTAATGCCCTTTCGGTACCTTTTCTTTTAAAAAAAATGTTTTGCAGGCAGCTTGAATTGATTTTAATTTACCTCCCTAACATGTGAAGTGATCATGCGAGTGCACAAACCACCAATTTAACACCCAGATGAATCAGTGAATAAATGGCAGGATTACCTCATAGCAACGAAAGCGTCTGCAATGTTAGATCGGAATTCATATCAACAACCCTAGATGCGATTTCTAATTAACACGCAATTTCTTTATTTTGTTTTCACTTTTTTTCAATGCGAACCATGCAGTGCATCTAATCTAACATGAAATGGCATGACAATGCATTCTAAATGACATGAGTAAAATATTTTTTGTGTTTTCTTAATGAACATGCAATAATCAAATATGCAAATCAAAATGACCTAATTATAATGACGGAAAATTTTTAATGAAACTAATTCTACATGATGTACATTTTATGAACCTAATCTCACATGACGTGCACATGATATTTCTATTCCTAAAAATGCAATTTATCCTAAAAATTGAAACTAGTTTTCTAAAGACAATTTTTTGTATTTTTTATGATATTCGAAATTAAGACAAATGCAAAAATTACCTAGCTAAATTAAAATTCCATCCAATTTAAACTTAGGATTAAGTCATGCTAAATCCTAATTTAAACTAAGACGTTATTTTAATCTAGCAATTTCTAACCTAAGATGCAAATTGATCTAATCTTAAAATAAGACATGTAATTCTATTCTAAAATGCATGATTTTTTTTTTGTTTTTTTTTTTTGTTTTTTTTATACAAAACTCGAAATTTTTAAAAATTTGCACACAATTAAACATGCAACCTAAGAAAACTAGCAACCTAAATTAATTAATTATTTTTTTGAAATTTTTTTTTTTTTTTTAAAATTTGAAGTGAAAGTCTAATTCTAGATTGACACGTGCAATTCTAGAAAAGAAAACTAAAAACTAATATCCCAAATGGAAGCTTTTTTTGGATTTTTGATATATTATTTTTTTTAAAAAATAGCTAAATATGCTAACCCTAGCCCTAATCTAACTCGCATTTTTTGAAATTTTTTTTTATGCAAAAACAAAAGTTAATTCAAATAACCCGATATTCAATCCAATCAAGATAAGATTAATACCCAAAATTGACGAACCATATCTCGCGCATGAGATCGGGTCAGTCAATTTTAAATTAAATCGCGAATCGAATCTCGGGCATGAGATTGGATTGTCGATTTTTATACGAGATCGTGAGTCGGATTTCGGGCGCGAAAATCAAACTCATAATCCCTAATTTGAGGGGTTATTTCACATTGGAACCTCAATCATGCATTAATGAATAATCACACTAAGAAACTATATAAAAACAAACTATAAACTATAAAAAAAGAGGATAAAATAATAATAATAAAAAACTACCTAGTCCTCCCCTTTTGCTTTTTTTGCTTTTTTTTCTTTGTTTTCTTCTTTTTCCTTTCCCACGCACGGCTTGCTCGTGGGTCACCGAAGGCGGCGCTCCGGCGGGGACCGGCCACAGGCGAATCGGCGAGGAGCGGCGGACCGGCGGCGGCGGCAGGTCGCGGGTGGTGATCTTCGGCTCCGGGCAGCGTCGGCGTGGGCTCGGGCCCGGTCGCCGGTGGGAGCGTGGAGGAGCGGGCGAAAGCGGGGCGGTGTTCGCACGGGGGTGACCGGCGTCGCACGGCGGGGTCGGGTTGCTGCAAGACCGAGCGCGACACGGGGCCGAGCCGACCCACGAAGACGACGGGGGGCCGGGCCGCAGGTCACGGTGGTGGGCGAACCGCGGTGCTCGCGGCTGCGGCGTCTTGCTGCGCGTGAAGCGGCGGTAACGACGGCGGCGCTCTCGGCCGGGGTCCGGAGGCGGAACGGCGGTGCTACAAGAGCAGTAGGGGCGAAGTCAGCTTCGCGGCTTCTGGGCAGGAGCAGCGACACAAACTCGCAGGCAGAGACGGTGGCGCGCACGGAGACGACGAACGGGGGGCTCAACCGCTACGGAGTCACGGGCGAGCGAAGCATCGGTAGAATCGCTCGGGCGTGCGGTGGCTCGGCCTCCGGTCTGGCGTCGCGGGTCTGCAGATCGTGGGGGCCGACGGGTGAGGGAGCGAGCGGTGCCGGACGGTGGTGCGGTGTCGAAGGCGCGGGATGCGGCGGGGGGCGTGACGAGCGGCGGCGGGTGGTGCTCACACGGGGGATGGCCGGCGGAGTTGTGGTGACGGTGGTGCGGGCTGGGCGCGCGGCGGAGGTGGAGATGCGGCGGTGCGAGCACGGCGGCGTGGGCACGGACGCGGGCAGCAGAAGCCGAAAGAAAGTCCCGCGAAGAAGAAGAACAGTGGGCGCTCCTCTCTCTCCTCCTCCCGCTTCTGCAGCCGCACGTCCCCTCCTTTAAGAAGACAATCCTTCTCTTTTTTTATTATTTTTCTTTCACGTTCTTTTCTCTTTCTTGTTGCCTTCTCTGACTTCACTTTTCTTTTCTCTCTGCAGGTTCTCTCTCTCTTCTCCTCAGAGTACTTTTTCTGTTTTTGTTTAGCTCTTGTACCTGATTTGTTTCTTTTTTTTTTTTTCTCTGACAAACCCCTATCTTTTAATCTCCCCACCTTTCTCTCCGCTTGCGTGAACGAAGGAGAAGCCCTCCACCATTTTTTACAGACCTCTTCCAGTGAACTTTCGTTCTCCCCCCTGACTTTACATTCTTTTTTTTTATTTTTCTCTGACACACTCCTTTCCTCCCTTGTCTGGCTGAAAGGGAAGCCCCCCTCACAATGAAATTTTTTTCTTTCTTCGCTTCCCCCCCTATTGTTCTTCAGCAAGGAGATCTTTCGTGCGTGGATGTGCATGCATTAATGAGGAGGTTCCTTCTACGGTGAATTTTCATTGCACCATCAAAGCTGACATATTATATAATATTGTGGGCATATTATAATAACACAATATGGGCATATTATATAGTATGTTGTGAGCTAATTTTGCTTCTTTGAAGATTTCTCCTGAATCCGCACTCCACCGAATTTGTGTATGCAATCGACCGCGAGCCCTGCTTCTTATTGTCCTCTTAGTACCGATGCAAATGCGGCTACATGAGATGCAATTTTAATGTTTTTTTTCTTAGGGGTTGAAGATTAATCCCTAAATTTTTATGCAATTAATTACTAAATGATTAGTCAAAATTTAGGTGTCAACAGTGATGATCACACCGTCTGTTTTCCAAAGTGGCAAGTGAGAGGCTTGAGGGATTGTCATGCGACCCATGTAAAATAGAACCCCATTGAGCAAGATCTGGTCATCCCTACATTAAAAGAAACAAGAAAAAGAGATCAACCTAAAAATGAGGAAGAACTGACCAAATTATGATGGCCCTTAATCACTGCTTCTTGATTGTGCTGCGTTATTGATCAATAAGATGGTGCCTCGTATGATACACCGGTGTAGTTAAATTAGATGAGTTACAAAACAAGCAGAGTATAGAATGGTCCCACTCATTTAATCACACATCCTAGAGAGTACGTTTGACTGGCTACTCTTCATATGAAAACTTGTTCGCCCACTAATTTGGGTTGGAGCAACATTAGTTGATGAATAGCTTTGTTTGACTAAAAAAATCCAGGAAAGATATGCGAGAGAGAGAGAGAGAGAGAGAGAGAGAGAGAGAGAGAGAGAGACCAGTTGCCTTCTCGATCCACCTGCTCGAACTCGATGCCTCTGTCAACGATCCGGTTGTTGCCTTTAGCAGTTCGGTGGCGAGAAAGGGAGATCCAGATCTGATTGTGAAGCGTCCTCATCGAAAGAAATGGGAATATGAGGAAGTAGGAGAAGTCCCTCTCGCTAGGCCCTTTCGCAATGAATTGGTACGTGCCGTGAACCGCCCATGGCGCCAAAATCACGTACTGTTGGAATGGGGACGTTTCATTCGAGAATCAAAAGCACAGTGGGAGATGACAAGTGACTGAAACTCGCAAGTGCAGGCATGGACATCGCTCATGCAAATAGATTTGCAAGATTATTGGATGATTTTATTGATTGTGTGACGTGTGTCTCGGGGTTAATTAGGTGTCCTAAACCTTTTGGATTTGTCAATGTAATCATTTCGGTCAATTTTGTCAGAATTCGATAACTTCGACGCTGGTCATCTTATGTGATAGATCAGCACTGACAGAACAATTTTTATAATTTTTAATATGTTTTCTGAATTTTTATAACTTTTTTCTTTTCTATTTTGTCTTTTTTTTCCCCACTATTCTTCTTCCCCGAAGGATTGGTGATGGTCACTAGGGCCTCGGTGATGGCTGGCAACTCTTGTCGCTAGATCTGTGAGGGCTACAATGCCCTAACTTGTGATTGGTGGGGGCTGGCTGCTAACCATGTATTTCCCCATTTTTTATAGGAAAAATAGTATGAAAATAAATGAAAACGTTAAAAAGAAAGAATTCAGGATATTAATATTATATGTAAAAATGTCATGAATAGCAATTTTTGGCTAAACTTGGTAAATTGTCAAATAGTTCATTACTAAATTGGTTAAATCAAAAAGTTTAGAATCGAATTGGCCACCATATAGTATATTTATAACGTTTTGGATAATTTTTTCCATGCTAATTTTATCATAATCACTGCTCTTTGTTTTATTCTCTTGATAGTTGGAAACATTTCTCTCCATTGTTTAACTAGCAACATTTACTTTGTAATGACATATTCCTGATATGATGAAGCTGAGCACTACCAACTGAAAACTGTCCCCTGAAATTAGATTGTGCATACAAAATGCATCTATGCCATTCTCATATATGTCTGAGCAATTAAGATGCCATCGTGAAGAAACGACTCAAGCCAACATTTGAGAAAGTTCTAAATTTACCAACCTTTGACAATAGTTTTGAAACCGGTCAAGGAACACGAATTAAAAGATCAATATACCTTGAAGCTCCCCAGGGGCTTCCAGGGCCAGTCGGTGAGAATTCCTGGTTTGGAAGCCATTTCTCCTACTCTGCTTTTGCCAGACTTGTTCTTTCTAGTGAATACAAGATCCTTTGCACTCCAATTATACATGCACGACATCTTTTATAGAACTTCTGCTCTTGCATTAAGTGCTCCCACCAACTTCACGCGCCACTTTTGTGTAACACGGCCCAATTACGTCCATGGCCGATCGGGACGGACCGAAGGGAAAGCTGATCAGTTGATGCTCGGTGTGATTTTGTTAATTTTTGTTATATGTTGTAGAATTTTCACATAAGTCTGTATATGTCCCCATCTTCGAGCTTATGTTTTGTGGATTAGTTTACTTGTTCAAATTAAATTATAGCCCGTCATTAATCCGAATATGCAAAGACACACATGATTTTGAGCTCATGGACGGAAAAATTCTCCAAAAAATCTTAAATATATTATATTTTTGCTAATTAAATAATAAATAGTTCAATTTTGTTGATCGAGTTCTAAATTTATTACAGCCTCCTCAAGCGAGGGCAAGGTAGCCCTTGCCTAGATCTGGCAAGAGCCTTCATGACCCCATTGACTAGGCAAGGCGGCCCTCACTCAGATTTGGCAAAGGCCCTTCATGCCCTCGCCTACAGCCTTCAGCCTTCAGCCAAGGAGGCTGGTGGCCCTAGGTGAGGGCTTCATATCGCCACCAATCCAAGTTAGGGGGAGGTGGCCCTCGCCAGATTTGGGGGAGGGCTACCTTGCTTGTGGCCGGCAAGGCTGCGAAGGCCCTTAGTCATGGCTAAGATGGCCTAGCCTAGGCCTTCATAGCCCTATCGACCCTGGCCAAGGCGGCCCTTGCCTAGTCTAGGCGAGGCCTTCGAGGCTGGCAAGGGTCACTGCTTACTCTCGTTAGCACAGAAAAAAAAATCAAAGAAGAAATGGAAAACTAAAATTAAAATTAATAAGATTTAAAAATAAAATATACAAGAAATTGTTAATGTTAGCAATCGCCATGTCACATAGGACGAATGGAAGTCTAGCGAGTCTTTCCAAACTGCTATTTGCTTTTCCAATGAAATATTTTCACATTTACAACTAAGCAAATATACCAAATTAAGCATGATTGGAAATGATGAAGTATTTAAATATTAAACAGCATGTCAATTTAATAGCTTAAAGTTTTAAAATAATAAGTAGCTATCTCATCCAAAATTATTTTGTTTGTGGCACAAACAAAATACATTGAGATTCCCTTGATATTTTCTTCTTAAAACCCCAGGAGGACCGACGGGAAAGCTGCCAGACCCGTCAAACTTAAACATTTATAGGTCCCAACGAACTCCAATTGAGGTAGTTGTAACCTGACAGCCACACCCGTCTAGCCCCTTCTTTTTCCGATTGTTCTTTGTAATTCTTTTCATAATTGAAACGAAGATGAGATAGGATCAAGGTGGAAGTAGACTTACTTACAGCACTCTCCTTTTTCAAATATTGTAGTACTTACACCTTTAATAACCTCAGTTATAACTGTTCGTTCAAATTTACTCTTTAAGTTACCCATTCATAATCACCGTTGGTCACTTTCGTGATCAAGTCAACGTTTTGAAAACAATTTGACCGATTCATCTACGATCATTGATTGAGCTGAATATTCAAATATCTTAAATAAAAAGACGCTTTTGTAATAGGAAATAAGGGAGAACTTGAAATTTATTTCTTTGTAGTGTTAATTATTGTAGGTGAACAGAAAATGAATGAATGCGTACATAGTTACAATTGAATTATTGCATAGATCACGTTCGCGCTATGTTGAAATGCTTGTTGACAGGCGATGGAAAAATCTCATCTCGGAGATTTGTTGTGAATTGAAACAATCAATTTATACTAGTTGACTTATTAGTTTGAGTTCTAAATGTAGGTCTAGTTAGATATATTGATGGATTCAAACTGGGGTTTTCTCTTGGTAAGCTGGGTAAGCTATTAGGGACTTTAAGGTAGATAGACTGAGAATTCGACTTCTCAACCGTGCTCATCTTAAGGGATCATTGCGGCACAGTATAAAACTCTCGTCGACCGGCACTGATTTGATTTTACTGTCATTTTGGTACCCTGTGTTCATATTTGAATCCTCGAGATTTTCATGACAATGGAGAGTCGTCAATGTGTTGAGTGGGTTAATCGTGGCTCGAAGAAAATCGACCACGGGTCATTTGTCCTAAAAAGTTCTAAAAACTACCTAGTAGCCTAGGTCACACTAAAAACGCGTCGGAGTGAAATTAACTACCAATCGAAGTCTGATTTCAGAAATTGAAGATTTTGTCATGTCACAGGTCATTTTAGGAACGTTGGCTTAATCTTAGAAGATTTTTCTGAAAACCGAGACTTTTTCGGAAAAAGTTGAGTTATGGCCGTTTTTTTATCAGAATTTGTAGATGACTGTTTTTATTGTGAAATTGGGATGCAAGTTGGATTATATGATGGGAAAAGTCATGCAATGGACAAGGATACCTTGATGGATTTATTTAGGCTTTAATTGAAATTGTTTGTTGAGAAGTGAACAAATTTGAGTAAGATTGAAGAGGGAAAAATAGCAATGTATGCCACATTTACCCAACACCTTAACCTACCTAAATACTTCTAGAATGGGCATTTTTGTCCACAAAATGAAGGGTGGATGGTAGTTGGTAGTGGCCCACGTGTGGATGACCTAAGAGAGAGAGAGAGAGAGAGAGAAAAGGAGAAACTGGTTTTCTCTTCTTCCCCTCTCTCTCCCATCTTGGTCCCTTCCTCCTCTTCGGTTCTGCTGGACACCATGGAAGTCGAAGATTGAGCTGCCATCGCTGCCTCTCGCTGTCGCTGTTGCACGCCCGCAAGCCATCGAAGTTGCTCGCGCGCACCTGATCCCACCGCCGTGCTACCGTCCATGCGCCTCCGCCCCCTCTCCTCCCTTTGGTTTGAACAGAACCGACCGGCAGAAGTAGAAGCAGCGACTGGTGTTGCTTGAAGGAGCTGCAATCGCCATCGTCAAGCACCGTCACTGTCCCGTCCGCCTCACGCTCGCTCGCTGTGCGCCGTTTTCCCTGGTCCAAACGAGCTATTGTCTAGCCCCTGTTCCGCCTTGGTTTAGTTCGGTTCGGCCACCTCAGGCCGCCGCCCGACCACCTCCAGCCACCGTTGGCCTTGTAGGAGCCCCGCCTTGCCCTCCGCTGCCCTTGGCCGCCTCAACCAACGCTAAAACCACCTCAACCAGCAACGCACAAAGAAGGCAGAAAATGGGTAATGACAGTGGGGTTTTGGCCCGTTTTGGCTGTCTTCCCGAGCCCAGATGCTTAGCCCACCTTAAGGAAAGTCGATTCTCGCGTCAATCCCGTCATTTTAGTGAGTTTTGCTCACTAATGCCTTCTTAGTTTGCTAATTATACTTAAAGGTTGATTAGGTTTAATTAAGTGCAATTAGGTGGTTAAATTAGAGTAGATTAGTGATTATTAGATAATTGTGATGCATGTTAGTCAATCGGATTGTACAATTAGCGAGTAGACATGTAATACTATTTATTGAATGCTTCTTGGGATTTTTCCGACCCTTATCGAATGTTAATTAGGCAATTCGGGCTTAAATGGAATTT
Organism: Eucalyptus sideroxylon x Eucalyptus melliodora; assembly: GCA_016097485.1. Lineage (NCBI taxonomy): Eukaryota > Viridiplantae > Streptophyta > Magnoliopsida > Myrtales > Myrtaceae > Eucalyptus > Eucalyptus sideroxylon x Eucalyptus melliodora. The sequence goes on from CM027827.1 coordinate 20,429,950, forward strand.
TTAGGAATTAAATATTAAAATTTGAAATTAATTATTTAATTATTTATTTTCTGGAAATTCAACTAGGATGGTCAGTGACCGGAATTTTATTCTGATGATCGTGGCGCAGTCTGTATATTTAATTAAGCTTCATATTGTACTAAATTGGAATTATTGTGTTTATTTATTTAATTTTCGAAATTAATTATTTAATTAATTATTTTTCGAAAATTTAATTGGGATGGTCGGTGACCAGAATTTCGTGTTGATTGTCGTGGAGCAGTCCGTTTATTTATTTAAGCCTTAATTAGTGTCAAATTGATTTAATGATGCATTTTTAAGTTATGTTCTTAAATAATGCAATTTTGGCTATGTGATTGAGAATTGGTCGGGTATCGATTATCAATATTGAAAGTGAGTTGGTAAATCACCTAGAGAATGCATGTGGCCTGGTGAATTGGAATGTCACCTGGGAAAGACACGTGGCTCAGTGATTGGATATGTCATCTTGGCGAAAAGGTAGCCTTAGAGAATGCACGTGGCTCGGAGACTCGGTATGTCTTCTTGGAGAATGCACGTGGCTCGGTTACAGAGTATGGCATCGTGGAAAGGTCGGGTGGGACCATAAAGCCACTGAATCTTAGAAAGGTCGGGTGGGACCATAAAGCCACTAGATCTTGAAAGGGTTGGGTGGGACCATAAAGCCACTAAATCTTAGAAGAGTCGGGTGGGACCATAAAGCCACTGAATCTTGGAAAGGTCGGGTGGGACCGTAAAGCCATTGAATCTTGGAAATGTTGGATGGGACTGTAAAGCCATTGAATCTTGAAAAGATTGAGTGGGACCGTAAAGCCATTAAATATTGAAAGGGTCAAGTGGGACCGTAAAGCCATTGAATCTTGCAAGTGTCGAGTGGGGCTGTAAAGCCACTAAATCTAAGAAAGTCCACCTATAAATAAGTTGTGTCCTAAGGACCGTGATTCATAATTAGAAATTGAGTTGGAATAATTGAAATGACCAGAAGTGGTATTGTTGACATGTAATCGACTAAGTCGATTGATCGTTGCCTTGATTTGATGTTGTGGATTGATTGATTGAATGAAAATGACCGTGAGTGGTCTTGTTGGCGTGTAATCGACTATGTCGATTTGATTGATGCTTCGATCTGTGATATGATTGCTTGGGTGCCTATTTGATCTGTGCTAATATGTAGGTGGAATCTGAGGCCAAGGTAAGTCCTCTGACTCATGTTGTGTATAGGCAGCCCTAAGGTATATTAGTTTATTAATTGGGTCTAAGGGGGTAGAATTTGCTGAGATGTTGTCTCGGTGGTTATTGAATAACCATTTCAGGACCCGTATGAGGAGCCTAAGGAGAAGGAATTTGACAAGGAGAACCCTAATGAGGAACCCGAAGAGGAGTACGTGGAGGAGGACCTTGAGGATGACCCTGAGTATGACTCGGATGAGGGTTGAGATCCCGTCCTGTCTTGTCAGATCATGTTTGCATGTGAATAGATGTTAGATTAGACTTACGTATATATATAGTATTGTAGAATACTATGAGATGTGTGTAAAAAGGTGTGGTTGAGAATTTTTAGTATGAAAAATATGATATGCTTTTCTATCCTATTGTTTTATTGTCTGGGGATTTATAATTGCTTCCGCGTGTGCATATATAAATGAAAGGGTCGGCAATACATAGTCCTAGGATATCGCATTTTAAAATCGACCAAAGGTAAGGGATATGCGCGTGCCTGAGGATCATGGCGTGACGTTCTCTCTCCTCCTAGCCTGCACCCTCTCTCTCCTCCACAATGCATTCATTATAAGAAACTTTTTCTCTTGCATTCTCAAGAAAGAGAAGCAGACATTTGTTCCTCTCCATTTCTTTCTCCCACACAAAGGTTTTGAAATTTTGAATCCTAAATTCTCTCTCTACGCTCATTGCTGCTCCATCGTGCATCAAGCGGCCATACCCCCGCTGTTGTCGACAAACCACATTACGGCCGCCCTTGCTCTGATGCTGGCTTACTTCTCTCTTTGCGCTTCGGCACTCGTTTTGGTGTTCGTCAAGAGGCCGTTCCCCCGTTGTCACCGATGAAGCACATTAAGGCCATAATAAATGTGCTTTGTCGATCAACTGAAGAAGGAGGGAGGACCATTTCTATCAATTTAGTCTGGATAATTGTAGACCTTCTGTTTAGAGTTTGAAGACTTTCGGATCACCAGACTCAGCACTCAAGGCTCAAGACTTAAGATTATTCTCATTGACAGTTTTTCTAATCCAGCGACGAAGGCAATCCAGAGCCGAAGTATTTGGTTGATGATTTAGTCCTATCCTCTAGAGAAGATCTCTTGGCTGGATAAATATAACGGATTCTTTTATTCGAAATCAAGATCGTTTGAAGATCCGATGGTCGACGAAATATTCTTGGAAGGTTCTATTCTTGGAAACCAAGATCCTGATTGTATGGGCGAACATGATTGATGGGCTATCATCAGGTTCATTTAATAGCTCGAATGATCTTCTTGATTGATTCCATCCAACGGGTAGATTGGAGGAATTCCTTTGGTACGTGCCAATGGGTATGATGGCATAAATGAGTATAAAAGGAAGACGTTCTAGTTGCTTTAGTGTATGATTAATAGAGAAATTCCAGAGTCTGAAGCACCTTGATTATTAGTCGATACATTTTGAGCGAAATTATATACACAAAGAGTGTCTATATTTAGTGAGACCTTGAGCGAGTGTGGTAGATTATCTACACCGAGAAATCAAGGAAGAACAACGCTGTAACATCTCTTTGTTCATAGTGGAATCCAGCCAATAGGTTGTCAGTGCAGAAGAGTGGACGTAGGCTTGAAATAAGCCGAACCACTATAAACCGCGTGTTCAATTTTCTCTTCCATTCTCTCAGTCTTACTTAGATTATTGTTTGTCTCAAATCTATCAACTGTCTAGTATTGTGCAATTATCGAGAAAAATCTTTTATATACCTATTCACCCCCCTCTAGGTACTTATACTAGCTATATCAGAACCGAGGTAAATCCTGAGGAACAAATGACAAATATAGAGTTAAAGCAAAGGGAAGTTGACAAAATTTGATCGCCTGGAGCCTTCCATTCTAGCAACGAGTCTCAATTTTTTTTTTTTTTTTTATAAATATTTTGGTTAAGTAGGTTCACAAACTAAATGGTTTACATAAAACTATTCCTATATATACTACCACATCATTGGTGAAGTTGGATTAGCTTTCACAAGATTATTGAGAGCGAATGATGCTTGATCATGTAAGGAAGGAGGTTGATATACTACCTTTGAAAATTGGAAAATAGGATGAGAATGTTGCTTTACTAATTAAAATGTTGAGCTCAAGCCCTTGGTGCCAATGCTTGTTTTCCTAGTGCCTATGCCTAGTTTCTAGGTGCTCAAAGCTTAGCTTATGGAGGCTAGGGTCAGATTTGCAAAGATCTAACTCAAGACCCTACTGCCTGTGCCTAGGTCCCTGATGCCTAAGTATGCATCTATTGTGGCAGGGCCTAGGTTCATGGAAGCTACGCTCGACACCCAACATTCGAGCTCAAGTGCATTGAGGCCAGGCCCATAACCCAGTTGCTCGTGTCCTGATCTCGATGCTTGGGCTTAGGTCTATTGAGGCCGAGCTTGAGACCTCGAAAGTGTTCCACGCTCAAGCTCAATAGACCTAGGCCAAGACCTCACCTCAAAAGACCTTGATCCATGCATAGGGGTCCCAAGCCCAACCACAATGGATTAGGGCCCAAGCGTCGGCCTCCATAGTCCTAGGCTCTACCTCAATACTTGGGCTTGGGCACCAAGGACCTAAGCATGATACCAGGACCCTAAACCGACCTCCATGGGCTTAGGCTCTGTTAGCACCTAAATTTTAGTGATCTGGTTATTTGTTTATTGCATAAAAAAAATTATGGATTGACCGGATCCCTAAAACAAAAATATTAGTTAAATTGCATATAGCTTTTAGGAGTATTGATTGTAATAGGTTCATATGTTGCATTTAAATTGCACCGGTGGTGGATGTCCTTAATTGAAAGTTTCTTAACTTTTTTTTTTTTGTAATAGGTTCTTAACTTAATTAAAAAAACTGGATTACGCCCATAATAAGAACATTAATTTTTTTTTCTGTCAAGCCCACGGGATATTAAGAGGGCCAAATTCACACAAGTTAAATACCAAGGTGGAAAATTGAATTATTAAAAGAAAACTTGGGGGATAATTAGGTCTTTGATCATATTTGAGGGTTTCTTATATGTACGAAAATCTAAAACTTGCACTATATAAAGGCTTGTTATCACAATTTAGAGGGGGTTTCAGATAGTACACATTAAAGAAATTACCCATTAAGAAGGGAGATTAGTGAGAGGCGGCCACAATTCACAGAGAGAGAACGTTCGGCACATAGAGCGAAAAGGAGAGGAGATGACTCTACCTAGAGAAATGCTGTCTTCGACAGACTAAGAAGCTCACGATACTTGCTGCTCTTCATCAAGTTACTGCCGTTGTGCCCTGCCACAAGACCCTCACCCTCGGCGAGTCTTGCCATGCATCACCTGGATCGGCAACAGACCTGGCGATCTTACTGACGTAGCTGCTTTGTATCTCGCTGTCAGTCCAATTTCCATCGGCATCGACGATTGTCCAAAGAGTTTTTCCTGGAGTTGCCATCACAGATCCTTCATAGAGTTACGGTTGCTAGCCGCGTTGGTTCCTGTTCTTTGTTCACCGCCATTTCTCTTGCTGTTATTGCTGCACCGTACGTTGCCGTTGCTGCCATCCATGATGTTACTTCCTTCGGTGCCATCTTACTGACGGTTCTTCAATCCTCGGCCTCTTCCTGTGAAATACAAAGCATCACTGAGAAACCGACTTGTCCAAGTTCAAGGTTGAAGGCCATGAGTCGAAGAGGTGGAGTTTGTCTTTTATTATTATTATTATTATTATTATTATGGACATCTTGACAACCAAGGTCAAGAATATTCAGTCGAAGAAATCCACAGCCGTGTGATCTTAAACATAGTGTTTGAAGGTATGCATCGGATCGGATTCTAGAGATATGCTTGGAATCTTGCTCGATTGTAATTGTGCATAAATTAGTTAGGAATTAATTTCAATTGATTACACAAAATATATTTTTGTCTTTATTATATCACTTATGTACTATATTTACAGATTTTGTACAACAAGAATAGACAATGAAAATACAATTTTCCCAGAATCTCTTGTCTTCTCCACGACAATTTTGTTTATCAGAGCCGCCGGGCTTATAACCTAATTTTCGCTTCTACTCTCGATTGCCTACCAGAGGATTTTTGACCTACAAAACAGATCTGCCATCTGGTATAGGACTTAGCTTTTAAGGAAGAAGATAAGAGTTTTTTTTTTTACCTTCAATGGCTTCTGCCGACGACTAGTCTACTGGAGAAACTCCATCACAGTTGCAAATCCAAAGCCCTCTTGTGACAATGCAACAACAACCACTCTAGGCCCAGTTTGCACAGTGGGGGCCCATACAGGCTTAGTTTAATCTGGGGCAACCCATTGCGGGCCAACCTTTTGAGTGGGTACCGTACCCATGGTACCTTGGGCCAGGCCCAAATTCATCCTCACCATGTTATGTGGGCCACTAGAGCCACGTCCAATCCGAAGGGAGCCCACTAGCCACGAATGGTGTCACGCGCCAATCCTCGGGCACGCGCATATCCTTCTACTTGGTCGATTTTATAATGCGATATCCCAGGACTAAGTATTGCTAACCCTTTTGTTTTTAATAGCACATGTAGAAGCAGTTATAAATCCCCAGACAATAAAATAATGTGATAGAAAAGCAATGCCATATTTTTCATATTGAAATCCATAACCAAACCTTTATACAACCACACCTCAAAGTACTTCACAAAACTATTCATAACTTTCTAGTCTCACACTATTCACATTTAGACAGGATTCACAAAGAGGATGGAATCATAGTCCTCATCCGGGTTATACTCGGATCATCATTAGGTTTCTCCTCCAGGTACTCCTCTTCGGTTTCTTTCTCCTCAGGCTCCTCATTAGGGTCTTGAAATGTTGTCCCACAACCGGGATGAGACTATATCTCAGCAAGTTTTACCCCACTAAGACTCGATTAGGAAACCAATACGCTAACCAGGCCGTATATACACGCACGGGGTAGAGGACTTACCTTGGCCTCAGATTCCACTTGCATATTAGCACAGTTCAATAGGCACCCAAGCAATCACATCACAGATCGATATCTCGATCAATCGACCTAGTTGATTTCATGTCAATTCGACCATTCCCCGGTTGTCTCCCTTATTCAATCTCGAATCTTACTCACGGCTTCACGAGCATAGTCTACCACTTTTCTTGGCAACAAATTACAGTCCAAAGGACACGACCTATCTTTAGGTGGTAAATTACAGCCTAATGGGCATGACCTTTCATAGGTGGAAGGTTACGATCTTATCAGGCACAACCCTTATCGGGTGGCAATTTATAGCCCAACGGGCACGACCTCTGTCAGGTGGCAGTTTACGGCCCAATGGGCATGACCTCTATCAGGTGGCAGGTTATGGCCTTATTAGGTGCGACCTTTATCGGGTGGCAATTTACAGCCCAACGGGCGTGACCGACTCCAAATTTGGTGGCAAAACTCAGCTCCACTAACATAGCCATATCTTGATGGCTTTCGAGGTTCTACTCACAATCTTTCACAATCAAATTCTAATTGAATACCAACACCGATCAATTTTGGGATAAATCCCCACATACTCATCAACTCACTAAATTTCCACAAACCAGTGCTCAAATAAATAAATAGACTGCACCATGACAATCAGCACAAAATTTCGGTCGTCAGCTATCCCAGCCTAATTTCCAATAAATAAATAAATAAATAAATAAATAATTTCGAAAATTAATAAATAAATACTAAAAATCCAATTTAGGCCCGTAATGCCTGATTGGAGCCTGAAACGGGTCAGGAAAATCCCGAGATGCATTTGATAAATAGTATATGCAATTCTCTAGCTAAGTACACTAACCACCTAACTAATATGCAATGCAATTAACTAATAATCACTAATCCATTCTAATCTAACAATATAATTACACTTAAGTAAATCTAATCAACCCTTAAGCATAATTAGTCTACTAAGCAAGGATTAGTGAGATTACTCACTTGATTAAAAGCGGGGACCGGGACACCGCGACAACGACATGACGGCGGCCGAAATCAGACTTTCGATAACACCGGCGGGCTTGGACCGGGCTTGGGCTCAACAAATCTCAGCCTAACTAAGATTTGTTCTTGCACTGAACTAGGCTCACACTTGGGCTTGGGCTTGGGCTTGGCTACGATTGGGCTTTCTTCGCGGGTTGGGCTTGGGCTGAACTTGCTGAATTGGACCGGCTTGTTGGGCTCGTGAAAGAGCTTCACTGGACTACTTGGCCCGAATTGCTGGGTTCAATCCATGGAGACGCTGGGTTGCTTGAGCGGTGTGGGGATGCCTAGCAGTCAATGTGAGGAACTTCGGTTGCTTGGTGTTGATTAGGGAGCTGCAGACTTGGACGTTGCAGCAGAACATCAAGGTCGCATGGAGTAACGGCTGAAGACCATGCGGACAGGGCTGCTTCGGCATCGATCGATGGTCAACAAAATGGGAGGAAACTTGTTGCTGTTGACCGAAGAATCGCGGTGCTTAGAAAAGTGGCATAGACTTCCTGAGATGAAGCAGCTTCGTGGAACATGGGCCGAGCGAAGAGAGAGAGATGGCTTCGGTTGAATTCGATGGCAAAGATGAAGGGAGAGAGGACGTGGGATGAGGACATCGGCTTCGGTGAGTCTTCGGTGGACTGCTTCATGCGGTTGGCGTTGCGGACGAGAAGTAGTCAACCTTGGTGAAAGAGACACCGGCCTGTTGACTCCACGGACATGTGGCAGCGGCTTGGAAAGATGGGTCGCTGGCAGAGAGAAAAATTGAAGGAAGCGGGCTGGTGGCGGAGAGAAAACAACGTGGAGATGCTGGTTTCTTTCAAAGGAGAAGCAAGGAAAGTGAAAACAGCTCGGCACCGTTAGGAGGGCAGCTCGCACGAAGAAGAGAGAGACCGGCCAAGCGTGTCCATGAAGCCAAGGAAAAAGGGACTTAAAGTCAACACTTATCCCCTCCATTGATTGTATGTTCCCTAGATCTTTATGTACAAATATCTCAATGCTTTCTCCTAATACTTTCATGTAATAAAATCCAAAAATTACTCTAATTTGAAGCCAAAATCCAACCCCCCTTCACAAGCTCCGAATTTCATTATATTTGCTTCGATTATTCCATGAAATTTCTCAATTCGACGTCCAATCTTTGACGAATAAAATCCCGAATGATTTTCTGTAAGTCCTTGACACTTAAAGGCTTGGTTTGGAAGTCCAAATTTCCCTCAACTTAACCCATATGAATTTCCGTTAATTTTCTATGACGTTTGAACCGATTTTCCGTAAAAATCCCGGAATCTTCGAAAATTCTTCTAAGATTGAGTCGATGTTTTTAAAATAGATCATGATACCATAGAACTTTCAATTTTTGAAATCGGACTTGAATTTATGGTTAATTTCCATTCGACGCGTTTTTAGCGTGACCTAGGCTATCGGGTAACTTTCAGAAATTTTTAGTGCAAATGACCCATGGTTGATTTTCTTCGAGCCATTATGAACCCACTCGACTCATTGGCGATTCTCGATTGTCGTGAAAATCCCGATGATCCAAATATGGACATAGGGCACCAAAACAATAAGAAAATCAGTTTAGTGTTAGTCAACAAGAATTTTCCAATTTAGTGGTGTCATCCACGATTAGCCACACATCTTAGTCGAACCAACCTATCTTTGATCTTGAATTGATTTATATCTGTGCCGTAATGACCTCTAAAGATGTACACGGTCGGGAAGTCGATTCCTAGTCGAATTTTCAAGTCTATTGCATTAAAATTCCTTAGTGGCTCCCCCAGATAGTCTAGTTATCTCTAGAATGATTAGTTCTAAGAACAGCCTTATAGACGCGTCAATGAAATGCCAAATTTATTCAATAGAAAACATGACTGAAAATATGGGATGTCACAAATGGGGCAAGCCCGACCTCCTGATTAGAGAAGATGAGTGGGTCGAGTGAGTCAGGTATGGGAAAGGATGGGCTCAATGAAATCCCTACCCGGGTTTTTTAAATGTGGGTTACCAATTCGGATCGGGGGAACCGGGTTCAAGGACAAATCTCTACCCGAATTTCACGCCTAGTTTCTTGCGCCATTTCTAGTCGCAATCGTCACCGGACGACCAGAGCTTGGTGACCCCCTATATACCTTGACAGTCAACGGTCTAGAGCCACGGTTGATCAACCTGTCGTTAATTGGGCTAGGGAACTACTCTAGGTGGTCTCGAGACTTCCGGCGTGCCCTTGTGATGAAGGACAAGGATGGGTTCCTTGATGGAATTGTCCCGATTCCTGTCGATGAACGACTAGCTTGACACTGGAGGAAATGCAACTAGCTCGTTCGGACATGGATTGAGAATTGCATCTCTAAAAATGTCACGGCTGGTCTTCCACCAATGAAGGACTTGAAGAACATGTGGGAAAACATCAAACAGATGTATGGGAAGTTAGATCAGGCATGAATTTTTCCTCTTATGCAGGAACTCAATAAACTCAAACAGGGAAATATGATCGTCTTGGCTTGCTACAACAAACTCTCATCTCTCTAGAACAACCTCGAAGTCGCGGAAGAGAAGCTTGAGGGACCAGAGGAGACACTCGCACGGTATCGATCTATGAAAGAAAGGGAAAAGGCAACATGGTTTCTTTTAATTTTGAATGAATTGTACCTGACCTTTCGTTCACAGATCTTGGCCATGGAATCGATGCCACCCTTTGGACAGATTTTTCAGTTGGCCGTTTAGGAAGAGAGCTAGTGGCTCACATCCTTGGAGCCGGTGAAAGGAGGAGGAAGTTTCGCCTTGGAAAGCCGTGGCGAAAGGTGAGACCTAGGAGCAAAAACCCTAGTGCATGAAAAAGGGGTGATGTAAGAGATGCTAGGGTTCGGGGCTGAAGACACGTGATCCCTTAAAAGAGAAGGGATGGGTGGTCTAGATCGCTCGCATTGATCGGACGGCCAAAAGGGGTCGATTCACTCAACAGGATCGGATGGTGGAGATGAGCTGGTTGGAAAAGGATCCGACGGTGGAATTTTTTCAGCCTTTGCAAAGAATTTTAATTCAAGAGGAAAATGTAAATTATATTGCGAATTTTGCAAATGTCTACACCATACAATAGAAAATTGTTGGAAATTGCATGTGAACAGTAGAAAAGGGGAAAAGGAAGGAATTCTCCGCAGCTTATCAAGTTAGCAGTCCTATTGCTTATCAGTTCCTATTGCTTATCAGTCCATAACATATGAATAGTACTAACAGCTGATGTAGGCATTGTAGAAATTGGATACCTCAAACAAGGGAGGAAATTTCTCAAGTATCTCTCGCCGTCTGATTAATAATATCTCAAGGAAAGCTTGGATAATTGATTATGGGGCAAATGATCACATTGTTTGTGAGAATGCATTATTGATTGTTCCAGCAATAGTAACGTAAGTGACATTCCCATTGGGTAATGTCCTTTATGTCCAAGAATTTTGATTTAATCTTATCTTTGTGTCCAAAGCCTACAAAGAAAATTCCTATCGTGTATTGTTTGATTCCGACACTTGCTTCTTTCAAGCCCTTTTGACTGGCAGAGTGATGGGCTTGGGTAGTCTCTCTGAAGGCTTATTTCTTTAGACAAATTTTCCAAGTAATCTTAATTTGTCGTCATTTTTTTCAAATAAAATATTAGTGTGTAACATGACTACCAATGATAAAGAATATCTTTTGCATTCAAGATTGGGTCATAGTGCTTCATTCCCTTACTCTAAATGTCAAATATGCCATCTTGCAAAACAGTCACGTATTCCTTTTCGTTCTAGCCAAAACCGTGCAAATGATATTTTTTCCTTGATTCATATGGATGTTTGGGCCCTTATCATACATTACATCATGATGGGTCACATTATTTCTTAACAATTGTGGACGACTATTCTCGTGCCACCTGGGTTTTCCTAATGCAGTCAAAGGGACAAGTTTCCTCACATTTGAAAACTTTTATCACCTTATCAAAGATTCAATTTGGGAAATCTATTCTGCGAATCCACACAAATAATGGGAAATAATTCTTCAACAATGATTACAATTTCCTTCTTTTATCTCATGGGATTCTTCATGAAAGTTCCTGTGTATATACCCCACAACAGAATGGGGTAGTCGAGCACAAACATCGCCATATTTTGGAAGTTGCACATGCGCTAAAATTTCAAGTGTCTATTCGGAAAATTATTGGGGTGAATGCGTCATTATTGCAACTTATCTCATCAACTGTATGCCCACTCTAGTACTTAATGGAAAATCTCCATTTGAGTTACTTTCCAAGAAGAAACCAGAACTGGACCATTTTAGGGTATTCAGATGTCTATGCTATGCAACAGTATTAAGACCCTAAGACAAGATGGGTCCTCGCGCTCAACGCTGCATCTTCATGGGCTATCTGAATTTGGAGAAGGGATATCGTGTCCTCGAACAATCAATCGGGGAATTCTTCATTAGCAGAGACGTCATCTTTCATGAGGACATGTTCCCATTTCATGAAAAGGATTTTTTGGGAGAAACACTAGATATTTCAAGCCGTCCTACTCACTCCCTATCTCTAGAAGACTCGACTCCTGGATATCTTCTGACAAGAACTCCAGTTCCAGTAATGACTCCAATTTCTCCTGAGAATTCCACACTAGAGATTGTTGTAGAACTAGTGCAGAGAATTTCTTAGAATTAGAAGATCATTCCAAAGAAATTGGCATTGAAGAAAGATCCTCTCCATCTTCCTTTGCCCCAGCACAAGTGGATTTTCCTCAACGATCTAGTTGTTCTACATGTCCACCAACTTGGACAAAGGATTATGTTTGTGCATCCCTCAACTCACCAAGTATTCATTACCCAATATCATCTTATATTTCATTTCATAGACTTTCATCGGAACATATATGTTGTGTTACTTGAATATCGGAGGACAAAGAACCATCCAACTATGATGAAGTAGCTGTTGACCCAAGATGGCAAGAAGCTATGGGAGCTGAATTGCAAGCATTAATTGCAAATTAGACCTGGGATTTGGTCAATCTACCTTCGAACAAGAAGCCTATTGGATGCAAGTGGGTTTATAAAATCAAATACCATGCAGATGGCTTAGATGAGCGTTACAAAGCTCGGTTGGTGGCCAAAGGATTTACTCAACGGAAAGGTTTTGATTACCACGAAACCTTTTCCCCAGTCGCCAAAGATGTAACTGTAAGATCTTTTCTATCTGTTGTTGTTGTTATTAATGATTGGCCACTACATCAAATGGATATGCATAATGCTTTTCTGCATGGAGATTTAGATGATGAAATCTATATGGATATTCCTTAGGGTTTACGAAGATAGGGGGAGAATAGAGTATGTTGTCTCCGCAAATCCCTCTATGGTCTTAAGTAGGCTTTTAGGCAATGGTACGCAAAATTTGCCGATGCTCTCACGACTGCAGGATTCAAACAGTCCAAATATGATTACACCTTATTCACATGGACCCAAGGTATGTCATCAATCTACTTGATGATATATGTTGACGTTATTCTTATCATGGGCAATGATAAGAGTGCAATAGAAAGATTCAAGAAGTATTTGCATTTACTTTCCATATTAAAGACTTCGGAGCACCAAAATACTTCATTGGAATTGAGATTGCTCAATCTGATTGAGGAATTTTCCTTAGTCAACAGAAGTTTGTGCTGGAAATCATATCAAAAGCAGGTTTATCGGGATGCAAACCATCAGTTATTCCAATTGAGTAAAATGAAAAATTGACCACCAAAGATTACGATGCTGGAATATCTGAGAATCATGATCCCATTCTCAATGATCCTTCAAGTTATCAGAAGCTGGTTGGAAAACTCATATATTTAACTATGACCAGACCTGATATATCATATGCAGTACAAACCCTCAGTCAATTCATGCACGGTCTGAAATTATCCCACATGAATGCTGCTTTAAAGGTCGTGAAGTACTTGAAAAAGTGTCCAAGACTAGGGATCCTCCTATCCAGAAAATGCAATATGGAAATGTTGGCATATTGTGATGCATATTATGCGACTTGTCCTATGAGCTGAAGATCCATTATAGGTTTTTGCATTAAGCTTGGAGAATCTCTTCTTTCATGGAAGACCAAGAAGTAGGCAACCGTATCAATATCTTTAGCTGAAGCAGAATATTGAGCTATGGCAAAGACTACCTATGAGATTATATGGATACAAGGATTACTTTGGGATCTTGGGATTATTTTGAAGGGTCCGACAAGGTTGTTTTGTGACAACGATGCGGCACTCAAACTTGCGAAAAAATCCAGGAAGGGATAATCGAAACATATAGAAGTGGACTGTCATTTCACTTGCGAAAAAATCCAGGAAGGGATAATCGAAACAAGAGGAATTGGAATGGCAAAGCAACCTGCTGACATTTTTACCAAGCCTCTATGTCAAAGACAACATGCATATCTATTAAGTAAGCTAGGCGTCTTGGACATCTACGAGCCACCAATTTGAGGGGGAGTGTTGGAAGATATGCATCAGATTAGATTCTGGAGATATGCTTGAAATCATGCTCAATTGTAATTGTGCATAAATTAGTTAGGAATTGATTTCAATTGATTACACAAAATATATTTTTGCCTTTATTATATCACTTCTGTACTATATTTACAGAACTTTGTACAACAAGAATAGACAATGAAAATACAATTTTCCCGGAATCTCGTCTTCTCCATGACCTTTTTGTTTTCTTTCACAGAGAATTCCAAAATGAATAGACAACAAAAACGAAAGTGGCAATCGAAGACTTTCGTTGGAGCAAGCAACATCTATAAATCAAGGAGATGTCCATTGCCAACTCTTCATCGCTGATTATACGTTTCACCCGCGAGACGCATCAACATTCATCCGTATTCATGTTGCTATGACCATCTTGTTCAGTCCAAGTCCTACACCTGCCGTCCTCTCTCTCACTGGTGGTTGTGAAAATTCTAGCCTTGCCACCGTTCGTGCCCCCCGTAGCCATTGTTTTGATTTGGAAACGACATCCGCAAATTAGGTAATTTATCCAATTCAAGTTTGATTTGAATATCTTATTGCCTAATTTGTTCTTATTGATATCTAATGTTGTATATTTTGAGTGATAAGCATATCCAATTAGAAAATTTTCCTAATCTGCAACATGCATATAATCGGTAACTCAATCTCTATGTCTTGAGATATGATTATGGATTGCACAGAAAATTGGCAATTTTGATCTTTAAGCCATAGGACTAAGTTGTCGATTTTATTTGTTTCTAAATTTGAAATGGGTGAATATATATATTGCAACTTTTGAGCTTATCTTGTTTGATTGAGTGCTTATCTTTTATTTGTTTTCCTTATCTATGAAAATACAAAAATTATTGCATGTTAAATTAAAATAAATTTTTAGATAACATGACATGTTTTAGATAATATTGCACGTTTAAAATTGTTCTCCAAGATGGGATAAGATCTGTTCAAAAATATATCATTTGCATCATGCTTGCATCACTACTGGCCATGTCATGTATCATCTTATCTTGCCACGTCAACATATGCCATATCACAACCACATTATCATATAATGTCGTGTCATCATACCATGTCATATTGCCACATCATTGCCATGTCATTGCCCATTTGATATATTCCATGTCATGTCATTAGTGCCATGTCATTTATTGATTGCATGTTTAGGTCATTAATTAGAATTAAATGTCATGTTTGAATAGGTCATGTAGATATAATTTAGAACTAAATTTGCATTACATGCATTGCATATGGTTTATTCTTATAAATAAGAAAAAACTGAAAAAATAATTAATTAGTCAAGATTCGTAAGCATTTAGAAATCATGTTAGGATAGGTATGCATTTCTTTTTAATGAATATTTTGCAGATATTTGGGAAAATGAAAAATATGTTTTGCCTGCATTGAGGTGTTTTGCTTGCATTGAGGTATTTAAGTTCTTTCCTATTCTAACAATTTATTTATTGCTATTGTTTATTGGATGCTATTTTAATGGTTGCATACTTGTATTGACACTCCTCGCATGTTAGTAGATAGCTTAATACCAATCTAAATTGATGGGCAAATTTTTTTTTTATAAATAAAAGAGAAAATTTATCGAAAGAGCATTAGAGAAATTTAGTGTAATCATGTCTTTCATTCCATAATCTCTAGTTTGTAGAAGTAAAGTATCTTCCCACATTTTACTTAGGTATCTAATCAACCCACTAAAAATATATTAGTAGGGACTTCGAAATGAAATCAATTGGCATGTTAATAGCTTAAAGTAAAGTTATGAATTGGTAAAGGCTTGGGAGAGCTCAATCTAAGTTTAGGCTTGGTAATCCATTAGCAAAACCTCATGTGGTTCATCTAAAGAGAAGTTCACGATAGGCTCTACTTCGATGGATCTAGGTACAAGCACCAAGATCCTAGGCCTGACCTTTGTGGACCCAAGCATGGGCACTAGGGTCTCAAGCTTGGAATGGACTCGGATCTTAGGCATTGGGAACCAAGGTAAGGGCATTGAGGTCCAGACTTGACATATTTAGACTCAAGCTAGGCTTTGTGGACCCTAAGCCTGGGCATATAGGACTTGGGTTTAACCCCTATGGACTTAGACATGAGCATTTGTGTCCAGAGCCTAACCTTTATAGATCCTAGCTCAAGCATCGGGGCCTTGAGTCAAGCCTTTGTGGACCTAGGCCTAATTGTTGGGGGATTAGGCACAGCTCTGTGTTTTCGAGCCAGCCTTAGCCTCTAGCCAGAAAATGAGCATTAATCTTCTTGTAAATAAGTGCATAGTCTATAATCTAAGTATTGATATCTGATTATATTTTCGAAAATTATGTTTGATTTTTGAAAATGAAAATCATCTTCATAATTTGAAGCACATGTTTTTTGTTGATTAGAAAGATTTTCCGTGAAATAAACAGAGCCTAAGAGAGACCAGCCTAATGTTAGATGCTCACGTGCATAAAAGATAAGAGGGTTATTTGTCAAGTACCAAATTGGAGATTTTGGTGTGAGATGAGCAATTAATGTATACTAGTTTGCCTATAACTCATTACTTTAAGTTAATGAAATTGGATATGCTGATGATGCTCTTCCCTTGTCAAGTTATTAATTCGGCCACTACGATGCCATACGTTTTGTTGAGAAAACTCCCATAAGGTTTTGAAGTTGACAAAAGTTTCATTCTCTTATTCTTACTCTTACTCTAAAGAATACTAAACTTCTGTGTAATGCTATCAAAGTTTATTTTACATCAGAAGTATTTCCCACTCTCACGAAGATACAAATTGAGCTCACTACAAGAACGGAGATATAATTAGATTCAAGATTATTGATCTTTTAACAAGGATTCAGTACATGCAAGATTTATTTGGCTTTCTGGCGGAGAATCTCACTTACTTTTTCTAAATATATTGATGAAATCAATTACAGATTGATAAAATCAATTTTGAAGACAAGTTCCTTTTTGGAAAGCATCTACTTATGGAAGCCTATATTATGATTGTATGGGCAACCGGAATCATTGGATTTTCACCTCAATCTTCAAACGGCTACAAGATTTCCTTAATTGATTCCGTCTAATGGGTTGATTGGAAGAAATTCCTCTGGAAAGTGCCAATGGTTAGAAAGGCGTAGAGGAGTATTTAAGGAGGTTATTTAGTCCATTTGAGATAGTGTGTAAGAATAAAAATTCCAAAGTTTAAGACCTTTCCAATCACTTATTCTTCATCAATAGTGCTTACAATTTGTACTCGAGAGAGAAAAACACAAAATGAGTGACTTAGTGAGAGAAAAAGAAATTTTTTCACTGAGTGATTGTACTCAAATCGTTGCATTTCTCCGTTGATTCCTTAGTGAAATTCAACCAAAAGGTTATTAGCATGGGAGAGTAGACGTAGGCACATCCCTAGGTAGTCAATCAAATTACGACATTCCCAGAACTCGTTGCCTACCCATTCATTTTATGCACATGCGGAAGCGAATTAATAAATCTCTAAATAACAATCAACATGAGATAGAAAAGCATGACAACCACTTAACACAAAACATACTTTATAAACACATCTGGTTTATATACATAAGTCTAAAGCCAAAATAAGCTACCAGGCTAACCTTACCTTGGACCCTACCTACTTGGGATTTAGGTCTACTACAACACCATTTGGGATGTTGATATCTAGAGGATCAGCTAACTCTACTACGGGCTCTTCAACCTCGGGCCCCTGGTTCGCCTCGATATGAGCTATAATATCGGCATCATGCACAGGGTTAAGATCCACCACATACTTGGCATCGACGGTAGGCCCGTCGAAACCATCCAAGGGGCCCTCCCAAACATCATTGGGCTCGTGAAGGAACCACGCTTTGAATTGATGAGGTACTAACTAAGGTAGGCCCTCATCGACCCAAATGGTAGTCACGATGAGCTCACAAGTCCAGTCAGGGTTCTCGTGGATGGGGAGTTTGGTACACTTGGTCTCCCCATCTTGAGGCCACCCAAAACGAATGTGGCGCACCTCCATCTAAAGACCTATAAACTTTTAAACCACAATGGGGTGAGACAAAGTTTTAGTGAGTCCACACTCTAAACCCCGATTAGGATGAGAATTCACCTAGAGGTAGCCTAAATATGCATTATACAAGATTTACCTTGCCTCAGCACCTCCCTACACATTAGTACAACTCATTTAACATATGCATACAATAAATGCACTCAATAATTGGAACACTTCACTTTAGTATATCAATCAATTCCAGGGGTCTCAATTATATGGCCAAATCGTTATGACATATCCCATTTCGTCTCACACAATTTTGTCCCATAATCAGGCGTGGTTATTTCACTAACTCAAGCATGTCCTAATTAATTATGACTCAACGGCCACGGCCAACTCAACAGTCGGCGATCATCCGGCATAACCGGGCCTCGTCCCACTTCGTTGGGCACGGCAACATCTGCATCTATACGGCATTCCCAATGGAGCATCGGCCTAGCCTCCACTATGACCGGCATTCGTTGACATGGGGCATCTGAATTTAATCAGGCATCGTCCAGCGTAAATGCATCGTGATGGATTCCAATAGAGATCACATGCACATCCAATCTCGGCCGAGGACATCATACTTTGCACTCAATGCCTTAATTTCAAATAATGTACTTAGCATATTTTCTTTATATTTAAAACATCTAGTAAAATAATTGTGTGGTCACACAGTTAAATCAAACCATAAAGCGTGATATTCTCCCATTTTAAAATTTCACGACTTTATATAGTACTTAAAATATTTTTGACATAAAAAATCGACACTCGGTATTTTTCTAATTAAATACCAAAAATCCATATTTTTTAAATAATAATTCAAAAATCATCACCAAGCACTCAATTTCACAATTCACTTCAACCATGATGATCAGTGTAAATTCTGACAACTAGCTATCTCGGTATAATTTACACTAATTAATAATTAAATAAATAAATTGTAGTTAAATAAATAAATTGCAAAATATCTAAATTAAAACACTTAATTAAATTAACATAAGCTAACCAGGCTAATCTACTTAAACTAATTAAACTAATTTAACTAACTAACTACATTATCTAATTAACTAACTAAATGGTCTAACTGTGATATCCTGATTTTCTGATTCTGTTTTCAATTGAATGTGTTGGGCTTTTCATTGATGCGCCTATAGTATTTTTCTCTAAGCTAATCACTCGCGAGATAACTAGTCTATTTGGTGAAGTCGTCAAGGGATTTTAACGCAACAAACTTGAGAATTCAACCAAAAATCGACTATTCGACCATGTTAATTTGCAAGAGTCAATACAACACTATCAAAATTGACCAGAGATCGGAAATAGGTCGGTTCGACAAAGGCATATAATTAGAGTGTGGGTGATTTCACCTAATTGGAAAATTCTCGTCGAACGACACTAAACCGATTTTTCTGTCATTTCTATTCCTTGTGCCCATATTTGAAACCTTGATATTTTCACGACAACTAACGGCCGCTATTGAGTCAAAGATGCACAATGTGGCTAAAAAATAATTGACCAATGGTCAAATGCACTAAAAATTCTCAAAAGCTACTTGGTTGGTTAAGTCACTCTAAAATCGCGTCAGGTTGAAATTAACTATGAAATTGAACCCGATTTCAGAAATTAAAAGTTCTGTAATGTCACAATTTATTTTAGGAATGTTGACTCATCCTTCGAAAATTTTTCGGCAAACCCGAGTTTTTGGCGAAAATTCAAGTGTTGGCATTTTTGGACCGGGAAATTTAGAGGACCATTTTTGGGTGGATTTTTGGCATTCAAGTGGGATCAATTGATGAGGAAATTGCAAGGATTTATTATGGATACCTTGGCTAGAATTTTTGGGCATCAATTGGATTGTTTTGGAGAGAAATTGGATTGAATTTGGAAGGGAAATGTACAAAATTTGTAGCCATGGAGGGGAGCAACATTTTGGACACCTTGTTGGGGAAGCTTGGTGTGGGGAATTGGCTGAGGATGAAGCTTGGGTTCGTGGGGGCCTTGTGATGATGATTCGAGATATTTTTAAAGACCTTGTGGGCATTTTGTTCCCCCCAAAGCCAGCAAACCACTTCTTCTTCTTCCTTGCCCCATCTTTCTCCATTGTTGTTGCTTTGAGCTCAAAAAACAACTAGTAAGCCTAGAGAAGCTAGCCAGCCACCATCGATCGCCCCTCTTTACCGTTCGAGCGTTGCCGTGCCCCTATTGAGCCGCTCGAAGCTCCGCCTATCGCATGCCAGTCCACACACCCACAACCCAAGCCACGTGTGCAGGTCATTGGTCCCATGATTGTTGCCGTTCGCTAGGGCTATTCCAGCCACTTTCCATCGCCGTCGAGCTCCTCCGCTGCCTGTCCAAACCGCTGTGTCACCACCCGCGCTCGCCTAGCCCGTTTCGACCGTGAAGTCCTTCAATTCAGCCCAAGACCAGAAGCCGAGATCTCAGCCCAAGCTAAGACTTTGTGGCCCATTTTAGGCCCTTTCCAGACCTTGTTAGATGTCTCGTTGACTCGAATGCACTCGTCATTGTGCCACCATCGTTGTGAATTCATCGGCTCACTAATCCGGTGAGTTACTTGCTAAATATTGCTTATGAGGTTAATTATGCTTAGTGGGTAATTAGATTAGCTTAAGTATGGTTTAGGTGGTTAGTTTAGTTTAATTAGTGACTTAGTTGGTTAGTTAGGATTGTTAGGTGGTTAGATTAGATTAGTTAATGGTTAATTATATTGTATTATTTATTGAATATGGTACATTATTTTTCTAGGCCCGTTTAGGTGGTTAAATTAGGGTTTAAAGCTTAATTATGCACATTGGATTAAATTGCATTTATTTAATTATTTTTGCAATTTATTTAATTATTTAATATTTTCCGGAAATTATACTAGGATAGCTTGTAGTTGGAATTTCGTGCTGATTGCCGTGGTGTGGTTAGTTTATGCAATTGAATGATAATTTGTGCAATTGAGTGGTGATTGTGAATTTTGATTAATTATTTCAAAATTGTGAAATTTTGGTATTTAATCAGGAAATACCAGGTGTCGGGTTTTGACACCAAAAATATTTTTAAGTACTATAATAGTGGCATTTTAGAAGGAAGTATATCAATTTTTAAGGTTTGATCTAACGGTATACCCACACACAATTATTTTCACCAGGTCTTTCTAATACGAAGAAAATAGGCCAAGCGTATTATCTTAATTGAGACATTTGAGTGCAATGCACGGTATCCTTGACCGGAGTTGAATGACCGTGTGATGGTTATGAGAACTCGTCCCTGATGTGCGTCGAGTGGATGTTGCCTCTATATAAGATGTCCCTGGACAACAGATGCTGATTGCAGTATAGGCTGGATCGATACTCCTTTGGGATTGTCGTCTAGTGTAGACGTTGTTGTGCTCAATGGGGTGAGACGATACCTGGTTACGCCAGAATACAGCCGAACGTTGAGTAGGCCATGCCCGAGGGGCTATAATCAATTGGAACATGTGAATGATTGAGATAAATGCACATGATTATGGGACAAAATTGTGTGGCACGGAATAAGACATGTCATAATGATTTGACCTTATAATCGAGACCCCTATGAGTAATTGAGATTGAGTAAAATGTTCCAATTGATGTGTGCATTTATTATATGCATCTGGGATATAAATTGTATTGACATGCAAGAAGGAACTGAGGCAATGTGAGTCTTCTATGATGTGTGATTAGATTGCCTCTAGGCGTATTTCCTTCATAAATGGGGTTTAGGGTGTGAACTCGTTGAGATATTATCTCACCTTGTCATGGGTTTTATCTTTTTAGGTCCTTAGATGGAGGCAAGGCTAGTTCGTTTTAGACAGCCACGGGGGTAAGAGACGTAGCGTACCATCTTCCCAGTCCATGGGAATCTTGACTGGACCCGTGAGCTCGTGGTTACTACTATCTTGGTCGGTGAGGGTCTACCACAGTTGGTACCTCATCGATTCAAGGTGTGGTTTCATCGCGGGCCCAACGGTATCTGAGAGGGCCCCTTGGATGGCTTTGACGAACCTGTCGTCGATGATGAGTATTTTCAGCTCGACCTCGTGCATGATGTCGATATCATAGCCGATATCGAGGCGGATCGTGGACCCGAGGTTGAGGAGCTTGTAGTAGAGGAGATAGCTAACCCGCTAGACCTCGACATCCCTGATGGTGTCATGGTAGATCCAAATCCCAAGTAGATGGGGTCTGGGGTAAAGTCAACTAGAGACTTCTTTTTGAAAGTTTGACTTTTGTATATATAACTTCGGTAGGCTAACCTTGGTTATTTATAAAAGTGTTTTGTGACATTTGTTATCCAGCTTTTCTATCCCATATTGAGTGTTGTCTGGGGATTATTTATTATATGCTTCCGCATGTGCAATAAAATGGATGGCTCGACGACGCGTCCTAGGACATTGTAATTTTATCGACCACTGAGTTCAAATGATGAGATGATGTTCTAAAATAAATCGTGACATGTTTGAATTTTCGATTCCCTAAACCGAGTTGAATTTCGTGGTTAAATTCAACCAAACGCAATTTTAGTGTGACTTAATCTACTGGGTAGGTTCTAGGGATTTTAGTGTGTTTGACTCGTGGTCGATGATTTCGATCCGTGTTTGTGCATTTCTAACTCATAGGCGACTCTCAGTTGTCGTAAAAATCTCAAGATTTCAATTACAGACACTGGGTATAGAATCGATAGAAAAATCGGTTTAGTGCCGTTGAACACGAATTTTACAATAAGGTGGAATCACCAACAATTTAATTACGTGCTTCTGTCAAATTGACCTATCTCTGATCTCTAATCGATTATAACGATGCCGTATTGACCATTGCCAATTAGCACGATCGAGCAGTCAATTTTTGATCAAATTTTCAAATCGGTTGTGTTTATATCCCTTAACGGTTTCACCTGAAAGATTAGCTATCACATGAGTGATCAGCTTAGAGAAAATGATTATAGGTGTGTCGATGAAAAGATAATTTCATATTATCGAAATAGGGTAAAAAATTCAGGATGTCACAGTAATACTAGCACTTTCAATTGGTATCTCAGTTGCGATGCTTATCTTATTGAAGTACTTTTACTTATAAGCTAAAGATCTTCTATGGCTAGTATTTTGGCTCCAGGATTGGTTGAAGAATAGAGCAACACCAGACCACCATAATTTGCTGAAAAATAGTACAATGTATGGAAGAACAAAATGAAGACGTTTCTAAGATCTAAAGATCCTCTAGAATGGGATGTTGTAGAAAGATGAATCAATCCAAAAGCAGCATCACCTTACACAAAGGAAAATAAGTGATAGACAAAGATGCTGAGGAATCCATTCAAGCAAAAATTGCCAAGAGATGGGCTCTTGATGCTAAAGCTATTTATTTTTTATAATGTGCTTTGTCTCCTACTGAATATAACATAATCTTTTCATGTGAAATAGCTAAAGAAGTATGGGATAGGCTTCACGTCACTTATGAGGGAAATGATCGTGTAAATGAGACAAAAATAAACATTCTTTTTGGACAATATGAGTCATTTAGAATGAAACCTAGAGAGTCTATTGGTGATATGTTTAGTCGTTTTACTAAAATTATAAATGGTTTGGCATATCAAGGTCAACTGATCTCTAGTCCAATGAAGGTCAACAAATTACTACAAGGACTTTCAAATGACTAGAATCATGTGAAGACTTCAATTAGGGAGACTCAAAGAATCATGCCTCTTTCTATTGATGAGCTAATAGGCATTCTTCAATTGTACGAAGTGGAACAAATTAATGATGAAAAGGATCCAAAAAGTAAGAAGTCAATTACACTTAAATCTAATGTTGATTTTGATGATATAGATACCAACGATGATATGGATGACAAGGAGCTAACCCTTATGATAAAGAAATTCAGAAAAATGAATAAGAAAGGAAGAATATTGAATTGAAAGAAGTAAAGCAAGCAAAATTCCCAAAAGAGACCAATGGAAGATGTTGAAACAAGCAAAGATATAATATGCTTCAAGTGCTGGAAAAAGGGACACATCAAGCCTAAATGTCCCTTGCTGAAACGGAGAAAGGGAAGTATGAGAAGTACAAGAAAGCTCTCAAAGCATAAACTTGGAGTGACATCGAATGTGAGGAAAGAGGAGGAATTTGCAAATATCTATCTGATGGCTCACTTAGAATCAAACTCAGAATCATAATCAAATACAGATTTTGATTATGACAAGGAAATCAAAGTAAGTCACTTAGAAATTCTTGTTAAAGTTTTTAAGTATATAGATGAACTTTGCCTCAACCTTAAATCTTCTCTTAAAAAGATTTCCAAATTGAAAAAGGAAAATTCAAAACTCAGGCAACAGGATGACTCTTGGAGAGAAAAGTTTGACAATTTGAAAAATGATTTTGATGGTTTGAAAGAAAATGCCGATTCTCTCTCAAAAGAAAATGATTGTTTGAAAAAGGATATTTTAAATATTTCTAAAAGGTTTTCCAAAGGATTAGAAAAGTTAGAAAAAAATTCTTTTAGCTCAAATACCCTATTTTAACAAATCGGTTTGGGTATAAACAATGAAGCAACTTCTTTGATTGATTTTCCCAAAATAAAGGAAAGACTTAGACAAAGACCCCCAAAGTCTTTTTACAAAAAATTATTTTCAATTTTTTTTTGAAAAACCTGTTGGCCGGAATGCTCTTAAATGGAGACTTGTTAAAAGGGATTGGATAAAAGCTATTTTAAAAACTAACTCTCTTGTACTCAAGAAAATTTGGGTAGCAAAGAAAGTTTGAGATCTCCGTTTGACTGCAAGTTATTATTCAAAGAAAAAGCAAATGGTACTTGGACATTGACTATTCTAGGCATATGACTGGAGATTCAAGCAGTTTTGTGAACCTAGAAAGACAAAAATGAGGAAATGTCTCTTTTGGTGGGAATAGCAAAAGAAAGATTATCGAATATGGAATTGTGAAGATTGAAAGTCTAATCATCAACAACATTTCACTAGTAAAATGTTTAAATTATAATCTTATGAACATAAGTCAGTTATGTGATACAGTATTCAGAATCAATTTTCAAGAAGATATCTGCTCTGGAGTCAGTTGAGATTTGTCTCAATCCTTTACTGGATGAAGACATAGCAACATTTATCTTTTGGACATAAGTCCAAAGAGCTCTCAGTGCCTCATTTCAATTCAAGATGAAGCTTATCTCTGACATCGCAAGCTTGGACATGTGAATATGAAACAAATTGCTAAAGTTTCTTCTAAGAAACTGGTTCGAGGTCTTCTTAAAATGGCTTACCAGAAATTTGAATTGTGTGCTCCATGTATTTTGGGAAAACAGGTCAGAAGTTATTTTAAACCAATAAATTAAGTTTCTACCAATCGTGTCTTGCAGCTCCTTCATATGGATCTTTTTGGACTTACAAGAATACAAAGTATTGGTGGAGAGAGATATTGTTTAGTAATTGTGGATGATTATCCACAATTCACTTGGGTTTTCTTTTTGGCAAATAAGTCTAAAAAAATCTCTTACTTTTCAAAATTTGCCAAGAAAGTTCAGAATGAGAAAGGTTATGTTATCTCAAGCATAATGACTGATCATGGAGGAGAACTTAAAAATCAAGACTTTGCAAATTTTTGTGACGAGAGTGGTCTTCAACATGTTTTCTCCTCTCCATAAACCCTAGAATAAAATAGAGTTGTGGAAAGGAAAAATAGTTTGTTACAAGAGATGGCTAAAACTCTACTGATAGAAAGAAAAATCTCTTATCGCTTTTGGGCAAAAGTAGTTTCTACTGCTTGTTATATAATTAATAGGGTATTTTAAGACCCATCTTAGAGAAGACTCCCTATGAAGTGTATAAAGGGAATAAGCCAAACATCTCTTACTTTCATGTATTTGGCTGCAAGTGTTTTATCTTGAAGAATGCAAATGATCGGTCCGTAAAATTTGAAGAAAGATCGGATGAAGGAATATTTCTTGGTTATTCTACATCAAGCAAAGCTTACAGGGTTTTCAACAAGAATACTCAGACTGTCGAAGAATCTATGAATGTCAGATTTTAGGAAAGTATTCAGAACCAACCAGATCAGACTCAACTTGAAGAATTTGAATTAGTTTTAAACTTAATAAGGTATGATTCCCCTGAAGGACTTCAGTCTTTGGGAAATCAAGGTCAAGTAGAACATAAGTCAGAAGAATCAAAGAAAACAGACGATTGGTAGATCTCAACAGGAAACGACAAGCCAAATAACAATCGGAAGCACAAATCAAGTCATCCCAAAGAACTCATCATTGGCAATTTAGAAGAAGGAATCCGCACTAGATCCAAGGCAAAAGAAGATTCCAATGCATTAGTACTTATATTAGAAATAGAACCAAAAGGAGTAGAAGAAGCATTATCTAAGGAAAGCTGGATAGAAGCAATGCAGGAAGAACTCAGACAATTCAACATCAACAATGTCTGGGAGCTAGTTCCTAAATCGAAAGGCAAATCTATGATTGGAATGAAGTAGGTGTTCAAAAACAAGATGAATGAAAAGGGCAAAGTAACCAGGAACAAAGCAAGACTTATGGCAAAGTTAGAAACAATTAGACCACTGCTTGGATATGCGTGTTTTCATAATTTCAGGTTATTCCAGATGGACGTCAAAAGTGCTTTCCTAAATAGATTTATACAATAAGAAGTCTATGTGGGACAACCACCGGGATTTAAAGATCCTAGAAAACCAGACTTTTTCTATAGACTGAAGAAGGCGATATACGATTTGAAACAAGCACCTTGAGCTTGGTATGAGAGGTTGAGTAAGTTTTTGATAAGTAATGATTTTCAAAAAGAAAATGTTGACATAACCTTGTTTATCAAAAAAAGAAGAAAAAGATTTTCTACTTGTTCAAATATATGTATATAATATAATCTTTGGATCTTCTATCGAAAATCTGTGCAAGAAGTTCTCAAAGTCTATGTAGGAAGAATTTGAAATGAGCATGATGGGAGAATTAACCTTCTTTCTAGATCTACAAGTCAGACAATCAAAGAAGGGAACATTCATTTATCAAGAGAAATATGCCAGAGATGTTATCAAGTTTGGAATGTAAAACTACAAGAAAATAGAAACTCCCATGTCAAGTTCTTCAAAGCTTGACAATAATGAAGGTGGAAAGAAAGTTGACCAAAAGGTATACAGAAGCATGATTGGTTCTCTTCTTTATCTCACTACCTCTTGACCTGATATTCTATTCAGTGTGTGTATATGTGCTAGATTTCAATATGATCCCAAAGAGTCGTACCTTAGTGCTGTTAAATGTATTATCAAATATATTGCAACTTATCCGAAGCTAGGTATGTAGTTTCCAAAAGGAGAAGACTTTTCTTTACTTGGTTATTCTGATGTTGATTTGGTTGGTTGTAAAGTTAACAGGAAAAGTACTTTAGAAATATGTCAACTGTTGGGACAAAGGTTATTGTCTTGGTTCTTAAGAAAGAAGAACATTGTGGCTCTCTCGACAACGGAAGCAGAATATGTTGCTCTTGGAAGTTGCTGGTCACAAATTTTGTGAATTAGGCAACAACTAAAAGATTTTGGAATAGACGAATCATGCATCGAAATCATATGTGACAACACAAGTGCGATCAATCTTATTAGAAATCCTATTCTTCACTCAAGGGCAAAGCAAATTGAAATTCACGATCACTTCATAAGAGACCATGTGCAAAATGGCGAAATCAATGTTCAATTCATTGATTCGAAGAATCAACTGGCAGATATCTTTACCAAGCTAATGGAGAAGGGCTTATTCGAGTCCATCCATGAAAAGCTAAATATCACCCTTCCATCTGACTAAAGTCTATGGATGAGCAGACTCAATAGA
This sequence comes from Eucalyptus sideroxylon x Eucalyptus melliodora, assembly GCA_016097485.1. Lineage (NCBI taxonomy): Eukaryota > Viridiplantae > Streptophyta > Magnoliopsida > Myrtales > Myrtaceae > Eucalyptus > Eucalyptus sideroxylon x Eucalyptus melliodora. Next base: position 20,457,609 of record CM027827.1, read on the forward strand.
TCAACATGTGGAGAATGCATTTGTTTGAAAGTCTTCCAAATTTAGGTAGTTTTATTTTAAATTTTTGACGTGTAAATTTCCTTCCATATTAAACAGGTACGTTTATTGTCAATATATCACTTGCCTTTTATATTTTTGGAAATTGTAATAACTCTGCTGAATTTTCAAAAATTATTGACAGTTACTATTTTGAATTTTTTGAAAATGTATTTTCCTTTTATGACAGTTCAGTTGCCGTACTTCACTTTCTTTAATTCCTTCAAATTTTTCTTCACGATTATAGTCCATCTTCAAACCCTAACTCTCAAATGCTTCAGATTTTTCTTTGCTTATTTAAATGAATCTAAACTACATGCAATGCATGTAAGGCAATTATTCTAAATGCAATAACGTACAAAATATGTCTATCCCAACGTGGTGTGCAATACCTAATTGACCTACTTTACGTGACATGCAATTTAATTAAACGACATAACATGCAATTTTTAATGATGAGCAAAATTGATATGCGATTATTCTAATATGACATGCAATGTTAATTAACTAAACTTAACATGCAATCTATATATCATACAAATTATAATAAAATGCAAACTACATGGCATGCATTAACTACATTAACCTACGACATGTAATTATTTAAATGACATGCTAAGGATTTTTTTTTGGCATTTTCTATTTTATTAATTAAATAAATTGAAATTAATAAATGCCTAAATTAAACATGCAATTGTCATGGGCTGATCGTTTGGGATCGTAACCGTACAGCGACTTAGGCTCTTTTAGGATCGCTTGAATTGTTGAGGTGCCTAAGCCAAGCCTTGCTTGGATATATCACTTACTCGCTCGCTCACCCGGATCGTAGTGAGAGAAAGTTTCTAGAGAGAGAAGCTCTAAAGAGAATGAAACTTTTGATTATTGAATAGTTAGATGGATACAAATGAGGGAGAGAACACCCCTTCTTATACTGGAGGCCCTAAAATTACAACCATTGATCGTACTTTGATCCGATAGACGAGATTGTATCTCTTCACTTACCAACTACTGACATTTATATCAAGAGAGTTCTAGATCTTGGTGCAATTACTGTATCGCCTGTCCTTGGAACGTTTTGTAAGCTCTTGCGGTAAACTTTGGCGATCTCAAGAGGTCTTCCTAAAAAATGCACAGTCCCTTAGTCACAGGAACCTCGTGACCGTTACATTCTCCCCTACTCATTCAAGCAACGCCCTCATTGCTCTCGTTTCAAAGAGTGGACTTCTTGGTACGAGCTCGAGCCCTCTTGTTTAGATTTCGCTTGGTTCTAAGCCTGTCGAATAGTGGACAATATGGCTCCAACTTCGGCTTGAGCATGGCACACAGCAAGTACTCAACCTTGGGGAAGAGCACTTCGATCGACATGTCACGAGTTGGAATAGGAGGATCTAACCCTACCTTCGGCTTTTCCAAGGATGGCGGCTTTGTTTGTGACTTGGTCATGCACTTCTCGGCCTTTAGACTTTTGTCAAGGCGTCGGATCATGGCGCTGGTCTTGGTGTTGATTGCTCCTTTCATGAATGGGATCATCACTGAGCATTATGGATCGAGGATCATAATGGTATTGGCCCTCATATCGATCATGGACCTCACACTATGGAAGAGCCGCATGCCCTAAATGAGATCATAGTCATCGAGGGGAATTACCTTGAAGGAGAGCTTGCCCTTCCATCCTCCGATTTGGATGTCCACGTTCGGAGTTGTTCATATGCCTACAAGTTCGTTCAAGTTGATGGCCTTAAATGATTTCCCGTTTGGCTCAACATGAAGTCCCAAGGCTTTGGCTACCTCGATGGACATGAACATGTTTGAAGCGCCCATGTCAACCAAGGTGTATGAGGCTCACCCACATACCTCAATCTTTACAAAGAACATGTTCATGTTCGAGGGAGTTTCATTCTTTTTGTACGGCGACCAGGCTTGAATGGCATTGACATACTTCACGGTTCCAAGCCAAATTTGCTGCTTCTCTTATTTGGCCTCCTTCTCCTCTTCTATGGCAAGGAGAGTGTTGATCTTGCCCTTTTTCAAGCACTTTTGGGTCCACTATGGACCTTTGTAAATAAAGCAAGGAGATGGCAGGGGTTGATCAACTTACTCATGGTGTAGTCTGCCTGGGATCGACTTTTTTGGAAAGAGGACGGCTTAGACACTCCTTCTCCCCATGAGTTGACTTGGCCGCCTTGATCTTTCGATGCATAGGGAGAGTCTCCACCTTCATCCTTGGAGTGTCGTTTTGATCTCCAATCCCTGACTCAGTTCTTTGATGAGTTGGCTTTAGTGAGGTTGATGAGGGACTTGGCTACACTAAGCGCCCTCATGAGACTCTTCACGTCCCAATGTTTAAGCTCAAGTTGCCCCTATGGCTTGAGTCCATCCATGAACGTTCTGAGAGCCTCCTCCTCTCCTAGATTATAGATTTGGAGTTTGAGCTCGGTGAATTCCTGTGACATCCTGATTTTTCAATCCTATTTTCAATTGAATAAATCGAGCCTTTCATCGACACGCCTATAGTGCTATTCTCTGAGCTGATAACTCATGAGATAACTAGACTATCTGGGGGAGTCATTAAGGGATTTTAACATAATAGACTTAAGAATTCGACTGCTCGACTGTGCTAATTTGCAAGGGTCATTATGGCACAATTAAAAATCAATCAGAGACCAAAGATAGGCCGATTTGACCGAGGTGTGCGATTAAGTGTGGGTGATTTCACCTGATTGCAAAATTTTCGTCAATTGGCGTTAGACTGATTTTCTATCGTTTTAGAAGCATTAGTGGCCATGAAAGCTTGAAAGACAAACCTGGACAAATGAGTGGTGGAAATTCACTCTTGCCAAGCAAGCCAAGAGGCTATCATGAACATAGGACAATACTTGAGCCCTCATTTAATACTTGATAGACACCCATCTTCTCATTTCTTTCTCCTTCTTCCTTAAGTTCTCTTCTTTTCCTCTCATTCTTCTCTCGCTCTCCTCCTTGGCCGATCTCTCCCTCTCCCCTCTCTCTCTCTCTCTCTCTCTCTCTCTCTCTCTCTCTCTCTCTCTCTCTCTCTCTCACACACACACACACACACACACACACACACACACACACACACACACACCTCTCTCCCTTTGATTGCCGCCTCACCGCAGCTGCCACCTCATCATCGATGCAGCCGCTGCACCGTCACCATCCTCACACCATCTCATTGCTTGTTGTCGCCTACCATCTCAAGCTGCAGTCCTCATGCTGCCATGTCGTGCCATGAGCATTGAGTCGCTACCGATTGCCCTCTTATTCTTGGCCCAGTTGTTTGTAAGTGAATCCCTTAAATGCCAACTTGAACGTTGTGTTATGTGACTTGGATTTAGGTTGATTTTGCTTGTTTTAGGAGTTAAGATTAAGCTATGCTAGAGAAGTTAGAACCATGTATTGATTTTGTATGATTTGCTCTTGAGATTGCTTGTGTTAGGAGGATTCAGATAAATAAGAATAGTTTAGGTTATTGTTAAGGTTGCTTAGTTTGTTATCGTTATTGGAATGATCCTTTTATGTTCACATCCAGGTTTGGTTTCAAGGAACCATTGTTCTATTATGTAATACGGTCATGTTATAATTTAGGGTGAGATATTTAAGACCTTGTTATTATTGGATGTGGCTATTCTACGTGGAAATGCTACATGTGTGTTCATTTGAATTATTTATGTATAAGTATGTTCATAGTCCATGGTCAATGCATGAGAGCACCCTAAGCCTCCAAGGTGAGAGTTGCGTTGATTCTTGGTCGTGCGTGGAAGCAAACTAGGCCGAGTCTCTCTCTTAGTTTGGTGATATTGAGGTGTGTCATCCGATTCAGGTTTGACTTAGGCTGGTGCCTGAACATAATGGGTCAAGCCACAGTTCTCGTTTCGTGCTTGGCATATTTTATTGATGGTTTTCCAATAGGTCATGAGTCACACATCGCTTGACACACCCTTAGGGCACTCATGCATTGGATTAAGATGGAAGATAAAACTGGTTGCGTATTTAATCTGCATGGTCACACGAGGGATTCTGCCATCTAGGGATTTTGGGGGATGATGCTGCCACAAGAGATGTCAAGGGGTGATGCTTGATAGATTTCGGATACCGTTCATGATGATGGTTACATAACGATGCCTGAAAGGATGTCCCATGGAGGTTCAGATGCCGTGCTCGATGGGGTGAGACGATGTCCTAGATATTTCTGGAAGAGCTGTAGGATTTTTGCTATGTGTGGTTAATAATTGACTCAAGATAGCATAATATTATGGAATATTATGTGAGTCTCGAGGTGCTAAAGGTGTGCAAAGCATTTGAATGTTATGTGATACTTTGGAAGTGGCTATATGGCTTGTGCACATTTGATATGATATTATATGAGAGATGTGAGATACGTGCATAATTTAATTGTCATTTTGAGTGACTTGGAAGACAATTGCATATTATAAATGCTGTTAGTCGTAACGTGAGCGACACATAGGTGTTTTGGAAGTGATTATTAGAGTCTCGAAGGCCATGATAATATTTTAAATGCTAATATTTGAGACATTGAAATATTATTGGCAACTGCACTATGTGTAACACGTATGAATTTTTATACTATTATTTAGGACTTAAGGAATGCGCGTGCGTTGTTGAAGTAATTAATTGGCATACTCAGATTTTTTATGAACATAAGATACCTCTTAGATTTCTATTAGGACGGATGTTTAGGTAGAAGATGAGAATCCCTCATGTTTATAGTCAAGGTAAAGCAAACACTTTGCTATTGATCTGTTATTGACAAGCAGACATGGAGTTCGTGGGTTTCGAAATGAGGCATCCACCTATACGAGATTTAGGTGATTTACTTATTGAGTTCTCAAACTTATTTGCTGTTGTTTCACTTCTTTGAGGCCACTAGATATGGATCCGCTGCCCGCACGTTTCATGCGATTTGGAGTGCCCATGAGTATGAAGGTCATAGTCATGGACATATTTAGGGAGGATACCGTACTCCGAAGAATCACTACTACTATTTGGGTGGAGGAGGACTATAACGATCTCATCCCTCACGTGTGGTTTAAAGGGGATCTCTTCAGGCCCCTCCATGGGTTTTGTGGACCGCTCAGACCACATGAGGACGATGGCCCATCCTATGGTCCAATAGATGATGCCTAGGTAGCCGGTCCTCATAGGAGAGCCACTTTTGGTTAATATTTCACTAGAGGAGATAGGCTCACCCTGAAGCTTGTGAACCCTTCCCCCTACTATCTATTGATTGTGTATCAGATTGGTCAAAGAACGGACTTGTACATTAAACGATCCAAATTTAAGGAAGTAGATAAATAAAATATATATTTATTTATGTGTTTTCCTTGTTATCCTTTTTATGTGATTGTTGATTGGGCGTTGACATATATGCTTTCGTTTGCATTTAAATGAAAGATAATAACCGATGAGACCGCAACGCTTCCTGGGACATCGCATAATTAACTAATGCCAGATGTCGCGTCCCTGAGGTGGGAGAATAAAGGTCCAAGGCGTGACACCAACCTTCAACACTCATACATATATCGCATGCTTAATGCAAGCACGTAAGAAGGACGTGATGAGCAAACTGGTGCTTATGTGGGTAATGGCCAATACTCAGGCCATGAATTTTGCACCACCACCTTGTCGATGAACCCCATTGATGACATGGGAACATAGAGAAAACATTGATTCAGGGAATTTATAGATGACTTCATTATGCATCGTGTTATAATATTTCAATAATAAATCACACTTTTGTCTAAAAGCTTAAGTTTTGGTTGTGCAAAATTTCACATATTATTAGAATTAAGAGATCTTGACTTCGAATTTTTCAGTTCTCTATTTGCCTCTAAGTCTAGTTTGCATATGAGAGGGATTGTTATAATATTTAAATAAACAAACTATATCATGCAAACCAGCATCTCGATTTTAGCAATTCCAGGAACTACTTTATGACCCTCTCTTAGAGGGGATGGGCACCACGCGTGTTGGTCCTAGCTATGGAATTAAAGAAAAATTTCTTACCCGAAACAACGCTAGAACGAAAATATCATTACACATCATCCAAGAAAGACTCAGATTCTTAGTTATTTAACCGAGTATTGTTAACACAACTCAATGTCATGTCACGCTCAAAGCGGGGGAGCGAGTGGGAAAGGCGTTACCTGGTCGATAAGCTAAGGCGAAGTCACGATGGACGACTAAATCAATGAGTGAAAGTTCTGTTATCGTTGAGGATTGAAACTGCAAGAGCTAAACAAGCTTCAAGCAAACATCTTTTTACTTTGAGATTTCTGGACACAAAACAGAGCCGTCTCTAGGGAAAAGGCCAAAAGAGGGACTCCAAGGTCTACTCGGCAAGAGTCGTTTTAGGCAAAACCGGGGCTTCTATGGTGGTCGTTGAGGCACGGTATGAGGTTCCATCAAGATCGGATGTACAAATGTTCGAACGAGAAAGGTGAGCCCTTGGATGAAGGAGAACACGATGACTAAAATCGGGACCTCTCGGTTTGGGACTGTGGCGATGGTCCCCGTGGTGGGGAACTGGCGATGAAGGTGGTCAAGGGAGAGGGAGAGGGACTCGTGAGATGAGACCTCCAGTGTCTTCGGGACCAAGAGAGAGAGAGAGAGTTCGGCCAAGATGGGACCTTTTTTTCATGGACGTTCGTCCCCCTTTCCCGTCCCCCTTTCCCAGACAGAAGAACCACGTTTTTCCTTTTTTGTACTTCCACCGCCTTTTTTTTACGTTCGTTTCACCCACGGAAGAGATGAAGGGAAAAAAGTGAGGGTTTTTTCTTTAGGGGTTTTGTATGATCGCCATTTTGAGCTGAAATTTCAATCCTAGGGTCCCAAGTATTATATTCTAAATGGTTGACTGACTCCGTAAGTTGAAATTTCTTTAATCAGATTTGAGATTTTTAAATTTCACGATCCCTATATCAAATGTCAAGGAAAAAAAGAGACTTGAAACTAATGAAATTTTAATTTTTCTGGTCAAAGTTCAAATTCTTCGGTTATACCAAAAAGTCAACATTTGCCCGTTCTTATGAAAATTTGATATCCAAATGCCTAATTCTACATGCCTATGCTAGATTGACATATATATGCAATTTCTGCATTTTTGTGTTTTTCACCTAGAGTTTGTTTTTTCTTTTTCATGTTTGACCAAAACATTAAGGGATACGTGCACTAAAAATTATAATACTTGCTGGGAAAGTACAATTAAGTATTGAAATTTACAAAAATTGTAATTAAATCCTAAAACTTGTTAAATTGATGCAATTAAATCAGACCGTCAACTCCATTCAACTTGACTAACGAAAAATGATGATGTGACTTTTTTTTAATATTTCTCAAAACAATGTCTTTTTTCTCCAAATATGCTTTTTTATAAGAAAAATTATTTAAATGAAATTAAAAAATTAAATGTTTGCAGCTCTTGCCCCCGTTTCCATTTCTTTCTCTCTCTCTCTCTCTCTCTCTCTCTCTCTCTCTCTCTCTCTCTCTCTTTTTTTTTTTTTTTTAAATTTAGCTTATTTTTTATTTAATTTAAATAAAATTTGGATAAAAAATCAAATTTAAACCAAAACGACTTCATTTTAGCTTTATTTTTCATGTTTTATTCATGTCATCGCCATATAAGAGAGAGAAAATATTTAGAAAAGTCACATAAGTTTTTTTGGTTAGCCAAGTTAGACAGAATTAATGGAATGACTTGAATGCATCAATTTGATAAGTTTTGGAATTTGATTGCACTTTTTATAAGTTTTAAAACTCAATTGCACTTTTGTGATAAGTTTAAGACTTTCCATTAACCAAGACAAATCAACTCTAGATTTATTGAAAAGATGATGCCTAATTACTAATGAAATACAATGCTCCTAAATCCTAGTTATTGTATGCATTGAGACACTAAGGAGACTTAGCTGATTTTTTCCATCAAGAAACGAGACTTGCCATGATTAGGAGTCTTGATTCTCAAATTCTCTAATTTTAATTGTCAGAAAAATTCAACTATCAACAATTTATAAATGCAGATAAATAAACAGGAAAACATATTTAGACATGTATAAACATGTCCAAATACATCTAAGCATATCTTGCTGATGCAAGTAGCATGTTAAACCTATAAAACTTAATATATTTAAGTGTGTCATATACACTGATACATTTTGGTTAGGAAGTGAAGGCATATTAACCATTGGTATGTTACGAGTACACCAATAATGCTTAAGCATTAGTTGTAGGTGATAAGGTGGAGACAATGAGCCTTGGACTTTATTAGAGTCGATGGCTAGTGTTGAGTCGTTATAGAGCTTAGTGGCTATATTTAAAGAGATGAAATCATTCCATTTGAAATTAGTGGGATTTGGCCAAAAGTATCTAAAAGCTAGTAGATTGTCAAGTGCAAATGGATTTATAAATAAAAAGAGGGGATTCTAGTGTTGAGACAATGAGGTATAAGGCGAGGCTTCTTGTTAAATATATACTCAATATGACAGCATTGACTATAATGAGGTTTTCTCCCTTATGGTAAGACGTACTTTGATTCGAGTGTTATTTGCCTTAGTGTTTCCATAATACATTTAATCATTATTACTTTCAACATATTAGTTTACAAATTCAAAGAAGAGTTGAGAAGCACTCACTTGGGACTGCAAAACCAAACAATGAATGCTATCTCAACGCACGAACTCAAAAACTATTAATTAAACGAGAAAAATATATTAAATTCAAGTAGACAACTATCTTTTTTAAGACCCAACTAAACTAAGGTTATACTGCGATAAAATCTACGCACCAACAAAAAGCTCCTCCATAGCAGAACATTCAATTCTATCCATTATATTAGATAGCTCGTGGGCCAAATTTGGTTGCATCATACCTCTCTTTACTAGACTCCGATTCAAGTGAGTTTACTATTGAACAAAAGCTCTTTCACAAAGAGACCCTTAACTTAGCCATCCCAAAAGGATGGCCGGAGATGAGTAAAAGCCATCGCCAAATACAATAATCTGTAAATAGGTCCAGCAACGGGTGTAAAATTTCGAAAATTTATTTTGATCAAACCATAACTCCTAATCAATTTCTGTAAAATCCCATGACACTTTAAAATTTCATTGCCGCATGACTTTGAAGCTAAATCCTAGAGTGGACCCAGCAACTCCGAACTCATATATATCCAAATTTATAGCGCAACTACCAAAATTCCTTCGATCAGATAAATGAAGGACACAAATGCTTACAAAGAGTTACGAAATGGAGTTAATCCGGCTTGTCGCAATGTTCGAAAAGCACATGCAATTTCCTCTCTCACTCTCACACACATACACGCCCGCACACGCAGACACACGAACACGAACACGAACACGCGATCTACAAGAGGAAGAAGAAGAAGACATCTAATATCCTATTCATATTTGGGCCGAGTTGGGCCTGACCAAAATAAATTTCAGTTTTTGGGCCTTTTTTTAAGCCTAGTTGTGACAAAAGATGCTCTGATGTCCAATGTCTATGTAAGGGCTCGACTTGGGAACGTTATGACAGCTAGTAGATCTAGATACAAAGTTGTATCATGATCCACGACCCGACAAGCAAGAAGGGCGAGTCATTCACTAGGCTTTTAAAAAACTTATCCTCTAAAATCTAAACAAAGTCTTAACAACTTCTCATAATTTTAAGGACTCTCTTTTATGGAGTAAACAACAGTGGATAAAATGAGACCATCCAGCTCTATACCATGTAGATTTTACTGACATTATTATTGTACGTGAGCTACATCGGAATGAGAATTACTTAGTAAAGTCTTGAGCAAAACTCCCACCCTAATGTCAAAACTTTACTAGAGCCAATTTTCAGCGTATCTCGAGACAGGTAGAAGAAGCTCCATATTGATGTAACTCCGGATCCTAATGTCTCTTCTTTATTATTCAGTCCCTTGTTGCTTCACATGGGTGGGAGCGCCAGCGGACGGAACCCGTGCTGAAGGCTTGCTTCCCATGCTTTCTCTATGTCAAACATCATGATTCCACACTCGTTCAGGTTCCATCCTTCTAATGCATGCACTATCCCTGCTACTCGCCAAGCGCTCATCACCCTTCTCGGCAACCAATTCTGCAACCGAGTAATTTCGAGTTAATCACATATGCTGCGTAACAATTTTGCATGCCATTTGCGTGTGTAAGAATGGTTAATTTCCCGCACTTGGTTTTTACCTATACATCAATTTAACAGCAGCGGTCAGTGGCCTGCCCTTTTATATAATCATAGAAATCTCTGCGCAGGTACTAAGTTTCCATCTTTCTTGTTAGGACAATATACAAGTTATGGTTGCTCCGGCACGATTGGTTAGTGCATGTTTTTGTTTCATCACATAACCTACTAACAGATGTCGCCGTAGAATGTGTCATTAAGATTTAATGAAGGACGCAAAAAATTGGAATTAGTTCAAAACAGAGTTAAATTGTTTGTAGCCTTCTGTGTTGCACCGTAAAGAGAAAACAAGTGATGTGTAATGTATTATTCCAATCTACCAGAGAGATAGGCTCCCTGCATACCTTGCGAATTTCCATGCTTTTAGTTTCCTAACCCCATTCTAAAATTCAATGTAAGTCCATCATGCATTATTCCGGCGACAGAGTTGAGTAAACTAACCTCACAAGAGTGCAAATTATCAAACGACCGGGGAATGGTCATCGCCGGAGTGCTGTGGTAAAGGCAATCTTTGCGGATTTGCTTTGGAGGGAATTGAGAAAAGGGTATGAACAACGTTCCTTTGGGTGCCTTTTTCTGTTCTTCTTCGGCAATTCCATCTCCTACCAACCATATCTGCAATTATCATTTGAAGTTACGTTCATTTGAAAAGGGCAAAATGGCCAAGAGAAACATTTCCTAGGAGTATCCGAGTCCAATTATTCTTCCTTCCATTTAATGTGAGATTAATGATCTCATGTGTAACGTTCCTAGACAAATTATATGTTGCTAATCCTCAAAAAGTGGCTCATCAAATACCTCTTGAGTTCGACCAAAAAAAATACCTCTTGAGAAAAAGTTCTTGAAAGGATCAAATTGCCTCTGTACTTTCCATTGAGACTCCTTTTGAGCTTCTCATGCTCATCCTTAGAAGCTACGTTTACCTGCCATATTCTTGCATCAATTAAATGAAAAAAAAAAAAAAATAGGTTCACATAATTCTAAATTGACTGTGGATATGAAAACCCTTTAAGAAAAATGCCTTACATCATTTTTATTTCACCAGAAACCTGAGTGCAACTCAATCATGTCATTCAGGAACCCAAGCTACTGGCATTCAAAGTACTCTGCCAACTTGGGCTTATAAACAACCCATAAAAAGCAGCTATCACGGGCTTTAAAAATTATCCATAATTCGCATAAAATATAAAAACAGAAAAACAAGCCAGGTAAGCTCACTCTATAGTTGGCGTGATCGACGGCCACTCAAAATTGAAAAATAAATAAAAGTAAGTCGAGTCTATATTTTTCTCACCTTCTTTTGGTGTTCATATTGTTTTGCTTATCCGCAGTGCAACATGCTAAAATTGGTGTTTGGATTTGATTAAACAGATGGAACCCAAAATCTCATTAAAACAAAGAAAAGGGGAAATGAAACCACAATGCTTCTATAAAAGAAGAAGAAGACTAGGCACCTGGATATCCCTTGCACATAAGGCATGGGCAATGGCATAAGAAAGCTTGTTAAGGTTGCCTCTGAGGAGAACTTGGCCAGTCCCTTTGGGAATGCTGTGGAGCACAACTGCCACCGCCAAGCTACTTCCATCCACCAACTTGGTCCTCAAATCTTTGTGCTTTTGAATGTACAATTCACCACTCGCATTCAATTCCTCTCCCTAACAGAGGAAAAAAAAGGCAAAAGAATTTCGAAATAGATAAACACTAGATAATTTTGCTAAAGTAGATACCCAGTGAGAGAATTTCAAGTGTGGTTTTGAAAGAAGTCGGATCAAAGCTAAGCAGTAATTCTCAACGACGAAAAATTATGTTACATTAAAAATGAAGGGAGTGGCTAGGGAGGAAACATCATCTTACCTGATTGAGAAGGCCCAAGGTCAGAACCTTGACTCCTTTTTTGTTAGCATCCAGTATAGCTTCCTCTATCAAGGCATTAATGGCTTCTCTTCTCCATTGTAATAGATACTACGGGGCAATGAAGAAACATGAGACCAAGTAGAAATCCAATAGACTGAAACTGTTTAGTCAACACTCGTGGTAGGTGTTTTGGACATCCGACGATGTTTGTTAGTAGCTGGGGAAATTAGATGCAATCATAAGTAAATCGTTATCACCCTTTTTAATAACACAATGAGAAGGGAAACTATGTCATTTGTACTGAGGGTATATATATTGCCTCTCATATATGTTCTCATTCTTTCTAAATAATATTAAATCCAATTCTCACATTTTTATCTCCACTATATTTCTTCCCACATAATATAGAGGAAAATCATTTTCAACATCATTAAAACTTCTTGGTTTCCAAACAGCGAATGGAACATTTCTAAACAACTAAACCATTTTTCAGTGAAATTGTTGAGTCAGATAATAATTTCCTATATTTGGGATATAATAATTTAAAATGCTAAGGCAATAAGTAGGTAACTCGATTGGTACCATGAATGCAGTGTTGTTGAATTATTGATGAGAATCCATGACATGCAATACGGTCATCACCTGAACATTTGAATTTTTAAAAAAAAATATCTTTCATGAAGTTTTATCAACAAACTTAGGAATCAACAAATCATGATCTTTAACCATATGTGACGCAATTCCTATCTTCCTTATATATTTAAATTTTGGAGAGCTATTGATCACCATATGACGTCCAAGTGTAGTGCAAACTCATGCGACATGCGAGAAGTGGGGTGAAGGAAGCATGCCAAGACTGGGTAGGGTAGGCTGGGGCGGGGCCATATGTGCACCACCCCTGGCCGTATCCCATCCCTATTATGTCCTTCGGGCAACGGGCAGGTAGGTGTCCTGTCGGAACATTTTGCCGATTCTAGAGTACCGCAAATAAAATAAAATAAAATAAAATTTCATGCACTAGAAACAACAAGGGAAAGTAAACACCAAGTGTGGAAACGCAACAAGCTCTCATCTTAGCTCTTACTTGGAAATTGTATCTTGGAATCACCCAAGATTGCAACTTGAGTTTCTTGAAGGCGTTCCTCTCCAAGATGAAAGAGTGGCCGTAGATCCAGGTCCAAACCACGGATGCGAGCGTGAGAGGCCACATGATCCACAGGTACCACTCGGGCGAGTGGGGATGAGACGCGAGGGATGCGAATCCCAATCGAAGATGATAGATCGACTCTGGTGTCGTCAGGTGCGTCAGATGCACCACGTCTGGCGAATCTTCCTCTCTTCGGAGGGATGTCTCGTATGTGCCGTCCAATGCTTGGTCCACTGTTCCGTATATATAATCATAGAGTGGCATGAAAAGGCTGTAATTTGTTCGGAATTGGGTGTGGTGCAATGAATGGTACCTGCCGAAGTGTCGTTACTCATGATGAATTCCCAACTAAAAATCTACATGCTATAAGACCCAGTGTCATAATTAAGTGCACTTCACAAGAATTGGTTCATGATAGGACGTTGTTCTCAAAAAATTTAAATCTATAAATATTGCGAACTTTTCATATTCATTACATAATAAACGATATAAGGACAGTGTCCAAGAAAACTCCTTGTAAACTTTCATGAATAAATTAGACAATCTTGAACATTTTTTTTCCTGAAAATTTGGAATCATGTTATAATGTCGCAAAACTTTGTGGGCCCGGACCAACTTACCCCTCCTTTAAACCCGTCCCCCCACATGCATGACTGTGAACCGACATCGGACCGACGTACGCTCGTATTCACGGACGGGAATCTATTTCTGTGTTTGCGTTTTTTACTCCTGCTCAAGTACTTCTATGGATTTTTCCGTTTTATCTTTCCTTTTCGCAAATTGTCCTTCTTCAGACAAAAGCTGCTCTGGCATTGAGTTATTTTGCCCATCTACCCTAGCACCGCGAAAATTATGTCTCACATTTCCTTAAATGCTCATTTCTTCAACTTCGCCCGTATGATTTCGTGAAGGCTTTTCCTGTTCTTGATAGTGTGAAAACAATAGAGAAAGAGAGAGATCAATGAAACCGAATTATGTATTGTGGGACTTACGATGGAGTGTACATTAAGTATTTGAGGGGAGGAAAGATGGTGAAGAGCCAATAGGGGATCAGCTCGAAATTGCAGTGACCCAAGTTGTTCATGAAATCAATGCACAAGATGTAGCCAGTGAGGGACGCCATTGAAGCAGTTCTCGCGAACAGTGTTGTGAACATGGGTATCGCGAATAGCATAAAATATGCTATGTGTTCCGCGAATGGATGAATTACAGCTGTAGAAAGAAAAAGGAAAAGAAATAAAGGTGAAATATTCAATTTTGTCCGACCATTCCACGGAAGTAAGATATAAATAATAAGAGCCAGGGTTACGTAAATATAACACCAAGTAAATCTGTTATCTAATTACAATGGGCTATCCATTCTCAGGACCAAGTACTTGCCAAAATATATAGCTGTCCGCCTTAACAGAATGAAGTGCAACACAGACCGTGCATGTAGATTCCTGAAATGGACTTAAAATGCGTGCTACTTTACTAGGTGTCAATGATCAAAAACCAAACAAAGAACTGTGTTAAATGTGGTTTGAAGCATAACTTACATGAGATGGGTTCCGTGACAATGGAGGAGTGGTGGTGAGAGTGATAGCGAGAGTAGAGAAAATGGTGGTGGAGAGCTCGGTGAAGCCAGTAATAGAGGAATTCCACGACTGAGGCATGAATCAGGACAGTAATGATCACGCCGTCTGTCCTCCAAAGTGGCAAGTGAGAGGCTTGAGGGATTATCATGTGACTCACGTAAAATAGAATCCCATTAAGTAAGATTTGGTCGTCCCTGAAAAATAAAATGAGGAAGAATTGACAAAACTATAATTGATTTGTAAAATAATGGCGTTGATGGCCCTTAAACATTGCTTCTGAGTATGCTGTGTTATAGGTTCAAGAAGATATTGCTTCATATGATAAAATTGGTGGAGTTTCACCTATCTTCTGGGACAAAAAGAAAACTCTCTTTCCTTCACCAACGTGGATAGGCTTATCGCTCGTCACTTATTTCCACACTCTTTATAATACTAGAGATGACAAGAACCAAAACTAAATGAATCTTATTCCGTGGTATAGTGAAATTTTATGGTTACAAAACCCTCACTACGGCACAAGGGTTGGAGCAACATTAGTTGATGAATAGCTTCATTTGACAAAAATACAAGAACGATCTACAAGCTTGAGAGAGAGAGAGAGAGAGAGAGAGAGAGAGAGAGAGAGAGAGAGACCAGTTGCTTTCTCGATCCACCTGCTCGAACTCGATGCCCCTGTCGACGATCCGGTTGTTGCCTTTAGCTGTCCGATGGCGAGAGAGCGAGATCCAGATCTGATTGTGAAGCAATCTTGCCAGCAGAAAAGGGAGTATGAGGAAGTAGCTGGAGTCCCTTTCGCCTGCCCCTTTTGAAATGAACTGGTACGTGCCATGAATCGCCCACGGGGCTAAAATCATGTACTGCCGCAGTCCCCCCCAAACCCCAAACAACATATAGGTAAGATGGCAAGTGAGATGAACTGTTCAGAAAGTGACTAGTCAAATTTCGCAAGTACATCTCTCAGGCAAATAGAATTGCAAGATTATTTGCTGATATTCCTTTGCCGTACATTGAGCGAAGTGGGTCATTAGTTATCCATTTAATAGATTGCATCAGACTTAATTAACGATCGAGATGTTTCTTGCATGATATATAATTGTATTGTGTAGATAACGTTTAAGATGTTCCGTGCATAATCGTCAAAATCACCACTCTTTCCTTTTTACATCGTTGATAGTCGAAGCACCACTCACCATTGTCGGACTAGCAAAATTTACTTTGCAATAACACGTTCACAATATGATGAACCCGAGCACTAACAAGACCAAAACTCTCACCTCAAAAGAGAATGTGCATACAAATTGCATATGCATGATTCTAATATACATTTGAGAAATCAACACTACATCATGAGAACGACACGAGCCAAAATTTTGAGAAAATTTTAAGTTCACCCACCTAAGACAATAATTTTGAAACAGGCCAAGGAACACAAATGAAAAGATCAATATACCTTGAAGCTCCCCAGAGGCTTCCATGGCCATTCGGTGAGAATTCCTGGTTTGGAAGCCATTTCTTCTTCTCTGTTTTTGGCCAGACTACTACCAGACTCTTTGTGCTACAATAACACATCCGCGGCATCTTTTATAGTATTTTTTCTCTTGCATTTAAGTGTCCCACCCACTCCATTCGTTAGGTGTCCCATCCCCTCCATGTGTTAGAAAGTCCAATGTCCAGACTTAAATTTATGGGTAGAAAGACATTACATGTTCATAAAGAGCATATGATATTTCAAAAGTGAACAGACATGCAAAAGGGACAGAAATGTGGTTATGATACAAGTCGAAGCAAAATGTTACGTTTATAAGTGAAACGAGACCACATGTATTATCAAGCAATATGAGATATTTTATCATCATACTTGATCATTTTTTACCTTTCAAGCGGACGGTCAAAATGGACCGAAGGGAGAGCTGACATAGGCTGCCTGCACTGCCAGATGTTCAGCGTGATTTTGTTAATTTTGTTATTTTTTCTAAGAATTTTTTATGTAAAGTATGTGTATCTCCCCATCCCTAAGCTCATGTTATGTGGATGAGTTTGCTGGCTCAAGTTTGTACTCTAGGTCGTCATCGATCACATGGCACAAAGGAACTTGTGATTTTTAATTTTGTGGAATCCAATATAAGTCCCACTCTATTTATCATGATAAACCAAATTATGAGTCTTGCAGGATATAAAGCAGGTGCAGAATTGACGAGAGGGCAAAAAAATCAAAATAAAAACTAAAATGAAGTACCCATGAAAACGCATTCTCCCTCAAAAAATAGGCCTCAGAAGCCTATTTACAATCCTTCCCACCTGTATAACTTGATGGAATCTCGGAACATGAAATTTTTACCATCTCTACTTATGTGGTCACTTCTTAATAAATAAAATCAGAAATTGAGAGCGACGTTATCGATGCCTGAAGAAGACAGCAATATGCGCGGATCATGTGCTTGGTGCAATCGACGACGTCACCCGAGTGACGGACAAAAGAGTTTTATCTAGCATCATATCAATATTGATAGAACTAATTTGCAAGGAATCAATTAGGGGGCCCGTCATCGTTCACTTGTGCTTCGAGGTATGGTGCAAAAGACGAATACCAAAGCCTCACTGCCCCGAGCTAAACGACTGACGTGCCTCTCTCATGTACATGCTTGTTTCAAACTCAAAACATGGCGTATGCTGAAAGGAAGCCATTGCTGCTGGGCTTCTTTTCTGCTATGCGTTTCCACACATTTAGGGCGCGTTTGGTAACGTTTCTGTTCAAAAATTGTTCCGAAGAACAGAAATAGAGAAATTATTTCTACTCCGAGGAACAATTTTTGAATAGAAGAAGGCGTTTGGTAAAATTGTTTCAGGAATAAAAAATAAACAAAAACACATTTGATAAATTTGTGTTCTTTTTTTTTGTTTCTTTTAATTTTTTTAATTTTTTTAATTTTCTTTTTTTCTTCTTTTGGCCAGTCGCCAGCCTTGGCCATGGCTAACGATCGATCGACGAGGGCCAGCGGCCTTGCCCAACCACGATGAGGCTTACCGACCCCCGGCGAGGCTCGGCCTCGCCTTGGCTGGGTGAGCCCAAGGCTGGGCGAGCCCAAGCTCGCCCAGCCACCGGTGAGGCTCGGCCTCGCTGGGCCACCGCCAGGCTGATGAGCTCGGGCTCGCCGGATCTGAGCGAGCCCAAGCTGTCCCAGCCAAGGCGAGGCTGAGCCTCGCCAGGGGCCAGTGAGGTCGCCGGCCCTCGACGGCCGGTCGCGGGCCATGGCCGAGGCCGGCGATCGGCCAAAGAAAAAGAAAAAGAAAAGAAGAAAAAAAAAAGAGAGGAGAGAGAAAATTTGTTTTTAAAAATTGTTCCAGAAACAAGAAAATTTGTTTTTCTCGTTTCTCGTTTCTGTCCCAAATGTGTTCTTGGGAACAAAAAAATAAATTTGGAACAAAAACGCAAACAAATGCATTTCTGTTCTTTTTTTGTTCCCTATAACAAAAAAGCAGAAATTTTGTTCATAAAAAAAAAAAAAAAAAAGAACGTTAACAAACAGGGCCTTAATGGCTCAACTCCTATTTTCGTCCAATAGTGAACGAAATCAATTTGTCCTCCACTAGAAGATCGATAAGACAAATCAGTGGATGGTTTGGGTATAGAAATATTTAAGATTGGCGTGCATCACATGTCATGTCACGCCTGAATGCTATCATGGCATGTCATTTTCCTGATATGATGAATGAATTTTGCATCCAAATTCACACTTGCACACACAATGTCACACCCAAATGGAGCAATAGGCACGAAAAAATGACCTCGTTAATAATAACTAAAAAAAAGGACATCAAATAAGTATTTGATTGACATCCCGTATTTTAAAATAAAATATCATGCATGATATGTGATTAACGAATTAATCGATGAATGATTTAGGACTTGAACCAAAATAGGGTTATGGTACCAAAACAACAGGTGTGATGCTAATGCATCCCATGCATATGATTATTCATGTTTATGATCGTATCCAACTTTCATAGCTTACCTAAACCAAGGATTTGGGAAGAACCTATGGATCGAGGCATTACTAGCTGGCAAGCCCCCGTCTATTTAAGGTGCTACAAATTCCCAAAAGTACGAGGACCCAGAGTATAAATTTTTAAAAGCTTCTACACAACATATGCTGTCTACATTTGGACGGAACATAACATATGGACCAAAACTGAATTTGGGTAATATTGCAAGGACTAATTTGTAGTTTCCCCTAAATATCACTAAACTCGTTAACAAAAAAATCGATTATGTCATCACTTAACTAAATGAATGGATGCAAATGGGGAAAAGTACCAAAAATCCTAAACCTATTGCATTAGTACTTATTCAATTAGAAACTTTTTAATTGAACTAATTTAGTCTTAAATATTTTTACGTTAATACTAATTCAGTTCATTTGGCCAATTTGGACTGGAAATCGATGACATAGACACCAGCAATCCTATGTGACATCACCGATGCTGACATTGACATTTTAAAATAATTTTTTTACTATTATTTTAATTTTTTAATTTTATTTTTTTTCCTTTACTTTTTTTCCCTTTCTTTGGACTATGCGGCCAGCCACAAGCGACGGTCAACCTCATTGGATTTGGCAAGGGCAATCCTTCATGGCCTGGACGAGGATGGCCCTCACCAAGTCTAGGAAGGGCTCAACCCTCGCCATATTTGGCAAGGGTTGCTCTTGCAACCTTTAGCAAGGGCCACCATTGCCCAGGCCGTGACGGTTGCACTCTCACTAGATCTAGTGAAGGCAACCCTCACCCAAGCAACAAGGGGCAACCCCTTGCTCAATTCGACAAGGGGTGCCCTTACCTAGGCCACGAGGGTCTCGCCCTTGCCAAATCCAGTGAGGGCGACCCTTGCTAGCCCCCACCTATGGTTGGTTGCGGGCAATGGACGATACTAGCCACAGTCTAAAGAGAGGGAAAAAAAAGGAAAAAAGGAATTTAAAAAAAATTAGTAAAAAAAATCATTTTAGCATCGGCGATGCCACATAAGATTGCTGGTGTCCACGTCACTTATTTCTAGTCTAAATTGCCGGATGGATTGAATTTGTACAAATGTGAAAAGGCATAAGATTAAATTGATTTAATTGAAAAATTTATAACTGAATTGGTACTAATGTAATAGGTTTATGATTTTTTGGGTATTTTTCCCAATACAAATGCATTTGCCTTGCAAGCAATCCCATAAACCTTCAAATACATAATCCATTTACAGAATAACTTGTGGGGGGCATCATAATACATCGCAAGCTTTGGGTCAATACTACTTGAAAAGCGGAGCAAAGTTAGTAAGTTATTAATTTCGGCGGTGACTTAGTAGTTAAGTAGCTAAGATATAGTTTTCAATGGAAGATTTAGAAGAAATTTATAAGTTACTACAATGGAGATGGTTGTAAGCCAAATCGTAAATTGCTTACGCTGGTGATAACTTACTATTATTCTAGGTGGACCTATAGTTATAGGCCGTTAATTTAAGTGGTAGCTTACTATTTAGGCCTCGAAGGTCATTTTTAAAGGAAAAAATTATGAAAAAACCCTTCACAGTTGCCGGTCATCAATTAAAGTCGGATCGTAAATTACTCACTTTAGCAAGGTATTTGTTGACACCTAATTTTAGCAAGTCTAGGAAAATAAAGAAAATAAAATTGCATTGGAACAAATAAAAGGAAAAAATGAAAAAATGGGGGAAATTGATTTGATTGATTATGCATGGAAAATTGGAATTCTGATGGATATTCTGATTTTGTTAAATGCATAAGCAATTTAAAAATCAAGTGAATAAAGGGTAATGATTTTCACAAAACGGAATAAATCGGAGTAAGATCGAACTGATTGCGAAATCATGCTCCGATTTGTACCATGATTTAATGCAACAGAAGATGGAAGTTTAAAATTTTTCATAGAAAGCGGCCAATGGGAACCTCTATAAAAGGAGTTGACCTGCATAGGGTTGAAGGCCGGGGGGAGGGGGATTTTTCGAAAAAATGGAGAGCAAATCCGTTGAGCAAAAAAATTCGTGCGTGAGAGAGTTCTAAAAAAATACAAAAGAAAGGAGGGGAAAATTCTTTTCTTTTTTAGGTGAAAAGCTACATCTGCAGAAAGGGGATAAGCACAGAGAGAGCTTTAGAGAGAAAAAGTCAAAAGGAGAAATCGTGGTGGCTGGGAAATTGATAATTTCAGAGAGAATAGACGAGATGGAGAGACAGGGTGTGGGTCGTCTTCTTCCTTAGACGACTGCTACCGAGCCCCTACATCTCCGCGACTTGACGAATTTTTTCTTTGTTTTTGCCATAAGCTTCACGCCAACGCAACGCTGTGGGATCTTGTTGCCGATTTACCACTCGCACTGCTGCCGCAAGCCCAAGTTGCTGCTGTTTGTGATCCACAGCCCGAGCCGACGACAACTGAGCTTGCCGCTCCGGTGTGCCGCCGCTGCCCATCACGTCGCTGACGACACCAGTAAACCATCTAAAATTTCAGATTTGTGTGGGTGGTCCGGGACCGCCACGTCAACGTGGTCCCAGACCACTCAGATGGCGCCACATATGAGGGGAAGGGACAAAAGAGAGAAAGAGGAGAGAGAGCGTCAGAGAAGTGGGCCCCGATTTTCGTCCTTTCTCTGGCTTCCCCATACACGTGGCGCCGTGTGAGTGGTCCGGGACCACGCTAACGTGGCGGTCCCGGACCACCCAATATTTTTTCGTGAAGGTGTCTCTTGCGGGTCTTTCCAGCGAGTTTCCTGCAACAACCACTTTTGGTCGGGTCACATCAAGTTGCGGCAACGTGTTTGGTTCCATACGATGGAGACCGATCCCGTGAAGTCCTGATTTTTATTGTTCCTATAGGCTTTTTGGCGTATTATCCCACGGTTTCATATCTCTTTGCATGCACAGAAGACGTCATATTTTGTATTCCTTTTGAGACAAAGAAGTGGGCTAAGAGTTTGATCAAAGTCTTCATTGGAGGCTCCGACTCACGAAGAGATTTGTATATCCGAGAGTTCTCACCTGATTTGGTGACTCATCGGTAAAATCAAAGTTCAATGGCCATGCTTGACGACTTTCTTGCAGATTTTCCAGGCGTCCTTGACGTGCCCGAGACTTTCCCCGATCCAGTTATTTTGCTTTCGTTTGAATTTTTATTAGTGCAAGTCTTCCTTGACCGAATCCAGTCACCACCCCGGTAATACCAGCGAATCTCTGAGCAATACTTGTCCTTCGGCACCTCCAGCAACAACCTTTCCCTGATCTAGCTACCCTTGCTGCTCTCGCCGGAGTCCGTTGCCGGCGAATCCCCTTACCGGAGCAACCATCATCTTTGCTTGGAAAAAAAGAAAAAGAAAATTCCAACATATCACCTTTTCATTTTATTTTATTTTATTTTATTTTACTTTATCTTGTTTTTTTCTAGTATAATTAGTCTTTAATATATGATTGGAAATTCCAACATATCACCTGATTAAGAATCGCGCCAATTTATTTATTTATTTTATCTATAAGGCCTTAGATGAAATAATTAATTAAGCGGGAATAAAATTGATATTTTGATCTTTAAGGCTTAAGATCAATTTATTGATTTCATCAACGAAATATTATCCCTTAATTTGAACAATGTGTGATATTTTTGATGATTTTGGATAATCTGTTTTATTTATCTTGAAATGTGTTTGAATTAGAATATCGCATGCTTTAGGGTAATTTACATATTTAGAATAAGCATTTTATTTATTCTGAATTTTCGAAATAAAAAAATACCAAAAACATGAATTTGGGATGTTAGATTTTCATTTCATTAATTTGAATTGCATGTTTAATTATTTGGCAATTATTAAGTTCGAAAATTAATAAATAAAAAAACAAAAAATCATGTAGAATTGGTGCATATTTTGTACGTCATTGCATATTAGGGTTAAAGTGCACTTAGTTTAATTTTAGATAATTTTTTTCTTAATTTATTATAAGTTTAGGTATTTTTTTAGATATATTGCATTTTAGGATTATTTAGGCTAAGATAATGTTTTAGTTTAAATTAGGATTTGGCTCAACCTAATTCCTAATATAAATTAAATAGGATCTTAACTTAATTAGGTAATTTTCACATTTCACCAAATTTCGAATTTCGTGAAAAATACAAAAAAATTTCATAGGTTAAATTAGTTTTATTATTGAGGATAAAATGCATTCTTTTAGGAAAAAGAAAAAATGTCATATGCACGTCATTAGGGCTAGATTCACTGAGACGTATGTCATTTAGTATTTTTGCTAGGCCTATTTAATTAGAAATCACATGTCGTTAGAATTAGCGCATTGCATATTGCATGATTTTCATTAATTAAGTGAAAAAAAAAAAGAAATTGCGTGGTAATTAAAAACCATATCTAGGGTTGATGTGGTTTTTAACTTAACATTGCAAATGATTTCGTTGTTTTGAGGTAAGTTTTTGCAATTTATTTATTGTTTATCTGGGTGTTAAATTGGTTGAGTTTTTTTTTTTTTTGTACTAGAGGAACCGGCTTGCAGCCGACAGCCGCGCCGTAAACCCCCAGGTGACACTTAAGCAGGAGGACCCACCACGCTTGAGTCATACTTAATACACCTAGCGCCTTCCCTAGGTTTTGAACCATTCACCTCTTTATTTATTAAGGATCAGCAAAGCCTTATCCAGTGGAGCCATCACGGCCGATGGTTGATCACCTCACATGTTAGGAAAATAGATTTAAAATCAATTTAAGCTGCTTGCAAAAACATTTTTTGAAAATAAAAGAATGATATCGAAAGAGCATTAGAGAAATCTAGTGTAACCAAGTCCCCGTACCCATAGTCTCTGGTAACCAAGTCCCCGTATCCATAGTCTCTGGTTCGTAGGAGTGAAGTGAAACTCCCGTTACTTTACTTGGGTTTCTAATCGACCCACTAAGAAATAGATTAGTGACGACTCCTGATTAAAAAATCAATTACATGTTAAGAACCTGAACGTAAGTCGCGAATTGGTATGGGCTTAGGAAAGCCCGAATTAAGTTTAGGCTTAATAATCCATTAGCCAAATTTTAGGTGATTCACTCAAAAAATTTAGATCGCGACAGTATTATTAGATTTTTAAAAGCGGAGCAATGTTCCTAAGCTATTAATTTCAGTGGTAACCTGCTATCTAAGACATTAAGATTTCCCTTCGAGTGGTAAATCTATTAAACAAAAACATAATGATTAATGAGTACTACATTGAAGGTCGTAGGACATTAATTTCAGTGGTAACTTACTATTTAAGAAACTGCAATTAGTGTCGAATGGTAAATTATTAAAAAAAGAAAAAGTTAACGAATTAATATTACATCAAGGTCGCTAGATGCACTATTCCTTCCCCTTCCTCCCTAAGGATCCGCCAATCCTCGCCTGTGTCGCTGGATGCAGGGTGCAAGGCTTGACATGTCCTCGGTGAAAACAGAGGAAACGCGAGGGAGAGGAGAAGAAAGAGCTCTAAAAAATGCTCGGCATTGCGACAAAGATATGATGATGCGAGCGAGATAGTGTGCTCGAGTGGAGTTCCAAGATTGGGAGAAGAAGAGGAGTTCCTTTCAGATGAAAGCATAGTCGGGTTGAAGATCAGATGAGATTAAGAGAAGGGTGCAAAGGCAATGGATGGTCTATCTACGCACCTCAATGTTCAGATGACCTGGATATCAATCATTCAAATGAGATCTGCATGGTCTTTAAGGGCTCGAGATCGAACCAGAGAGCTTCACAGTAACATCATGGTGAATCTTCATTCGGTCACTGGGACACCAGAGACGCATCTGTCGACTGGCGGAAGGCACTTCTCAAGGTTTGCGATCAGGACCAGAGCCAGCGGAAGCTCGGAAAAAAGACGTGCTGAACTTTCCTAATCACCAAACGACCCTCCGTTCCTGTAACTTTTAAAAGTCTTGATAGTGCTTGTGAATACTCAACCACGAAGTATGAACAACGGTACACTAATTGGAAACCTAGGAACAATATTTTTATCCCTAACCGTTGTTCTAAATTGCAGTTCAGTTTCCCAAATTTAAATTTACTTCGAACAATTAAAACATATGAAGTGATTTGCCCTTGAATCATTGCAATTGTGAGATCATTTACATACACTCTGTCTCGAGCCTCTGGAAGTAATATGTGGCTTCTAATACAATATCCGTAATTCGCATTAAAAACTGCTTCCTGCCCAGATTTGTGTAGAGCAGTTTGTGACAATTTAGCAATTTGTGACAGGCAGTGAATTGCCATAAACCTCTGACGTAATAACCATATCTCCGGATTTGCCTTGTCATAACAGAATCCACCAGGAGAACATAATGAGTCTGTCTTTTGGCCCTGGTCAGTTTTAAGCAGTTATTCTAGAACACAGACACAAATGTTCTATTAAAATAAACAAAATGATTGAGGCATGGACATTCTCTTTAAGGATGTTGAATTTTGGGTTTCATTCATGTGACCTCTAAGCATTCAGAATATTCACAAGGATGACAAAGGAGAAACCTGAGGAACTTCAATCTACTTAAGTCAGCCAACTATCTTGCACTGAAAACAGGTTCTGCTTCAGGGCTAGATTGCACTCTCCTGGTGAATTTTAGGAGTAAACCTTCCAAAGAAAGACCTGGAACGCTCAGATCCCTGTAAAAGACATTAAAATATGAATTTCATTTAAAATATTTTGAAAGCAAAGCTGGTACATAAATATATCAATTAACCATAAATAATCTCCCAAACCTGATGTAGGGTTCTAGGTCCCTCCAATCCCATTTTGGACGTTCTTTGAAAAGAATGGAGAACCGCTCAGATGGATCAGATGGCAATGAAGAAACCCTAAATGGTCGTACCCATGTTTCAACCCCAAGCTTTTCCTTCAAAACTTCGCCGTCTAACATCTCAAAATTGGCAACCATCTCCTCAGGCACCCTCTTCTTCCACTCGTCAATAAAATTATCGATTCTCATTTTCCCTTCTCTGAGGACATCTCTGGCATAATGCACACAAACCCGTCTCTCATTTAGTCTCCAGACACATCTACCTTCACCCTTGTCAACCTTATCACCAAACACTGATAAACAATGATGTGCTATCATGCGAGGGAAACCATCTGCTTCCAGAACATGTAGAACTTCATCTTCGTCAAGTGCACTCAGCATCCAGTCATTCAAGACTGAGTTGTGCAAAAGCATTTTAAGGATCATGCCAATGCAAGATTCATCTACTAATCTCCAATATCCACCAATTTCTACTGCTGAAAGAGCCTTTAATCCAGATTTTAGCTCCTCTTCACTTGCCTGCATTTCATTTACAAGATCATGCCACCTATACAATCCAATTTTCTCTGTTTCTATCTCTTCCATCTCTATCTCTTCCATCTCCATTGCTGAAACATCCTCAAGCTTATAAGGATTCTCTGAGAGAAGCAGCTTAAGCTTATCCAGTTTAGGAGCAATCTCAACAAGCTCCAAATGACCTGGTGCCAATTTGATAACAGATGCAACATCATGATCGCACTTCTTCTGGTTACCATCCTGGGAAGCTTCATCCTCTGGCACTTGGTTTGAAGAGGGTATGAGAAGTACGGAGTTAGAAGTACCCACAAACTTCACAGCATATGTCTTAGACTGAGTACAGAGAACTGCATTTTCATCAGGATGGCCCCTTAAAAAAACCCTTGAAAGGAGATCCAATAAATTAGCAAGGGAACATGTGCATAATAATTGGTTGATGCAGGCAAAAACTATTGCTTACCTCTGATGAATGACATCATCAAGAAGCTTCTCATCGAGCTCAAGAAGAATTAGGTCATCATGTGGGCCATAAAGAGGGTGATAAGCAACAGAGATTGAAGAATTTTCCTGAAGAGCTAAAACTGCTTCTGCTCCTCCTGAAACACTGGGCATACAAGGTTCCATCCACCCCGCCTTCTCTCTCTCTCTTGCTGTGTCTCACCAACACTTGTCAGAGCCTGTTACCATGTCAAAAGAACAACCCAAACCGAAATGACCATAAAAAATCATTCCAAAATATTGATGAATTGCATCTTATTCTCGATACCGACAGAACCCATTTCAGACACATTCTTTTTCTAAAGTGAGCCAAAGGACCTTCTTCCTTCCCCTGACATGCATACCACTGTACTTCTCACTAAAAGTCAAACTAGATCTAACACGATTAGATGCCCTCATTCCAGGGTATCCATCCAATCACTTAATCCCAGAATTTTAAGAAGCTCGATTGGAAGCGACTTACTTAAGATGTTGCTAACAGTCTAATCCTCATTTAGCAAATCATAGACAGCGACTGCAGTGTGTATACAGCACCAGAAATAGAAAACGGGTACTACAACAAGTGTGCAAGTCACTCTTCAGTACAAGAAACAGACAGTGACTGCGGTGCACATAAAGCACTACAACAGGGGACGTGTATTACAACAAGCTCGCAAGACACTCTTCAGTACCCACCAACTGCTATATCCAGAGGCACTGTTCCATCTTCCTTCTTCAATTGAAAGAAGCAAGTTCAAACAAAAGCAGAAGTCTTTGGGGGCACAAAAAGCAATTGAGCAGGCACAAGCAAGGAGTAGTAAGGGACACGACTGTTTCCTTCATAAAAGCAGCAAATAGACGTGTCTTAAGGCCAATGAAAGGGGCCACAGCAACCCGGCGATTTCCAATCAATCGCCGGTGGTGCCGGACGCTGCATTCTCCGGCAAACCCGGTGTTCTAAAGCTTCTAGATTCACCGATTCGTCTAAAGCGTCAGGTGCGCCCAACAGAGTTTCTTCAGCATTCTGTAGCAGGCCTATCAACTTAACCTAGAAATTCGACATGGAGGAGATCTTGTGTCCTAGGGTTTGAATCGAAACAGCCCGACAATCTCTCTCGGCGGGAACCCTAGATTACAAGAGGCGGCGCTAATAACAACAGAAAAGGTCGGAGCTTACCTTGCTTTGCGCGACGGGCGTGCGGCGGCGGCGGCGGCGGCGGCGGCGAGAGCCAGAGACCGCGACGGCCAGGATGGAAGAGAGAGAGAGAGAGAGAGAGAGAGAGAGAGGGAGGGGGAGGGTTCGGCTAATATCCCGCGCGTTTCCTTTTGGCGCCAAAATTTCCGCCGCCGCCAAATTGCAGTTCGCTCCCTGAAGTTTAGCTTTTCTTTCAATTAGCACCCTGAATAGTAAATTCGATTGGATTGGTTTCGAGTTTAAATATAAGTTCATTTGCAATTGCTCTGGCTCTCTTTCTTTCTCTCGTCGAAGAGGAAATGACATGTTAGGCCATCAAGGACTGTTCGGTTACGCGGACGGCAAGTAGAGCAGAGCAAATTGTGGAAAACTGGAAATGCACGACGGGTTCGTGAATATCCAATGGAGAGGTACCAAAAATGCAAAAGTCCCCTGGCAAATTGCGTCCGATACTGGCAGAAAGCCTCCGTGGCTCGGTTAGGTTATGGGTGAGGGTGTTGATTGTAGATCTTGGGAGTAATTCGGAGTTACAACACGTGCTCTTGGATGCTGCTGCGACGTTTCAGTAGATCTCTGTAGACAAGACAGCTCCGTTCCTCAGCTGCAAGCCAAAGGAAATTCCGGATCTCAGGAGGCATTAGGAGCTAACAAGATATGCTTCCCGATCACGTTGTCGGGTTCGGCTGGGATCCCTCTTGGGGCTAATTCGTGAGCCGAACATAGAGTGAAACTCCCCCTCTGAGTAGATGTTTCGAGCTGTTCCGTCGTCCGTTTGAAATTGGGGAAACACGGGGATGGCCCTAATGGTATCCCGGATACTGCATCGGCTCGTCGGGTCCTTCTATCTGGCCTTAACACTCTATTGTGGAAGGGCAACTGGTCGTGCCTTGGACCTCTTGCATCCTTGTTATAGGGACCCCTCCTTGCTAGAGATTGCCCGCCGGGGAGCAGAAGAGGTACATAGAGGAATCCCACCCTCCTTCCAAGGCAATGACTTTTGAGATGAGCGAGGGTCCAAAACGTCACCATGCTTACTAAGCTATGAAAGGCGACACTTTATTCTTTGGACTTCTTTAATCCCAGTCCTCTATCCCATTTAGTCCACGAAACCTTGTTGTAGTTAACGAGATTAATTCATTGTTCATTCTCAATCGAGCCCCACGAAGATTTCTTCTGATTTAGTCCAGTTCCTTGCGTACCCTGGTCGGTGACGATGCACCCTGCACGCAATCGGTTAGAAGAGGCCTTAAGAAGGAACTTCATAAGGATGGCGCGACTTGCCATGGAGAGTAATATCGTGTTCCAACTGGCGATCTTCTGACTATGATGAAGTCGAAGTTGAGTTTGCTTGATGAGGTACTCAGGTTGGGAAAAACAGGGATAATTCTGAGGGTGCCGTGTTTGTCGAAAGCCTAGAACAGAGGCGATCCCAGCTTCCAACTCTCATCCATGTTCTTTAGAGGAGCATACCTTGGAAGCACTAACCATTTGGCCAGACACATCACAAAAGTTTTCTAGAACTTCAGAGATCCCGATTACAGTTCCGACCAGTTCTTCGGGGATGCCACGACCCCTCCCGGCAAGCATCCTGGATCTTGAGGCTCGAGTGCACCCAGAAGAGTATGAAGATGTAGGGTGATACATCCAATCCGCCGTCATTGAAGAGAACCGCCCACCAGTGATGTGGCAGACATGCAACTCATAATTACATTCAATCCAAATCTAGGGGAAGATCAAGTGTGTCGGAATTGGACGGATAAATTTCCACTCGAGTCAATCATAGGCTTTAGCGGGATCTGCCTTGATGATCACCCGTCCCCTTTTACCTTTATCTCGCTCAAGTCGATGGACGAGCTCTTGGTTAATGAGTAACATCCTCGGTCCTGCTCTTCCCTGGGCTCCGCCATGAACAGTCTTAGCCTGTTGAACTGGGATTTTTGCAAAAATCTCGTCATGATGTACAAGCTGACAGGGTGGAATTGATCGAGCAGGAGGAGGCTGGGGCACTGTGGAGATCCTTAAAATGGTTTTGGACCAGCATGGATCAGCGTAGTCAGTCTTGTTCCTGTGTCTCCGCAGGATGCAACTCACATTTGTGTTTCTCATTGCTCTTGTATCATTTAGGGCCTGTTTGGTAACTATCCCAACAGTGCCAAATTTTGATTTTTTGTTTTCAGAATTAGTTTGGGACGAGAATCGCGTTTGGTAAAATTTTGGTTCCCAGAATCAGTTTGGAACGAGAATAAAAAAAAAATTGATTATTGTTCCGGAAACGAAATTGAGAATCAAAACTCTTCTTTTTCTCTTTTCTTCTTCTTCATTGATCGCCATCTTGCGATCGCCATTCGCCGTCGCCTGCCGCCATCCGCCGCCACCGCCGTCCACCGCCGCCGCTGTCCGCCACCGCTTGCCATTGCCACCGGTTGTTGTCGCCTGCCGCCATCGTCCACCGGTCGCCGCTGCCGGCCACCGGTCGCCGCCATCGCCTGCTACCACCACTCGCTGGCGACTAGTCCGGCAAGCTAAACGGAGGCTCGTCAGGCTAGGGTGAGCTCCGGCAAGGCCGAGCCAACAAGGGCTAGCGACCGGCTTGAATAAGAATTAGAATAGGAGAAAAAAGAAAAAAAAAAGAAAAAAAGAAAAAAAGGAAAAAATTATAAAAATTATTTAAAAATTAAAATAAATTGATTTGGAATAGAATCAATGAACACGGTACTAAACGCAATTCTATTCCAGAATAAAAAAATTTGTACAGTTACTAGACACGTTCTTTTACTCAGAATCATTTCCTTGAAACAGAATAAAAAATAATCATTTCTGATCAGAATTTGTTCTTCGGAATAGAATCATTACCAAACGCGCCATCAGAGTCCGTTTGGTAACACTTCTAATTTAAGGAACAATTTCTTTTTCAAAAATAGTATTTTCTAGCTATATTCCCGGGAACAATTTCTCAATTAAAAAAAAAAACGTCTTTTGTATGATTCATAAATTTTTTTGTAATGTAAAATTTCTTTTAATTTTTTTCTTATTCTTTCTTACTGCTGCCACCAACCACCACCGATGCGGCCTCCCACTGCCTGCCGCCACCGATTGCCATAAGGGACTGCCGATCATCCATTGATGGTCCGCGCAAGCACAAGTAGGGCCTACAATTTACACGCGAAGCCCATTGAATGGACCTAGACTTAGGATCAGGGAAGGAGAGTAAATTTCCTGCAGGTATGCATCCCACATTAGGCGAACAACCCGTTCAAGCCCTTCAGGGACAGCCTTTTAGCAGAAAATCACTCAGCCCTTTAATCCAGAGCCTAGAGACACTCGAAGATGCCAGGATGGAAACGTTTCTAATTTACCCAAGCTGCATTTCTCGAAGGATCCTACCAGCCGGGAGAAGATGAAGAGAGATTTAGGGAGCCATAGAGATTTTCACAAAGCACACTCTTTACTTCGGGGGACTCGCCCAAAACGATACAACGACCGTGCCTTATATAGGCAAACTAAAGGGATAACAAGGACACACGGGACCAACTCACGGGTCCAAAGACAAACGAGGCTCCGGAACTTTCCGGAGGGAATTATTCGCACACTATGAACAAGTAAATCGTACCGTGAACAAGACATTCCCTAGCCTAGTGCTACGGTAAAAGTGAACAAGTACTTTTGCTACGGTGAAATTGTACGGACTCAACGATCTCGTCCGTCACGAGCATTGTAGCTACATACCGAGTCGTTGTCCGAACCGTTTTCTAGGAGATGTGCTTCATACTTCGCTGGAGGGCTTCAAGCTCTTGAGGTGAAAGAATCTGGTTTAGCCTTTGGGATGAGGAGGCTTCATGAGCCCAATGGGATGCTTCTTCGCTGCCCGATCTGTGTTTTCGTCGGTAGTGTTGCTAGGAAAACTTGGTCAGCCGGTTTGAGGGCCGTGCATAGTAGGATAGGTCCATATGCTTTGGGATGAAGACGAGGGTCCCCGTTCGTAGGGATTCTCGGGACAAAGGACCTCCAAAGCGTGCATAGGGGTCTTGAGTGGACGGGACAATGTCGTCTTCACTTGTCATTTCATGCTCTTGGGACGATGCAGCTTGTCTGTACTGTCTGAGTGCTTCCTTAGCTTCTGGTGCTAGATCATAATGATCCCATGTAGTGGGTACATTATTCCAGATGTCTTCGGGAATGGTCTTGTTTTCCTGGCATAGGATTCTCTGGAGTTCTCGATATTCATGTTCACATAATCTAACAGATCTTGGATAAGATTTGTGAATCCGGGCTTCTCGATTGTTCGAATGAGGTTTATAGGCTGTGGTTCCTATTTCGAGTGGTGCATCGAGAATACCGCCATTATTTCTAAAGAAATTCCATGGACGTCTAAAGAACAGGATGGTGTGAACTTCGGGATTTGGTGTCATGGTTCTCGCTTCTTTTTCCAAATCTTGTTTCCAAAGCAGGTGGGATGATAGAACCAGTTTTAGAAAACTTAAAAGATTTCTATCACATTCCTTTTCGATGTTTCTTCCGAGCATGAATATCCTGGTGAGATTGGCAATGAACCTTCGGTGGGGATTTCAATGGCTATCAAGTACTTATTGGTTAGGTACCATAATAGCGTTTTAAGCGATCAGGGAAATCATCTTCCTTCCAGATTAGGGGATGAATGAAAGGATAATTTGAATTTAACCCGAAAGGATAAAGAATCGAACCTCCATTGTACCTGAAAAGGTCTGTGTGGCATTCCCACATGAGGTTCTCCATGTTTTCGGAAGACTCGTCATTCGGAGATGCTTTGAATAATCTCCTGGGATATGCCTGGCTTGGTGAATCTTTAATTTTCTCAATTTTGTATTTGACACCATAATGGAGCTTATGAAAGGCGTGCCTCTTGATGTACATGTTGATCTCACTGGTGTTTTGGGTCTTGACAAGAAATCAGCAAGGACATTCTTTTTCCCCGGAATATGTTGGGTTTCAAAAGAGTATTTTGAAAACCATTCAGCCCATCGAAGCAATTGGGGGTTTGGAATCTGCTTCATTTTAAACTTGGTCATCTCGGGAAAGATGCCATGTCTAGTTCAACTAGGAAGTGATGGCCGATGAGATGAAATTCAAACTTCTTAATTCCATTTTTGATCACTAGGATTTCTTTGAAAGTGGAATGGTAGTGCATTTCAGCTGGGAAAACTTTCCACTTTTGTAGGCACAAACATGTTTCTTACCATCAATTTCTTCGAATAGGACGGCTGCCCGATTCGTCACGGCGTCGGTTGGAGAATCCTTTTGCTGTTGATGGTATTTGCGGTGGTGGGAGATTCTGCATAATCTCCTTAAGCTCAAAGAACCGCTTTGGTCTCGGTTTTTCCCCAAGGTGGGGAATTCTTTTTCAGCATGGCTTGCAAAGGAATCAACGGCTTTGCAATGTGTGGGACAAACACTCGAGATAATTAATTATCCCAAGAAATTGCTGAACTTGCTTTTTTGTGAAGTCATTTTCGGAAACTTTAATAATTCCCGTGCAATGTGTGGCCCTGGATAGTATGTACCTTTGTTGAGGTGCACACCAAGAAATTCAATTTCTGTCCGGGCAATTTTCATCTTCCTTTGGGAGAGCATAATACCATGCCTTTTCACAATTTTTGCAAATTTCTCAAGGAGTTGGCAAAGTGGCTCTGTTCATCGTGGCCAGTAGAGCGAATATCGTCGATATACACCGCTGCTGCGGTTGATGAGAATGGGTTGGAAAATACGGCACATGGCCTTTTGGAAAAGGGATGGGGCCACCTTTAAGCCAAAAGGAAGAACTTTCCATTGGAAGTGCTGGTTTGGGATACGTAATCCCGTTTTTGTTCTCGTCTTCGGGATGGATACCCAATTGCCAAAATCCGGCTTTGAGGTCGAATTTGGAATAGATATGGGCCTTAGTTAGACCACTAAAGAGAGAATCTCTGGATGGTAAAGGGAACTTATCATCTTGGAGAAAAAGATTAAGAGGTTGGTAGTTAATTACCAATCTCATTTTCCCTCCGTTCCGCTTCGGCTCGCTTATTGACATAAAAGGCTTCACAAGCCCATTGAGAATTAGAAACTTCAATAAGGCCTTGTTGCAGAAGTTCTGAGCATTCCTTTTGAGCTAAAGCCAAGTGTTCTGGCTTCATTCCCGCATGACTCGCCTTTGTTGGGTTGATGTCTTCATTTTTCTTGAAGGGAAGGCGAACAAAGAACTCTGGATTTTCCCATAAGGGATGAGAACACTTTTGAGCAAATTCGAGTGGGATTCCGAGCATGATTCTAATAATCTTTGCATGATTGGATCTAACAGACTCATCCGGATGGAAAAGAGTCTCGAATATCAACAAACTCGGAGAAATGATTTTTATATCTAAGACCCTTCCCGTGAATGATGCGTAGTTGAGAGATTTGAGTCATGATGTCCCATCCAATTAGCAAATCTTTATTGGGGAGGTTTGATCCAAAGATTTTTGCTTTTATGGAACACTCGGAAAAACTGGACAAGAATCGAAGTAGTTCGACGTTTGTGGAGAAAGTATCTCCGGAGGCGGAGTTGAAGTATCGGATATGAGGAGTCCAATATTCTTCAGCGAACTTTAGTGTCCGAATGGAGGAACTTGCTCCGATATCAATAAGAGCAATAACATTGATAGGTTTGGCGTACTTTGAGGTGAAGATTTTTACGGGGAAATGGGGGCGGTGAGTTTGACTTGAGAATATGTCGATTTGGTTACGAGGATGTGGGGGATATGTGAAAAATGTCTTGATTCGATTCGTCGAAATTGGTCTCATTGGAAGATTTGTAGAAGGGGATGACACAAAGGGTCTGTTCTGATGGTTCTTCATCAGCAGAAAACAAGGATTCAATGTCATCATTTTCAAGGGACATACCTGTTTCATTTTCAATCAGATGATTCGACCCTTTTTTCGCACGGGACAATTTTTTGCAAAATGTCCCTTCTTGTCGCAAATGTAGCAACGGTTTGATTTCTTATGGCCCGTGTGGTCCTTTCTTTTGCGTAGGAATCGCCATTTCTTCTTTTTCCGAAAATGCTTGGAGCCATGCTTGGATTTTTTAATCGAGTACTTCTTGAAGTGCTTCTCTTCCGGGAGTAATGGCCACAGTACCATCACAATCCCGTTTGGAGCATTTGATTTTTAACTTCGATGGGAACAGCCGATTCAAGACGCTTGTCATCTCGTGATGTATGTCCGGACCATTCGACGCTTTAAGCATAATTCTTCAAGGCATAGATGGACTTCTTGCTGAAGTTCTCCCATGGGAACGTCTTGTATTCTTCTTTGCTTTCCAAAGAAGGATCTTTCAACCATCTCGTGATAGCTCTTTAGGAATAGAAGTGATGAAGACATGCTTTAGATTTGGATCTGCGCCAATCTGGTAAAAGAGTCAAGCATTAATCGATAATGCTTATCAAGATGCTTTTTCGAAGGGAGCAAAGATCTTCTTTCAAAGAATTCTCTCCTTTTGAGTTCTTTGAGATCTCCGGGTGTTCCCACAAAAACATGGTATAGAAAATTAAGGGCATGATAGAAACTGGGTGATAACAAGAACGTAAGCTGGTCCTGTTCTGTGAGTGATTGCCACCAAAATTTAAGGCTCCCTGTGAACCTTGTAACGAAATTGAAAAGGACATCATTCATATCATGGTTGGTGATGGACTGTGTACTTAACCAAGTATGAAATTCTTCAAGTCTCGTGGCCATTTTGAATAGGGAATATCATCAATGGAGAAGAATTGTTTGGATGCCATGGATACATGTCTGGTGAACTTTTCGGTGGGATTACTTGTCTGTCCAAATTCGGATCGAATAGTTTGATTGCATATCGTAATCCGAAAGAGTATCTGCCATGAATATTTGTGAGTTTGGTGGAACAGAAGGGGGAGACTCAACTGGTGGATCTGAAAAGGATGAAGAGGAATAAGTAGATACTGAATCTGATGAAGAGGAGGAGGTTTGTTCGAAAAATGTAATCTGTTTGACAGGTCGCTCGGTGTTGGGTAATGGGGTCGATTTCTTGCTTACCCGCATCCTTTAGAAAGGATTCTAATGGATTTGATAACATCATCTCGGTCTCGGCATTTCTCTTATAGCAATTGAGCTTGATTCTATTGGTGGTGTCTTTTCTTTTCCCTTTTCTTTCTTCAAGGCTTTGAGCCGACTTCGCAAATCTGTTTCTCTTCTAGAAGGATCTTCTCGGGATATTGGCAAAAATGAGACACTTGCGGTGTTGGGGATACATACCCGGTTTGAACAGGAGGTGCCAATGGATCGAAAGGTCTAAACCTTCCTTCTTCAAGAATTTGAATTTGCTTCTTGAGTTTATCTATTTCTGGTTTTGGACTTTCAAGATAGTGGTACCCAAGCTGTTGTCCTGATTCCAAGGCTTGAAGCCTTTTCTGGAACTCAGAAAGTATCTTCTTGGTGCCTTCGTCATATCTTCGGAGGTCTTGTTGCACATTTCCGATCTTGGAATCAATAGCCTTAAAGGCATTGTTTTGTGCTAACAAAGTCTCTGATTGCCAGTTTAGAACGGCTTCAGCAGCAGGGGTTTTCTTCTGTCTTCCATGTTCGTCCACATCTGTAGGGGTAGGTATTTTGGGAACATGGCGGTATCTACCATGTGGATCAATAAACTCTTCTGTAGCAGGGAACGGGAGTTTAGAGCTTTCCTTGACAAGAGGAGGAAAGTCAGTATCTTGGAACATGGCGACGGAGGAAGTGGGTGGTGTTTCTGCTGGAACTTCGAGGGGGTAAGAATGTTTCTTAGCCCATTTAAGGATTGGCTTATAAAATGGAGAGAGAGCTTGCTTTTTCTCGGGGAGGAGAAGGTGGAGGTGATTTTGGTGGATCGATGAGATTTGGGATGTGGTACTCGGATTCGGTGGTGGAGGTGGTGCATAAGTCACCATGAACTGGTATTTATCACACTCACCAAGAGTATCTACGGAGGTATCTCCGTCTAAGTACCTTTGGTATATCTTATCCTCGGATTTTCTCCGTCGAGGCGGAGATCCGGCATGAGGGTCTACCTCATCGGGAGAATTTATACAAGAGGAACATTGGCAAAATGGATCCCAAAAACAATGACCATGCTTATCTTTATAGTAATGGACAGGATGTCCATCACTTTTGAAGTGTCGCACATGCTTTTTGGATCTCGGTTCGTAGATGGATTCGGAACACAAGGTTCAATCATGAAGAGAGTTTGGAAGATAGAAGGACCTTCTTCCTTTTCTTTGCCAAACTTGATGGAAACAGTCCCATCTTTTTTCCTTACGAATTCTGAGTCCGTAGACTGGAATGGCTTGTTATGCTGGTGTAGCTTTTCGTAGTTGGTAATCCAAGTCTCGGAAGGAGCTTGGCCAACGTATCTTTTGGAATCACGTCGGGGAACATGGATGCGGGATGCCCGATCATTCGCATGGAGATGAACAATGCGTCTTCATTACCGTTGTTGAAGTTGAGGTCGAGAGCATGGTTCGCACTCGATAAACCATCTCGGTAATGCAAGGTTGCAGCTACGGATTCAGTTGTTTGGGGGCTCCGGTGAGAGCGTACTTGAACTTTCATAAAAGAGAGAAGTTGGGGGTCTGAGAGAGCGATGTTGAAGTTTGGATACAGAGTCACAAAGACTGTTCCAGCATTCAAAGTGGTTTGAACAGTACCGATGCAAGCATGCTGGTATTGTAAGAACCTGGTATCTAACAACGCAATTCTGGCCACTACTGGCAGACCTTTACGACCATGAAAGGTGAGAGCAAGACGAACAGCTCCATAGTGAACATGAGAATATCCCTGTTGGACCCATTGTCTGGGAAATTCTGGAGGGATTTGGAGAGTAACAAAGTACTCCTTTTCGCAGAGCGGGGATGGGATGCTTTGGTCAAATTTGGAGGACCGAACGTACTCCTTTACTTGCTTCGGGGTTTGGTGGATGAGTTGACGAATGGAGCGGATAGGTGAGAATGATGAAGTGGGTTTAGCAAAAGCCGAGTAGGGGTTCATCGAGGGAAGTTGAGTTTCGAGATTTTGGTTTCATCGCCGAGAGAGACTTCATAAAGGTAGTCTATCTTAGAAGCATTTGACACACGAAATTCTGAGAGAGCTGAGGACGAAGAAGAAGGAGCAAGAGAAATGGGTGCTTCGAGAATTTCTGGATCTTCAGCTCTTTTACCAGATTGGCGCAGATCCAAATCTAAAGCATGTCTTCATCACTTCTATTCCTAAAGAGCTATCACAGATGGTTGAAAGATCCTTCTTTGGAAAGCAAAGAAGAATACAAGACGTTCCCATGGGAGAACTTCAGCAAGAAGTCCATCTATGCCTTGAAGAATTATGCTTAAAGCGTCGAATGGTCCAGACATACATCACAGATGACAAGCGTCTTGAATCACTGTTCCCATCGAAGTTAAAAATCAAATGCTCCAAACAGGATTGTGATGGTACCGTGGCCATTACTCCCGGAAAGAGAAGCACTTCAAGAAGTACTCGATTAAAAAATCCAAGCATGGCTCCAAGCATTTTCGGAAAAAGAAGAAATGGCGATTCCTACGCAAAAGAAAGGACCACACAGCCATAAGAAATCAAACCGTTGCTACATTTGCGACAAGAAGGGACATTTTGCAAAAAATTGTCCCCGAGGCGAAAAAGGGTCGAATCATCTCGATTGAAAATGAAACAGTATGTCCCTTGAAAATGATGACATTGAATCCTTGTTTTCTGCGATGAAGAACCATCGAATGCACCCTTTGTGTCATCCCCTTCTACAAATCTTCCAATGAGACCAATTCGACGAATCGAAATCAAGACATTTTTCACATATCCCCCACATCCTCGAACCAAATCCTGACATATTCTCAAGTCAAACTCACTGCCCCCATTTCCCTGTAAAAATCTTCACCTCAAAGTACGCCAAACCTATCAATGTTATTGCTCTTATTGATACTGGAGCAAGTTCCTCCATTCTGGACACTAAAGTTCTCACCAAGAATATTGGACTCCTCATATCCGATACTTCAACTCCGCCTCCGGAGATACTTTCTCCACAAACGTCGAACTACTTCGATCGGGCTTGTCGGTTTTTCCGAGTGTTCCATAAAAGCAAAAATCTTTGGATCAAACCTCCCCAATAAAGATTTGCTAATTGGATGGGACATCATGACTCAAATCTCTCAACTACGCATCATTCCCCGGGAAGGGTCTTAGATATAAAAATCATTTCTCCGAGTTTGTTGATATTCGTAGACTCTTTTCCATCCAGATGAGTCTCGTTAGATCCAATCATGCAAAGATTATTAGAATCATGCTCGGAATCCCACTCGAATTTGCTCAAAAGTGTTCTCATCCCTTATGGGAAAATCCGAGTTCTTTGTTCGCCTTCCCTTCAAGAAAAATGAAGACATCAACCCAACAAAGGCGAGTCATGCGGGAATGAAGCCGTAACACTTGGCTTTAGCTCAAAAGGAATGCTCGAACTTCGCAACAAGGCCTTATTGAAGTTTCTAATTCTCAATGGGCTTGTGAAGCCTTTTATGTCAATAAGCGAGCCGAAAGCGAACGGAGGGAAAATGAGATTGGTAATTAACTACCAACCTCTTAATCTTTTCTCTCAAGATGATAAGTTCCCTTTACCATCCAGAGATTCTCTCTTTAGTGGTCTAACTAAGGCCCATATCTATTCCAAATTCGACCTCAAAGCCGGATTTTGGCAATTGGGTATCCATCCCGAAGACGGAACAAAAACGGGATTCTCGTATCCCAAACCAAAGACTTCCAATGGAAAGTTCTTCCTTTTGGCTTAAAGGTGGCCCCATCCCTTTTCCAAAAGGCCATGTGCCGTATTTTCCAACCCATTCTGTCAACTGCAAAGCAGTGTATATCGACGATATTCTGCTCTACAGCCCTGATGAACAAAGCCACTGCCAACTCCTTGAGAAATTTGCAGAAATTGTGAAAAGGCATGGTATTATGCTTTCCCAAAGGAAGATGAATATTGCCCAGACCGAAATTGAATTTCTTGGTATGCACCTCAACAAAGGTACATACTGTCTAGGGCCACACATTGCACAAGAATTATTAAAGTTTCCCGAAAATGACTTCACAAAAAAGCAAGTTCAGCAATTTCTTGGGATAATTAATTATCTCGCAGTGTTTGTCCCACACATTGCAAAGCTCGTTGATTCCTTTGCAAGCCATGCTGAAAAAGAATTCCCCACCTTGGGGAAAAACCCAAACCAAAGCGGTTCTTTGAGCTTAAGGAGATTATGCAGAATCTCCCACCACCGCAAATACCATCAACGAGCAAAAGGATTCTCCAAACGACGCCGATGACGAATCTTTGCAGCCGTCCTATTCGAAGAAATTGATGGTAAGAAACATGTTTGTGCCTACAAAAGTGGAAAGTTTTCCCAGTGAAATGCACTACCATTCCACTTTCAAAGAAATCCTAGCAGTCAAAAATGGAATTAAGAAGTTTGAATTTCATCTCATCGGCCATCACTTCCTAGTTGAACTAGACATGGCATCTTTCCCACAGATGACCAAGTTTAAACAAGCGATTCC
Source organism: Eucalyptus sideroxylon x Eucalyptus melliodora (assembly GCA_016097485.1). Taxonomy (NCBI): domain Eukaryota; kingdom Viridiplantae; phylum Streptophyta; class Magnoliopsida; order Myrtales; family Myrtaceae; genus Eucalyptus; species Eucalyptus sideroxylon x Eucalyptus melliodora. The sequence continues at coordinate 20,498,039 of CM027827.1, forward strand.
AAACCCCCAATTGCTTCGATGGGCTGAATGGTTTTCAAAATACTCTTTTGAAACCCAACATATTCCGGGAAAAAGAATGTCCTTGCTGATTTCTTGTCAAGACCCAAAACACCACCGAGATCAACATGTACATCAAGAGGCCTGCCTTTCATAAGCTCCATTATGGTGTCAAATACAAAATTGAGAAAATTAAAGATTCACCAAGCCAGGCATATCCCCAGGAGATTATTCAACAAATCCAGAATGACAGTCTTCCTGAAAACATGGAGAACCTCATGTGGGAATGCCACACAGACCTTTTCAGATACAATGGAGGTTCGATTCTTTATCCTTTCGGGTTAAATTCAAATTATCCTTTCATTCATCCCCTAATCTGGAAGGAAGATGATTTCCCTGATCAGCTTAAAACGCTATTATGGTACCTAACCAATAAGTACTTGATAGCCATTGAAATCCCCACCGAAAGGTTCATTGCCAATCTCACCAGGATATTCATGCTCGGAAGAAACATCGAAAAGGAATGTGATAGAAATCTTTTAAGTTTTCTAAACTGGTTCTATCATCCCACCCGCTGGAAACAAGATTTGGAAAAAGAACCGAGAACCATGACACCAAATCCCGAAGTTCACACCATCCTGTTCTTTAGACGTCCATGGAATTTCTTTAGAAATAATGGCGGTATTCTCGATGCACCACTCGAAATAGGAACCACAGCCTATAAACCTCATTCGAACAATCGAGAAGCCCGGATTCACAAATCTTATCCAAGATCTGTTAGATTATGTGAACATGAATATCGAGAACTCCGAGAATCCTATGCCGGAAAACAAGACCATTCCCGAAGACATCCGGAATAATGTACCCACTACATGGGATCATTATGATCTAGCACCGAAGCTAAGGAAGCACTCGGACAGCACGGACAAAGCCGCATCGTCCCAAGAGCATGAAATGACAAGTGAAGACGACATTGTCCAATCCACTCAAGACCCCTATGCACGCTTTGGAGGTCCTTTGTCCCGAATCCCTACGAACAGGGACCCTCGTCTTCATCCCGGATATGGACCTATCCTACTATGCACAGCCCTCAACCGGCCCCGACCAAGTTTTCCTAGCAACACTACCGACGAAAACACAGATCAAGGCAGCGAAGAAGAAGCATCCCATTGGGCTCATGAAGCCTCCTCATCCCAAAGGCTAAACCAGATTCTTTCACCTCAAGACCTTGAAGCCCTCCAGCAGAAGTATGAAGCACATCTCCTAGAAAACAGTTCAGACAACGACTCAGTATGTAGCTACAATGCTCGTGACGGACGAGATCGTTGAGTCCGTACAATTTCACTGTAGCAAAAGTACTGTTCACTTTTACTGTAGCACTAGGCTAGGGAATGTACTGTTCACGGTACGATTCTTGTTCATAGTGTGCGAATAATTCCCTCCGGAAAGTTCCGGAGCCTCCGTTTGTCTTTGGACCCGTGAGTTGGTCCCCGTGTGTCCTTGTTATCCCTTTAGTTTGCCTATATAAGGCCTTGTCGTTGTATCGTTTTGGGCGAGTCCCCGAAGTAAAGAGTGTGCTTTGTGAAAATCTCTATGGCTCCCTAAATCTCTCTTCATCTTCTCCAGCCTGGTAGGATCCTTCGAGAAATGCAGCTTGGGTAAATTAGAAACGTTTCCATCCTGGCATCTTCTGAGTGTCTCTAGGCTCTGGATTAAAGGGCTGAGTGATTTTCTGCTAAAAGGCTGTCCCTGAAGGGCTTGAACGGGTTGTTCGCCTAATGTGGGATGCATACCTGCAGGAAATTTACTCTCCTTCCCTGATCCTAAGTCTAGGTCCATTCAATGGTATCAGAGCCATGGTCTCGTTTTTGATATTATCCATTCCATGCGCTTGATAGGTGAATCCAGTGCTGAGAAGATCCTCACACACCATGACAGATCCGAAATTCTCGAAGCACCCATTTCTCTTGCTCCTTCTTCTTCGTCCTCGGCTCTCTCGAATTTCGTGTGTCAAATGCTTCTAAGATAGACTACCTTTATGAAGTCTCTCTCGTGATGAAACCAAAATCTCGAAACTCAACTTCCTCTGATGAACCCCTACTCAGCTTTTGCTAAACCCACTTCATCATTCTCACCTATCCGCTCCATTCGTCAACTCATCCACCAAACCCCGAAGCAAGTAAAGGAGTACGTTCAGTCCTCCAAATTTGACCAGCATCCCATCCCTGCCAATCACTCACAGAACAGGATGGTGTGAACTTCAGGATTTGGTGTCATGGTTCTCAGTTCTTTTTCCAAATCTTGTTTCCAGCAGGTGGGATGATAGAACCAGTTTAGAAAACTTAAAAGATTTCTATCACATTCCTTTTACTGAAAAGGAGTACTTTGTTACTCTCCAAATCCCTCCAGAATTTCCCAGACAATGGGTCCAACAGGGATATTCTCATGTTCACTATGGAGCTGTTCGTCTTGCTCTCACCTTTCATGGTCGTAAAGGCTTGCCGCAAGAGGTGGCGGAATTGCGTTGTTAGATACCGTTTCTTACAATACCAGCATGCTTGCATCGGTCTTGTTCAAACCACTTTGAATGCTTTGGAACAGTCTTTGTGACTCTCGTATCCAAACTTCAACATCGCTCTCTCGGACCCCCAACTTCTCTCTTTTATGAAAGTTCAAGTACAGCTCACTGGAGCCCCCAAACAAACTGAATCCGTAGCTGCAACCTTGCATTACCGGATGGTTTATCGAGTGCGGAAACATGCTCTCGACCTCAACTTCAACAACGGTAATGAAGACGCATTGTTCATCTCCATGCGTAATGATCGGGCATCCCGCATCCATGTTCCCCGACAGATTCCAAAGATACGTTGGCCAAGCTCCTTCCGAGAGACTTGGATTACCAACTACGAAAAGCTACACCAAAGATAACAAGCCATTCCGGTCTACGGACTCGAATTCGTAAGGAAAAAGATGGGACTGTTTCCATCAAGTTTGGCAAAGAAAAGGAAGAAGGTCCTTCTATCTTCCAAACTCTCTTCATGATTGAACCTTGTGTTCCGTAATCCATCTCGAACCGCATCCAAAAAGCATGTGCGACACTTCAAAAGTGATGGACATCCTGTCCATTACTATAAAGATAAGCATGGTCATTGTTTTTGGGATCCATTTTGCCAATGTTCCTACTTTTGTATAAATTCTCCCGATGAGGTAGACCCTCATGCCGGATCTCCGCCTCGACGGAGAAAATCCAGGATAAGATATACCAAAGGTACTTAGACGGAGATACCTCCGTAGATACTCTTGGTGAGTGTGATAAATACCGAGTTCATGGTGACTTATGCACCACCTCCACCACCGAATCCATACCACATCCCAAATCTCATCGATCCACCAAAATCACCTCCACCTTCTCCTCCCCGGAAAAAAGCAAGCTCTCTCTCCATTTTATAAGCCAATCCTTAAATGGGCTAAGAAACATTCTTACCCCCTCGAAGTTCCAAAGCGAAATACCACCCACTTCTTCCATCGCCATGTTCCAAGATACCGACTTTCCTCCTCTTGTCAAGGAAAGCTCTAAACTCTCGTTCCCCTCGCTACGAAGAGTTTATTGATCCACATGGTAGATACCGCCATGTTCCCAAAGTACCTACCCCTACGATGTGGACGAACATGGAAGACGTAAGAAAACCCCCGCGCCGCGAAGCCGTTCTAAACGGCAATCGAGACTTTGTTAGCACAAAACAATGCCTTTAAGGCTATTGATTCCAAGATCGGAAATGTGCAACAAGACCTCCGAAGATATGACGAAGGCACCAAGAAGATACTTTCGAGTTCCGAGAAAAGGCTTCAAGCCTTGGAATCGGGACAACGACTTGGGTACCACTATCTTGAAAGTCCAAAACCAGAAATAGATAAACTCAAGAAGCAAATTCAAATTCTTGAAGAAGGAAGGTTTAGACCTTTCGATCCATTGGCACCTCCCCGTTCAAACCGGGTATGTATCCCCAACACCGCAAGTGTCTGTTTTGCCAATATCCCGAAGATCCTTCTAGAAGAGAAACAGATTTGCGAAGTCGGCTCAAAGCCTTGAAGAAAGAAAAGGGAAAAGAAAAGACACCACCAATAGAATCAAGCTCAATTGCTATAAGAGAAATGCCGGACAGATGATGTTATCAAATCCATTAGAATCCTTTCTAAAGGATCGGGTAAGCAAGAAATCGACCCCATTACCCAACAACTGAGCGACCTGTCAAACAGATTGTTTTTACAACAAACCTCCTCCTCTTCATCGATTCGTATCTACTTATTCCTCTTCATCCTTTTCGATCCACCAGTTGAGTCCCCCCTTCATTTCCACCAAACTCACAAATATTCATGGCGAGATACTCTTTCGGATTACGATATGCAATCAAACTATTCTGATCCGAATTTGGACAGACAAGTAATCCCACCGAAACAGTTTCAGCCGGACATGTATCCATGGCATCCAAACAATTCTTCTCCATTGATGATATTCCCTATTCAAAATGGCCACACGAGACTTGAAGAATTTCATACTTGGTTAAGTACACAGTCCATCACCAACCATGATATGAATGATGTCCTTTTCAATTTCGTTACAAGGTTCACAGGGAGCCTTAAATTTTGGTGGCAATCACTCACAGAACAGGATGGTGTGAACTTCAGGATTTGGTGTCATGGTTCTCAGTTCTTTTTCCAAATCTTGTTTCCAGCAGGTGGGATGATAGAACCAGTTTAGAAAACTTAAAAGATTTCTATCACATTCCTTTTTGGGCTGACGATTGTGTTTTGAGCTTAAACGCAAAGTGCTCGTGTTAAAAAGCATTTTCGCTTGAACTTTGTACTCTTCTGTACGCGTAACATGGGAACATCGTCTAAAAAGCTATAGATCTTTCTATAGTGATCAGATTTAGTCTTAGATTTTTAATTTGATTAATCTAATTATAAGTCTTTTGATGATCTTTCAATGTAATTTTCTCGACCAATTTAAGTCGAAAATCACCAACACAATCATAGGCCATCCGTAAGTAACAATGTGACATGGTTGGCACTAATGCAAACAATTTAGACAATTCTTTTTAGAAAATTTTCTGAATTTTTATATAAATTTTTTTATCATTTTCTTCCATTTTTTTTTCTTGTTCATGTTTATCTCCATAGAAGGGCTAACAAGGTCACCAAGGCCTCAATGATGGCCACCCTCGCTTGTGCCATCACCGAGGCCTCAACAACCCCCTCTAGCCCTTCCTAAAAGATGAACCGGGAAGAATAAAAGAGAAAAGAAATCACAATACTTTAAAAAAAAAATCCTTTTAAAAGTTACGAAATTTATCTATATTAGTGCTGGCCGTGACACAAAGAAAAGCCAACATCGATTAGATTGCAAAATCAATGATTTTGACAAAAATTAGTTAGAAAGACCACATTAAAAAATCGTTAAATGATTTAAATTGAATTGACCTTATATAATATGTTTTGAACTTTTTGAATAATTTCCCCATTTCGAGAAATTAAGTTCCGAGTTAAGTCTTGAGCACGTGGAAATGGGGGACAGTCTAGTCGAAATGGAGTTCATGCGTAATGCATTCCAAGGCTGGTTTGATTGGCCATTTATCCCATTTCCTTGGAAAAATTGTCCCTTCTTCAATATCTAAATCGATGGCACGAGGTTTCTTAGGATTACTATAATCCAGAGATTCAAAATCCTTGTATTTGGGGAAATTGAGTGATTTGAGTTAGGGGTGATCGGTTCCCGGTTCGGTCCGGTTCCAAGGTGGAACCGAGAACCGGACCGGGAGAATCAATTCCCAATTTTGGGAACCGTGGACTGGACTGTTTGGTCTTAGGACTGGGAATTGGACTGGACCATCGGTTCTGGTCCAACAAGATCGGCACTTTCTTTTCTCATTAAAGAACGACCATTCGCTAAAGAACGATCATGCTCTGGACCGATCAATCCAATTTGGTTTCCGGGCAATCTAATAAAACTACTCACACATGTTTCCACATGCAAAATATTCAAATTTCACTTGTGTGAATATCAATCACAGTTTATGTGTTTCACGCTTAATTTTAAGCATAAAAGCCATGAACAATGTGATTAAAGGTTGTGCTTGGCTTAGATTTTATAGACAATCTCTCTTCCATGCTTTGAATGTTTAGTCGATATGGGACTCTTTGAGGCTTGAAGTGCCTTGTCGTTTGCAAGTGAGGGGAGCAAGAGAGAGAGAGAGTGTGAGCATGAGAAATTCCTAGAGCCTTGTCCCACAAACTAACAAGTAAGTTTTCTCTATAAATAAAGAGTAACGACAAGAGCTTTGGTGGTCTTTTGGCCAGATAAGATGTTGTTACATCAATTGCAATTCCGATTGCAAATACATTTCATATATAATATTTATATATTATATGTATATAAATTATATATAAAAAAAAATTTGATTCGGTCCAGTTGGTCTGGTCGGTCCGGCTCCCACCTTGGAACTAGGAATTGGACCAACCTGCCGCCGGTTCCAAGATTAGGAATCGAGATCCGGACCGCCAACCGTGGGAACTGCTCAAAACCGGCTGGTTTGGTCCCGATTCGGGTGGTTTCCATTGCACACCCCTAATTTGAGTCTTCTCAAACCTTGTCCCTTCAGTTTATCTCTGCACACACATCTCACAATTTTTAGCTTATATACATGGGGGTTAATTACATTGGAAATTCTAAAATTTATTACAAAAGTGCAATTGGTCCTAAAACTTTCAAAAAATGTAATTAAATCATCAAACTAATCATCATGATAGTGCAATTGAATTCTAGAACTTTCAAAAAGTGCAACTATATCCCAAAACTTATCAAATTAGTCTAATCAAGTCTTTTTTTTAATTGTACTTTTTGAAAGTTTTAAGACTCGATTGTACATTCGTAATAAATTTTAAGATTTGATTACACTTTTTTGAAAACTTTTAGAAATCGATTGTACTTTCATAACAAACTTGAGAATTTGATTGCATTTTTTGAAGTTTTAAAACTCAATTACACTTACGAGACAAGTTATATGATTTTCAATGTACTAACTTGTTCGCTTCATAAGAATTAATGAAGGTTGCCTGAGTAAAGTGATCCTCACCCATTGTCAAGCTCGATAATGGGACTTGTTACCGAACGAGGTGTAACAACAAGCGGTGTGTAGTATATACTTGGTGTGAGATCTCAATTTTCCAATTCTATTTTCAATAAATTAAGACGGGCATTTCATCGGCACGTATATAATTCTTTTTCTTGAGTCTGCCCCTCATGTGAAAATTAATCTATCAGGTGAAGCTGTTAAGAGATTCTAATGCATTAGACTCGAGAATTTGACCGGGAAGCAACCTTTCGACCGAGCTAATTTGCAAGGGTCATTACGGCACAGTTAAAAATTGATTAGAGACCGGAGATAGGTTGATTCGACAGAGGCATGTGATCAAGTGTGGGTGATTCTACCAAATCACACAATTTTTATCGATCGGCACTAGACCGGCTTTTTTGTCGTTTGGATACTCTGTATCTGCATTTGTGTTAGGGAAATCCCTAATGATGTTTTGAAGATGACAAAATAAATCAAAGGCTACTAACATGTTTAATGGTTAAGTAATAGACCATGCAGATTATAATACATGTGAAGGATATTATCAAAGTCTAAAGACTGCCAGACTCAAGACTCAAAGTCTGAAGACTGCCAGACTCAAGACTCAAAGTCTCGAAGACCGTCGACTCAAGACTCATATTGTAAAGTCTACGGACTCGATTGTAAAGTCTACGGACCCAGATTGTAAAGTCTCAAGACTCATATCGTAAAGTCTACGTACTCGGACTTTACATCCAGATTCGATGAATCGTAACTCAAGCCCAATCATACAACGGCTAGTGATCTGGTTTGGATTCCACATCAAGATTGATTTGATTGAAGACAAGAACTTTCTATACGAAGAAGCTTTACTTATGGAAACCAAGATTTCGTTTGTATGGGCGATCGGAATCAATTTGGGATTTTACCTTTGTCACTCAACGGCTATCATATCTTCTAGATACGAGCTGTCCAATGGGTATATTGGAAGACGATTCTCCGGGATGCTGTCCAACGGGTAGTTTGGAAGTGGAGGAGTATTTAAGGAGATCATGGACCGATGAGCAAGTAAGAGACGGAGCGTAGAATTTATAATTCCAAAGTCTAAGCGACTTTCGATCATATACTTGTCTCTTGAGAGCTTAAACGTTTGTAATCGTGAGAGAAATACCAAAAGAGTGACTTAGTGAGATAGTGTGATCTACTACTAAGTGTTTGCACTCGAAGTTGTAATCTCTTGTTGATTGCATAGTGGAATCCAGCCAAGAAGGCTGTTATCGTGGGAGAGTGGACGTAGGCTTGGATTAAGCCGAACCACTATAATTTCTGTGTTCTTATTCTCTTCCCTAACTCCTTTATTTTGTTCATACTAGCACTCTCAATTGGTATCAGAGCCAAGTGCTCGGTTTATAAAAGTGTTTTTACTTTTGAGCTAAAGATTCTTTATGGCTAGTATGTTGGCACCAGGACTTATGGAAGGGCAAAGCAACACAAGGCCACCATATTTTGATGGAAATGAATATGACGTATGGAAGAACAAAATGAAAGCATTCCTAAGATCCAGAGATCTCTTACAATGGGATGTTGTGGAAAGAGGAATCAACCCCATTGCTGCGTCTACATCAAATAAGAATGGCAAAGACAAAGAAACAAAACCCCCCGCTCCTATGTCTTGGACGGAGATGTCCAAAAGAGAAGCTTTTGATGCGAAAGCAATTTATTCTTTATATTGCGCTTTGTCTCCTGCTGAATATAATAGAATCTCTTCATGTGAAACAGCAAAAGAAGTTTGGGATAGACTTCATGTTACATATGAAGGGACCGATCGTGTAAAAGAGACAAAAGTAAACTTCTTGCTTGGCCAATATGAATCATTCAAGATGAAGCAAGGAGAGTCAATTGGAGATATGTTTAGCCGTTTTACAAAAATTGTAAATGGTTTAGCATATCAAGGTCAGCAAATCTCTACCCCAATGAAGGTCAATAAACTCTTGCGAGGTCTCTCAAAAGAGTGGAATCATGTCAAGACCTCAATCCGGGAGACTCGAGAGATTATGCCACTCTCCGTTGATGAATTGATTGGCACTCTTCAATCCTATGAAGTGGAACAACTCAATGATGAAGATCCCGAAGGTAAGAAGTCCATCGCTTTAATATCTAATGCTGTTTTTGATGAAACAGACTCAGAAAATGACATGGACGATGAAGAACTTGCCTTTATGGTCGAGAAATTCAAAAAGCTGAGTAGAAAAGGAAGGAACTTCGATGGAAGAAGTCAATACAAGCATAATGGCCATAAAAGAATCATGAAAGAAGATGATGATCAAGAAAATATATGCTTGATGGCACATTCAAAATCTAAGTCTGATTCAGACATAGACTCAGAATCAAAGTCTGATTCAGACATAGACTCAGAATCAAAGTCTGACTCGAATACAGACTCAGAATCCGATGAGGAAATCGAGGTAAGCAATTCAAAAATTCCTCTCAAAGTTTCAAAGTATATAAATGAGCTTTGTTCAAATCTCAAATCTTCTCTTAAAAGGATTTTCAAACTTAAAAAGGAGAATTCTCGACTTAGGCAACGAGATCTTTCTCAAGTCTGGAGACCTATTAAGAAAAATTGGATAAAAGCAACATATTCTGCTAACTCTCATGGACCCAAGAAAAAATGGGTATCAAAGAAAAGATAAGTTATTTTTGCAGGATATAAAGAAGAAAGATGAAAGAGGATTTGGTAAGGAATTTTTTATTCTCAATTTCTCATTATGCTTGAAATTCGATATATCATTGATTGATTCAGATTTTATAATGATCATATTTTGCTTTATGGAAGAAAGAATCGTATGATTTATTTTTGTGATTTGTGAGTTAAGATTTGATTTAGTACGTGTGATCATTTTTGATATCATGCTTAAAGACAAGAATTTATTTGGTTTAATTTTATGCTCTCAAATTGTCATATTTTGCAAAGTAAAAATCCGATTCTACGTTATACTAATTTTGCAAGATATTTTTTTTCTGAGATAATCAATGATTTTATTCTCTCTGATTTTATCGTACTATGACTAAGTGAGAATTTATTTTTCAAAATATCATTGTGCATAATATTCTTTCTTTGAATACTCTGTTATGATGAATTAAGAAACAATATTTGATTATGGAGATTTTCTATTTTACTCTAACGTCAAGGAAGGATCCAAATTGATGGATACCAAAAAGGGAAATGAGTTGATTGCAGGAAATTCAATAAGGCAAGGATGATTACAAATCTACGCAGATTTTGGTGCAATCAGAAAATATCTCCTACGACAATTACAACAATTGTTTCTATCCGCAAATATTGTCATGATCACAGGGGGAGAAAGCGAATCCAAAAGAAAAGGAAAAGAATCGTGATCATCTCAAAAAGGCAACAAATTGAGGGGGAGCTTTGATCAATTTTGGAAAAATCTTTTTGGATTGAACGTGATCTTATTATGGATGAAATGAAAGCTAAATGTGTCAGAATTTATTCAAAAAATCCGATTAGTGCATCTTTTATAACCTTTTGTCATTAACAAATCTCTTACTGATATTATCATTTTATTATGACAAAAAGTGTACGTGAATTTGATGATGCATCTGTGATTTTTATTGGATATTTGCTGATATAATCGAAGTGAGCTATATTGCATATCTTTAATATTCGACTTACTTTATAAAAGCTGATTTTTGGAAATTGTGATTCATGCAAAATATTTGTTATCATTCTCTACGTGAATCCATTATTATCGCTTTTTGATTATGACAAAAAGGGGGAGAAGATATGAATATGCATATGTGCTGATTGGTTGATATTATATTATCTATGGCATAATATTGAGCTGTGATTATTTTTCTATATATTCTTATGCTCAATCTATTTGTTATCTTCTGATATCCTTTGATTTAAAAGTATGTTTACAAATCTGCATATTCAGAGATTGTTTTGTCATCATCAAAAAGGGGGAGATTGTTAGGGAAATCCCTAATGATGTTTTGAAGATGACAAAATAAATCAAAGGCTACTAACATGTTTAATGGTTAAGTAATAGACCATGCAGATTATAATACATGTGAATGATATTATCAAAGTCTAAAGACTGCCAGACTCAAGACTCAAAGTCTGAAGACTGCCAGACTCAAGACTCAAAGTCTGAAGACTGTCAGACTCAAGACTCATATTGTAAAGTCTACAGACTCAGATTGTAAAGTCTACAGACCCAGATTGTAAAGTCTCAAGACTCATATCGTAAAGTCTACAGACTCAGACTTTACATCCAGATTCGATGAATCGTAACTCAAGCCCAATCATACAACGGCTAGTGATCTGGTTTGGATTCCACATCAAGATTGATTTGATTGAAGACAAGAACTTTCTATACGAAGAAGCTTTACTTATGGAAACCAAGATTTCGTTTGTATGGGCGATCGGAATCAATTTGGGATTTTACCTTTGTCACTCAACGGCTATCATATCTTCTAGATACGTAGCTGTCCAATGGGTATATTGGAAGACGATTCTGCGGGATGCTGTCCAATGGGTAGTTTGGAAGTGGAGGAGTATTTAAGGAGATCATGGACCGATGAGCAAGTAAGAGACGGAGCGTAGAATTTATAATTCCAAAGTCTAAGCGACTTTCGATCATATACTTGTCTCTTGAGAGCTTAAACGTTTGTAATCGTGAGAGAAATACCAAAAGAGTGACTTAGTGAGATAGTGTGATCTACTACTAAGTGTTTGCACTCGAAGTTGTAATCTCTTGTTGATTGCATAGTGGAATCCAGCCAAGAAGGCTGTTATCGTTGGAGAGTGGACGTAGGCTTGGATTAAGCCGAACCACTATAATTTCTGTGTTCTTATTCTCTTCCCTAACTCCTTTATTTTGTTCATACTAGCACTCTCAATTTGAAACCTTGAGATTACCATGACAACCGAAAGTCGCAAATGTATCAAAGATGTACATTGTGGCTTGAATTGAGCAACCACATGTCAAATGCATGAAAATTTCTAAAAGCTACCCAGTAAATTATGATGCGCTAGTATTGTGCCATAGTGAAACTAACCATGAAATTGAAAGCGAATTCAAAAATTGGAAGTCCTGGTGTGTCATAAATCATTTTAGGAACATTGACTCATCTTCAAAAGATTTTTCATGCAAATCGAGTTTTTGGCAAATAATCAAAGTATGGTTAATTTTGTATGGAAAATTAGTAGGCCCACTTTTGGTCGTACTTTTGGAACTCAAGATGGTTCTATGATCAAGTAAAAATGTGAATTAAAGTGTGGTGACATTGGATTAATTTTATGGACTTTAATTTGGTTCAATTAGAAGAGAATTGAATGAAATTGAAAGAAATTTGATGTACAAACATAAGAAATTCGTATGCCATGGTGGACTAGGTAAAATGGACCCATTGGAGGATTGTTGTGGAAGATTTGAGTGAGTGGGAAGTGATGTCACGTGAGGTCATGGTGGGGCATAAGTTGAAGAGATTTGGACAAGTGTAGGGTGCACAATTGCCCCCAAAAAAGCACCTATCAACATCATCTTCTTCCTTAATTCAAGGGTTCCTTGGGAGTTGGAGAGGAGAGAGAAAAGCTGAGGGAGACCAGCTCGTTCGGCCCCACTTTGCTCGATGCTGGACCACCCGCTCGGCCACTTGCTCGCTTGTCACTAGAGTTGCTCACTGCCGCCGTCATCACTCATCTACGTGCGCCTTGCCAGCTCGCCGCTCTGCTGTGTGTCCTCACTCGCTTAACACCGTCCGACGTCATTCAACTTGGCTAGCAACCATCGAAGAGGTGCCACCACTATTTGGTCCCCGGAGCAGCCGAGGTTGCCATCGCTCGTTGCTAGTGTCGCTTCTCCTTTGCCTGCTTGCTGGCCAGCTCGTCGCTCGCTTGCTGTTGCTCCACCTTTGTTCTCCGTCCAGCATTGTCGTCCGTTACCCAGCAATAGCTCGCCGTCACCTTGGGTCACCGGAAGACCCGCTGGAGTTGCTGTTTGCACCACTCAAGCTGCCGCCGCCCTTCTCCACCAGTTTCGTGCCCAACCAGCCGCCGTTTGGCCCTCCTCCGCCTATGACCAGTAGCTAGAAGTTCCAGCTAGGTCTGGACCTCCAAGGCCCGTTTTGGGTGCCATCCGATCCTCCTTTGGTGTCACCCCGAGGAGGTTTCTCTACTACCTCTCCATTAGCTTTGTTGGAGACTCATCGAAAAGCTATTCCGGTGAGTTTAGCTCACTAAACCTCGATTAGAGGGTTAATTATGCTTAGGGAGGTTTAGTTATGTTAAGTGTTATTAGGTGGTTAGTTTAATTTATTTAAGTGTAGATTAAATTAAGGTGGTATTTAATTTAAAGTATGTTTAATTAAGACTAAATTGATGTTTATATTAGTATAATGGTGATTTGACTTTAATGATTTATTTTTGATTTAAATAAATATTTCGAAATTATTTAATTAATTTTCGGAATAAATTTAATTATTTAATAAATTTTGAAAATTATTTCGGAACCTTAATTTTTCAAAATTTCATGCAGATCGCTACTGTGTATTCAGATTTTGAATTTGATGAATGGATAATGCAAATTGAATGTTGATTGTGAAAAATAGTAATTTTATTCATAAAATCCCAAGTGTCTGGTTTTGATACCAAAATTGGATTTTAAATTATATTAAATAGTGGGGTTTGAAAAAGTGAGATATTGGTTTTTTGGTTCGAAATTAACGTGCCCCCACACATGTGAATAATTTATGGAATATTTTTAATAAGAAGAAAAGATGCCGGGATCACTAGTTTAAATTGAAGCATTGAGTGAAATGCAAAGTGTCATGGGCTGAGTATGAATTCGTTGTGTGTTAATTAAGAGGAAATTATCCTAAGTTGTTGAGCTGGACTCACCCTATATGGGATGCCCCTTACAATGGGCTCAGGTCGCAGTTGATTATGGGTTTATGCTCCTTTGGGAATGCCGTTGACGTAGTGACGAAGTTGTTCTCTAAGGTGGGGAGACAATGCCTGGCTAAATGCTAGTAAATAGCCGAACTACGAGTAGACTATATCCTTGTATGGCAGTGAATAACAATTGGGACGCATGCTGAATGATTTGATCCATCGGATTATGGGATGGAATTGTGTGGCATGGTATGGGATGTGTCATAACGATTTAGTCTTATAATCATGACTTCTATGGTTGTTAGTTATGTAAAAATATTGGCGTTCCAGTTGTTTGAATTTTATTACTATATATGCTTGAGTAATTTGAATTGTGCTAACTTGCATAAATGAATTGAGGCCAAGGTAAGTCTCATTGTTTGTGATGGTGTGGTTAGGCCACCCTTAGATGTATTTTCTTTCTAATAGGGTTTAGGGGAGGAACTTGTTTAGACAATGTCTCATCCTGTTGTGGACTTCCCTAGTGGTCAAATTGGCCAATTCGATATGGTTGGCCTTGTGGAGTTACAGAGGTGAAGTTGAAGGATTGGAGATCGTGTTCGACTTGTAGGTCGTAGGATGGTCCCTTTTTATAAGTCGGCCTTTTGTAGACTTTTGGTTATAAACCTCTGTTTGTAAACTCCATTGGTTTATATAAGTGATTGGTTGTGATTGATTGCCTACTTTTCTATCCCAAGTTAATTGTTGTAGGAGGATTTGTTTCGCTTCCGCATGCGTAATAAAATGAATGGATCGCCGATGCGTCATGGGAATGTCACAAATTTGCATGACCATGGTGGAATGTTTGCACGCTCGGGGTTCAGGGCGTGACATCCCCATTTAAGTTGTATCAAAGCACGGTTCATGTATGGAGTGATAAGGTGCGATGAGTCATGGGATAGTTAGTAAGAAAGGCTTTTAATATGATGATGCATGTGGTTAATAACTATTTGGTAGTTTATTTGTGGGGTCACTCAAATTCTAACCTAATGTTGGAATTGGAAAATAGATGTTTATAAAGATCAAGTAGCATGAGTGACCAAGAGTGGAGAACTCCTTGGAGGAGATCGGTAGGACCCGTATCTTGAGGTAGGACGTTGACAAGAGTTGGTACCTGAGGTAGAGCACAGGCTTTGGCCAGCATGGGTGTGAGAGTACCGTCGCAAGACGGTACTAAGAGTGTAGCAGCACCGAACAATCCTAGGTTCGACAGGATCGTTTAGACGCTAGAGTCTTTGGGAAGCATTTTGAGCCAGCAAGCATAAGATCAAGCCACTGTTGTTGCTACTAGACGTTGCTTGTCCCACCGTTGAACGCCACTTGTTGCCCGCTCGCCTCGCCTTTGCCTCCCTCGATGCCGTCGCCCCCTGCTTGCCTCGATGCTTAGCTGTTAGACACTGCTCGGCCTCAATGCCGTCACCAGACGCTGCTTGTCCATCGTAACTAGCAAAGAACGAAGCGAACACGAATGACTCCATTGCCATTAGTTAGATGAGGATGTTGAGTGGCAAGCCTGAAGTGTCCTTCCATGGATTGCCAATGGTCTTTCCTTTTACAGCAATTCTAAGAAGCCTTGGTTCTTTTGAGCAATGGGTGTTGGCATACTCCAAAGCACCAACCTAAAAGCAAACTCAAGATTTTAAGGGAAAAAATCTATCGAGCCAGATAAGTTTTCTCAATAGGTTACTAAACCATCACAGAGAGAGTATAATTGACAAAAACTAGCTGTCGACCAATTGGAGCAACGCCACTCACCGCTCATCACTCACTCAGCTGCCCCCTACACCACTCGTTGCTCACCCAGTCACCCCCGACATTGCTCGCCCTGTGACAGCCTGAATTTTCAGATTTCATTTTCAATTAAATGAATCGGGCCTTTTATCGACGTGCCTATAATGCTATTGTTTGAGCTGATCACTCATGAGATAACTGTATTATCTGGGAAAGCAATTAAGGAATCTAAATGCAATGGACTTGAGAATTTGACCAAGAATTAACTGCTTGACCGTGTTGGTCTACAAGGGTCATTATGGTATTGTTAAAATTGATTAGAGACCGAAGTAGGTTAATTTGACTGAGATATGTGCTCAGAGTGTGGGTGATTTAACCTGATTGCAAAATACTCGTCAATCGGCCGATTTTTTTTTTATTGTTTTGGTACCCGATGCCCGTAATTGAAATCTCAAGATTTTTATGACAACTGAGGGTCACCAATGGGTCGAAGATGTACAGTGTGACTTGACATAAATCGATCATGGGTCAATTGCACTAAAAAAATTCCTAAAAGTTACCCGGTAAACTAGGTCGCATTAAAATCGCATCAGATTGAAATTAACCGCGAATTTGAACCCGATTTTAGAAATTGAAAGTTCTCTAGTGTCACGATCTATTTTAAGAACGTCGACTCATCCTCCGAAAATTTTTTAGGGATTCCGAGATTTTTACGGAAAATCGATTCGGACTTTGCTAAAAATTAGCGAAAATTTGGATGGGCCAAATTAAAGGAAATTTGGACTTCTAAACTGAGCTTTCAAGTGTTGGGGACTTGCAGAAAAGTGTGCAGGATTTTTCTTCATCAAAATTGGATGTCGATTTGGAAAATTTCACGAAGAAATTAGAGCTGAAATTTAGTGAAATTTGGAGCTTCAATGGGGGTGCAACATTTGGTTTTAAGTTGGATTATTTGTGGATATTAAGGCAAAAAAGTAATAGGGGGCACATGCCATAAATGGAGGGGATTAAGCTTGTTGACTTCTTGTCCTGGCTTCTCCCGCACGGCTTCCCGTCCATCTCCTTCAACGCTTGAGGCCAACCCCCTTTGATCCTCATCATTTCTTTTTCCTTTTGCTAGACCGTTCCTCTCTCTCTCTCTATTCATTTCATTTGCTCCAAACACCCACACGCCTCTGCCCCATTGATTTCCTCCTCTGCCGCATGTCTTCCCCCATGCTGGCTCCACCACCATCTGTTTTTCCCCCACTTAGTCAACAATCCTTTGAAGACTTCACGCTTCCACCGAGTGAGTCAGCCCATCTTCTCTCCATCGTGTGGATGCTAGCAAGCTGCCACTCGTCCGCGTGAGTTCCCCAACCGAAGCAGCTGTTGCTTCTTTTGTCCGCTTCTCCACCACCTCGCATGTTTGGTCTTCTCTCGCCCATGCCAGTTACCCATCATTTGTGACGTCCTTAGTAGCTCACGCAATCAAGCCACGGCCGAAGTTGCTTCCTCGTTCACTTCTTTAAGTCGCAACGCCAGCAAGCTGCCAACTAGCCCGTTTCTCCACCAAGCACAGCCCACCATCTAGCCCGCACGAGGTAGCCCACAGTTCAGCCTCTTCAAGCCCAGCTCGCATTCTTTTTAGCAACCCAGCCCATGAACTTCAGAAGCGGCATCCCATTTGAAGTCCTGTAGCCCAAGAAGCCCAGCAAGTTCTATTTCAGTCAAACCCAGCCCAAAAATTCAGCAGCCCATTCGAAGCCCAAGAGAGATCAGCCCAGTCTTGAGACACGTCAAGCAAGCCCAAGCCTAGCTTTTTGCTATGGGTTTGCAAGGCTTTGGGCTCGGTTTGAGTGTCCATTGATGCTGCCGAAAATTCGGAATTCGGCCGCCGTCGTGGTGTTCCGGTCTTCGCATTTAATAAGTGAGTTGAACTTACTAATACCCTCTTAATCGGTTAATTATGCTTAGGGGTTGATTAGATTTAATTAAGTGTGATTATGTGGATATATTAGATTAGAGCAATTAATTTATTACTTTGCCGATGCATGTTAGGTGGTTAGATAGTATCATTAGCGAGTAGACATGTACTATTATTTATTGAACGAATCTTGGAATTTTTCCAAGTCCGTTTTGGCTTCCAATTAGGCTATAACGGGCCTAAGTTGGATTTTTCGTAATTAATTAATTATTTTTCAGAAATTAAGCTGGGATAGTCGACGGCCATAATTTTATGCTAGTTATTGTGCTGCAGTCTATTTATTTATTTGAGTTTTAAGTTGTGCTAAATTGATTTAATTATGATTTTGGGATTTTATTCTTAAATTAATTAAATTTGGTAATTAAGTTGAAAATTACGAGGCGTCGATTAACAACGCCAAAAATCTATTTTGGGATTGCTGAAAATAGTGGGAGATTCAAAAGTGAAAATCTTATATTTTGGCTAAGGCTGACTGTGTACTCACACACGTGTATTTTTACCAAGCATGATCAAAAGAGTAAATTGATTGGCTCTTCAGAACAAAAATACTATAACGGCTTGATGATTCATATGTCATATGGAGAATCGACGTTATACTATTATAGCTCGATGACTCTCTTGTCATATTGATAAAGAATTGCTTGTATATTGGCTCGGTGACTTTATATGTCATCTTAGAGATAGGACAATATGATTTAACAGCTCGATGACTCTCATGTCATCTTGAGAAAGAATTGCTTGTATACCGGCTTGATGACTCTATATGTCATATTGGAGATAAGACGGTATGACCCAACTGTGTGTTATAACGGCTCGATGACTTTATATATCGTCTTGGAGATGGAACATTATGCACAGGTATGTTATAATGGCCCGATAACAATATGTCGTCTTGGAGATAGAACGTTATGCATACTCGCTCAATGGCTCTATATGTCATCTAGAGATATGATAGAATACTATATATATTTCATATTGTATGAGGAGTCTTGGATTTTGATCAAACTCATAGATAGTATTGAATGGGCCGACCAAGAGATGGTCGTGATGACATGGAATCGACTAGGTCGATTGATTGATAGTTTGATCTGATTGAATTGATTAGTAGGAAATATCAATTGTATTGACTTGCAGGAAGGAGATTGAGGTCAAGGTAAGTCCTCTAACGCCTGATTGTGCTTAGGCAGCCCTTATGGCATAATTTTCTTCCTAATTGGGTCTTAGAGGGTAGAACTCGCTAAGACATTATCTCATTGGTTATTGTATGACCATTTTTAGGTCCCTAGGTGACAGTTGTGGAGAGCCGGAAGTCCCGAAGTTTGGGAAGGTGGAAGAAATAGAATCGGTAAACCTGTTTGGCTAGTTAGTCATATGATAGTTCCTTTTTGGTTAAGCCGATATTTTTGTAAGCAATATGATGTTATGAATAATTCTGTTTGTTATAAAAGGGTTTGTTTTAGTTTGAAAAAGTTGGCCCTATTTTCCTATCCCATTAATTTATTGTCTGGAGATTTATATCTGCTTCCACATGTGTATATTAAATTAAAAAGAGGTCGGTGATGCATCCTGGGACATTGCTATTATATCGACCGAGCAGGGATGGGCATGGGTTCGGAGGATCGGGGTGTGACATGCCCAGTCGGTCCCGACGCCGCTCGCTTAGCCTCCCCTAAAGCCGCTCACCTAGCCGCTTGCCCCCCCCCCCGAAGCCGCTCACCCAGTTGCCTAGATGCCACCTAGCAATAGATTGTCTTAACGCCGATTTGCGATGTCGGTGAGTGCTCAATTTCTCTTGCTCTGTCTCTGTTGCTTTTGGTTTCGCCCGATGCATTTGCTTTTTCCAAGCATTCCCATTTGCACTACTGTGACAAGGCTTCTTCATAGGTTCAAGTAATCGAGGTGTCTTGAGATAAATAACAAGTTACTCAGCAATTCGACCTTGAAGACATGACTTTAGAGGGAAGGGCATGAAAAAGTAAAATCGTATAGTTGGGAGATTCTGATCATTTGCATTACCCAACTAACAGATAGTGATGTGACTTTGACGTGTGCGTAGTTGCAACCTTCAACAAGCAGGAGCATTTGCTTTCTTTTTTCGATTATGTGTTTGCTATAAAGTAAGAGACATAAAGTTAGCAATTTTGGTACTGAAGAGTGAATGCAATACATAATTTTCATCTTTATCTATATGATTGAGTTCAAATCATCGTGCTCCTTAATAAGTATGTTCTATTATTAACAAAGTGATGTTAGCTCTTTGATGAACTTTTTTCCGTTTATAATTGTTCTATAAAGTCATGTCAGCTCTTTGATGAACTTCTATTCTTATGATTATCATATTTTTAGTCTCTTGACTACTTTCCTGAATGATGATTCATTATAAGGTTGTCGCTCAAATCACAGGAACTAACAACTGTGTTTTTAGCTATAAGAATTTATTGTAGTGTTGTAATGGAGTATGATATCCATACATTACTCGATTCGGCTATGCTAGCCACCACCCTTTAGGTCATCTACATGATTCGCTTTAAGCTGATATTGAGTTACATGGAGGACAAGGACAATTTTGCTATTTACTTTGTGGTGAGTCCTCCATCCACACTCTATTTATGTTTATGAATAAGGTGCCGGATGAGGCACAACTTTTTCTTTAGCTTTGTTTCTCTAGTTTAGACTTTCTCTATCTCTTCTTTGGTTACCATCAGACTCTTCCACTGGCAAACTATGGAATAGATGTGTCCATCTTTATTTGTAAAATATTTTAAGATTATGTATAGATGTTGGTGCCTGCATTCAAATGGACCCAAATGAAAATATGTATGAAACCTTGACATACAAAAGCTTCCCTTTTGGATTTATTTCTTTCTAATGTGTCTCCAAAAGGTTGAGTTGGTTATGGCGGTCTGTTCATTTTGTTCTTCTATGGCAGTCAGGTGGTAGGTATATACTTTAAATTATCTGAAAATCTGCATTAGTCAATAGATTTGCTTCTAAGGTCAATAAATTAATTCTCATATACTATAAATAAGGTTGAAGGTGTTATGGGCATCAATCAATAGATTGTTTTATTAGGTTGCTCTATAATTCTTATGGTCTACGAGTATTGTAATAAGGTTGAAGGTAGATTGGGCATAATAAAACCATATAATTTAATGTCTCTTGAATTTTTCACTTATTTTAAGGGTTATAGCCACCTAGTTATTTGAGCTTGAACTTAACCAAATGATTATGATTTACTCCCTTTTTGCCTTTTCCAATTCTATCGATCGTTAATTTGAGCTGGTAATATTACTCTGAGGCATCTAAATCAGAGATTTTGAACGTAGAGTTGTGAGAACCTGGGTTCTAATTGTATCCATTAAATTTTATTTGTTATTGGTACATTTACATTTGTTGAATTTTTCCCTTTTGCATTTAATGCATGTGATTCCATGTGCTGTGCTATCTCTAGTGATTCACCCCTCAACACACCATCATATCATTAACAGGATTTGCTGGGCCTTTTGTGTTTATCTTGAAGCTGTTTCAATGCACCCTAGCTCTGTGTCATGCAGAACACAAAGGTACTGCAATGGCCAAATCTTGTAATGACGATATGTGTGGAAAATATCTATGTCAATTGAAACCAAGTGTAAAAGGACCTCTACTTCTTATCTGCTAGTCACTTGCACTTCTGGAGATAGTTTGATGCTTGAAACCCCTTCGTTTAGTTGATATCTACATTTTGCATGTTTAAGAAGCAATTTTGCAACCCTTTGTTGACACCCAAATTTTGGCGACCCATTTAGTCATTTATTGCACTAAAAAATTGGGGGTTAATTTTATCCCCAAAAAAATAGTTAATCGCATAGCATATAGTTTTAGGTGTATTTATTTTTAATTTGCATTTATGGTGGGCCGGTGACAAATGGGTCCGAATTGATGGTTTAGAACTTTAATTTGATGAGTTGTGCTAAGCCCACAAAGGGAGTAGATCGGTTCAAGCCTATATCCTTGGGGAGATTTTACGGATTTATCTTTGTGAGATTTCAATTTAAAAACAAATATTGCGTTTGGAAAAGAAATCTTCATGGTTATCGATTTGGAAAAATTAAAACCCTAATCCGTGGCCTATAAATAGATCAAAACATGTAAGGTTTTAGAGGGGCCACACATATTGATACACACAGCTGCACATAATGGGGTCTTTCTTCGTTTCGTTTGGGGGGTTCGAAAAACAACAAAAGAAGAAGAAAAGAAAAGCTCTTGGGAAGAAAGCAGAGAAGCAGAATAGCACAACAGAGAGATTGACGTGAGGGACATCGATCAACAAGAAAAAAGCAGGAAAAAAAAAAAAAAGAAGGAAAAAGTGCTCCTATTCATTTTCCTTAGCCACGCCTTCCTTACTGTCCGATCTTCTCGTCGGCGCACCAGCAGCCGGGTCACCGCCTCTACCGGTTTTCCCCCGCTCGCGCCACCGTCGCCGTTCTACCAGTCGTTTGAAGTTCCAACCCGCTGGTTGCCGTCCGTGAAGCCCGCGAAGCTGTCTCTACTCCCGCATCGCCGCGCCTCAACCGATCTCCCTGCAGCCGACAGCCTAGCTCCGCCGTTGTCCCTGTCCTCACAGTGTTGACGATCGCCATGCTTGCCTTCCTCTCACAATGCCAATAGCCACGCCTAAGCCCTCTGTGATCGCCATGCATGGAATTTTAAGATTCAACGTGTTCATTTCTCTGTTTTATTTAGATTCTTAGAAAGAATTGGAAACCCTAATTGCTATTACATCTGTCAATATAATGCCATAAGAACTTATTATCACTAGTTAATGATGACAGTAATATAAGTGAACGACTACCAATGATCGGTAAATTTTTAGGTATGGATAGTAGGAGCTGACATAACGGAAGAAGATCAGTTGAAAGCACCAAAAGGGACATTATTCATACCCTTCTCACAATTTCCCCCAGAAAAGTTGCGAGGCGACTGCTTCTACCACCACACACCTGCCTTGGTCGCTCCCGCATCGCTTGAGAATGTGCATTCTTCTGAGGTATTGATATGAAGTATAATCCCATTTTGATCTGGTCTCTTTCTGTTGAAGGGAGTGTGCTTTTATAATTTTTGCAGGGACGAAAACATATGCTTTTGTTACAAATACAAAACGACCTTACTAATATTCATAGTAAACCCATAGTGTAAAATGGTTGACTCATACTTTGGCCCAACCACAATCCTTACATCACCATATAGCCATTTCGATTCGCAGATTCCTGTGCGGATAAATCTGCATCCACTGGGCAACCTTAGTATAAATCTCCTTCTTACTGTCGTGATACTACAGAACTGGTTGCCACGAAGAGTGATGAGCACATGGCGTGTCGCGGGGATACTCCACGCAGCAGAAGGGTGGGAGGAGCACGAGTGTGGCTACTCCATCACCGACATCGACAAAGCATGGCAAGCTAGTCTACAGCATGGCTTTCAACCTCTTGGCCTCCCTGCTCACACAGAAACTGAGTTAGATTTATCTCGATTTACATAAGCATAAAAATATCTGTGATACCATGCAACGCACTATACATATCCTCTGGGATAACTTATGTAAAATAATGCCTCACACTGTTCATGGAATGCTAGAAAATTTTTATGAGCCATTAAGTGTAAGAGTTATTTATCAAGCCTATAACAGGCTAGTTCTATAATTGTTTCTGATAAGATGAAATAAATAGATTAGTAGCAACTCCAAAATAAAAATTATTTGCATATTAAAGAACTTTATCTTGATATGCAAATTGATATAGACTAGAGAGAGCCCGAGCTAAGTCTAGACTTAATAATCCATTAACTAACCCGCTAGATGGTCCACCCACTTCGAGGAGGTCGCGACACCTATTGGGACCATCAGCCATCAATCCTCACCTCTATCACCAACCTTCAACACTTATGCGTATACTGCATGATTAATGCAAAAAGATAAGGGGGGCGAGATGAGCAAATTGGTACTTATGTGTGTAGTGGTCAAACACTCAGGGCATGGATTTTGCACCACGGCCTCATCAATGAACCCCATTGATGACATGGGAACATAGAGAAAACACTGATTCAAGGAATTTATAAATGACTTCATTATGCATCATGTTAGAATATTTATATAATAAATCATGTAGCCATCTAAAAACTTAACCTTTGGCCCATAAAATCTCACATATTATTAGAGGACAAAATAATACCTAGAGTGTCAAAACTTGGCACGGGAGGATACTTAAGTGTTAAAAGTTACAAAAGTAACACTTAAGTACCAAAATCGAAGCAAAATTGATTAGTTAAGTGCCAACAGTGAGAAAATCTTGCCAAATTACTAACATGGCAATTTACAAACAAAACAAGTGCAAAACGACATCATTTAGCACACTAACATAGCTAAACAAGTGCAAAAACAACGCCGTTTAGCACACTAACGTGGCTAGACAAGTGCAAAAACAACGTCATTTTGCTGACATGGCTAGATGATTAATATAGATATTAATTAAATTAAATGTAAAATTGAACATATATTTATAAATTTAAAGAAAAAGGGAAGAAGATGAACATTGTAGGTGACTGATGGTTGAGCCCTTGTCATGTCCCCCCTACCATCACTAGAAGGGCCAACAACAGAAGGGGGAGGGTCGGCCAGGCTCGCCGAGCCCTGGCCAAGGGCCGATGACCCTAGTTAACTAGCTGCAAGGGTCGTTGGCCCTTTTTTGGTCGAGCCAAAGGCCACCGCCCACTGGGAGGTCACCACCTTAGCCTTGCTAGGTGAGGGCCAGCAACCCTTGCAAGATCTAGGGGAGGGTTGCGACCCTCACCCCAGATCTGGCAAGGGCTCGCAGGACCTCGGCATCGATCAGCCTAGGTCGTCAGCCCCTAGCCAAAGCCCAACGACTCCGGTCGACCCTTCCCTCATTGTTGCTAGCCCTTCCCGGTGATGGTGGGGAGGTGGTTGCGAGGGCTCAGGCCTCGCCTTCTGCCTCCTCTCTTTCTCATTTTTTATTTTTTAAAAATATTTTTTTATTTTTAAAAGTATAAATATTTTAATTTAATTAATATTAAATTAAATATTTTTAAAAAGGACAAAATAACATGGTTTTGGTTCTTCGTCGTTAACTTAGCTCTTCGGCATACCACATAGACAAGTTATATTATTAAAAAAATTGCCACATAGGATTTCCGGTCACTTTTGCTGAATTTAGCACTAAAGTTTCCAATTTTTCAAAAAAAGTGGCACTTTCGTAACTTTTGACACTTAAGTATCCCTCCGCACTTTAGATGAGGTCATGAGTTTGAATCTTCCAATCCCCTATTTGCCTTTCAAGTCTGACCTATGTATAAGGAGGAGTGTTAAAATATTTATTTAAGCAAGTTATATCATGCAAACCAGCATCTTGGTTTTAGCAATTCCAGAAATTATTTTATGACTTCCTCTTAGAGGGGTAGTTCATGGGCACCGCAAATGTTGGACCTAACTATGAAACCGAAGAAAAATTTCTCCACCAATATAACTCTAGAACGAAAATATCATTACAAACTATCCGGGAAAGACTCAGATTCCTAGTCATTTAACTAAGTTGGGTTAACACAACTCAACGTCATGTCATGCTCAAAGTAGGGAAGAGAATGGGAGAAGTGTTACCTGGTCAATAAGCTAAGATAAAGTCGCGATGGATGACTAAATCAGTGCGTGAAACATCTGTTATCATGGAGGATTGAAACCGCAAACGCCGAGCAAGCTTCAAGCAAACATCTCATTACTTTGATATTTCTAAACACAAAACAGAGCCGTCTCCACAGAAAAAGGCCAAAAGAGGGACGCCAAGGTCTGCTTGACAAGAGTCATTTTAGGCAAAACCGAGGCTTCTATTGTCGTTGTTGAGGCACGGTACGAGCTTGCTTCAGGAATGTATGTACAAAGGTTCGAACGAGAAAGGTGAGCTCTTGGACGAAGGAGAACAAGACGACCAAAAATGGGGCCTCTCGGTTTGGGGCTGTGGCGATGGTTCCCCTATGGTGGGGAAGTGGGGGTGACTGGCGTTGAAGGTGGTCGAGGGAGAGGGACTCGGGAGATGAAACCCCGTGTCTTCGGGACCAAGACAGAGAGTTCGGCCAAGATGGGACCTTTTCTTTAACGGAGTCCCACTTTCCCAAATAAAAGAACCATGCTTTTTTTTTTTTTTTATTCTTTTAGTTCAGCCACTTTCTTTGCTTTTTTGTTTCACCCACGGAAGAGATGAGAGGAAAAGGTGAGGGTTTTTGTATGATCGCAACTTTGGGTGTGAGCTGAAATTTTAATCCTGCGGTGCCAAGTATTGTGCTTTAAATAGTTGACCGATTTGATAAGTTGAAATTCTTTAATTAAATTCGACATTTTTAAATTTCACTATCCCTAAATCAAATGTTAAGAGAAAAAAGAGATTAGAAACTAATGCAATTTTAATTTTTCTAGTCAAATGTCAAATTCTTCCGTTAGACTAAAAAGTTAACATTTGCCCATATTTATTAAAATTTGAAATCCAATGCCTAATTCTACATACCTAAAGCTAGATTCACACACACACACACACACACACACACACACACACACACACACACACACACACACACACACACACACATATATATATATATATATATATATCAATTTTTGTGTTTTTTTATTTAGAGTTTGCCTTTTCTTTCTTTAGTTTTGACCAAAAAATGAAGGGATATGCGTACTAAAAATCACAAAACTTATCATTGAATGTACAATTGAATCTTACAACTTGCAAAAATTGCAATCAAATCTAAAACTCGTTAAATTTATTGCAATTAAGTTCTTCTGTCAGCTTCATCCAACTTGGCTAATGAAAAATGCCGACATGACTTTTTAAATATTTTCTCAAAACGTGGTCTTGCTCCAAATATGCTTTTTATATTAATTTATTTAAATTAGATAAAAAAAAAAACTAAACCTGTGTAGCTCTCACCTCATTTCCTACTCTCCCCTTTTTTAAAATTTAGCTTGCCTTTTATTTAATTTATGTAAAATTTGGATAAAAATCAAATTTGAACCAAAATGACTTCATTTTAGCTTTATTTTTTTTTTTTTTCATGTTTTAGCCACATCATCGCCATGTAAGAGAAAGAAAATATCAAAAGAAATAATGTCAGCATTCTTCATTGGCCAAGTTGGACGGAGTTGTTGAAAGGACTTGAATGCATCAATTTGAAAAAAATTGGAACTTGATTGTGATAAAAGTTTTAGGACTCAACTGCACTTTTGTAACAAATTACCAGACTTCCAACACACTTATCTAAAAAATTAACCAAGACAGGTCAACTTTAGTTTTATTGAAAGGATGATGCGTAATTACTAATGAAATGCAATGCTCTTAAATCCTAATTACTGTATGCAGTTGGGATATTAGGAGACTTAGCTAATTTTTTCATCAAGAAGTGAGACTTGCCATGATTTGGGGTCTTGATTCTTGACTTCTCTAACTTTAACCTTGGGAAAATTCAAGTGCTAACAATCTATAAACACATATAGATAAACATGAAAAACATATTTAGAGGTGTATAAACGTATCCAAATATATCTAAAAATTTCTTGCTAACGCAAGTAGCATGTTAATCTATAAACTTAATATGTTTAACCACGTCATATACATTGATGTATTATGGTTAGAAAATTAAGGTATATCGAATCACCGGTATGTTACAAGTATACCTATAATGCTTAGGCATTGGTTTTAGATGATAAGGTGGAGACATGAGTCTTGGACTTATTTAGAGTTGACGGCTAGTGTTGAGTTGTCATGGGGGTTAGTGGCTATGTTTAAAGAGTTGAAATCATTCAATTTTAAATTAGTGGGAGCTGGCCAAGGTATCTCAAAGCTAGAAGATTGTCAGGTGCAAATGAGTTTATAAACAAAATGAGGGGAATTCCACTATTGAGGCAGTGAGGTATAAGGTAAGGCTTCTTGTTAAAAGTATACTCAATGTGAAAGTGTTGACTACAATTAGGTGCTCTCCCCTGCAATAAGACATACTTTGATTCAAGTGTTATTTGCCTTAGTGTTTCCATAAATCACTATTACTTTCAACAAATCAGTTTACAAATTCAAAGAAGAGTTAAGTAGCCCTCACTTGGGATTGCAAAACTAAACAAAATAAAGTTATTTTACCTATTTTAGGCAACACATAATGCAATATCTATGAGTAAATATTTGGATTTCCTTTTGATTATTTGAATTTTCCTTTTGTATACAACACAATGAGATATGGAGAAGATAAGAAAAATAATGGCAAAAATTAGAAATTCCTTGATTTTGTTTCATAATTTTATTTGAAAGCATTTGAAGAAGGATATCAAATCAAAGATTCTTTGATTTACTCCCTAATTTTATGCAAAAAATAAGCAATTGCCTGGGGATAAGGGTCTTGGGTGTATCCTATGAATATGAGAACATTGAGAGATTGGGACACATCTAGTTTTTATTTTTAGATCATTTTTCATTAGTGTGAGTGTTTTTCAAGCATTTTGAAGAAATGACAAAGTGGTAATAGAATTCTTATTCTTTGATTCAAACTGTTGGATTTGATTCAATTTTTTTTTTTCTTTTACTATATTTTAATTTTCTTTTATTAGGGCTAGGATGTAACCTGACCATGATAATATAAATTTTATGAATTTTATGCATGCAAGTAATTTCATTTACATGAGTTATATATTATTGTGCTTAATGCTTTTAAGTGACTAGTCACCACTTGAATGATTTGATGTGCATGTTTGAGATTGAGAAGTGATAATATGCAATTGCTTCTTATAATATATAAACATGAATTAAATGTTGATAGAGATATAACGTGTTATTTGTATAGCTTTCGGTAATAAGATGATTCAAAAGACTTAGTGAAGCTGAGAATATTCATAGATTTTAATGCACTTATATTTATTTAAATTCACATAGAGATATATTAGATTAATTAATTAAGTAGGTTTGTTATACCAGAAAACAGGATAATAAATAAATTAGAAAATTCTGCTATCGCTTGTTTGATATTGTTATTGTACGTGTAACAATCTGAAATTTATATCTAGTGATTATGGTGAAATCGGATGTTCTAACTTTCTTATTTGATTGATTTACTACATTTACTTCCAAAATTTTTCTTTTAAAATTTAAAATTTTAATTTATTCTCAATTCTATTTTAATCAGTTAAATAAATTTTAGAATGAATTTATTTTTAATATTTAATGAGCTTGTTATTCATTAATCTCTATAGGACAATGTTCTTTTCTTATCATTATATTACTTGTTTAACACGCTCGCTTATGTTTAGAATTTTATAAACAAGTTTTTGGTGCCATTGTTGGGGATTGTTTGTTTAATACTAATTAATATTGACAACGGATAATTCTAAGTTTAATCTAGCTTTTGTTTCATTTTTTCCAAGTTATACATCAGTTTATGGCACGTAGCCAACAAGCAAAACTTGCTGAGTTTGATTCAGAAATCGAACATACATTAAAAGGGTGGCTAAGGGAATAGAGAAATCATGTTAAGAAGATGGCATGTGATGAGAATGAAAATTTGCATAGACTCTTGAGAGATTATGTTGTGCCAACAGTTCAGGCAACCACATCAAGTATTAGGAGACTTGCAGTTCAAGTAAACAACTTTGAGATCAAGCCATCACTCATTTAAATGCTTCAACAATCAATGCAATTTGGTGGCTACCAAGCGATGATCCAAGCGCTCATATTGATACTTTTTATTGAAATCTATGACACCATTAAATATAAGGAAGTTACATATGATATTATTAAATTGAGTTTATTTTCATTCTCTCTTGGAGACAAAGCTAAGGTTCAGTTCCTTTCTCTTCCTATATGATCGATCACTACATGAAATGATATGGCTTAGAAATTTCTAGGTAAGTTCTTTCCACCTACAAAGTATGCAAATATGTGTAACAATATTACTAATTTTATGTAGATGGGTAATGAATCTTTGTATGAAGCATGGAAAAGATTGGAGAAATTTCTTAGGAGATGCACACATCGTGGACTACCCATATAGGTGCAAATAAATACTTTTTATAATGGGTCTAATACAAATCTCTGTTCTATGATTTTTTGTAGCTACAGGGGAAACTCTAAATAATAAAACACAAGAAAACCTACAATCAATTAGAGATGGCATCTAATAGTTATCAATGGCCTATTGAGAGGCAACCAATGTGCAAAGCTAGTGGAGTTCATGAAGTAGTTGCTTTCGCTATAATTGCTGCACAATTTGAAGCACTCAACAAAAAGCTAAATAACATGAGTGTTTTGGCCATGAAAATTTAGAATTTGACATATGATTCTTGTGGTGGAGGACATGCTAGCATAGAATGTCAAGTAGGTAACCCTTTTTCACAACCTATCACAAATGTAACTTTGGTGGGAATCATAATAGGACACAGAAGAATCTCTACTCCAACACATGCAATCCGAGATGGCGCAATCATCCAAATCTTTCATGGATTAATCAGAATGTGACGAGACCCCTAGGATTCAAACAATCAAAAAAGATAGTCAAATCTATAAGATGTAGTCACCAAATTTCATCAAGAGCACATATGTGAGATTTCAAAATCAAGAAGCTTCAATTAGAAATCGAGAAATGCAAGTAGTTCAATTATCAAATATGATGTCAAAGAGACAACATGGTTCTTTACCTAACAACATAAAGAAAAATCCAATTGAAAACATAAAGGCTATAATCTTGAAAAGTGGTAAAATAGTGGGAGAAGAAAATGCCAAATAAGAGATTTTCAAAGACAAGGAAGAGAACATCAATAACAACCAAAGGTGGTTAGCAAGAGAAAACCTTTTCCATATAATCTCAAGCCATATGTACTACTAATTTCATTCCCTCAATGACTCTGGCAACACAAAATAGATAAGCAATCTTCTAAATTTTTTGATGTATTTAAAAAATTGCACACTTACATTTCTTTTGCAAATGCCTTGGTGCGGATACCTAGTTCTGCAAAATTTTTAAAGAGTTGTTCAGCCATCCTACGAAACAAATTACCTTAGAAGTTAAAAGATCCATGGAGTTTTACTATTTTTTGTACTACTAGGAATCTTTACTTTGAAAAGGCATCGTGTAATTTATCTTAGGTCGACCTTTTTGTTGACACTTGATTTTTAGTTGATGCGTCATCAAAATATCATAATTAGATGTAGTTCCTTCTTTGATGTTTGGTTTACAGACTATTTTAAATCTGCTTGTGCATTCAATTTCAGGAATTGCCGAGTTTTAACGCGAATTGGCATTTTAAGCCTTAATTAGGGGACTAAGATTGATCCTTCATAACTTGCGAGCGAGCGATTGTTTCTCACTCATTTCCTTAAGAGAAGTCCAAATTCGAAATTGATTTTGAGAAATTCACACCAAAACTTATCAATTTGAATTGAACCAATTCACATAAGAACTTATCAAGCAATTAAGCTATCGACAAAATTCGAATTGACCCATTCATGGTTATAATTTAATTTCATGAATCTAGGTATAATTTGGATATTAAGCCTAGACTCATGTTTGACATAAGCTCGGTTATTCAGCCTAGACTCATCTTGCACATGAGTAGTTTATTAGATAGGGTAATTGTAACATTAATTGAACTCAATTTTCGTTAATTTACAGTTTTGCCTATTAAATTGCAAATTTGACCATTTAAGCCCTTTAAGCCCAATTTAAAGCACCTATGGTTTTGGCCCGTTGTTTTTCATGACAATCATTCAATTAGGCCAATAAAAGACCCGATCATGGTCATAAGAATTCATTAGCTTAGTTGTATCTTAATTGGCCAATTGTTTTCTTTAAAAAGATGAAAATCTTTTTCAATTTGGTCATTTAGGGACCAAATTATATAAATTTTGGACCCACATGGGTTCTAAGTAGGCAAAATGGCAAGAACCAACCCAAACCGATTAAGAACTGATCAAAAATTGGCCGAACTAGACCAAACTGATTTGATTGGTCTAACTAGCTGCCGTCGAGGCTGGTTCCTTCCTAATCTTTGGCGATTAGTCTTGAAATTTTTTTAATGTCAATTTCACTTCTACACCTTTAATTTTTTGAAATTTTATAGATTGATCCTCAAATTTCATCAAATTGCAAATTAACCCTTAATTGGACATTTTGACACAATTCTTGATTTTGGCTTGGGTTTTGCAAATCAAAACCACTAGATCAATTACTCGACACCTTGAGATCATGATGGAACCTTTAAAATTGAAAGTTTGACCATTGGATTGAATCAGTGGCTCACCAAGCATTGCCAACCCCCGCGGTGAGCCTCATCCTTCCTCCCTTTTGATGGAAGTTCTAGCAGCAGATGGTTGTGGATTTCCCCTCAGTCCAGCAACTTGATTTCCCTTGGAAACTTCAAAATTGCTCCAAGAGGGACCAGTTCTGTTTTTGACCAAACTAGTGGCTGCCGGTGCTCCCAAGTGTCCCTAACCGCCGACGATCGATTGCTTCTTTGGTCAATGATTTCTCTCACTAATGCACAAAGGCCAGTTTGATCGGACCGGTTTTGGTTTGATCTTGAACTAGCAATTTAACCACATCTCAAAGCTATTTCTTGCTATCTCAATCTGATCCTTGGAGGTTCGTGAAGATTCGATCAAAGTTCTAACGAAAAATCTACTCGATCGCGATCGAAATCGAAAAAAATTGCATCAAAAGGTCATTTCTCGGTCTCGAACACCGTGAAGCGATGTCGGATTAGCCAGTCGAGGCTAGGGTTCAATATTAGGGATACATATGATGAGTTGATAAAGCTTGAATGGGGATAATGAACTTGAGGACTAATCTACTATTTTAGCCAAAACAAGGTCTGAAACGGTCTCATTTCAACTTGAGTCCTATTAGGCCTAGATAATACACGCCTCGAGCTTCGAATCGATAGGTTGCACATCCCAATCAAGTGTCATTTGAATTTTAAAAAATACCTCCAAAGATGAGTGATTCTGTAGTAATTTAAGTAGATTTTCAATTTCATTGTTATTCCAAAATGAGATTTTACTATATTTGTGTAGCCTCCTTTGATGATTTTTTTGACAATATTGCCTTATAAGTTTAGTTCCAAATCGTCTTGTGCATGTTCTATAGTTTTTTTGTGATTTTTAGATGTATTTAACTAGGTCAAATCTACTCAAATCCAAGCCTAGGTCAATCTGTTTTGATCTTTAATATTGTCATTTTTGTACTGATTTCTGTGTAGTTTTGGAGGAACTTTCCTCCATAAATATTGCTCATAAGTGTGTGAAGAGCATTATATATATAATTTTTGGATATGCTTAACCAGGTCAAAATAACTTTTATTCGAACATTGGACAATATGTCTACATCAATCCGAATTTTGTTTCGATGAAATTGAGTCTACTAATGAACATTTTTTGTCTCAAATATTCTATGAAAGTTGAAATATATGACACATATTCAATTGATGTATTTTGTGCAAAATCTTGATGTTGGCAAGTGAGTCGATTGCATAAATTAATGTTAAAATGTGCTGCAGCAGTACATAGTCTAAATGTGCATATCTGTCTCTTGCCATTTTTTTTTGGGTGATTTATGTGATTACATTTAGGTTTTGAACCCTTAACAAGAAATGTTCATCATTGCTTGTTCTATATGTAGGATTTTGCGTTAGATTTTTGCACATCTTGCAATGGCTGAAATCATGCATGTTTTCTGAAGTCAACGCTGGAATGAAATCTTGCCATATATGCATCTTACCATGCTTGTTCGAGACATTTAGAGACTAAATTTTGTCATAATGTCTTCTTGACACCCCAAACCCTTTGCAGGTCGTCACCAGCGCCAATGTTACTACTTATTACCTTTCTTCTTAGAAGATGCGTCGTAATTTATAGACACATTTTCTTTTCTTTTTTTAAAACAAAACGGTCCCAGCGTGACTCATTAGCGGAAGCAAAATAAAGCATCATCATCTATCCCCCTACCAATCCATGATACCAATACACACCACTAAACATCATGATTTTAATAAACATGCCACGACACTTTATTTACATATATTTTCAAGATGGGACTACTCTTGGGTCGGTACATCAAAAAGGAAAAGCTAGGACTTAGCCATGTCCAGCCTAAACCCTCAAAAAGAACCCTCGACCCTCTACATCACACGTGTACAATCCCCCATCATAAGTGTCGGCTAACTAACTCCAAAAAAAAAAAAAAAAAAAAAAACCACAGCCCCTACTCGTCGCGCTCAGGTCTCACACCCAGTCCGGTGTGTCAGGCGGTGGCGGTGGCAGCATCCCTCCCATCACCCCATCACGGCGAACGTGAACAGAAACAAACTCCTGAACGACTGGGCCCCCAGCCAGACCTATGTCGTACATGACAAGGCAACGCACGCGTATGTAGGTGAGTCCAGGCCCGGAAGGACAGCCGAACTCCTCACACTCTACCTCAACGTCGGACGGTAACCCGTAAAATGTACCTCGTGTGACGGCAGGAAGCGGCATACTGGCTAATCTGAAATGTTATCCCCAAAAGGGGTGAGTACAACCACTCAGCAGATAGGGAAATCCAATAACAACTCAATGCATCAGGCACATCATACATGCATTGCAGGCGTTACTTACCTTGAAACCATGTGCATACTATCATGCATCATTATCACAGTCCTAACACATACAAGTGCATCATCATATCAAGTATGTATATCACCATATCATATCATCATGCATATCATCATCACCATGCATATCATCATGTATATCATCATCTCCATGCATATCATCATGCATATCATGTATATCATCATCCCCATGCATATCGTCATGCATATCATTATCACCATGCATATCATCATGCATATCATTATCACCATGCATATCATCATGCATATCATCATGTATATCATCATCCCCATGCATATCGTCATGCATATCATGATCACCATGCATATCATCATGCATATCATTATCACCATGCATATCATTATCACCATGCATATCACCATGCATATCACTATCACCATGCATTTCATCATGCATATCACTATCACCATGCATTTCATCATGCATATCATCATTTTATTTATCTCATCATTTTATTTATCCCCTCAAGCAAAGACCTTCAAGGCTTCCGGCATTCAGCCTCCCAGGCCACCGGGCATCCGGCCCCCCACATTCTGGGCATCTCGCATCTCAACTAGCATCACGAGGCATTCCTTTCGGGCAGAAACCTCCGACAGGACTTCCGGCATTTACACTCCCTGGCCAGGCATCCCGCACCCCATATCCTGGCATCGCGAGGCATTTCCCTTCGGGCAGAAATCTCCGACAGGGCTTCCGGCATTTACACTCCCTGGCCGGGCATCCCGCACCCCATATCCTAGCATCGTGAGGCATTTCCGTTCGGGCAAAAACCTCCGACAGAGCTTCCGGCCCCGCACATTCCGGGCATCCTGAATCTCCCAGGCAATTCCGGCAATGTATCTCTATATATTCCGGGCATCATCCGCCATCACAACCATCTCCTCATTTACCATCATCCATGTTTACCAGTATTTTAATCTCATTTTAACATGGCACATGGCATGATATCAAACAAATCATACTAGGCATGACATTCACACATGCATTGATTCAATGCCATACATATGCCAAGACTTTATCACATATGCATCTCAATTCAATGTCATATACATATCAAGGCTTTATCACATATGCAACTCAATTCAATATCATAGACATATCAAGGCTTTATCACATATACATCTCAATTCAATATCATACACATACCAATGCTTTATTACACATGCAACGTGAATTAATTAAATGGAATCTGTGGCCAATGAAATAATTCATTGTATTTATTTATTCATTTATTTATTATTTTATTTATTATTATTTTTTATAACTATAAATTCCCAAAATTATCAAAATTCAAGAAATTATTAAACCAACCCATAGGATGATAATTACTTGCAAAATTCATGGCCAAATTGAATCTTTTTTCAAATCTCATAATTTTCCCAAAACATCCTATGCTTCTCGGATGAAACCAGAATGCACGGTTTCCGAATAAATTCAATTAAAATATCCATATGGCCTCCAAAAATTATAACATTTTACTGGATTATAGCCAAGAAATTTTTGTACAACTTTCATGCAGAACTCCAAGCCAGATTCCTTATAGATTATTTTATCCAACCTCACGAAGCTTCTGGATCTATTACCGCATCGTCCAGTGTACACATCTCCGAAATATTGAGATTTCACCTACCTATTCTCTTTCTTTTTCTCTGAAATTTGGATATGTTATGTATCAAGGTGTCCTTTACAAGTTTCATGAAGAGATCTAGGTCAAATAACCAGAGTATAGTCCTCATTTTAGTCCTTTAAGTCTCGGGTGTCTCGGAATACATCACCAGAATCATCGTCTTCAAGATCTAGTCGATTTACCAAGCTATACTTTTTCTTTTCGCTTCAAATTTGAGTATGTTGTAGTTTAAGATGTTCCCTACAACTTTTATGAAGAAATAGAAGTAATATTCTCAACATAAATCAACATGCAACCATGAATCCAGCAAAAGGTCAGTAAAAACTCTCCAAATCTGAGGTCTCCGTAAGATGCAACTTTAACCCCTCAAATCTCCATCATTTTCCACGAAATTTTAGTATGTTATAGTACAATATGTTAGCTACAACTTTCATCAAGAAATCGAAGCCAAAATCGGACTGTTGGAGAAATCTTTCCAGAATATTTTGAAGCTGACAAAACGTTTCTATCAGTTTAGTCTGGATATTTGCAGATTGTTTGTTTAAAGTCTGAAGACTTTCTGATCACCAAACTCAGCACTCAAGATTCAAGACTTAAGACTCAACACTATTCTCATTGACAGTCTTTCTGATCCAGTGTCGAAGGAAATCCAGAGCCGAAGTATATGGTTGAGGATTCAATCCTATCCTTTGGAGATGATCTCTTGGTTGGATAAATATAACGGATTCTTTTGTTCGTATCTAGATCGATTGAAGATCCGATGGTTGATGAACTATTCTTGGAAAGTTCTATTCTTGGAAACCAAGATCCTGATTGTATGGGCGAACATGATTGATGGGCTATCATCAGGTTCCTTTAATAGCTCGAATGATCTTCTTAATTGATTCCGTCCAACGGGTAGATTGGAGGAATTCCTTTGGTAAGTGCCAACGGTATGATGGCATAAAGGAGCATAAAAAGGAAGACGTTCTAGTTGTGTTAGTAATGTGATCAATAGAGAAATTCCAGAGTCTGAAGCACCTTGATTATTAGTCGATTCATTCTGAGCGAAATAGTATACACAGAGAGTGTCTATACTTGGTGATACCTTGAGCGAGTGTGGTAGATCATCTACACCTAGAAATCAAGGAAGATCAACGCTGTAACATCTCTTTGTTCATAGTGGAATCTAGCCAATTGGCTGTCAGTGTAGAAGAGTGGACATAGGCTTAAATCAAGCCGAACCACTATAAACCGCGTGTTCAATTCTCTCTTTCCTTTACTCAGTCTTACGTTGATTATTATTTGTCGCAAATCCTTTAACTATCTAAAAATTATGCACTTATCAAGAAAAATCTTTTATATACCTATTCACCCCCTCTAGGTACTCGTACTAGCTATATCAATTGGTATAAGAGCTCATGTTCTTACTTTATTTGAAGTGTTCTACTTCAGAGTAAAATATCCATGGCTAGTATGCTAGCACCAGGGCTGGTGGAAGGGCAAAGCAATACCAAACCACCTTACTTTGATGGAAATGATTACAACATCTGGAAGAACAAGATAAAAGCTTTCCAAAGATCAAAGGATCCTCTGGAATGGGACGTTGTAGAAAAAGGAATTACTCTTATAGCTGCATCAGTCTTTGAAAGAGGGAAAGAAATTGTTGAGACCAGCGGAATGACTCAGGAAGAGATAAACAAGAGACAAGCACTTGATGCAAAAGCAATTTACTCTTTATATTGTGCTTTGTCACCAATTGAATATAATAGAATATCTTCTTGTGTTACAGCAAAAGAAGTATGGGACAAATTACATATCACCTATGAAGGAACAGATCGAGTGAAGGAGACCATAATTAACATTCTCCTCGGTCAATATGAAGCCTTCAAAATGAAACTAGAAGAATCTATAACTAACATGTTTAGTCGTTTTACAGATATTGTCAATGGTCTTGAGAACCAAAGACAAAAAATTTCTGATCCCATGAAGGTAAACAAGCTACTATGTGGACTCTCCAAGGATTGGAATCATATAAAGACTTCAATAAGAGAGACGCAAAGAATTATGCCACTATCTGTCGACGAGCTGATTGGAACTCTTCAGTCTTATGAAGTGGAACGAATTAATGAAGACGAAGATCTAAGAGGTAAGAAATCCATTGCATTAAAATCAAATGATGATTATGATGATACAGATTCAGGAAATGATCTGGACGATGAGGAGCTTGCTCTCATGATAAGAAGATTCAGAAAACTGAATAGAAAAGGAAAAATGTTCAACTCAAAGAAACAAAGTTTCCGAAGACAGCAGACCAAGTCTGTTGATGATGAGGAACCAAACAAAGATGTAATCTGCTTCGAATGTAAGAAAAAGGGACACATCAGACCTAACTGTCCTCTTCTGAAGAAGAAAAGAGGAAAAGCTGAGAAGTTTCGAAAAGCTCTCAAAGCCGAAACTTGGAGTGATACAAAATGTGAAGAAAGTAATAATGAATATGCCAACATATGTCGATGGCACATTCAAACTCAAACTTAGATTCTGGATCGACTCGATACGGTGAATTTGAGGTAAGTGATTTTAAAATTCCTGTCAAAGTCTCTAAATACATTGATGAACTGTGTTTTAGTCTTAAGACTTCTCTCAAAAGAATTTCCGAACTTAAAAAGGAAAACTCAGCTCTAAAACAAAAGGAAATCATTTTAGAAGAAAGAGTTAAAAGTTTAGACTTGAATGTTTCTACTCTTAAAGAAAAAGAAGATAATCTTTTGAGAGAAAACGTTTTTTAAAAAATGACTTATCAAATATTTCAAAGAAATTTTCGATAGGATCCGAAAAACTTGAAAAAGTTCTTTCCAGTTCAAAGACCTTATTTCAATAAGTTTGGTCTAGGTATGATAGCAAAAACAATTCCCTTGATTGATTTTCTTAAAGTAAAAGAAAGAATTAAGAAAAGACCGTCGAGAGAGGCTTACAAAAATCATTTCAAGAAAGTTTTTGTAAAGTCTCGTAGGTCGAAATGCTCTCGTGTTCAAAGTGTAACAGATCGGGATCACTTTGAAAAAGAGTGTCATATGGTTTGGAAACCTATTAAGAAAGTATGGCCTAATAATGTTTATCCTACTAACACCAAAGGACCCAAGAAAATTTGGGTACCAAAGAAAGCTTGAGACTCTCTTTTAAATGCAGGTCTCCGTCAAGAAAAAGGTAAAGTGGTATCTTGACAGTGGATGTTCAAGACACATGACAAGAGACTCAAATTGCTTCATAAAGCTTGTTCAAGTAAATGGTGGAAATGTTTCATTTGGAGGAAACGGCAAAGGAAGCATTGTGGGATTTGGAACTGTGAAAATTGGAAATCTCATAATAAGAAATGTTTCTCTAGTGGAAGGACTCAACTATAACCTTCTCAGCATTAGCCAATTGTGTGATACTGGTTTCAAGATCTCATTTCAAGAAGGAACATGCTCTGGAATCAGTAAAGACTCTACTCAGTCTTTCATGGGTTGAAGACATGAAAATATCTACCTCTTAGACATGAAACTAAATGAATCACAATGCCTAATCTCAATTCAAGATGAAGCAAGCTTATGGCACAGAAAGCTTGGTCATGTCAACATGAAGCAATTAGCCAAAATCTCATCAAAGCAGCTTGTTCGAGATCTACCCAAATTACCATACCAAAAGTCCGATCCATGCACACCATGTATTCTGGGAAAGCAGGTAAGAAATTCATTTAAGCCAATAAATCATGTCTCTACTAATCATGTACTACAGTTGCTGCATATGGATCTCTTCGGACCAACCAAAACCCATAGTATTGGAGGTAAGAAATATTGCCTAGTAATTGTGGACGATTACTCCCGTTTTACTTGGGTATATTTCCTTGCAAGTAAGTCAGAAACCTTCTCGTATTTTGAAAAATTTGCTAAAAAGGTTCAAAATGAAAAATGATGTGTTATCTCAAGTATAAGAACAGATCATTGAGGTGAATTTGAAAATCAAGATTTTACAAAATTGTGTGATGAATCTGGATTTAAGCATGTGTTCTCCTCTCCATACACTCCTCAACAAAATGGAGTTGTGGAAAGAATGGATAGATCTCTTCAAGAAATGGCTAGAACTCTTTTAATTGAAAGTAAAATTTCTTCACGATTTTGGGCTGAAGCTATTTCAACAAAGCATGCTATATCATCAATAGAGTCTTCCTAAGACCTATTATAGAGAAAACCCTTATGAGTTATTCAAAGGTAAGAAGCCCATTGTTTCATACTTTCATGTGTTCGGTTGCAAATGCTTTATATTGAAAAATGCAAAAGATCGAGTTGGTAAGTTTGAAGAAAGATCGATGAAGGCATCTTCCTTGGATATTCTACATCAAGGAAAGCCTACGAGTCTATAACAAGAAGAGCCGATCGTGGAGGAGTCAATGAATGTCAAATTTCAAGACTCTATGCAAGATGAATCCAGTCAGACTCAGTATGAAAAGTCTGAACCTGCTCCAGACCTTCCAAAGCTTACAACTCAAGAAGTATCTCAGACTCTGGAAGACCAGCACCAAGATGTTCATGAAGATTCAAATAAAGAAAGAGATCATTATCCAGACAAATCAACCAGTAACTAGAAGCATAAGTCTAATCATCCCAAAGATCTCATTATCGGCGAAATTAATGATGGAATTCGCACTAGATCCAAAAGACGTGAAGAGTCTAGTGCTGCGGCTCTCATTTTTGAAATTGAACTAAAAAGCATAGAAGAAGCTTTATCTGATGAAAGTTGGATCGAAGCTATGCAAAAAGAGCTCAGACAGTTCAACATTAATGATGTCTGGGAATTGACATCTAAACCAAAATGTAAAACTGTTATTGGAGCCAAATGGGTGTTCAGAAACAAGATGAATGAAAAAGGAAAAGTCGTACGAAACAAAGCAAGACTCGTGGCCAAAGGATATACGCAAGAAGAAGGCATAGACTATGATGAGACTTACGCTCCTGTAGCAAGGTTAGAAGCTATTCGACTATTACTTGCGTTTGCTTGTTATAAAAATTTCAGGTTATTCCAAATGGACGTCAAAAGTGTGTTCCTAAATGGATTTATCCATGAGGAAGTTTATGTGGAACAACCACCTGGGTTTGAAGACCCAAAGAAGCCGACTCGGTCTTGGACCGAAAAAGGCATTGTATGGTTTAAAGCAAGCACCTCGAGCTTGGTACGACAGACTAAGTAAGTTCTTATTACGTAGAATGGTTTTGTCAAAGGTAAAGTAGATACTACTTTATTTATCAAAAAGGAAAACAAAAGCTTTTTACTTGTTCAAATATATGTGGATGATATTATTTTTGGATCCTCTAATGAAAGTCTATGCAAGAAATTTTCTAAGTCTATGCGGGATGAGTTTGAAATGAGTATGATGGGAGAATTAACATTCTTTCTTGGTCTTCAAGTAAAGCAATTGAAGGAAGGAACTTTCATTTACCAAGAAAAATATGCTAATGATCTTGTCAAAAGGTTTGGATTGGAAAATTGCAAAAAGACTGATATACCAATGTCAAGTTCTTTAAAGATAGACAAAGATGAAGAAGGGAAGAAAGTTGATCAAAAGCTGTATAGGAGCATCATTGGTTCACTTCTTTATCTTACTGCTTATAGACCTGACATTTTGTTGAGTGTTTGCATTTGTGCTAGGTTTCAATCAGATCCTAGAGAATCCCATCTCAGTACTGCAAAACGTATTATTAAATACATTGCTTCATCTTCAAGCATCGGTCTTTGGTATTCTAAGAAGAGAGACTTTAATCTTCTG
Source organism: Eucalyptus sideroxylon x Eucalyptus melliodora (assembly GCA_016097485.1). Taxonomy (NCBI): domain Eukaryota; kingdom Viridiplantae; phylum Streptophyta; class Magnoliopsida; order Myrtales; family Myrtaceae; genus Eucalyptus; species Eucalyptus sideroxylon x Eucalyptus melliodora. The sequence goes on from CM027827.1 coordinate 20,539,909, forward strand.
GGATATTCAGACGCAGATCTGGCCGGTTGCAGAGTCGAAAGAAAGAGTACTTCAGGAACTTGCCAGTTGCTTGGAAGCAGGACAGTGTCTTGGTTTTCAAGGAAACAAAGCACTGTAGCTCTCTCAACAACAAAAACAGAATATGTAGCTCTTGGAAGTTGCTGTTCGCAAATTCTATGGATAAAACAACAGCTACAAGACTTTGGGATTGAAGACTCATGCACAGAGATCAGATGTGACAACACCAGCGCAATCAATCTAACCAAAAATCCAATCCTTCATTCAAGAGCAAATCATATAGAGATTCGACATCACTTCATTATAGATCATATTCAAAATGGAGAAATCTCGATTCAATTTGTTGATTCAAAAGTCAACTAGTGGATATATTCACAGAGCCTTGGGAGAAAAATCAATTCGATTTTATTCGTTCCAGACTCAACATTTTGAAGCTCGAGGAAGTTAAAATCTAGAGACTCTCCAACCATCAGACTCTAAACCGTCAGACTCAGACATTCATGCTATAGACGTAAGTTGCTATTTTATCTAAACGTATTATTCGAAAAGGTACGATCTCTCGTTCAGTTATTTTATAGTCTCCGTGAAAAACAAAATCTTGTCTTTTCAAAAGGATTAATTTTGGCAGTTAATGATTTCAAAAAGAGGTGTTCGTACACTTTCCTTGTGCCGATTGAACTTCCCTTTTCAAAACTGAGTTATATACACAGTTTTCTTTTTCACCCAATCTTCAAAACCCTAAAAGGCATTCTCCTCCCAATCCGGTTTCTACTTCGTGTTCATCTTCGAGAAAGTTGTCATCTTTTCTTGGGAAAGCAAGTAAAGGAATCTTTCAATGACAAGGAAAGATGTCTTCTTCGAGGAAGTCTTCAAGAATCGCGAACAGGGGACCACAGAGAATGAAGGAGGGACCTACCTATTTTGATCTCACCGAAGAGGAAGAATTATCGAGTCAGCAACAGAGCCCGATTCACTCTCCACCACGTCACTCAACGCCATCTACCCCACAAGGTGCAGGTCAACAACCGGAGGAAGAGATAATTGAGGACGTAGACCCTGTAAGAGTCCAAAAACCCTTTTATTTACAAACTCTATTGTGCATTGAAAAGTACTGGGACTCCGTTGAACTATGTGGATGATTTTCTTAAAGACAAGAATTATGGGAATGAGTATATCTTTCTGAGAAAAATGGAGAATTTGGGAATTGCTCCCAAGGGAAAGGCTGAGGAAGCACTTGCGAACATTCCAAGTGACCCTCGTATGTCGGGACCTAATTCGATTGATGGAAACGATGATAATAAAATGTTCAGTGATTTTCAACCTAGAATAGGTATTGCTGCGAAGGTGAAGGGAAAGAGAATGGAGTTGTTTAAATCAAAGGAACATGAGAATCTGTTTTTTGGACTCGAAACGAGGGGCGATAAACCCTAGGAGTGTTGATTTCGATTTCTTGGATGCCGTTAATGTGAACTTAAGAGAGAAGTTCAATCTGCTTCAACTTGAGCAATTTTGTACCGATACCACGAGACGGTTATGCGCAATTGACAACATACTTCTATTCGAATCTCAGCTTTTTAGATGCGAATAGAATATCATTCAGTGTTCGAGATCAGGATTATGTGGTAGACGTGGACATGTTGGCGGACATAATTGGAGTTGAACGAGGACGTTATCAACCAATCAAAGTCTCAGTTGCTCGTGCCTCAATGGAACTTGTCAAAGATAGAGATATAGAGGGAAGAATCATCTATTCAAGGATGCGTGCCATCAATATTGTGCTACACAAAATTGTGATCAATTGCATCAGGCCCAAGTCTACATCAAAGACGATGTGTCTAATTCCGAGGCAAAATTGATGTACGCAATCAACTCGGGAAGAAGTTCTCTCTCCCTCACACTATTCTCTTTCACATGTACAGAGCAATGTCGAAGGACAAGGGACAATTGCCTTACCCAGGTCTGGTGACCAAGATCTTCAGACACATGAATATTGAACCGCCACATACACTTTGTGTTCAAACGTGCGATAAGATGGTGGTAGGTTTGAAGATGTTGACGAAGATGCGTCTGAAAGAACTTTCCAAGGCAATGGAGAAATTCAGAGTGAAGACTCCAGTATCGTCTGCTTCAAAGAGAAAAGGGAAGAAGGCCATTGGTGCCCCATCCGAAAAGAAGAGAACTCTCATCTTGGAGGATGAAGATGAGGAGGAAGATCTCACAATCTTTGCCTTGATAAGAACCAGATGTTCTGTACCTCAACCGACGGAACTTCACAAGAACAGAGAAGAAGAGGAGTAAGCCAAGAACAGAGAAGAAGAAGAGCAGCGAGAGAAGGAGAAAGAAGCTGAAGAAGAAAGAGAAGAAGAGAAAGAAAAGTCTGTAGCTGAATCTGGAGAGAAGGGGAATCAAGATACAGAAGAGCATGATCATCACTCTTCCCCTTTTGAGGTCTTAGAGACAGGGGGAGTTGGCGAGCAAGAAAGGTCCACACCTCATGCTGCCAATAGTGAAGGTCTAAGACAATCTCCAGCAGATCCAGAAGAGTTTCAGGCTTCTCAATTGCTTGAAGAAGGACACGATACGTCAACACCAAATCTACAAGATTATACAGAAGCGCCATCATCTGCATTCACTCCATCCGAGAAAGCAAATGCAAGTACTTAGACGGATAATCCAGCAGATTTTCGTCGTATTCTTGATGTTCTTCTGGAAATGCGAGGCCAAATCTATGCTCTGGACTATGAGATTCAAACCATAAAGAATGCTGGACAAGCATCTTCAGTTACCCTGGAGGACAAAATGAAAGACCTCGCTCTACAACTTCAAGCCAATGCCAAATGAGAGGAGGTAGCTAAACTAAAGGAAGACTTGAAGAGGCTAGAAGGCATAGTCCAGTCCATGGGAGATTTCCAGATCGTGCACATTCCCAAGCAAACCTGACTCTTTTCTCACCTTTTTTAAAGATGACAAAAATGGGGAGAAGCAATTTGAACCAACCAACTTTAAACTTTGACTTTAAATTTGTTTTTGTGGTTATGTTTGTTTTTTAGTATGACTTGAGTGAACTTGGGTGTGAACTTGAATTTGACTGAATTGGCTATGGATTTTGATGCTTGATTATTTGCATTTATATCAAGTGTTGTCATATGGTATTACTCATGAAAGACTAACCAATTTTCTGTGGATGCAGAGTCTGGTTGTTTTATTATCTTTATGAGATAGCCATATTGCTTGAGAAATGTTTTTGCGTTGCGAGTCAAAGTTGTTCAAATTTACAGAAAGCTTTGTCACCATCAAAAATGGGGAGATTGTTGGAGAAATCTTTCCGAAATATTTTGAAGCCGACAAAAAGTTTCTATTAGTCTAGTCTGAATATTTGCGGACCGTCTGTTTAAAGTTTGAAGACTTTCGATCACCCGGACTCAAAGCACTTAAGATTCAAGACTTAAGACTCAAGACTATTCTCATTGATAGTCTTTCTGATCCAGTGTCGAACGAAATCCAGAGCCGAAGTATATGGTTGAGGATTCAATCCTATCCTCTGGAGAAGATCTCTTGGTTGGATAAATATAACGGGTTCTTTTGTTCGTATCTAGATCGATTGAAGATCCGATGGTCGACGAACTATTCTTGGAAGGTTCTATTCTTGGAAACTAAGATCCTGATTGTATGGGCGAACAGGATTGATGGGCTATCGTCAGGTTCCTTTAATAGCTCGAATGATCTTCTTAATTGATTCCGTCCAACGGGTAGATTGGAGGAATTCCTTTGGTAAGTGCCAACGGTATGATGGCATAAAGGAGCATAAAAAGGAAGACGTTCTAGTTGTGTTAGTAATGTGATCAATAGAGAAATTCCAGAGTCTGAAGCACCTTGATTATTAGTCGATTCATTCTGAGCGAAATAGTATACACAGAGAGTGTCTATACTTGGTGATACCTTGAGCGAGTGTGGTAGATCATCTACACCTAGAAATCAAGGAAGATCAACGCTGTAACATCTCTTTGTTCATAGTGGAATCCAGCCAATTGGCTGTAGGCGAATCAAGCCAAACCACTATAAACCGCGTGTTCAAGAATGGACGTAGGCTTGAATCAATACCTATTCACCCCCTCTAGAACCACTATAAACCGTGTGTTCAATTCTCTCTTTCCTTTACTCAAAAAAAAGGTCTTTACGTTGATTATTATTTGTCATAAATCCTCTAACATGTTTTTGTCTATTTTGTCTAAGAATTGTGCAATTATCAAGAAAAATCTTTTATATACCTATTCACCCCCTCTAGGTACTCATGTGATGGCATCTTTTTGGAACGCAAACCGTGAAGGAACTCTCGTGATCGAGTACTCTTAAACCGAACCTTTTCGCCCATTTCCTTTTCTTGGCGAGAGGGATCAAGGGCGGCAAGATCAAGTCGCAACACTTTTCTAGCAACAAGAAGAGCCCTTATTAATGCACAACAAGGGAAGTTGATTTTTAGAGTTCAGGATAATCTTGTTTCCTTTAATTTTTTAAGGCAATGATATATCCCTATGATGATGATTCTTCTTTTAGAATTGAGACAATTGACAATTGGTGAACTAGGTTTTTCAACAAAATATTTTTGAAAAACCACTTGAAGTATGTCTAGTTTGACCAAAGGACAAAGAAATTGAGAATGAGGAGATAAAAGACTGCGCAAATTTTATGGAGACAATTCCACCATATTCAAGGCAAAAGACAATTAAGTTTGAGGAGTTGGGACAACACATAATAAAGCCTAAAATATCAATTGAAGAGCTTACAATTCTTGAATTCAAACCCTTATCTTCTCATTTGAAATATGCTCATTTAAATGGAGTTTCTTCTTTGCTAGTAATTATATCTTCTTCTTTGACATATTTAATGGAGGTGAAACTGCTCAGAGTGTTGAGAGAGCATAAGGGTGCAATTGGATGGAAAATAGTTGATAATAAGAGAATTAACCATTCAGTTTGCATGCACAAAATTTTGATGGAAGAACAATACAAGTTCACTATCCAACCTCAAAGGTGTTTGAACTTGAAGATGCAAGAAGTAGTGAAAGTTGACGTAATTAAGCTACTTGATGTAGAGATGATCTATCCTATCTCTAATAGTTCTTGGGCAAGTCCTATGCAAGTTGTGCCGAAGAAAGAAGGCATGACTGTTCGGAAAAACAACAATAATGAATTGATTCCAATTAGAACATTTACTGGGTAGGGTGTGTGTGTATGGGTTACAAAAAAATTGAATGATGCCACTAGAAAAATTCACTTTCCTTAACCATTTATTGATCAAATGTTGGAAAGACTTTTAGGACATGAGTTTTATTACTTTCTTGATGGATTTTTCAGGTATAATCAAATTCTTATTATACCAGAAGATCAAGAGAAAATGACTTTCACTTGCCTCTATGATACCTTTACTTTTAGAAGAATGCATATTGGTCTTTGTAATATACCAGCTACTTTTCAAATATGCATGATGGCTATTTTTTTTCATATGGTTGAAAAACATATTGAGATTTTCATGGATGATTTTCCATTTTTGTATTATCATTTGATTCATTCTTAAATAATTTTTCTTTGGTCTTATAAAGATGTGAGGAGACTAACCTTGTTTTGAATTGGAAAAAGTGTCACTTTATGGTACATAAAGGAATAGTACTTAGGCATAAAATATCTAGAAACGAAATCAAAGCTGATTGAGCCTTTAAACAACATTATTGTGAGTAAATTATTTGATATTTGGGGTATTGATTTAGTGGGACCCTTTACACATTCTCATGGGAATTTATACATTTTAGTGGCTGTGGAGTATATGCCTAAGATAGTAGAAGTCGCAACATTGCATTGCCAATAAATAATGTTAAGGTTGTAGTCAAATTCTTGAAAAAGATATATTTACCCGATTCGGCACTCCTAAGGCAATCGTAAGTGATAGGGGGACACATTTTTACAACAAACAATTTGAAGCACCTTTGAATAAGAATAGAGTCACCCATAAGGTCACAATTCCATATCATCCTTAGATTAGTGGTCAAATAGAGATTTCAAATAGGGAAATTAAGAGCATTTAAAAAAAAAAAAAAGACAGTGAATGCCACTAGGAAAGATTTGTCAATGAAACTTCATGATGCCCTTTGGGCTTATAGGACAGTGTTCAAAAACCCAATTGGGATGTCTCCTTTTAGGTTTGTGTTTAGGAAGGCTTATCACTTACTAACGGAATAAAGCATATTGGGCATTAAAATTTTTGAATTTTGATATGCAATCTGCAGGTAAAGAAAAATTGTTACAACTGAAGGAATTGGATGAATTTTGCAATGTGGCAATGAAAATTCTAAGTTATACAAAAAAAAAAATGGCATAACAAGCAAATATTCAAAAGAGAGTTCGAAATTGGTCAAAAAGTTTTACTTTATAACTCTCATTTTAAACTTTTTCTAGGAATGTTGCGGTCTCAATGGTTTGGTCCTTTCATAATCACACAAGTATTCTCATACGGAATTGTTAAAATTGTGCATGATACCGGGGGCACATTCAAGGTGAATGGTTAATGTTTTAAGTCGTACTTCGAAGGTGATTACAACAAGTAGAAGACCACCATTGAACTTCATCCTCCATAATAGTGACATCTAAGATAATTTGGCTGAAAACTATAAAACAAGTTCTTCTTAGGAGGCAACCCAATCATTTTCATTATGTTTCTTCATTTATACTTAAGTTTATTTTTCACAAAAAAAAAAAGATTAATTTTTCTTTGTTTTATCTAGGTTAATTTTCTTTCTAGAGGGACTACATTCTAGGAGTTTAGTCATCAAAGCCATCATTAGACACAACTTACAACAAGGGAAGTTTTCTTGTTCCTATTTTTCTTTTTCATATTGAGGCAATCCTTTATTCAAGTTTGGGGGGAGAAATTTTTTTTCCTAAATCTTTTTTTTTTATACTATGATTGTATTTGTTGTTGAGAATTTTTGCGATTCTTAGGAAAATTTAAATTTTGTTCGAACTTGCAATTAAGGCTAATTAGGGATTCGGTGGTTAGTTAGATTAGATTAGTGATTTAATTTTTCAATTATGCATATTAGATGGTTAGATTAGATAAATTAAAGGGTAGATAAGTTATACTATTTATCTAGATAGGTTTGGAAATTTTCTAGGCTCGTTTAGGCAATTAGATTAGCGTTTCTAGTCTAACTTACTATTTATTGCATTTAAATTGAATTGTTTAATTAATTTTGGAATTTATTTAATTATTTAATATTTTCTGAAAAATTATATTGGGATAGCCGGTAACCGGAATTTCATGCTAATTGCAATGATATGCTTAGTTTCTGCAATTGAGTGTTAAATTGTGCAAATTAAGTGGTGATTGTAATTTTGAGTATTTAATTCAAAATTTGGAAATTTTGATAATTATTTAGAAATTACCGGGTGTCGGGTTTTGACACTGAAAATGGTTTTAAATATTATATCAAATAGTGGGATTTGAAAATGAATGGTATCAGTTTTTCTTGTTTAAATTGACCGTATACCCACACACAATTATTTTCACCGTGTGTTTTTAATACGAAGAAAATTAGCCAAGTACGTTATTTTAATTAGGACATTTGGGTGCAAAGCACGATGTCTTGGCCGAGAATTAGATGAGTGCATGAATGGTTATGAGAACCCGGTCCAAGCTGTTGAGCTAGATGTGCCCTTATATGGGATGCCTTACCAATGGATGCTAGTCACAGTAGAGGCTGGACCAATACTCATTTATGGAAATCCATTGACGTAGTGATGTTGCACGCCGAATTATGGAACAAAATTGTGTGGCATGAAATGGAATGTGTCATAATAATTTGGCCTTATAATCGAGACCACTTGTGTTTATTGAGATGAAAGTGATGGCATTCCAATTGTTTGAGTTTGATTAATGCATATGGTTGGGTATATAAACTATGCTGACATGCAGGAAGAATCTGAGACGAGGTAAGTCTCTATGAGTTTGTGGCTACGTGGTTAGGACGCCCTTAGGTGTATTTGCTTCCTAGTCAGAGTTTAAGGGGTGGACTTGTTGAGACATTGTCTCATCCCCGTCGTGCACTCAATATTTTCAAGTCCTTATATGGCAATTCCTCTAAAACGTTTTAGATAGCCGCGGGCTATTACTGAGCAAAGGATAAATGTTCGATTCCCCAGTAGTCATTGGGTCTATGAATTGATCGTGACCATTGTCTAGGTCAACAAGGGCCTACTTGAGAGGGTACCTCATCAATTCAAGGCGTTGTTCTGCCATGGACTCAATGGATACAGGGTGGGTCCCCTCCAGGGTTTTGAGAATCCCGTGGTGGTTGTCGATGCCACTTTTGGCAAGGGTGCAGCTGACCTCCTAATGGATCTGTAGAGGACCCGGTGCCGACGGAGCCGGTGGAATTTGAAGGATCGGTGAACGTGTCTGATTAGTAGGTTGTGGGACAATTCCTTTTTGAAAGTCAATCTTTTGTAGACCTTTGTTTATAATCTCAATTTGTTTATAAAGGTGTTTGGTTTGATGTGATTGTCTTGCTTTCCTATCTCATGATATTTGTTGTCAGAGGTGTTTAATTCGCTTCCGCATGTGCAATAAAAGGAATGGGTCGGTGATGCATCCTAGGATGTCGCATTTTTTATCGACTACCGAGGGATGGGCACGCGCTCGAGGATCGGGGCATGACACCATCTATGTATTTTCCTCGGTTATAGCTCAATGCAAAGTGTTTACAAATGTTTCAACCTATTTAGCAAACTTCTCTTTTATATCTTGTCATGTTGTGTTTGAAGAACATATTTTCCCTTACGCCACCCTCAGTTAGTCCATTTCGCATCCCCTGGCTCCACCTTCAGCCTTCTGTCTTGTTTCCCATACATTTCTCAGATATTGTCCTACATGGTTTTCGAGTCTTTGGTTGGTGGGAGCCTGTCGACAATCTCAGGACTCAAGCAATTTCTGATCCAAGTCCACACAAGCTGATTTCATTTGCACTAGTATAGCTACAATCCTTCAATGGTTGAAAGTCCTACGGTTCCATCAAGGAACCCATCTTTATCCTTCGTCACCAATGCTCGCCAAAAGTCTTGAGCCCATGCTGTATAGTTGTTCGGTCCAGTGAGTTGTAAGGTGATGATCTGCAGTGACCGTTGGCCGGTGACATGTTCTGAGCTCCAAACGGCCATTGCCAGCTGAAAGAACGTAGGTTATGATCCCGAGTTGGAAACCGAGTTGATATCGTAGGTAGGGATTTGTTCCCAAACCCACTAGATTCGGTTCTGGTCTCTGGCTCGATGACATCCAGCTTGGGCCATCTCTATTGGGCTGGGCTCCTAGACCTGGTGCTCCTCCTTCTCCTAGTGGACCATGTTGGGCCCATGATTGATTTGGCCCAGCGGCCCATTGACCTTGAACAAGAAACCAGTGGACCGGTGGCCACTGGACCGGGCCATGATACTGAATCGGAACAGGAGTTGAAACGACGGGATGTTGAGCAGAAAATATCTCCCATGCAGTCGGGTCTGCTTGATCCGACGTTTGATTCCGAGGTGAGTGAGATTCCTCCGTCACAGATTTTTAGTGTTTAAGTTTCATGGGATGATATCAGTTGCACGTGGATTCCTACTCGGTGGACTAATTTTTGTTTTGCAGATTGTATTTCGCAACAACAAAAAACTTAGAGGGAAAGACTAACAGGAGGCAATCCTGAAGACTCTGCACAATGAGAGTCGCAAATGAATTCCTACCATGGGCTGATTTGTTTTGCAAAAAAAAGATTCGCAACAACAAATTCAGGGACAGGGCAGAGGCAATTCCAGAGACACGGAAGCTTGGCTCAGGAAAGAAACGAAGCTCCGATTCCATGACAGAAGATGAAAATATTGGAGAAGGATTGTTATCATATTTCTCTATATCAATGTACATGTATTACAAATCCTTTATAATGGAAGAACAAAAAAATAGGAAAAAAATATACAAGATAGCATTTTCCTAATCAATAGTCTGTATATTTGATTTTATATGGATTGATTGAATCAAACCATTTACAATTAGAACAATTAGTATAAAAGCGTATCTCCAAGAGTAACTCCAACAACAATCATTGATCACATAGATCCCGTGAATTATACATAGCTTGATCTCATGTATGATGGACGACTATAATTGTGTCCAAATCATAGATCCCGTCCTGGGAGGAATATTTCCTCGCCTTATGGCCAAACATAGTGCTACATTGGACTCTGTGTGTTTGAAAATGTGAGAACGTGGGTCGTGGCTATCAACAACCATCTACTCAAATCTATCTCGCCCATGCTTGTCCGGCGGTTAAGCAGAATAGGCGACGTGGCAAGTGTCTCTAGGATGCCAGAATAGATGAGCAATGAGCAGGTAGTTGAGCAGATGGGCGACGTACCACGCGTCTCTAGGATGCTAGAATAGATAAGCAATGAGCAATTGGTCGATATTGCAAGCCTTGTGGGGGCACGTACTCGAAAGGTAGGGCAACAAAATATTCTTATAAGGCAACTTTCTTGAAAACATCAAGGCAACTTCCTAGGATCATTCGTTCGTTCTTTATTTTTTTGTTACTAAAATCCTGGGATCATTGGTTGTCACCCCTGTGTCTCGCATTTAATTTTCAATTGATAAGGCTGATCATCTGTCCTAAAGACAGCTCTTCTGTCCCCTCTCCGTGTGCCGTACCCGGTGTTGGCTCCTTGGGTGGTCCACAGCACTTACGTCTTCGTCAACAGTAATGGAAGAGAAAGGAAAGGCAAAAAAAAATGGAAGAGAAAGGAACTTGCCCACGTTCCTGATATTTCCGTTTTTGCTACGGAGGATGGACCACAACCAAATTTTGGTAACTCTGTCTCGGTACCGCAACGCCGGAGGAAATGGCAGGATCGTTGACAAGGGCATTTAATTTGAGCACGTCGACCGAGAACCGGACTGGTCAGTCTCTTCATCCCACATAACCATCTTCTTTTCCATCCCCCAACAACATTTTTTCCTTTTTTGCTCAACAGGGATCAGAAAGATCATTAAAGATCGTTTACTTTTGTGTACAACCCCTTTTTTTGGAGTTTCTTCAACCATAACAAAGGGGACCACAACAAGAATTTATCGAGTTGATAATATCAACAAAAAGAGAAAAATGAAAAGGGCCCTAACTTTAATACATGGATATATAAGTTTTTGTGCTCGCATGTCTCATCACGCAAACTGATGAATTCACTTAAAATCATTGATTTGGAATACCAACTTTTGTTTTTGGGCAAAAAGAACTCAGTTCACCAACCCCTATTCTTTCAATTTGCGGCTACTCATTTCTTTCCTCTTTCTCATTGGAATATATGAGTTTTTGATTGAAAAAATTGAAAGCATCAACCATGTTCTGCCTTGTCGACATGTCTTGTCTACGCATTAGCATCGTTAATCACAGTTTGGCACCAATTTGCATGTATGAAAATTTTAATGGCGAGTCTACTCTTCTCTTTTAAGTAAAAATTTCTTTGAGATCCTTTGAAAAGTTGGGATATCCACCTTCCAATTACTTATTTTGTCTTTTTTATTCTTTTTGTTATTTTGTAATTTATTTTTTGGCCCAGCTATGTTCTCTTTTCATTTGTTCTTTGCCTCTTGGAAAGTTTTATCAAATGGAATAGTTTAACAACAACACAATAGTATTTAATTTAAGTACATTTTCGCAGCAAAATTGGATGCACCGCTTAACCGGTTTTTAGGGAAAAACTTATGGTGAAGCATGCTCCATCTCAATTGGGAGAGTGACAGCCGTTTTCTTCTCATTTCCCTTTCTTATTTGTCAAAGCCAAAGAAAAGAATATCTTCTCGTCATTTCTTCTTTGCCACATCACCAATCTTGCTCGCCTCTCAAACATGCCACATCAAAGACTTCTCTCCTATTTAGCCATGATTTATGAGTAAAATTGATAATATGTTTCTACTTGTGACTATTAATTTTTTTCGCAAATTTAAGTTTGTCAACAATAAGCGAAATAATAGTCATTTTTTAAGTTTAATAAATGTCTTCAATGATATCAATGATTTCTTTTGAGATAGTGATAATATTCCTTTATTTGTAATTATCTATGTTGTGGTATTCAAGTTGCTATAGAATTATTTATTTCCTTATGTTGATTTTCTTTCTTCATATTTATAAAATCTAACCAAGCAAGGGTTTCCAATTTTAATTTTCTTAAGAAAACCGGTTAAACAGGTCAGGTGGTTTTCTTCAGAAAATTAGTGGTGGACAAGCCACCGTTATCTTTAATGTGTCACAGTGACCGTGAGCTTCTCGTTCCCAAAAAATTATTATAGCCTATCCGTGTGTTTTTCTTCAAATAAGTCTTGCTATTTCATGGAATGAACTAATAAAGTAATTGTCAGGCATTTCATTTTACTTTTTTTCGTTTAATTTGTTTAAACATTGTGTAGGGACGACCGAATACTGTTCAATGGATTAATCTTCTACATCGGGGCGATGACTCTCGCCGGAGGTTCTCGCTTGCCGATGTGGAGATCCGACGGTATAATAAACACAGCTTTGCTTCATATGGGGCCGGTGGGGTTCCTCTACTACTGGCTTCACAAGGCACTTCACCATCACTATACTTCCGCTATTATTCTCACCATCTCCTCCATCGTCACTGAGTCTATTACCTGTAAGAAGTCATCACCTGTATTTTGCTCCTCTCTCTCTCTCTCCTCTCCCGCTTAGTTACATATGAGGATATTATTCTCAAAATGCATGAAGTTTACAATTGAAAGTAGGATATGTTTATGCTATACGCGTATCCTAGTGTTCCATCCAACTCGTCAGGTGTTCATGATGCTCATGTGATATGTATGCAAGTGTTCCTTTTCTTGTGAGTATATTGAGCCATGTGATCCAACAGTTCACCTAGCTTTGTCTTATTACACAGAATTCGTTTCTAAAGTGAGACCATCATACTTTTATTGGTTAAATATAGAGATTAATCTTTGCTTCTATTATTATGTTTAGGTAACTTAAACATTCTGACCTTCGTTCATTTGTACCTATTCATTTCCCGACATATGTCTCGGATCTTCAATTCATATTGTATAAATACCCGACGAGTTAGGGGTTTACTTTTCTGGACCTTAGATTAATTGTCTACATGCTTTGTTGGGTGCTTATTTCTTCATACTGCAATTTCATTTACCTGTATGTTTTCTTTTATGCTTCAATTAGCTATTTTAGAAATGGCACGAATGAGCCATCCATGTGTGATCACTTAGCTTTAGGATTCACGTTGCACGAAAATGTAAAATATTGTTTGATCACCTTTGATAACAACCCAATTCATAGGTATCGAAAGGGCGCTAACAAACATCTTTAGCATAACCCAAGTCCCTAAACTCAAGAAATCGCTAGTTCCGTGAAAATCAAGGGAGGTGACCTAATCCTTGATTGGGTTTCTAAATGCCCCAACAAAGAGGCTACGAACGGCTCATAGATAATGTTTTTTAGGTTGTCTAAACACTTAAAATGAACTCCTGTCATGCTACCTATAAGTTTGGGGCCCACGTTCATAATTAATTAACAGAGCATAGCCCATCGACTAGACGTCGCTTTTGAAGCCGTCTCTTTTGAGGACGCTTGCTTGGACTGTTTTACGAGCAAATACTCCAATATCTATCCGTTAAAGGAATATCTTCTCACTTCGAATGGTAGGTCGCGACGCATCCCAACAGATGTTATTCTTGTTATAGGAGTATAAATATCAAAGTAGTTTAATCCTTTCTTTGTGTAACTTTTTGGTAATAAGACATACTTATCAATGAAACCATTAGCTATACACTTCTTTTTCAAGATCCATTTACATTCAATTGGTTTATTTCTCGATAGAAGATTAACCAATTCCCAATTGTTATAACTTAGGATAGAATTAATGATTTTTCTAGAGCTAGTCAGTATCCACTTGCCTATCATAAACAAAAGAGAAATGCTTATAGGACTATTCTTAATCTACTGTAAGATTAATAGCCTGTTCTAAAACAAATAATTAATAATTAATAATTATTATGGGGTCCACTCTTTCAAAATTTTATGGCTCACAACATGCTAGTGATGCCATTACTCTCATAGTGGCAAAAAAAAAAAATATTCTAACAAAGCCCTTAACAAAGTTAAATGAATGATTCAAGTTGCATTATTCCTCATCGAGCGTTATGTACTGTCATGTAAACACAGTCCCAAAATTTTTCCTCCATAACTCACAAAAATTTGAAAATATTCCATAATGTCCACACCAACTTTTATTTCCTCCTTTTTCCTTTGTTTCCTTAGTGTCCTACGCACACTCTTACAACATTATTCATTCAATAATATACTTTATAAGCCAGAAAGTGGGCGTCCACGTCCCCTTATCTTTAAAGGCAACGGGTGTCATTCATGCAATTTCCACCCTACTGGATCCCACAGATAGCGGAGAAGCATTATATAAGGTCCAACAACTACGAGAGCAATGCCTGTGCTGAGACTCAGAGAGAGAGAGAGAGAGAGAGAGAGAGAGAGAGAGAGGAGTGGTGGTGTCGAAGTGAATCATGGCCTCTAAACCAGGACTCCTTACTGATTGGCCATGGAAGCCTCTTGGAAGCTTCAAGGTGTGAACTCTCTCTCTCTCTCTCTCTCTCTCTCTCTCTCTCTCTCTCTCTCATGCATGCATGCCGAAGAAAAACTTGCGCACTTCGGCAACCCTTTGCATAGTTACTTGGGCTTATTGTCAAGGTTTATGCAAACAAAGTGCGTCAATATAGATCTGCTAATGCACGATCCGATGCTTCACTAGCTCCTCGTTATTAAGAGGCTAAGACTCATTATCATCGGTTAAGATTTTTTTTTTTTTTTTTTTGCTCCAAAATGCTTAGTCTTCAGTGGCCAGCGCTTAGGGATATTTAATCACGCTTGTGTCACCTCATGGGAATACTTTAACTTAAACCCTAGCTGATAATAATCAAGTCAATCATAACCCTAGCTAATAATAATCAAGTCAATCATAATCATTGATCACATAGATCCAACGCGAATCATACAAAGCTTGATTTCATGCATGATTGACGACTATAACTGTATCCATTTCATAGATCTCATCCAGGCGGGAATACTTCCTCACCTCATGGCCAAACATAGTACTACATTGGGCTCTGCGTGTTTCATAATGTTAGGTAACAAAAGAACATGGGTCGTGGTTATCAACAACCATGTACTCAAATCTATCTCGCCCATGCTCGTCCGGTGGTTGAGCAGACTAGGCGACGTAGCACGTGTCTCTAGGATGCTAGAATATATAAGCAATGAGCAATTGGTCGATATTGCAAGCTATGTGGGAGGCACATACTCAAAAGATAGGGCAACAAAATCTTCTTATAAGGCAACTTTCTTGAAAACATCAAGGCAACTTCCTAGGATCAATCGTTTTTTCCCTTTTTTCTTTTTTTGTTACAAATCCTGGGATCATTCGTTATCACCCCTTTATTGTGCACTAAAGCAGTCGTGTCTCGCATCTAATTTTCAATTAACGACAGCTCTTCGATCCCCTATCTGTGTGCAGTACCTGGTGTTGGCTCCTTGGGTGGTCCACAGCACTTACGTATTTGTCAACAGTAATGGAAGAGAGAGAGACATGTCCACGTTCCTAATATTTCCGTTTCTGTTATGGAGGATGGTCCACAGCCAAATTTGGATAACTCTGTCTCGGTACCGCAACGCCAAAGGGAATGGCAGGATCGTTGACAAGGGCATTGAATTTGAGCAGGTCGACCGAGAAAGAGACTGGTCAGTCCCTTCATTCCTCATTACCATCTTGTTTTCCATCCCCAACAGCATATATTATCTTTTTTGCTCAACAGGGATTAGAAAGATCATTAAAGATCGTTTTCTTTTATGTGCAACCCTATTTTTGGAATTTCTTCAACCATAACAAGAGTTTATCAAGTTGATAATATCAACAAAAAGAGAAAAATGAAAAGGGCCCCCAACTAACACATGGATAGAGAAGTTTTTGTGCTTGCATGTCTCATCACAGATAATTAGCTGAAATTTATACATTAAGAGTTTGTGGCTTTTATTTTTTACTTTTTTTATTCCATTCCTTGCAGCGTGCCTAAGCATTTATTTTTTTATTTTTTTGAAGTACGTAAAACATTCACAATTTTTAGATATCAACTCATAGATTCACATAGAGTATTTACGTAACTTTCCTAGATTTAAATAATACCGTAAATTTTGGCGGGACAATAAGATATCTGATATTTTTTGCTTTTCATGAATTGGTAGGTTGTGGTGGATGTTGAATATAATTAGTTACTCATTTATAGGAAAAGTTACAATTTTTCGCATCATTTAACATATGGATTTAGCAGACTAGTCGTAATATAAGGAGCACTAATATCTCGTAATCATATCATCACATAGCTAGCATGATCCTATAATTAAGGAATGGGGTTGACCATACACATAAAAAATTATTACAGCCTATCCGTGTGTTTTTCTTCAATTAAGCCTTGTTATTTCATGGAATGAACTAATATAGTAATTGTTAAACATTTCCTATTTTTTTGTTTAATTTGTTAAAACATTGTGTAGGGATGACCAAATACTGTTCAATGGATTAATCTTCTACATCGGAGCGATGACACTTGCCGGAGGTTCTCGCCTGCCGATGTGGAGATCTGACGGTGTAATAACCACAGCTTTGCTTCATATGGGGCCGGTGGAGTTCCTCTACTACTGGCTTCACAGGGCACTTCACCATCACTATCTCTACTCCCGCTATCATTCTCACCATCACTCCTCCGTCGTCACTGAGCCTATTACCTGTAAGAAGTCATCACCTCTCTCTCTCTCTCTCTCTCTCTCTCTCTCTCTCTCTCTCTCTCTCTCCTGTTTCGTTAAATATGAGCATCTTAATCTCAAAATTAATGAAGTTTACAATAGGAAGTAGGAGATGTCCATGTCATACGTGTATCCTAGTGTCGATCCAACTCTTCTGGTGTTTATGATGTCCATGTGATATGTATGCAAGTTGCCTTTTCTTGTAAGAATCATGAGCCATGTGATCAAGCAGTTCACCTAGCTTGATCTTATTACACAGAACTCGTTCCTAAAGTGAGACCGTCATACTTTTATTGGTTAAATATAGAGATTAATCTTTGCTTCTATTTTTATGCTTAGGAACTTATGACAACGGATCTTTCGCACCTATGGTACTCTTTGTTCTTGTCCAAGTGGTAGGAGGATCTCTGTCATAATGTGAATGCATCCTCTTTGCCAGCCCTAATTTTCAGATCATGAAAATGTGCATTTTACACTGTATTCAATCAGACCTTAAGATAAACCTCTCCTGCAAATCTTAATTACTCCCTCTTTTCTTCGGCTGCGCACCAACTGTGCTCTCCACCGTCACAACATTCAAGATCACGTGGCCATTGGTGCGAGCTTGAAGCTTGAGCGACCATGGCTGCAAGTTTGAGGCCGCAAACTAGAAGAGATTGAGCTTGTGCAAGGGGCGGCTAGAGGTTTTGAAGTTGAGGAAGCCCTTGAGAAGTAAAGAGGATGATGAAATTCATTGGTTTTAGCCAAAATGGTTAATGTTGATATGGGGCATTTTGAAAACGCCAATAATAATAATAATAGTTCACATATCCACTCCACCTTATCTTTCTCTAAAATAGTCCACATCGACAATTTTTACCAGCTAAGTCATGTCAGTAGAATCCGTCATAGGAACGCCTCAAGGACGATCGGTCGCACGTTTAAAAATGTAAGAGAACAATTTTGAACATAAAAAAAAAAAAAAAAAAAAAAGAATTAGTTGGACGATTGTGAATTTCCAGTAAAAATAGAGGGACTTATTGGTGATATTGTTCCAAATACATTTAAGTTCATATGATTTTTGCAACTTGTTTTCTCTTCTTGGAATTATGCACCCTACTTGTAGAAAACCAAAAAAGAAAAGAACTCGTTAATTTTGATAATGCTGGATGCACTAAATTCTTTTACTAAAACGTGTTCATTAGCCGATGCGTCGAATTTTGTTTGCAATGTAAATTATCGCGATCCATCCACTTAACGATTGAATTTTTCAAACAACCAATACAAATAACTTTGACACACCCTTGCTGTACGTTTTTTAGGGAGGAAGTCGTACTATCTCTTGCATCATAATCAAACCAAATGTGCAATATGTTCTCTAAGTTCAATTGTACAGACCAATGAGTCGCTGAATGAAATTTTTTGTTGGTTGCAGCTGTGATTCATCCATTTGCGGAGCACTTGGCGTACTTCGCACTGTTTGCAATGCCTCAATATACGACGGTGTGGATGGGGACGGCATCGATCATGTCAATCACTGGCTATGTGACATTTATCGACCTAATGAACAACATGGGGCACTGCAATTTCGAGCTCATTCCTAAGTGGATCTTCTCATACTTTCCCCCTCTCAAGTACCTTATGTACACCCCCTCGTAAGTCTCCCTCTTGCTCTCTGAACCACGGTAATCAATCATCGGTGAGTATATTAAGATTGGTTTGCAAAGCTAGTAAACACACTTATGTGACAGAAATCATTATTGAATGTTGAATATGACCTCATCGACAGTTGACCACATCATTATAAACTAAATTTATATTTCAGTCTTAACCTAGATCGTATTGTGCAATCTAATATGATAACTTCTTGGAAGTAAATGCGTAACTTAAGTTCCTATTAAGTGTTCGATATGCTGTCACTCCATACTTCCAAAAAACGAGTGTCAATGGAAAAATTATCGTGTCATTATTGCTAGGAGCAAAAGAAAATTATGGATGCAAGCGTGTTAAGACACTTATATCGAGTAAATAATTTTAAAAATATCATAATTTCCAATACAATAATTGCTGTGGCGAAGTGGGTCATCGACAGCTTGACAATCAAAACATTCCTTTTAAGGAGTGTGAGGAAAAGGACATGGACGTGATCATGTGTCCGAATGAATATTTGGGGACAGAAGAAGTTTTAAGAGGGCCTGCAATAAATTGGGTAGTGGTCTTAGGACAATAGTAGTTGTCGCGGTAGGTTGGCGATTTATGTTTGGGGGTAGGTGGAATAGATTCATTTGCTTTGACGAACATATCGATGTTCTTGGGTTACGTGGTGCTCGGAATATTTCTCGTTTTTTGGAGGCGTGGAGGGGAGATTGCAGAAAGGAAGAAAAGGTAGGTGAGAAATTCAATTATCTTGTTCTGGAGGGGCCCAAGGAAAAATTTGAGTGGAAAAGAAATGAGCCCACCATTGTTCTTATCAAGAACATAAATTAGGAACCTTTTATAGAATATCAAAATTGGACAAATGAAAATTAAATCAACAAAGAATCGGTAACTTGTGCTCTAAACAGCTCCATGGAATCATTTTCTTCAACAATTTTATTTTCACATCACATTTCTCACCTCTCAATTTTTTCCATTTAAACATTGTGTCAACGCCCATCTATCTTATTTATTTTACAATAAACTCTTGTGTGCACGCATTTTGAAAATTTTACAATTCAAATTTGAACTTTCTTAAGATGCAAAATTTGACATTTAAATTTAAATGTAGCTTTCCTATAATTTAAATAGCTTAAAAAATTGAACCAGAGGCACTTTTTGCTTTTTACTTTCACTGAAATGAACATTTTTTGTAAGGGGGATTAAATATAAACACCTATTACTTATATAATACGGGTAATATTTTATTCCCTCTTAAATTGGATAAAGCCATTTAAAGATACGATCGCTGCGATCCAAATCGTACCGACTGATTGGTTGATCTGATCAAGCCAAGCTCTTGACCGTCATGTGGCTACTTGTTTGGTTCTTATTTCAGCGACTTCACTCACGTGGACTGGTCCTTATTTCAGCAACACTGTCACTATATCTCAAGGATAGATAGTGTCATGTGCAAGGATGGTGGGTCAATTTGTTAGTGAGGAGAAATTCGAGAATAATCAAGTTTGAAACTGGAGGACGTGCAATCTAATGAAATCAATCACCTTTATTGTAATCTATATGTAAAATCAAATTGAATCTTATTGAGAAATATATGGACATAAATTTTTTCACATGGCTATTAGCTCTGTTTATACAGCAAAAGAGTTGATAGGACATACTTGGAAAGAACCATGCAAATAATCTTTTGGCTTATTGATGATATTACTGATAACATCATTCTAATTTTCCAGGTTTCACTCATTGCATCACACACAGGTCCGGACTAACTACTCCCTGTTCATGCCATTTTATGACTACATCTATGGAACAATGGATAAGTCCTCTGATAAACTTCATGAGACTTCGCTTGAGCGAGAGGTGGAAGTGCCCGATGTCGTGCATCTAACCCATCTTACGACTCCCCGGTCGATCTATCATCTACGGGTGGGATTCGCGTCTCTCGCGTCCTGGCCCGACCAATCATCAAGATGGTATCTATGGTTGATTTGGCCTGTGACTCTATGGTCCATGATGGTTACTTGGATCTATGGGCGCACTTTTGTGGTTGAGCGGCATCTCTTCAGTAAACTCAAATTACAAACTTGGGTAATTCCAAAGTATAGCCTTCAAGTAAGATTTTATTTTATTTATCCGCCCAGTTGGTTTTTGTTTCGTATTAAAGAGTTTTTGTTGCTCTAATTTTGGACATTTTCTCATCTGCATTAATCGTTCTTTGATCTTCTTTCTAGTACTTCATGCAATGGCAAAAGGAGTCCATCAATGGTCTGATTGAGAAAGCCATTATGCAGGCAGAGGAAAAGGGGACCAAGGTTTTGTGCTTGGGTCTCTTGAACCAGGCAAGCATCTTATGACATTATAATTTCCATCTCATGAAATAATAAATTCCATCATGATAGGTTCATGATGGACACTTTTGCAAGACAAAAAGTCTATATGCTAATAAAAGTTTATTAGGGTTTAACAAAATTATTCTGTAATACTTAAAAGTGGGAGTGGGAGCATTCGGAAGCTTAACTTATACTCTGATATATGTTGGCAATGAATAGTTTCAAAAGGATGACATTATATTAACTGAAGATGATCTCACGAATTTTCGCCAAAAAAAAAAAAAAAAAAAAAAGAGAGAGAGAGAACATTATTCAAAGAAGGGACAACTAAAAGCAAGTCCCAAAACTTATTACGGTAATAGACTTTTAAATCCTTAAAATTTCACTTCTTAAATTTAAATCCTAAAATTTGTTAGAACCGTCCATTTTAGTCCTATCATTGGCTCCGTTAAAGTTTCAGCGGACAGAAAACTGTGGCATTATTTATTAACGGCCCACATTAGACTAGAAAACTAATACAAAAATCATGTTTCATTTTCGCCTGCTTAAAAAATTGACGAATCTAAAAGAAAGGACTCTAATGCAATGAATTTGAAACATTTAGGACTTAAAAACACAAAACAAAAGTTTTAAGATTCGAATAATTAGGATTTCTGCTGTCATTGTCCTTTCGAACCATGCTCGTATACACAAAACTTGGTATTTGCAGGGAGAGGAGCTGAATGGATATGGCGGGATGTATGTGGGGAGACATCCTCAGCTCAAAGTGAGAGTTGTGGATGGGAGTGGATTAGCAGTGGCTGTGGTGGTCAATAGCATTCCTAAAGGAACTGTCCAAGTCCTCTTCAGAGGGAGGCTCACTAAGGTGGCCTATGCCATTGCTCTTGCTTTGTGCCAAAGGGGAATCCAGGTAAATAAATAATCTGGATAGTAATTCTCAAAGGCAGCTCCCCAGAAAATGCTTAAAGTAATTCTCTCATTTTTATAGGAGTCGGGGCTGCATCTTGTGAGTAGCATTCAAGCGAAATTAGAAACATGTTCGATTCCCATATGAAATATAGGATTCGAAAAGGTTTAAATTTAGATTCTCCTGATAGGATAATTTGTCAGACTATTCTAAAATTTTAATTTGTTAGATTATGAGGTGGTTTAATACATAAATATATTGATATTATCTTCATTATAAGGACTTCCTATTTAACAAAAAAAAAGGAAAGAAAATTCATATCCTCAACTAACTAAGAAAATGACACCGGATTCTCAGTGGCAAAGTACATAAACGATTGTATAAATTAAGAAAATTCCACTTGATTCTCAGCAGCAAATTATAGCTTTCCGATCGGGAAAAAGATTATATCTTCAATAGCAGAATAGACATAGCATCGACATTAGTTACAACACACATACGAAAAGTTTTATCAATTTTCGATCAAAACGTGTGATTCTTCCATCTACGTGTGAACATTGTCAATTTTCAGCATAATGGAGATACATGAAATTGACCACCTTACAACAAATTTGTTAATTCAAGTCCTATAAACAAAAAAGAGGATAAGAGGGCTGTTCTTGGCATCATTTACTTATTGTCTTTCTGATTTGGCCCGCTACCTTTGACTACTCTTCTTAAATAATGATATAAAACTTATATTAGGTGGCTACACTGCATGAGCATGAGTACAAGATGCTGAAGAAATCATTCAATCACAAGTGCGACAGTAATCTGCTTCTCCAAAGTGGCCGTGCGCCAAAGGTAAATGAATCATGCCCTTAGTCGCAAATGACTTCAAATATCAATGTGCATAGACTTTTAAGATTCAACGTGTTCATTTCTGGGTTTTATTTGGATTCTTAGTAAGAATTGGAACCCCACCCTAATTGCTATTACATCTGTCGATATGATGCCCCAAGAACTAATTATTGCAAGTTGATGATCACAGTAATATACATGAACGAGTACTAACGATCAGTAAATTTTTAGATATGGGTAGTTGGAGATGACATAATGGAAGAAGATCAGTTGAAAGCACCAAAAGGGACACTATTCATACCCTACTCGCAATTCCCTCCCAAAAAGTTGCGAGGCGACTGCTTCTACTGCCACACACCAGCCATGGTCGCTCCTCCGTCGCTTGAGAATATGCATTCTTGTGAGGTATGATATGGCGTATAATTACCATTTCAGTTAGTCTCTATTTATTCTGTTGAAGGGAGTGTGCTTTGATAATTTTTGCAGGGAAGAAAACATGTGCTTTTATTACAAAATACAAAACTTGCCATACTAACATTCACAGTAAACTCATAATGTAAAAAGATCGATTCTACCAGCTAGTTAAGACCAGTGACACGTGTCATTGCTACTTTGGCCGAACCACAATCCTTACATCACCATGTAGCCGTTTGGATTTGCAGATTTCTCGTGTGCCGAATACGTACAGCGACCCTAGTATAAATCTCCTTACTGTCGTTGTAATACTGCAGAACTGGTTGCCACGAAGAGTGATGAGCGCATGGCGGGTCGCAGGGATACTCCATGCAGCAGAAGGGTGGGAGGAGAATGAGTGTGGCTACTCCATCACCGACATCGACAAAGTATGGCAAGCTAGTCTACAGCATGGCTTTCAACCT
The DNA here is from genome assembly GCA_016097485.1 of Eucalyptus sideroxylon x Eucalyptus melliodora. Taxonomy (NCBI): domain Eukaryota; kingdom Viridiplantae; phylum Streptophyta; class Magnoliopsida; order Myrtales; family Myrtaceae; genus Eucalyptus; species Eucalyptus sideroxylon x Eucalyptus melliodora. Next base: position 20,563,417 of record CM027827.1, read on the forward strand.
CTTGGCATCCCTGCTCATGTTACACAAGAGCTGAGTTAGATCTATCTCGATTTACAATAAGCATGGACATAAAGCATGGACATATCTGTGATAACATGCAACGCACAATGCAATGGCCTCTAGGATGACTTATCTAAAATTATGCCTCACACCCTATTTATGAGGTTTTATAATTGGATAGGATCTGTGATCTGTTTAACACGATCCATTTATATATCTATTGCCAGAAGACTTTTGCAGAATTACGTGTTTTACGTTATTATTAAGTTACAATAAAACATTTGTGTTGTGTAGCAATGAAATTCCTCAAGAATTTAGTTAATTGTCCTTACTAGATATAGCGTTCATAAAATCTGTAATTTAATAAATTTGAATTAAATTTACTGATTTCTTAAGAAAACGTACTCAAAGTAAATTTCTTGACTTTTTACATACTTGATCCATCTTTCTAATAAAAATTCTTAGAAGTTGTCCCACCAGCATAGAATTGCCCCTCTTTGTGGTATGGGCAAAAGGTAAATAAATAAATAATTACACATTTTCTTCAACCACTGTTCAAGTTCATTTTCAGCATCTCCCTTTGTAAAGAGAGGGCAATTTGTGCGGTAGCAGATCAAGATGCTCTCTTTATTTGGTTCTCCCTCTATTAGCATATTCACGCCTTTCATTCGCTTTCAATGTGCTCTCCTATTTTATTCTGCCTCTGTTAGTAGATCTTCATGCGAGATATTGTGCAAAGTACAAAGTCCGTGCAACTATTGCACTCGCATCAATTAGATTTATTAGACTAAGCCAACTAAATTTTAAAAATATGCGAGACCTACATTATATGCTAGTAAAAACAATAAGTTCTTTCTACGCCATAGTTGATTATGGTGAAAATTGTCCAAAAATACTTAAATCTATCGTACGGGTGGCAATTTAGTTTTGAACCTTTTTTTATTTGACCAAAGTAGTCCTATATCTATTGATCATTTTCTAATGCAGTCTAATCGGTCAATTTAAGTCAAGATATGCTAACATGTTAGTCCAATTGGCACCGCGATCTTAGTCAATACCGGCAGTTCTATGTGGCATAACCAATAGCCAACATTAAAAAACATGAATCAAACCAATATCGTTTTGCTTTTTTTTTTTATTATTAAAAACCTAATTTTTACCTTTTCTTTTCTTTTCCACTTTACTATTCATCTTCTTTTACACGTCATTATATATCACTATTGGCTGGCGGTGGTTGCACATATATTAGAATTGAATAGATGAATTTTCTACACAAAATCACTTTTTAGAGAACGTTCTTCACCTGATAGTGCTCAGATTTGTTGTATAACGTGCAAAGTAAGTTATGCTAGTTCGACGACGGAGAGCGACAATAACATGTCAATTGCAACATATAGCAATTATATATCATACAAGAAACATATGTCGATGTTGTTAATGTTCAATTTAAACTATTAAATGGATAACTAGTTAACCACGATACAGAACCACACAACCAACAATATCAGGCAATAATCTTTCAATTTTATTTGCACGAGAGATGTACATGCACGTACTTGCGAACTTTGAGTTGTCACTTGTCTTTGACTATATATTATGACTCGCTTGCGATTGACTTATATGTGTTTGAGGTTTGGTGTGCATTACAATAGTACGTGATTTTGGTCCCTTGGGTGGTTCATGCGACGTACCAATTCAATGCGAAAGAGCCCAGTGGGAAGGACTTGGGCTACTTCCTCATATTCCCTTTTCTTCTAGGGAGGATGGTTCACAATCAGATCTGGATCTCGCTCTCTCGCTATCGGACTGCTATACGTAACAACCGGATTATCGACAGAGGCATCGAGTTCGAGCAGATTTCACCGAGAAGGCAATTGGTCTCTCTCTCTCTCTCTCTCAAGCACGAAGATCATTCTTGGATTTTCTGTCAAATAAAACAATGCGTTAAGAAATGTTGCTCCCACGGAAATTAATAGGCGAACAAGCCTTCATATGAACAGTAGCCAGTCAAACCCCCTATCTGGGATGTGCGTTTAGATGAGCGGGACCCTTGGCAATTTAAGCAACATCTTCTTGACCAATAGCACAGCATAATCAAGGAAACAATGATTAAGGGCCATCAACGACATTATTGTACAGATTCACCGGGAAAAGAAAAATCAATCATAGTTTAGCCAATTCTTACTCATTCTTTGGACAATGTTTTTCTTTTTTTATTTTTCACTGTAAAGACGACCAGATATTGCTTAGTGGGACTCTATTTTATGTGAGTCACAAGACAATCCCAAAAGCCTCTCATTTGTCACTTTGGAAAATAAATGGTGTCATCATCACCGTCCTAATTCATGTGGAATTCCTCTATCACTGTCTTCACCGAGCCCTACACCATCATTTTCTCTACTCTCGCTATCACTCCCACCAGCATTGCTTCATTGTCACTATCTCATGTAAGTTGCCTTATGAAGCACCGACACTTTTCGAGAGCCTCTATGTCATATTGGACACTTTGACACGTGTCCAACACTCTCCGACACTCAGTCAATACGTGTTAGAAAATCTGACACCTAGTCAACTCCCACGATACTCTCCAACACTCAAGTCCGGAATTCTAACTTGCGAGTTTGGAATTCTGACATATACATGGTTAATTTTAAAAAATTTCAATAAATAAGGGTCAAAGTGTAAATATGTAAAAAAATAAAAAAAATAAAAATAGTAAAGGGGAAAAATGAAAAACTTAGTTTTCTCTTCTCTTCTGACTCTTACTTCCTATGACACACAATTCACCTTCCAAATTTGTTTTTTTTTTTTCCTCTTCTCTTCTGACATGCTTTGACACATGAGTCAAAATATGAATTGCTTTTTTTTTTCTCCAAATTATGGATTATTGGAGTGGAATTGAATTTGTCAAATTGAAATAATGAATGACATCAACAAATTGTGGATTAATGTTTTTAAGATAAATTCATCCTAGGCTCTTTTTATTATTTATTTATTTGTTAATTTGAATCAAATTAATTTGATTAAAATAATCATAAAAATAATAATTTATCATGTATATATGAAAATATACATTTAATATACAATATGTCTCAATGTATTGGAATTTTCTATTTTTTGAGAAACGATGTGTCGGTATGTCATGTGGTGTGATGTCGCAAGTTGCGTGTCGATATTGATATTACTTAGGTTATGTCGTGTGTCGCATAATAGAAAGACTGGGCTGAACCATGACGACTCTATCTCTGAATGTGTTATCGTGTCTTTTATAATGAAAATGAGTCAATACTCCTAGACCAATGATCAGCTGCAATTTCTATTTACACAAGTTAAATATATTGAGATGAAATAAAAAGTCTGATTGGATCGGGCTCTGTGTCGGACTTTTTTTAATAAAGTCGGACAACTACTTATCATCTAGGAGTATAGGCACGAACATGGTACTTAGTAGGGACCGAATGACTCATTGTACTCAGATAGCCAACATAGTCGGTGTTGCATTTAAGCAACTATAGCTTTTAATGTTTACATTTTGATTTCATGATATTGTTAGGCAAACTTTGATTTTTTTACCTTTTTTTCTTTTTCTTTATATTTCTTTTTAGCCATAATGCATCCATTCGTGGAACACATAGCATACGTAATGCTACTTGCGATACTTTTGTACATGATGGCAATCATGAGAACTACTTCAATTGCATCCATCACCAGCTACACCACGTACATTGGTTTCATGAACAATATGGGTCACTGCAACTTTGAGCTCATTCCCCATTGGCTCTTCACCATCCTTCCACCTCTCAAGTACTTAAAGGACCCTCCACCATAAGTCTACAATACATAATTCAATTTTATTATATATATCCTTATTGTTTTCACACTATTAGAAGCATGAAAAGGAAAGCCTCTACGGAATCATTTAACTGATGGTGAATAAATTTATTTATAAAAAGGAAAATTCACAAAAATGATATTAATACAGGAAAATCAAACAATGATAAAAATTTATAAAGCATTTAATACTAGATCATTGAAAGGAGTTTGGGAACTCAAACATAGGCTTTTCGCATCATCAATTAGGGGTGAGCATCGGTCCAGGGTCAACCCTGGACCAACCCTGGACTGGCCCAACCCTGCCGGTCCTAGTTTGGTTCTCAGGAAGACTGGGTCGGTCCTTAGTTCTAAAATTCGTGGACCAGCACTGTGCGGGTTGGTTCTTAGTCCTAAGAGTTCCAGGTTAGTCTTAACCCAAACCAACCCTGACTATATACATATAATATTATTTATTTTTTATATATATAAATAAATTATAAATAAATGGCGTCAATAACATTAAATAGCTTTTTAGTGAGGAGTTTAGGTAATTTTACATTATTCTTTAATAACTTAGGTTTTTAATGTTTTTTATGGCGTCAATAGTCATAATTTACGAAAGAGGAAAATGTTTTTGTGAGGAGTCCTCACAACGTCCAAAAAGACACCTTATGACATCTTCCTCTAGTATTCACTCTCTTTCGTCTTATTTCTTCTCTTAGTCTTCAATTTGCCAAAATCGAGAGATTGCCAATCGACACTCGCCTCGCTCATTTTTGGTCACTCGTGCCACTCGCTGCTTAATGCACTTGGCTTGTTACTCCCCACTCGACATTAGATGCTCATTCTATTCGATGCTCAACCCACTTGACCCTCACCGCTTGCTTTCCTTAGCTAACTTTGCTCATCATCAAACCCATTGGGTCTGTATGGTCATCGGTTGCCCTTTCAAGGAGTACAAAAAATGAAATAAAAAATTATTGGTTGGTCCTGGGTTGACCTTGAAATCGCATCGAACCGATTGGGTGAGTCCGGTTTTTTTTTTTTTTAAGGAGTACAAAAAATGAAATAAAAAATTATCATATGGTCCCGGGTTGACCCTAGAACCAAACTGAATGCATTGGGTTGATCCTGTCCTTGGTCCCAAAAATTAAGGACCAGCACTATGTGGGTTGGTCCTAAGGTTAAGGGGTGGATTGACCCAACTCGGACCATGCTCACCCCTATCATCAATTAACGTAATGAAATAAAGCTATTGTTATTGCATAGGTTGGATGCACACGTCCTAAGGCTATTCCTACCATTAAATGTAATGGGTATGGCTTTTCACCCGTTCGATGGCTTCTATGTAGAAATCAGCCTAATACCATAATAAACTTCCAACTTTAACCTTTATCCCAATTCTACCTACTTTAGGTACGGTCACAATTCTATTGTAAACTTTTTTTTTCTCTTAAAAAAAAAAACCCCTCAATTTTAGGTTATGCCTCAATTCTACCCTAATTTTTTTCCATTAAAAATCCCCAACTTTAGGTCTTATCTCAATTTTACCCTTTAATTTTTATAGTCTCACAAAAAAGAACAAACTTTTACTTGAGTTGCAAATCTACCCCCATTAACCCTCTGTCTAAAATTTCTTGTTGACAATCAAGAGATGGAAAACTCTCAAGTATGAGTTGTTCGAGTGTCCTAAGTGCGAGCTCTCCGGCTGTGAGAGATTAAACATTTGCGTGCACTAGAGATTGACGATTGAGTGCAAAATCCAAAGGGCGATTTTGACAGACAATTAATAGAAGCAGATTTGAGACTCATGTAAAAGTTAGTAATATTTAATGAGATAGAAATATAAAGAAATTGAAACTGGAACTAAAATTGGGATTCTTTTATGAGATAAAAATAAAGTTTAGGGTTTTTACGGGACAAGAAAAAGTTTAGAATTAGGACTGTATCTAAAGTTGGGGATTTTGTATGGGACAAAAAAAAACGCTTAGGTTAAAATTAAGATTGGATCTAAAATCGAAGGTTTTTACAAGACAAGAGGTAGAATTGAGACCATAGTTAAAGTCAGAATTTTTTAGGGTATTAGGTCCGTAGATATCTATACTTAATAGCTCAAATAAATTCATCGATTTCTTCGATGCAAGTACCTTTATTATATTATTTACATGGAAAGTAGGACAATTATCAAGTTATAAAGTGAGAAGAAGTCTCTTGTAAGATATGTATGGCCTTACAGGCACAAAAATAATTTTAAGGAAATAAGATCCCCACCTTTAAAGGGGTAGCTGACGTTGCCCTCTTATTATTGGTCCAGATTTTTTTATGTTAAATATCAGGCCTTGTCAATCATTAGGTTCAACGACGAAATATACGAATTATGCTCCGTAGGAGCTAATGAACTAAAATTCCATTTATTTTGTAAAGAATGAATAATTTAAAAAAAATTTTAAAAAATTGATTAACTATACTACTTGAAATAATTAATTAATGAAAAATATTTTTATTATTGATAATGAAATATTTCTAAATATTTTTGTGGACTTTATTTATTCATTTTTATAAGATATATAAATAAATATTTTTAGAAAAATATTTTTCAAATTATTCATTCTCCGTGAGATAAACAAAGCCTAAATGGAACCGCAGGAGTGAATGCACGAATTAGAGAATTTTTTTTTACTTTAGGTAGACCGATTTTTCATAAAATAAAAATATATATTCTTTTGATGATTTTAATAAATATTTTCAAAATTGAACCCTTGTATTTAAGTGCATTTAAAGTGTATTCTTATGACACTAGCTCTTGTGGCAAATGGACTTCTAGTTAGAAATTACTCGTGAGTCATAACATTTCGATAGGTTCCATTCATTGCACCACACCCAGCTCCAAACAAACTACAATCTTTACATGTCGATCTACAACTGCATATACAGATCGGTGGACCGGTCAACGAACGCCACATACGAGACATTCCTTCGAAGATCAGAAGATTCACCAGATGTGATGCATTTGACGCACCTGACAATACCGGAGTCTATCTATCACCTACCGCTGGGATTCGCCTCCCTCGTGTCTCGGCCTCACTCACCCAAGTGGTACCTATGGATGATGTGGCCAGTCACGATCAGCTCCGCATTGTGGACTAGATCTACGGCCACTCTTTCGACTTGGAGAGGAACAAGATACAATGTCCAAGAGCTCAGAGAAAGAGATTGTTATGTTTTCACACTCTGGTGTTTACTTTCCCTTGTTCCTGGTGTATGAAATTTAATTATTTTCTTTTCTGCGGTATTGTTTACCTTATGATTGGCAAAATGTCATGGCGGGTCACCAACCTGATCCCACCTAGGGGATTCCTTGCTTTTCCGCACCTCTCGCATGTCACATGAGAAATTATTGGCTGACTCAACAATTTGACTGGAAATGGTTAAGTTGTTCGACGGTTTAATATTTACCTTATTTTTAATTACTCGATTGGATCTTATGTATGATAAAAACACAGGATCATAATTCGACGGATTTCTTGTCAGGCAAGCGGTATTTTGGCCCATAAGATGCTCAAAAACGGCGTGAGATGGCTTCAGTTCGAAATCTCGTCCATTACATTACAGCTCTATATTAAGTCATCTTGTCCCTATCCGAACCAAACCTGAGGAAGAGAAAGAGGGCGTTTAGGCGTCGAGGGATGAGAGTGAGCAATGTCGTCGGCAGCAGTGAGGTGGTCTGAGGCGGCGGGAACGGTGGTAGGTGGTAGGGGATGGTGGTGGTAGAATTGGGTTGTGGTGATGGCTCTGTCGGTGTTGTGGGGCTAGAGTCTCTTGGGGATTTCTTCACTAGATGGCCTTTTAGTCGTTCTAGCCAGGCTGAGGTATGAGATATGTATTTTAAAAAGTAGACCTAATGTTTTTAGCGAAGGGTGAAAATTCACGTATTTTTTCCCTAATATTCTTGTCATACTAATTTAAATAGGGATATTAACCAAATAAGCCATAAACCCATTGTACATATATTGTATCAGTCATAAAATTTTTAATTTGTCGAATTTAATTTTAAATCTTTGACGATTTACTTACTGATTCTTTCTGAGTATCATGGACCCTACTGTTTTTCTCCCACTAATTCAAGCGTGTTGGTCGTAACAAGTGTCCCCACCTACCTACTTCAACCACCCAAGACATGGCAAGGTAACGATTAGCTCGACTTGGAAACATAGATAAAGAAATCGATGTACATGGGCAAAGGAACGTCCAACTACAACAAATTGGGTCACCGAACGCAATTTCAAGGCATTAAAATACGATGTTGGATCTGTTTTTCCGGACGCTGGTCGTCTAAACAACAAAAGGACATCGCCAAACAAGAACAACTACATGGTTAGTGGTGCAGTAGCGCGTGACATCGTACTTTAGTCTCTTAATGGTACTGATTAATTTGCTGTTGTTGGATGCTGATTTGGGCCCTCCGGATTTTGCATGAACTTCATCTTCACGCAATAGATGAAACCTATCGGCTTTGGAAGAAAATAAATAGGACACGAAGAGTGACAATACTTTGGAAATTACACGAGAAATTGGTAGATTAATGCAAAAACTCGAAGAAGTATTTAAGGAAATTAACAGAGGTCTCATGAAAGAGGTCTTGTTTTTTATTTTCATTACCCAACTGTACCGTCACATGACAAGTCTGCAAATTTTCACCAGATTTGATCTAATATAATATAAGATTTACCTACCCATGAAAATCAAGTGTATCCACTGAAGTCGGAGGGACAAATTATTATTCTAAATAGGAATTGCTTCATTTTTTAACTAATTTAAGTGATGTTGATAATTTTTTTTGTCTTTTCATAATTAATATTTTAATGTGAGCAACGAAGTTGTGAATTGCTATTCACCAACAATGAACAACTTGGGCACGGCACTGAATCCGTTTGAGGTTACTTGTCTCGCTCGTTAATTGGAACTTGGAAACACTGTAAGAACGGCATTGTTAGTCACATGAAGAAAAGATGTGGACCGGAACTCACGTTAGTGCTAAACGGAAGGACAAGTCATCTAACTATCCCCGCTTACGTCGTGCAAGTTACTTATTCTATCAAGAATTTAGTGCTTGAAGGTCAGAAAAAGAAGAAAGGATCGGTAGATAAACTGTTTTGCGCACGGAAAAAAAATTCGAAGTCATTCGTAATTTTGGAAAACAAATTGTGTCATCACTTTTCTTTTATATCGATAGGATGTTCGGTAGTTTTTTGACATCCGATTATTTCCCATATGATATCACGCGTGCCTCTTAAACAATGATAATATTATGCTCCTGAGAATGGCTTCAAGAGAATGCGCAAGTGTGTTGATTCGAATTCAGACCTAAGTAAGAAAGATGAATACGCCTACTATCCCCGCAGTTCTCAGGATTTAAAATAATTTTATTGTTAGCCAAAGAAAAAAATGTCATAAAAATAGTTGATGCTGATAGGAGTGTCGTCGGATGCGAGGTAGAAAGGGGCATCTGACTTGCCAACCCTCTTTAACAAAATTTTAAGAACAATGACTCGGATGCCGGGGGAAGAAGGGCGACGTACTAGCTTTATTCCACGCATCCTTCTCTTATGTTTAAAGCACTCTATATACTTCATACCATAGAATATAAACACAGAACAGGAGCATCCGATCATGTCCGATGATAAAGGTTAAAAGCACGTAGATATGAGAATTTGTCAGGCTATTTGAGTGCATTTGTTTCAAGTACGAAATCAAACTTACTAGGGTTCGCAAAAATAGATTAGAGATCATGTGCAAGAGATCAATGACAGAATGGAAAAACTTCACTCAAATAAAAATTAAAATTGTTTCACCTACCTATATCGCAATGCCCATGCAAATGACGGGATCGCTTGTTAATAACAACATAGAAAATGGAAATTCATCTATAATCTTAGCTCGAGAGATTATTTGACAAATTATGTATCTAAGCGATTCGATTGATAACTCTCAAATGCTCATGTGCTCTGGATGTATGCAAGTCTAATGCATCACGATCTTTTCCGAAAGCCAAAAGCCAATAACAGAAGCAAAAGTACTCGTCACCTCCTTTACCAATAATACGGTTTACTGAAACAAAGCTGATCTCAGTAGCAAATTGAACCATGCCAAAAATAATTTAAATGGGGAGAAATTAAATTAGTGACGATACTAAATCATTTTCGGCATAATCAACGTTTAGTTAAGCCATGTCGCCTACCGAGAATTCTCACCCGGAAGCGGAACCACGACTCCCTTCCCAAAAAAGCTCTGCGAGAACAACAGGAAACCAAGGATCACGCCACTGCTCGGCCCATGTCCGCCCTCGCGATGCGGAGGACTGACCCCAGCGACGCGGCTCCGGCAGAGAGGACATGTGGAGCGGCGCTTGAACCACACGTCGATGCACTCAGCGTGGAAGCAGTGGCCGCATCCCTGCAAATTCCGGTAGCGCTCACCGGCGGCAACTTCATGCAGACATACCGTGCAGTACGGAGGAGCTTGATGTCTCCGGCTGAGAGTGAGAGCCGGAGGGTACTGGCTCCATCGGAACGTGTTGGCGCAGAGACGGACGAGGAAGACGATGACAGTCACGACGGCTGATGTGGCTTTGTCAAGAACCGTCCTCGCTGTAGCATTGAGCTTGGGAATGCTCGCCATGTAAACTCTCTCTCTCTCTCTCCCTCTCTCTTTCTCTCTCTAACTTTAAGGAGATTAGGTTGGCGTTTTCTATGCTTGCAAGCGTATATAGTGGATTCCTCTCAACGCACTCTACTCTTTGGATGACGAAAATATACAGCTAAATCTCAACAACACCATGGACCATTTTGACGTGAAGTCATGAGCAATTATTATAAGTCTGTTTGTTTTACATAATAAATTAAATCTAGACCATTAAATATAATGAGTTTTATCACATCTAACAATTGAGATTAAATTTAACATGGGTACCTGATTCATGAAATATTGTCTCGTTAAGTCATAAATCCATTAGCCTTTGTTTTGTTTTTTTTCCCATTTTCACAATGGCTTCAAAGGCTTAATTGGACAAGCGATACCATGCTAGCAAGTGAGACGGTACAAACATTCTATTTGTAATAATATACCAATTTGTGATTTTTTGTAATATTAATTTAATTTAATGAAAATTAACAAAGAGCATTTTTTTTACAAATGTACCATTTTAGGGTTTTGGTGGTAAAAAATTAATCTGGAGTAAATTTGTCATAAATGTACCAATTTGGATTTTTTGTGGTCAAAAGATTAATTTGAGGTATATTTGTCACAAGTGTATCAATTTATGATTTTTTGTTACATTAACCCTTTTTTGTATGGGATGTGGTTGATATTCTCTTGAAGTAATTACCAAATAGTAGGGAGCTATCCAACTTACAATGACATTAAAACAAAATGATGATCAAGAAGAAAGGATCTGAGAATCTGGATCTTCATAATGCATTGAATTCTCTACACCTTCCTTTCCCCCGTTGTATTTCCCTGTCTTTCTCACTCAAGCCAATAAGCTGAGAATGTGTGACCTGAATGTATATGGATGCACATATTTCCATTGTTGTTCCTAATTTACTGGAAGTTACCTGAATAGGCTGGCTTTCATTGTCCGAAACACAGAACGTGGCAGACTTGCTAAGAGAACCTTCTAGTATTATACTATTAGGAACTTAGAAGTAAAGTCATTCGCAATGCGAAGTCATGCAAGAAAAACCCTTAATTGAAATTTTTCTTCGCACAGATGAATGATGGTGACATGTGTGCACTTAGATATTCCTACTATGATAGTGCATACATATCATACTCAAGAAGGGTGCTTGCTAAATGAGACCTTTCTTCATGACAGCATCTGCAATAAAACTCCGTAAAAATTTCTGTGCATGACAAAATCCCCTATCTACTTCCTCCTGGCAGCAATCTATCCTTGTCTGCGCTTTCCGTATTATAGATTCCTTTGTTAGAGGTCTAACGTGAAATCTGTCATTCTCTACAAGATGCTTCCTTGAAGCCAGCATGTTTAGGTCTTTTTGTTTCATCTATAACCGGCAATATGAAAGCAATATTCATTGATTTCACTCCTTAGTTTGTTTCCTTCTCTCTTCATTAAACATATAGCGTGAGCGTTCTGCTGGAACCGTGAATGGAATATTAATGGTCCCTATCTTTGTATGGTTTATTATATCACTATATTGTACCTGGCTTCTACTAAGTATATGCAGTTGATTGCTCTGCATTTGTTCTGCTATTACATTTATTCATGTTGTTGCATAAGTAGTTGGGCCTAGTGGCATGACCCAGCTTCTGTAGACTGGAAAGTTGGACACACTCTACACTGGCCAAATTTAAAGAGAAGAAACACTAGAATAATTAGAAGAATCTTCTATAAGAGGGAGTTCTCTTTGTGATCCGTTTCTGTGTGAGTGCAGTTTTGGCTAAAGATTTAAATCTTGCCAAATCATCAGCGGAAGAGGTCGGTGTCAAGTGCCCAATGACACTCCAAGCACAAGACATGTAAGTATTTTGCCCATTTGTGCTGATTCTCAGAATTTCATTGTTCTTGACTTCATTTCACCATTTCCTCCTTTAAAAGATGTTAAGATGAGTACTTTTTTTGGGCATGGTTGGACTTGCTCCATTTTAATTTATCTCGTTAAAATTTAACTACGGTGTTAAAGTAAGCAGCCTAACATACAGATTAACAAGTTGACAAGTCTTTGAGATGACAAATTTCACCATTGCCAGAAAATAATGAAGAGGAAAGCATTCTCATGTTGTGTCTCAAGGCAAACTTTGATTCTTAGGATTGTTTTTCAAAACAACTGCAAAATTGTATAATTTTCTATATGTTTGATTACTGTTGTTCGTGATGATTATTTTCAGATAAAATACTGTTTTCTCAATATGACTTGTTTCTCTAGATACTCGGGGCTACGCAAACATGGACACGAAAGCAAGGACTTTTCTTGCGTTTTCCGCCACTATTATTCTGGTATCGACGAGCATAAGGGTAATTAGTGGAGGCTCCTTATTGCAATATCAATGCTCAAAATGCTGAGAGCCTGAGACTTTTTATTTTGTCTTTTAGCATCTACAGGGTTTTTCAGACTGTTAGCTTTCAGCTTGATGATTCAAATATGTATGCCCAAGAAGGCTTTCCTTTTTTCTCCACTTTTTCTGTTTGTTCCAGTATAAATCGGCAAAGTGTTTATGTACTAGAGTCTCCTTAAGCAGTTTCACATTATGGTCCAATGGTTTTGGCCTTGTTTATTCAAAAGCACCTGGCAGTTCAGTAATATTGGAGCCCTCTTTGTGACCGATAGTTGACAGGACTTTAAAGCTGATTTGCTTCTGTGTATCAAACTTGTGGCTTCATTCTGGTCACTCTCTTTAAATTTTATCAAACCTTAAATTTCTCTCCAGTTCATTTGCAGATGTGAACATGGTAAAAATTTATTATGCTTGACAGTTCGATCACATTGCAGACGTGCCTTGAAAGGAATGATACGTCCATTGATTTAAATGCATTTCTTCTGTAGATCTCAATGCAGTTCAGAGGAACATTGCAATCTGGGTAGAACTCTCACTACATTGATGAACTTTGGCCCAGGAGAAATGTGCTGCGCCGTAGTTATTTCTTTTGGCAGAATGCTTACACCTTAATTTAGAAAGCTTGAGCATTTGAAATCTTTAAAATGTTATTTAATCTGAATTTATGAGACAGACAAAAACTAACCTATTGTTTCCTTTTCCAGTCCCTTCCCTTGTAGTTCTCGTCAATTCTTTCCAACTGATCAAACGATCTCTTTAGCACCGCATTAAACACAACCAATAATGGACGTTATTTGTATTGTGATAGCCTCAATTGTATCTCGACGTAGCATGTGCTTTAATTATTTCTACCTGTAACTGATTTTCATTTGAAAGCGTAACACGAGCTGCAAAGAAGAATCTATGTAAAATCGTGTAAGAAATAACAATAAGGTAAAAAAAAGTTTATGAAATTTGACCAATCATATTCGAATGAATATAAACTCAAAAGAGAATTCAAGATAAAAACAAAAGTTTGGAATTATAGCCAATTGATTGAAACTAGAATTGGACTAAATTTGTTGATTTTGGGTGGTTTCCATTGGACCAGTCCGATTGTTGATTTTTGGTGCCTTGTGCGAAACAGGACCAAATAGAATCAATGGGCCACATCGACGGAACTGCCTGATTCCCAACTTATCTTGTCATGCATTCAAGAAAGGTAAGTACTGTAAAATACAAAAATAGTTCGCTTGAATGAATTATGAACATGAGTTTCCGTCATTTGTAGTCATGTATTCAATAAGTGTTTTGCAAGCCTCACTTGATGCTTTGTGTTTCTCATCAAGACAAATCCTCTTCAGAGATGACTCAACCTATCTATTCTAATGGGCTTGGTGTTAGCACATGTCCTCTTTACACAAGGCTGTTTATTATTTGTCTATGTTCTCTTCATGTGGTAACCTTTTGATTGTTGGTTTCTTATATCAAGATTACCCCAAGCTATAATCCTGTAAACTAATCCTTTTGAAATATCATTATAAATATGCTATCGATTCATTTATTGATGACACATTTTGAATCCAAAATTTTGATTCCCACTTGTATAAATTCTTTGACATTGTTATGGATTAATTTTTCAAAAAGGATATCTAGAGATTCCATGCACTTTGTATTATTTTTTAACTCTTAAGGTAATAAAAAATCACCATGTACCATTATGAATTCGGACATTAACAGAAAGATCTATCAGGCTGTTAATTTAGCTGGTAACATACTGAGCTTAAATAAAATTCACAAAATAAGTGGATTAACCACTAATTGAACCCAACTATTTTTTCTATCAAGTCTTGTAACTCTGAAAACTAGGGAATTTCGATCATCTCTCTATCAAAGAAAGATGGATCTTCCACTCAGATTACACAGAATAACAACCGACTAGGTCAATCGCCATGTTACACACTGATAAATTCAAATTAACTTTGCCTTCGGTTTCTTCTCTCTTCCCTGCGAGAATTCTTTGAAACGCAATATCGAATAGTGCACTTTCCTACTTCAATAATGCTAGGCCCTCAGAAGAAAGGCCTTTCGGTGGGTCCACATCCTACAGAGCAATGCCACACCCTTGTCTTTTACTCCCTAAATGGGCTGAAAAATAGGCCCATCTACTGGGCTCAAGCGGTACATCACGACTCATTTGTCATTCCTGCACGTTAATATCTCAAAATTTTTTGTTTAATCATGTAAATGAAATGCCGCAATGAGTATTTAGAACTGCCAATTTTATTTTTTTTTCAATTTCGTAGAACCAACCACTCTTGGAAGATCATAACTTATATAGAGGCAAGGAGAGAAAATTGACTACACAAGCCTGATGAGCATATTTTATTTTTTAATCATTTTTACAGGTATCCTATCAAAATTTTAGCCACCATGTATATATACAAAATCTTGCTCAATGAAATGAATTTCAGTCGGAAACTTTACGATATGATTCCTGTTCCAATTCCAATTTAATGGGTTCTCTGTCACCGTCCAATTGTCAATCCACTCCATCCAATCCCTTGGTTTTCTCTCATATTATATACACAAATCTTTGACTAGCGTTTTGATTAGGCTATCATCTCAAGGTCAATGCCAATGACGGTGATGGTGCGGGAGATGTGGAGGACAGAAACCTTTATTCAAACGAGCTCTTCCGATCAGTTACTTCCCAAATCTCATTGCAACTGCTGTGTCAGGACTTCTCAAAACTCAAGGCTTACTATAGATGTAAGTTTAGGACTCGTAATGGACAAGCAATTGTTAGATTAAGTTTTTCCTTATTCCATTGGGTTAAAGTCGGATTTTGAACCGGCCTAGCTTATATTATATTATGTGTGGAGAATCATTTCAGCTTGAAGCGAAATTTGGAATGGTCAGTGCTTCTTTCTTGACAAGTTTTGAGTTTGAAAAATTCAAATCTTTAATGTAAGCTTCTAAAGGAATTTTTAGTCAAACTTTTTATGCTCGGATTCTGTAACTGCTGGTAACCTTTTAAGCTCAAGAGCACTCCATTTTGGAGTACCCTTTGACTTAGTTTGAATGATTGAGATGACATGCTTTCCATAAGAATGTTGCCAAGTGAATGTTGCTTCAGTTGTGCCATTTTTGATTATAAATTGCTTAAGAATGTTGCTTCTCTCTCTCTCTCTCTCTCTCTCTCTCTCTCTCTCTCTCTCTCAACCAAAGTTTTATGCTGCTTCAGTAATCTATATTTCAGCCATGAGAACAATCTCTCTCTCTCTCTCTCTCTCTCTCTCTCACACATTAACTTTCTATATTTCAGACATAAATTTTTTTTGGCCAGCATGATGTTTCACAAGAAGGAAAAAAAAACTTTCTGTCAACGACATGGCTAAAATCCAACTGTACCTTTGAGTCATAGAAACTCAACAGCCCTTCTTCACTGGAGTTAAACCACATTAATGCCGAGCATCTTGCTGTGAAGAGTCAGTTTTGATTTCTTGCTGCTTTCCACAACTCATTGAAAATTGAAATGAAGTTAATAGATTAATACTAGCTTGTGCATAATCAGCTATCAAGCACCATTGAGTAGAAATGGTGAATTTATCGAGGCACAAACATGAGGATTCAGTACATGATCACCAGAAGTAAGACCATCAGAAGCACGAGTGACAACTGCAAAAGCTCATTCTTGAAGCCTGCTGCAGTGACCACAGGCCCATCAAGCGAGAACATGTGTTTCTATAATACAGGGCAGAGAATCAGAGATTGAGAGCAGATCTTGAATGAATTGGCTCAGCTAGCATGAACATGCACAGAGACAAATGAAAGCAAGAATTGCTGTCACTGCACCTTCTCCATTATGTTCTGTTAGTTAAAGCAACTATTCACCAATGGTAACCCTACCCCAGTAACTTGATATGTGGCCCCACTTGTTATGGTGAAACAGAGGATATTAATTACTACTGATAAAACGGGAGAGAAATGCTTCTATGTTCTTGTTGATGAGTACTAGTTGATTTAAGATTCCAAGATAAGCATGGACAGTAATAAAAGAAATATGCTATGAATCGTTAGGACGACCATTCCCAAGGCAGAATGCAGAAACTTCGTCTCTATTTTTGTGCGACAAACCTGCAAGCCACCCTCAGTGAATATACGGGTGATACATGAGGGTGCTCAAGATTTTCTCACCCTTGCAGAAATTTCCAAAGACACTACCATTCTCATTTATGGATGCCATAGAGAAACCAGAGTGATCTGTTGTTTGATGGGACTCGTGGACATAGTCCAGTATCGTGAAAATCTATCTGCAGCAAAAATAGTCAGTGCAACATGAAATATCCGAGATGCGTTCATAATTAGACAGCCATCCATCGTGTGGAAAAAAAGAGTGCACATAAACTAAAGAGACCATCACTTGTATGTGGGAGTACCCCTCTTACTCAACTGTAGTTATACCTCCTATCATATTACAGCATAAGAACCACCTTTTCCCTGGCTACACAGTAGTGCTACCAGGCTGTAAAGCATCCTGCATTCTGGATCTAGCAGATGACATTATGCTTCCTAGACCCTCAAGACCATTATCTGATGCTTTTTTATCGCAATGTCCATTTTGAGATTTGAACTTTGGTGAGAAGCTTAAATCGTCACTGTCGTCTTCCTCTCACTGTTCATCATAAGAGGACCGCTTTCTTAACTTCTTTCTGCAAGGTGGCCCAGATATACCAAAACTATCTTGACCAGGATCACTTATGCTCCTAGCAGCACTAGGCTCTGTGTCCTTCTCATAAAATAAAAGCAACCTATTACTGTTGTTTGATTGTGAATTTAGAATTCCTTCACTTGGAGATTTCATTATAGAAGGAATAGCAGATTCCCACACACCATACTTGCCCGTGGTATCAATGACAGCCAAGGCATTGCCAATGGGCTTTTATGACACGCAACATATCCTATCATCAAATTTCTGGCTGTCGATGTCCTGCTTCTAATCAAACATCCCAAATTAAAACCTGCCTGTCCAAAGAAGATGTTGCCATGGGTTTACCATTAGGTGACCATGACAAGTAACATACAGATTGCAAATGATCATCTCACAAAGAAAATATTTGCCAGCTGTGTCTCCGTCGCACATCACCACATCATTCTTTAGACCAGGGACAGCTAAAGTTTATCCCTCAACAGTAATGTCAAAATGCGAGGTAAGAATGCATCTGCAACACGGCAAGCATGACTTCTACCCTAAATCGCTATCCCAAAAATAACAAAAAAGAAGCACTTCCACAGTGTGCGTGATCGAACACAATTCCCATTATTCACTCATGCAAAAGATGCAAACGATGCATTTGAACAACCCGTTTTTCATATGCAATACGTTAAAACCAATCAAAGTGGCCTGAACATTAAACGAAACAGAAACAAGCTTCAAGAAACCTATTCCTCGCATTCGCCCAGTTTTTTTTTTTTTTGGTCGAATCACTCGCCCAGTTGACAATGCATCTTCTCCGAATCATCCGTAAGCTCCGGAACGTCGGACCCTTCGAACCCTTCGCCACCCCCCCCCCAATGACTCCACGATGCAATCAGAGTTCCGCCGATCGGTCTTGATCGCGAGCTCGGCAGAGCAATCGGTCAATTCGAAGAAAAGCCTGAATTCCGGGGATCCCCAAGTACGCCTGCTCGCGGAAAACAAAAGAGAACGCGCCCGGAATTTAAACAAAGGCAAGCTCCGACATACACGAAAGACAGAATCGAAGGTGCGCAAACCGACCTCGCCGGCGACCGCCTCCTTCCTGGAACTGAACTCCGACCCCTTGTCGATGCGGTTCCCGCAGGCGTCGCACCGGACGCTCATCGGAAGCATGATCCGGACTTAGTCGGCCGATCCCTGGACCTCGGAACCGGCATTCTCGAAATGGTCGTGATCCGGCCAGATCGGCGGCGGCCGGCGACACATGCTCACCGGAGGACGGCTGCGGGGAACGGCGGTCCAAATCCGGCCGTCGAAATCCGAATCTTTCTCCCATATCTCCTTCTTCTCTTCTCCTTCTTCTCCATCTCCTCTCAACGAGGAACGGGCTATGGCGGTGGCGAAAACTGTTACGACGGTGGCCGTCTTTCCATGACTCAAACTTGGAGTTACAGACTGGGCCCCGTTCGATTCTTTGTGGGCCCGGCCCCGAAAGGTTAGGCCTAATTTAAAAAAAAAAAAATTTTTTTAAAAAAGTAATTTTGACAAATTGTACTTAATAACAAAAATTGATTCAAGTGAGGAAGGGGATACTTAATTGTCGTTAAGTCATAAAGTGTTGATGACTATTAGAATTTGGCCAATTATCTTGCTAAAAATACATTGAGATAATAAATTCATGTATGATGAGAAATTAATAGTATCCGGTGATCAGGCTTTCATTTATTTTCTCAAATAACTATTCGGTTTTATTATTATTATCATTATCATAGGGACTTAAATTTGTGAACACTTGCAAATTCTCACAATTTATCTTCAATTTTGTGGAATGATATCGGGTCTGTATTATGAATTCGATAAAATGAAATTAAATACAATCAAATTAGGTAATTAAATCAAATAGATGCACTTGTGTTAAATACAAGACTAAAAGACAATAAATTAGATGAGGTTATTTCAATCTGATTAATTTTGCACATATAAATGCTTTGTTCAACAATCATGTTTTCTTGGAGCTCTGGCAAAAATTCTGCGTTTTTGATATTATTTTATAACTAATTTAACTCTCAGAACGATGGTGAAAGAAAGTGAGGAAGGGAAGGAAGAACAAGGAAAAATATGGGAATATGTTCTGTATTTTCTTTTCCGTATTCATTCGATGTACAATGTTCTACAATTATAGTATTAGACATTTACAAGAAAAGGAAATAAAGTATATTACAAAATCAATTCCAATATTAGATTGATATTGATTGATCTAGCATATCAATCTAAATCCTAAGGAATATTGTATAACTCGCGTATATCTTCTAACAGACGGTTCGGAGAAAAAGTAACAAGATATAGCAAATCAATTAAAAGTCAGGACACTAACAAGTAACGCTTAGAAGCAAATTCATTATTTGGACATCTGATAAAGTCTAAGTTTCGACCGTTTCATTTACATTTAAGTGCTCACCACATTCAAGACAACCCAAGTTTCAAAATTAGTTCCCTTTTAGCAGCTAATCAATCAAACGAGCAAGGAACCATCTACAGTATTCACGATATCGAAACGAAGAGCTGGATAATGACGATTCACAAAGATGCTAAAATGGAAGCATCGGCTAGTAGATACCATGTAACCTACCAAGCAACTGCCAGAAATGCATCTAACTGGAATGCTCTGATCAATCATTGTCGTTTCCACACATAATTATCAGTAAACGTCCCAAGCCGCCCAGAACTCATGATCATCACCCTCAAGCAGCAATGCACCCAAAGCCATCTTCTCCGGCAATTGCCTCGTAGAAAGAATAGGTCAAGAGAGAGAACTCACGAAATTATCAGAAATCCAAATCGCAAAAAGTCACGCCAATAATTGGATTTGTGGAGGAAATCTGGGTCGACTTCGGGTTTCAGATCACAACTTTCAGCGATACCAGCATAGGTGTTCGCTTGCCACGGTGCCGAGTGCAAAGCTTTCCGGTCAGAAACCCCGGCTGAATCAGCCACTGCATAACAAAAAGTCTCACTCCAAGCATGTACAGAATATCTGAATGCCACCTTCTTCAAGCTCTAAATTCTGGCCCTTAATCATCCATGGAAAGCAAGTGGCGTATGCAATCTACCAAGTAGAAGCAAACCGCTAGCTGGTAGAAACTTAAGATAGGGTTAATGCCATGAAAAACCCTAAACTGGAACACGTGTGATAAATTTATGTCTGTTGATTTTCATTAAATTTTTTCATTCAATTGTTGAGTTTAATGATATATGATAGTTGACGGTTATACTGGTTTGGATATTTATACTCCATTTATCACAAGTGTATTGGCTATGATTTTTCACGGCATTGATCCAATTTAACAGAAATTAACAAAGATGAAAAATTTCACAAACGTTAATTTGAGATAAATTTGTCATAGATATACCGGTTTGGGGTTTTATTGTAAAAAAATTACTTTGAGCTAAATTTGTAATATGTGTACTAATTTGGAGTTTTTTGCAACATTAATCTAAAATATTAAGGAGATTTTAGGCAAAAACCAAATTTTTACACCATCATAATTGACTATAAATCCTATGAATATCTTTGGAGTAAGCTAAAATGAGACAATGTTTGGCTGAAATGAACAGTCAATAGAGCAATACTGTCCAAATAGACAGAACTCGGTGTTCCGCTAGAAGTTCTCCGATCTGGTGAAGCGAACGCCGGAGACAAACTTCGTCCTCCGGTGAGAATCGAAGTTCTGGGCAATCTTTTGTTGCTTCAGTGGCTTCTTGTGATCTCAGTGAACCATCAATCTTCACGGCGATTGTGTATGGAATGGGCGGCAAGACTGATTTTCTCGGCCCTGTCTCTGATTTGTATATGTTGCACTTTGCGCGGGTTTGCATTAAACTGTTTTGAATAGAAACGAAAGGAATCCTCTCGTTTTCTATGATAATTTTTCACGGATCTGAGAAATGATAGTGTTATACAACGTTCTCCCAGGTTTTTTCTTCCTTATGCGGTTGTGTTTTCTTGAATTTCAGGGGTAACTACATACAATCTTATTGAACGAAATGTCTATAACAAATCTATGACTAGTTGAAACGTGCAAATTGTGAAATATCATTTGAAAATATCATGTTTTAATGCACAAAAGATCCAACATCCTTTTCAAGTAATGAAACGAAAATTTGAATTGATCTCGTATTCCTTATTTTGGCATTGCTACTCAATTAGGATAATCTGCAATCTTTCTTGTTAGATGGATATCATCCCTTTTGTTTTCTGGATTCATTGATGACTCATCGCAATGATTTTTTTTTTTTTTTTGCATGAATTACGAGAATGGTTCAGTTCGGAAATGCAAAGATAAATGTTTAAAATTATAAGAAAAGGCTAGCAAAAATAATGTAATTTGTGGGAACTCTCAGTTTGCAAGGGGAGGCACAAGTTGAGAGAATTATCCTTTCTGGCTTTGCAAGAGGAAGAAGATTGAAAAGATGTGGTTTGTATTGCGTGGAGATACGAAACTAACAAATATGATATCTGTAGCATGTTTCATGTCGGGAAATTTGAGTTTGTGATCGTGAACAAATATGATAAAAAAAAAAACAAATATTATATCTAATTTCTATGTTTAAATGTTGGAATGAGCAAGTAAACTAAATTCTTGAATTGAGTTTCTACTTACATACAAATTCGGTTTTGCTTTTGCTGTTTTGGAGGAAAAAATGAATTGTTTTCTTCGGGGCCAAGTTCAAGAAAGAATAGAATATTAAAATTTTGTATAGAAAGGAGATAGGAAGCTAACAATTCATACAAAATTAATTTGTCTAAAAAAAGGTGTAACGAAATACTAATACTTAAGGAAGTTGAAGGCTAATTTGACTATTTAATGTAAAAGTTATATATATATATATTAGGTAAAACAGGTGTGAAAATGACAGCAGGCTATAAAATATGGTGAAAAAGGAGCTATTAACATTTTCAATCGTCAAGCAAATTAACACGTCTAGCCAATTATATGGGTGCTAGAAATGTTCTTATCTAAAATAAATAATTTCTGGCGGTCTCTCTCTCCTTTATGTTTCCAAGTACAGAACTTTTCTCCCTCGCAAATTCTCTCACTTTCAAGAAAGCAAGATATACTCCACTACTCATCTTAATTGGGCACACTTCTTTTGAATAGTCAAACTCCACTTGTCAAACATGGGCCACGCTAGCAAGCCACCTGTGCTATGCTTTTTGACTCAGCAAAAATAAAGCATCAGCAAATAATTCATCTAAAGATACGTCCCTGAAGTCTCATGTCACTCTATTCATTACTTCCTTATCCATAAGAGCTTATTCAACAATTAATCTCATTTCTTAACACAATATCAAACAACATTAATTTTAACCTTTCACTAAAAATCTGGTTGTCACATCAATTGCACTTGTTTTACTTTGGTCGAAGCATTTATTGATTCCCATTATTATACTTGAGAGACTTTATAAGACTTCCGTGCTATGATCACTTTTTTATAATGTGAAAACTTTTGCTTATTTTGCCACAAAAAACAAGTTGTTTTTGGCTAACAATTTGACTTAGAGCATACAGAAATGGAGTCATTGACACACGAAGAGGATAAAACCTCGATCAATCCCCTACTAAATAGAGTCATCAAGTCACGTGGCTGCCTATTTTTAGGCTAGGCAGCAGTTTCCTATTGTTGATTCGCACTAAATGGCCCTGCCTAAGTTCCTTAGTGGAATTTCCGTGCTTCTTTCTCCCCGGACGCTATAAATAGCACTTCATCGACACAGAGCATATTTAAAAAATTGCACGTTCAATTTACTGCTGGGAAGATTAGGATGATGAGTCCTTGAAGTTACGATTTGACAAGTTCCTTTGGATGCCTTTTTCTGTTCTTATACGTCTGGCTGTTGTATTGATAAACTTTCCACTTATGAATGAGGGTGGAAATAATGCTTTGATTCAGCCACGTAGGCAAGAGCTGCAATGCAGTTGCACCACCCGGCATGTGATCTTGACTTTGGTAATCTTAACTGAGCCAGTAATCATATTATTGACAGGTTTTAAGAAATTCTGATTTTAAATTGTTAGTCATTTGTTTTCCTGCGTTTTTTTTTTTCTCGTTTCTTGGCTTTTTGCCTTTATAATACATCCCGTTTCATATAAAATAAAACACGCATTGGAATGGGCTCTGCTCATCCCTTATTTTTTATAGAAGGAATAATAAACTCAATGGATTTTCAAATGCAAATTAATTGCTAGCTATCCTGTATAATCAAAGCTTTACAATTACATAGATGTACCGGAACTTTTTATTCAATAGATGAAGTCAAACTTTCCACTCTAAACGTTAGTTGATGATAATATACTTTAGATAGATAAATTAATGGCTCACTCTGTTTGCGCTTCTTTTTCAGGACTAGAAAACCCATCTTACATAGACAAGCTCAAAGTCCACGAAAATACTCCACTAACATCATCTACCATGAAATGAGTCTCAAACCTAAACTCGAGCTGGCAACCGGAAATTATTTGCAACGGCAATATGGGGAATAGAACCCGTGTTGCACTCGTAAAACAAGAAATTGGATGGGGTATTTGGACCCAGGAGAAGTCGCGAGGTTTTTGGGCGTTCAGCTTGCAATCCACGGGTTTATAGACATTTAGTCTGGGATTTTTCCCTTTTTTATTTACGTATATGCAATTTTGATTTTATATTTAATGTTTGCGAGCTATTTATATCCATGGCAAGATCGAAGTAGTGTTAAGTGGGTGATTCACTCTCTAGTTTAGAATCGCTAGACAAGGGAGTACGATTTTCAGAAGAGTAGAGAGGAAGAAAATAAGTACAGACTTACAACAACTAAAAGGGATTTTAAACGTTTCACTTGATGTTTATTGCCAAACTTCCAGGGTAAATATTCTTTTTTCTTATGCCATTCCTTTTCTGCAATTTTTATTTGTACCTCATACACCTAGATTTGTAATGGTGTGTGTCTGTGTTACGCATTTAATTCTCTAACCTATTTGTCCCCAAAATTGTTTCTCTAGAAATGAGTGTTGACCGAAATAGTGCAAACAAATTCACGGAAGGTTGATCTTTGGTTTTTTTGTAAAATGGGTTCAATGGTGATTCAATTAGGAATTGAATTATGTAATAAGGATGAAGAACGATAAATTTAGATATAAAAGATTGCAAAGGATAGGAATTTGAAACGAATTAATATTGATAAACTAAAAGAGCACATGACAAATTTGTGCTCGTTGGTGATGATCATCCCACTCATAGTAATTACACCCTACCTTTTATACTATGAGCAATTAATATTCTACCTATGGTTACAACTGCAATTTCACAATTTTAGGCTCCATGGTTGCATATCGCCCTTATGCATAGGTGACAACTTAAGTGTCACATGGCTCAACCATCAATCCGTAATTCCTCTACAATCGACATCTTCATTTTGTCTCCTTTCTTCGTTTCCTTGTATCGAAGTCGAAGCTGTATATCGACGGTCACATGTTCTAGTTATTGATAATATTGCTTATGATCATCAGTGGTTGCTTCATCATTGATAACTTACCAATCACCACATTTGTTGTCACCTCTACATCCACTCAAATTGACTTCAGGTTGACTACAAAGAGTTGGGTTAATTTTTGGTGCAACACGATTTGAAAGTATTATGACTCAATTACACTTTCATAGCAAATTTTAGAACTTTTAATGCAATTATCCCAAATTATTAAGTAGTCTAGAAATGATTCTTGGCTTTTCATCAAGCATGTTATTGGAGATAGAAGATCTATCTTTTATGTGGCATGATGAATGGCATCCCCTGGCCCTCTGCTCAAGTCTATGATTCTGGTTTGCATTCTCAATCGGGACTAGCTAATATTATATTAGATTCATGCTGGTTTTAGACTCCAGCTAGATTAGAGGCTTTAGTGCGCAGATTCAAGTTAGAATTTGTGACATAGCCCAATTATTTTGTTGCTGATAGGGTCATTTGAAGTTAACTATTTGTAGATGCTTCAAGGCTGGGAGTCCATGGAATGCTTTAAGAGTTAACGATTGAGAGTGCCTTGGCATTAACTCGTTTGGTTCAACCCGTGTATACCAGGGCAGTGATTTATTACAAGGTTTGCCATGCACTTTAGGTTGGCGACTAAGCATGGATATAGATGTATGTTGTGGCGAACCAAACTTTCGCCATGTGGAGACTATCTTTGTTGTGGTGAGACTATGATTGTGGCATCATGTGGTGAGATTATATTCGGTAAGATTTGCCAAACGACAATTTTGTTAGGTTGGCGACTAAGCATGGATATAGATGTATGTTGTGGCAAACCAAACTTTCGCCACGTGGAGACTATCTTTGTTGTGGTGAGACTATGATTGTGGCATCATGTGGTGAGATTATATTCGGTAAGATTTGCCAATTCAACGACAATTTTGTTAGGTTGGCGACTAAGCATGGATATAGATGTATGTTGTGGCGAACCAAACTTTCACTATGTGGAGACAATCTTTGTTGTGGTGAGACTATGATCGTGGCATCATGTGATGAGATTATATTCGGTAACATATGCCAAATTCAACAATTCAATGACAATGCCGTATTAGAAACTTTGCAAGATTATTTGGGATTAATATCGTTCTTATAAATCTTGAGGTATAAAAAATACATATTAAAAGGGATTATATAAGTTTTATATCCGAAATTTATCTGAACATTTAACCATTAAATAAAAGTCTATTGATATTACCAAGCAAATCAATTTTGTTAAGTCATTTTCTTATCTTAAGCATTATTTTTGGATATCCAATAAGGATATGAACATAGAACAGTAGGAGCATCCAACCATGTTCGATGATAAAGGTTAAAGTACGTGAATACGAGAACTTGTTAGGTTATTTGAGCGCATTCGAGGGAAGTGCGAAATCAAACTTACCCGGCTTAAAAAATATGGATTAAAGATTACGTGCAAATGATAAATGACAAATAGAAAATCTTCACTTGAATAAAAGTCAATATTTTTTTCATTTACCTGCAATGCAGCTCCCATGCCCACAGGGGATCGCTGGACAATGACAAACATGGAAACTCAAATTAAGATGAAAATTCATCTATAATCTTAGTTCAGGAGATTATATAACATATTTTCCAAAAGCCAAAGGCCAATAACATGAGCAAAAGTTGCCTCATTACCTCCTTTACCAGTAATACAGTTTACCGAAACAAAGCTGATCTCAGCGCCAAATTGAACTGTGCCAAAAATAATTTAAATGGGAGGAATTAAATTAGTGACTATTATAAATCATTCTCGACAGAATCGACGTTTAGTCAAGCCACGTCGCCTACCGGAAATTCTCACCCGGAAGCAGAACCACGACTCCCTTCCCAAAAATGCTCAGCGAGAACGACAGGAAACCGAGGATCACGCCATTGCTCCACCCATGGCAGAGCTTTTTATCATATTTCCCCCAAATGGCAAGAATCATCAAATCCCATTAGACCGCGTCGTATACTTCCTTTTTAAGAACCAAAGGGACGAGTTCGGTTTTGTTTTTTTGTTTTGAAAAAGGGAAGACTCCTCTTTCGGAGAAGGGAGTGCAAGCTGTCAAGCTTCAATGAACATGCAGTTTTCGGTTTTGATATAGGTTGGCGTTGGCATTTGACTGATGATATCAGCCGGGAATATCAATGGCGTCGGCTCTAGCAGGGGATAATCTGGCTAGATCCATGAGCAGCCAGCAGAGCTGGGCCTCCACGAGCCTCCAGGAGGCGAGTAACGCCCTGCCGGAAGTGTTCGCACAGAGCGGGAGGCAGGACGATGAGGAGGAGCTCCGGTGGGTGGCCATCGAGCAGCTGCTGATGTATGACTACCTCTGAAAAGGCATGCTGAAGGAAGTACTCAACACTAAGAGGGGGGTCCAGCATGAAGTGGACGTGACCCACCTCGGAATTTAGGACAAGAAGCAGTTGACGGAGAGCGTACTTAAGGTTGCAGAAGAAGACAATGAGGAGTTCCTGAGGAGACTGAGAGACAGGACTGATAGGTCAGCGAATTGTTTTTTCGGGTTGATCATATATAAAATTTATTTAATGTTGTTCTTTTTGTGTTCTGGCATTGATTTATTTTATTTTATTTTATTTTATTTTATTTTATTTTATTTTTTTTTTTTTTGGGGGGGGGGGGGGTTGGTATCGAGTGCAGGGTCGGGATGGAAATTCCGAAGATCGAAATCCGGTATGAGCATTTATCTGTGGAAGGAGATGCGTACATTGGAAGCAGAGCCCTCCCTACCCTTCTCAATGCCACTCTGAACACAATAGAGGTAATCTGTTTAATCAATTTTCAAGTTCAAATTATGTGAATTCATGATCTGGTGGTAGCTGTTGGAGCTGGCAATGATTTTGTATACAGATGGTTTCTGGAATATATGAAGTTAACCTTGCGTATTTGTTCCTGATAGTTTAGCATCTCTAGGATGAGTTTTTACTTTCGAATTGGATGAGTTTTCACTTTCGGACTGACCTGACTATTTCGTTTGCCTGGATTACTGCTGTAGTCATCATCCGACTAGAAATATTTGAATTTATTGATTACTCTTTCCCTTCCTGTGTGTAGCAACAGAGTGTTCTTGGACTTATTCGCCTAGCCCCATCAAAGAAGAGAAAAATCCAGATACTTAAGGATGTGAATGGATTAGTCAGGCCTTCAAGGTATTTCCATGCATTTACCAGCATTACAGAGTCCTTTTTGGACGCATTGAACTGACAATTGGAAAAGCAAAACATTTTAAATGGTATTGTGGGGTCATTAACTTGTCGAATATGCCTCAAGTTTGCACTGACTAGAATACCAAATTCTGTATTTCTTTTCTCATTCTGTCTTTAGGCAAAGTATTTTATGTTTTGGCTCATTCTTTTGTCATGTTTGAATTTCGATGCGGATCAATCCTCAATTGATGCTGCTAATTTCAGGATGACCCTACTTTTGGGTCCACCCGGAGCTGGGAAGACAACATTGTTGCTGGCCACTGCTGGGAAACTTGACAGCGATCTGAGGGTGCCAATCCTGATTTCTGTCTCATATAATTAGTGTAGGATTCCAACAAATATTATGCTTTTTGTGACATCCATTTGTTTAAACTTTTGACAGGTAACTGGAAGAATCACCTACTGTGGTCACGAGCTAAATGAGTTCGTTCCTCAGAGGACATGTGCTTATATCAGCCAACATGATCTTCACTATGGAGAAATGACAGTTAGAGAGACGTTGGACTTCTCAGGTCGCTGTTTGGGTGTAGGGACAAGGTATGAGATGCTTGCAGAACTCTCCAGGTGAGAAAGGGAAGCCGGAATCAAATCGGATCCCGAAATCGACGCTTTTATGAGGGCCACAGCTGTGTCGGGTCAAGAGAGAAGCTTGGTCACTGATTATGTACTCAAGGTTGGTTTTCTCAAGTCTCTTTTTATAGTTGATTCCTTGGTAGGAGTTGCTTCATGGAAACCAACCTCCCAAGTTACACATTGCAGATTCTTGGATTGGACATATGTGCAGACATTATGGTTGGAGATGAGATGCACAGGGGCATTTCAGGTGGACAGAAAAAGCGTGTTACGACCGGTATGTCCTTGGAGCTTCTGCTCCATTTAATAGAATAGTTCTCCGTTTGTCAAGTTTCTTTAGGACTTGTTAATTTAAGTTGGTGATTAATAAACTTTGAGGTTCATATTAGCTTATGATATGACAACTGCTAAAATTTGGGATTCTGCAAGTGTTACATTGCTCGTGCTCCTCATTGCACCATTCTCCGCACTAAAGTCTTCTTGTTTGATCTGTTGCAGGAGAGATGTCAGTAGGACCAGCAAAGGCTCTTTTCATGGATGAAATATCCACAGGGTTGGACAGTTCCACTGCTTTTCAAATTTGCAAATTCATGAGGCAGATGGTTCATATAATGGATGTCACCATGATCATCTCACTGCTTCAGCCAGCACCCGAGACTTACGAACTCTTCGATGACATTATCCTTCTCTCGGAGGGTCAAGTCGTTTACCAAGGTCCACGAGAGAACGTCCTCGAGTTTCTTGAGCACATGGGATTCAAGTGCCCCGAAAGGAAAGGAGTTGCCGACTTCTTGCAAGAAGTGACGTCTAAAAAAGATCAAGAACAGTATTGGTTCAGGAATGACCAACCTTACCAATATGTTTCTGTAGATGATTTCGTGCATGGGTTCAAATCTTTTCACATTGGCCAACAGCTCTCATCCGATCTTAGCATTCCTTATGACAAATCTAGAACTCACCCAGCTGCACTAGTCAAAGAGAAATATGGGCTTTCAAATATGGAGCTGTTCAAGGCATGCTTTGCTAGAGAATGGCTACTAACGAAGCGAAACTCCTTTGTTTACTTTTGCAAGACCACCCAGATCACTATCATGTCGCTTATTACTATGACAGTGTTCCTTAGGACTGAGATGCCAGTAGGGACTCTGGAAGATGGAGGGAAATTTTTTGGGGTACTTTTCTTCAGCTTGATCAATGTCATGTTCAATGGAAATGCAGAACTTGCAATGACCGTTTCAAGGCTTCCTGTGTTCTATAAGCAGAGAGATTTCTTGTTTTACCCCGCTTGGGCTTTCGGCTTGCCTATTTGGGTACTCCGAATTCCATTGTCATTCATGGAATCGGGGATATGGATCATCTTAACATACTACACCATCGGTTTCGCTACTGCTGCCAGCAGGTACGTGAGAATTTGCTATTGGGTTTTCCATAGATATCTGAAGCTAATGTTTCTCGGGGTATTTACTCATAATATTTGTGCACTGTGCTTTCTAAGAAGGAAAAGTCTAGGAAACTAATCAATCTTACTCTTATCAGGTTCTTCAAGCAATTCTTGGCATTGTTCAGCATCCATCAGATGGCACTGTCCCTCTTTCGGCTCGTTGCTGCAGTTGGGCGAACTCTGGTTGTTGCAAATACCCTGGGACTCTTCACTTTGCTACTGATTTTCGTTCTCGGAGGATTTATTATTGCCAAAAGTAAGTACAACTTACCTCATACTTTTGCCAACCGTGTCTATTTGTTGACTAAAGCATTTGTTTCCGGGCTGCTCATAGATTCTTGAGTGCCGTTAAATCAATTCTGCCAGTTTTTTTGTGCCTACATTAATGTTTATTTTAATGGGGACATGTTATTCTTCCTTGCATTTACAGACGACATCGAGCCATGGATGATATGGGGATATTACATTTCTCCTTTGATGTATGGGCAAAATGCTCTAATGATAAATGAATTCCTCGACAAAAGATGGAGCAAGGTAAAATCTATTTATTCTTTCATCAATCAGTTGTCCTTCATGATACGCAGGTAATGCATTATTGAAACCTGATTGCCATCATGCGAGCTGCAGCCTAACTTGGATCCGAGAATTAATGCGCCCACAGTCGGGAGAATGCTTTTGCAGTCTCGAGGCTTCTTTGTGCAAGAGTATTGGTATTGGATCTGCATCGGAGCACTGTTTGGGTTTTCACTCCTCTTCAACATCTTCTTTATTGCAGCGTTGACTTGGTTAAATCGTAAGTTGGCTAAATTAGCAGATCAGCTCATATACACAAGTGATGTAATAGTGTTGACACTCCCTGCATGAAATTGTTTGCAGCTTTGGGAGATACAAAAGCAGTTGTCTTGGATGAAGAGGCAGATAAAAAGAAAAACAAATCATTGTCTTCTCAACTTGCGAAAGAAGGTTTGCACATTCTCAAAATTCATCAGTTGCTCAATGCTTTTCTTCTTTAGGCTACTTTAGATGATAAACTCGCTAAGATTCTAATCACGATCGTATAGCTGATAGAGCAATTTTCTCAAGAAAACTAAGATCGAGGAATTTCTATAATTGACTTCCAAAATAAGTTGCCTGATCAGTTGTCAAGAAAAAGAGTTGCCTGATCTCTGACATATGTCATGAAATCCCAGGAATCGATATGCAAGTCAGAAGTTCTTCAGAAATCTTTGGCACTTCGGAGAATATACAGAGAAGAGGGATGGTTCTGCCATTCCAACCCCTTTCTCTCGCATTCAACCATGTGAACTACTATGTGGATATGCCTGCAGTGAGTACCTTCCTCCTAAAGAGTACTCTTATCTTGGAAGCAGTAACTTCTTCCTAAATGTAGCCACGAGCTTGTGCGAATCTTTAGTACTACATATGATCATTCATTGTCGTTTTTTCTTTTGTCCGGCGTTACTCTTGTCCAATTTCACTTAACCTGTGATTGTGATGGACCGAACTTCCTGTTCTTGTCATTACAAGGCAAAGAGTAGTGATAATAACTATTATTTTCATGATATTAGGAAATGAAGAGTCAAGGACTAGAGGAAGACCGTCTCCAATTGTTGAGAGATGTCAGCGGCGCTTTCAGACCCGGGGTACTCACAGCACTGGTTGGGGTTAGTGGTGCCGGAAAGACAACCCTCATGGATGTGCTAGCCGGAAGGAAGACAGTTGGTTACATAGAAGGAAGTATCAGCGTCTCTGGATACCCTAAAAACCAATCTACATTTGCTCGGGTCAGCAGTTACTGTGAACAGAATGACATTCACTCGCCTAATGTCACTGTCTACGAATCCCTCCTATACTCAGCCTGGCTTCGTCTTTCTTCCGACATTAAGACTAAAACCCGCAAGGTAGGGAATATTTGTCTCTTGAGACGCCCCACTTTTGTTAGGGCCTAGTTCATATTCTCTCGTGGAAAAAGTTTAAATCAGATGGTTTAGTAATCTTTCCATTTTGGTCGTGTGCTTCTAATTTCGTAACAGATGTTTGTGGAAGAAGTTATGGAGTTAGTCGAGCTCAACCCGATCAGGGACACCCTTGTTGGGCTTCCTGCTGTTGATGGCCTTTCAACTGAGCAAAGAAAGAGGCTGACAATAGCTGTAGAGTTGGTGGCTAATCCATCAATTATCTTCATGGACGAACCAACCTCCGGCCTCGATGCTAGAGCAGCTGCCATCGTGATGCGTACAGTGAGGAACACAGTAGATACAGGGAGGACTGTTGTTTGCACGATTCACCAGCCGAGCATCAGCATTTTTGAGGCATTTGATGAGGTTTGGTCGCTAATCCTTTGATGTTATTATCTTTGTTGTTTGAAATGCCTTGCTCTTGAGTAATTGACTAAGAAATGTTCCTATTGCAGTTGCTATTGATGAAAAGAGGCGGGCGGGTCATTTATGCTGGACCTCTTGGTCGCCATTCCCACAAGCTCATAGAATATTTTGAGGTGAGCTTTTTCTGTTTCCTAAATACCTAGCGTCTACCTGGTCGCCTCTTTCCCTCAGAATCTTCAGGTAATTCTTGAATTCTGGTAAATATGTGTATTACACCAGGCTGTCCCAGGGGTTCCGAAGATCAGGAATGGTTACAATCCGGCCACGTGGATGCTGGAAGTGAGTGCTCCGGCAGTTGAGGCTCAGCTCCATAACGACTTTGCTGACATTTATGCAAACTCTGATCTCGATAAGTAAGTTTCTTAAGGATCCAAGTTTCAAATGCGTCATTGAAATAATTTGCTCATAAAGGCCAATGTCAATTTAGCAATTTTGTTTTCTTTGAATCATTTTCAGGAGGAACCGAGAACTGATCAAAGAGCTTTGTACCCCAGCTCCGGGCTCCAAAGACCTCTACTTCCCGACCGAGCACTCGCAACCTTTCCTCACACAATGCAAGGCTTGTGTTTGGAAACAGCATTGGTCTTACTGGAGAAATCCTCAGTACAATGCCATTCGGTTCTTCATGACCATAATCGTTGGCATTTTGTTCGGTCTGATATTCTGGAATAAAGGAGAACAGACGTAAGTTCCGATTGCTTTCATCTTATGTGTTTTGATGAGTAAACTCTTCAAAGTGACCAAACAGAAATAGATTCCACATCATTAGATGTTAGAAATGCCAGTCGTTCATGATATCTGCGTATTCAGACTTTGGCTAAGATTAATCTCTTGACAGCACCAAGCAACAAGACCTGATGAGTCTTCTGGGAGCCATGTATGCAGCTGTGCTGTTCCTTGGGACCCGAAATGCTTATGCTGTGCAGTCTATTGTTGCCAGTGAGAGGACGGTCTTCTACCGTGAGCGAGCAGCTGGAATGTACTCTCCTCTGCCATACGCATTTGCTCAGGTATGAACACAGTAATTTAGCAAGGTCAAGTCCTCTTTGAAGCATAAGAGGATATAAGAAAACAACTACCACCCCAATGATATGAAGGGTGAACGGTATAAAATGATTTTTTGCAGGTGGCCATTGAGACAATTTACGTGGCTATTCAGACATTTGTCTACAGTCTTCTCCTTTACTCAATGATCGGGTTTGAATGGAAGGCTGGGAAGTTCCTGTGGTTCAACTACTACATGCTGATGTGCTTCATCTACTTCATGATGTCTGGGATGATGGTTGTAGCATTGACGCCAGGCCACCAGATCGCTGCCATTGTGATGTCCTTCTCCCTGAGCTCCTGGAACTTGTTCTCTGGCTTCGTTATCCCCAGGCCGGTATGTCTGCTTTCACTCAGTAACTTGGTGCATTACATGTCCTGAAGGCATTTTCAGTAGCTCACGTCCAATAAGTTCTAGCTTGTCAATTTATGAACGGAATTTTTCAACAAAACATATTTCTTCTTGGTCTTAATGGCATGACCCTGTCAAAGGACAGCAGCTTTCGGAACAAAACGTTGCACTCGCTCATTTGGCGCACTACTTATGTCCTGAAGGCATTTTCAGTAGCTCACTTTGGAGAAGTTCAAGCTTGTCAATTTAAAAACAGAATTTTGGGACAAAACATATTTCTTCTTGGTCTTGATGGCATAATCCTGTCAAAGGACAGCAGCTTTCGGATTAAAACATCACAATCTGAACCGTGTGTTGATCCTTTTGTTTCATTTCGACGGATACAGCAAATTCCTATATGGTGGAGGTGGTATTACTGGGCTTCACCAGTGGCGTGGACGCTGTACGGTCTCGTCACCTCCCAAGTGGGCGACAAGAATGGCAATCTCAAAACACCAGGAGCTGGCGACGTGCCATTGAAGCAGTTCCTGAAACAAGAACTGGGCTTCGACTACGACTTCCTCCCTGCTGTCGTGGTTGCTCACATCGGCTGGGTCCTGGTCTTCTTCTTTGTCTACGCTTGCGCCATCAAATTCCTCAGTTTCCAGAGGAGATAAACTCTGGGGGTGAAGCTGCTGAAGGAGAGAACGATTGAGAGTGCCTTGGCGTTAACACGTTTGGTTCAACCCGTGTATACGAGGGCGGCGATTTATTACAAGGTTTGCCATGCACTTTAGGTTGGCGACTAAGCATGGATATAGATGTACGTTGTGGCGAACCAAACTTTCACTACGTGGAGACAATCTTTGTTGTGGTGAGACTATGATCGTGGCATCATGTGATGAGATTATATTCGGTAACATCTGCCAATTTCAACAATTCAACGACAATGCCGTATTAGAAAGTTTGCAAGATTATTCGGGATTAATATTGTTCTTATAAATCTTGAGGTATAAAAAATACATATTAAAAGGGATTATATAAGTTTTATATCCGAAATTTATCTGAACATTTAACCATTAAATAAAAGTCTATTGATATTACCAAGCAAATCAATTTTGGTAAGTCATTTTCTTATCTTAAGCATTGTTTTTGGATATCCAATAAGGATATGAACGTAGAACAGTAGGAGCATCCAACCGTGTCTGATGATAAAGGTTAAAGTACGCGATATGAGAATTTGTTAGGTTATTTGAGCGCATTCGAGGGAAGTGCAAAATCAAACTTACCCGGCTTTAAAAATATGGATTAAAGATTACGTGCAAATGATAAATGACAAATAGAAAAACTTAACTCGAATAAAAGTTGATATTTTTTCATTTACCTACAATGCAACTCCCGTGGCCACAGGGGATCGCTGGACAATGACAAACATGGAAACTCAAATTACGATGAAAATTCATCTATAATCTTAGTTCAGGAGATTATTTAACATATTTTCCAAAAGCCAAAGGCCAATAACATGAGCAAAAGTTGCCTCATTACCTCCTTTTACCAGTAATACAGTTTACCCAAACAAAGCGGATCTCAGTGCCAAATTGAACCGTGCCAAAAATAATTTAAATGGGGAGAAATTAAATTAGTGACAATTATAAATCATTTTCGACGGAAACAACGTTTAGTCAAGCCACGCCGCCTACCAAGAATTCTCACCGGAACCACAAATCCCTTCCCAAAAACGGTCTGCGAGAACGATAGGAAACCGAGGATCACGCCATTGCTCCGCCCATGTCCGGCCTCGTGATGCGGAGGAGTGATCCCGGCGACGCGGCTTCGACAGAGAGGACACGTGGAGCAGCGCTGCAACCACAGGTCGATGCACTCGGCGGGGAAGCAGTGGCCGCATCCCCGCAGATTCTGGAAGCTCTCACCAGCAGCAACGTCGTGCAGACATACCGCACAGTACGGAGGAGGTTGGTGTCTCCGGCGAAGAGTGAGAGCTGGAGGGTGCTGGCTCCATCGGAACGCGTTGGCGCAGAGACGGACGAGGAAGACGATGACAGTCGCGACGGCTGATGTGGCTATGTCGAGAGCCATCCTCGCTAGGCCCTCAGAAGAAAGGGCTTTCGGTGGGCCCACATTCTACTGAGCAATGCCACACCCTTGTCTTTTACTCCCTAAATGGGCTGAAAAATAGGCCCATTTACTGGGCTCAAGCGGTCCATCACGACTCATTTGTCATTCCTGCACGTTAATATTTCAAAAAAAAAAAATGTTTAATCATGCAAATAAAATGGCGCAATGAGTATTTAGAACTGCCAATTTTTTTTTTTTTCAATTTCGTAGAACCAACCACTCTTGGAAGATCATAACCTATATAGAGACAAGGAGAGAAAATTGACTACACAAGCCTGATGAGCATATTTTATTTTTTAATCATTTTTACAAGGTATCCTATCGATTAGCCACCATGTATATATACAAAATCTTGCTCAACGAAATGAATTTCAGCCGAAAACTTTACGATATGATGTCTGTTCCAATTCCAATTTAATGGGTTCTCTGTCACCACCGTCCAATTGTCAATCCACTCCGCCCAATCCCTAGGTTTTCTCTCGCGTATTATACACACAAATCTTTTACTAACGTTTTGAATAGGCTGTCATCTCAAGGTCAATGTCAATGATGGTGCGGGAGATGTCGAGGTCAGAAACCCTTATTCAAACGAGCTCTTAGAGTGCGTTTGGTAACATTTTTGTTTAAAGATTGTTTATGAAAACATAAATTAAAAAAAGTACTTCTATTTCAGGAAACAATTTTTGAACAAAAAAACACGTTTGGTAAATCTGTCCCAGAAATATAAAAAGAATAGAAATATGTTTGGTAAATTTATATAATTTTTTAATATTTTTATTTTATTTTTTCTATTTTCTTTCTTATTTTTCTTATTTATTTTTCCTTTTTTTCTTTTTTCCTTTTCCTTTTTTCTTTTTTCTTCTTTTGGCTGATTGCCGGCCTTGGCTATGGTCCAAGAACCGACCGACACAAGGGCCACGCGGCCTCGCCCAACCACGGCGAGGCTCGCCAGCCCCCGGCAAGGCCGAACTCGCCCAGCGGCTGGCAAGGTTCGGCATCGCCTGCTGTTGGGCGAGCTCGGCCTCGTCGGATCTGGGCGAGATCGAGCTCGCCCAGCCCGGCGTGAGGTTGGCCTCGCCTTGGCTAGGGGAGCTCAAGCTCGCCCAAATTTGGCGAGGCCGACCTCGCCCAGCCAAGGCAAGGCTGAGCCTCGCCAGGGGCCGGTGACGCTCGGCCTCATTGGATGCCGGTGACGCTCCGGCGAGGTCGCTGGCCATGGCCGAGGCCGGCGACCGGCCAAAGAAAAAAGAAAGAAAAAAAGAAGAAGAAGAATAAAAAAAGCAAAGAAAATGGAAGAGAGAGAAAAGATGTTCCTAAATTTTGTTCCAGAAAGAAGAAACAAAATTTTGTTGTTTCTTGTTTCCGTTCCGGATGTGTTTTAACAAAAAAATAATTTTGGAACAAAAACGCAAACAAACGCGTTTCTGTTCCTTTTTTGTTCCTAGGAACAAAAATTTGTGTTCCTGCGAACAGAAACACATTTAACAAACGCGCCATTATCTTCCCAAATCTCATTGCAATGGCTGTGTCAAGGCTTCTCAAAACTCAAGGCTTACTATAGATGTGAGTTTAGGACTCGTAATGGACAAGCAATTGTTAGATTAAGTTTTTCCTTATTCCATTAGATTAAAGTCCAATTTTGAACCGGCCAAGCTTATATTATATTATGTGTGAAGTATCATTTCAGCTTGAAGCGAAATTTAGAATGGTCTTCACAAGTTTTGATTTTGAAAAATTCAAATCTTTCATATAAGCTTCTAAAGGAATTTTTAGTCGAACTTTTTTATGCTCGGATTCTGTAACTGCTGGTAACATACGACCGTCGATAAGCTCAAGAGCACTCCGTTTTGGATGATTGAAATGACATGCTTTCCAATGCTCAAGAGTACTCTTTGACTTACTTTGAATGATTGAAATGACATGCTTTCCAATGCTTCGTTGATCATCAGAATGTTGCTTCTGTTCAGTTGTGCCATTTTTGAGTTATAAATTGCACTATTCTTTGGAGCATGTTTGACCCAGAGTACTTTGAGTCAAGATCAGACCTCTCTCTCTCTCTCTCTCTCACAGTTGTCAGCTGTGTACGCTATATTTTAGCCATGAGAACGATCTTTGGCACAGAAAGCTTGGCGATATCAGCATGAACCAAACACATGGGGAAAATATTTACATCACAAACCAAGGTTTTATGCTGCTTCAGTAATCTAGAAAAGCACATTAACTTTCTGTCGACTAATTTTTATTTTCCCCCAGATGTTTCACAAGAAGGAAAAAAAACAACATGGCTAAAATCCAACTGTACCTTTGAGTCATAGAAACTCAACAGCCCTTCTTCACTGGAGTTAAACCACATTAATGCCGAGCATCTTGCGGTGAAGAGTCGGCTTTGATTTCTTGCTGCTTTCCATAACTCATTGAAAATTGAAATGAAGTTAACAGATTAATACTAGCTTGTGCGTAATCAGCTATCAAGCACCACTGAGTAGAAATGGTGAATTTATTGAGGCACAAACATGAGGATTCAGTACCTGATCACCAGAAGTAAGACCATCAGAAGCACGAGTGACGACTGCAAAAGTTCATTCTTGAAGCCTGCCGCAGTGACCACAGGCCCATCAAGCGAGACCATGTGCTTCTATAATACAGGGCAGAGAATCAGAGATTGAGTGCAGATCTTGAATGGATTGGCTCAGCTAGCATGAACATGCACAGAGACAAATGAAGGCAAGAATTGCCGTCACTGCACCTTCTCCATTATGTTCTGTTAGTTAAAGCATCTATTCACCAATGGTAACCCTACCCCAGTAACTTGATATGTGGCCCCACTCATTATGGTGAAACATAGGATATTAATTACTACCGATAAAATGGGAGAGAAATACTTCTCGGTTCTTGTTGATGAGTGCTAGTTGATTTAAGATTCCAAGATAAGCATGGACGGTAATAAAATAAAGATGATATGAATTGTATAGGACGACCATTCCCAAGGTGGAATGCAGAAACTTCAATATTTCTGCGAGACAAACCTGCAAGCCACCCTCAGTGAATATACAGGCGATACATGAGGGTGCGAAAGATTTTCTCACCCTTGCAGAAACTTCCAAAGACACTACCATTCTCATTTATGGATGCCATAGAGAAACCAGAGTGATCTGTCATTTGATGGGACTCGTGGACCTATTCCAGTATCATGAAAATCTGTTTGCAGCAAAAATAGTCAGTGCAACATGGAATATCCGAGATGCGTTCATAATTAGACAGCCATCCATCGTGTGGAAAAGAAAGAGTGCACATAAATTAAAGAGAGTATCACTTGTATGTGGGAGTGCCCCTCTTACTCGACTGTAGTTATACCTCCAATCATATTACAGCATAAGAACCGCCTTTTCCGTGGCTACACAGTAGTGCTACCAGGCTGTAAAGCATCCTGCATTCTGGATCTAGCAGATGACATTATGCTTCCTAGATCCTCATGACCATTATCTGATGCTTTTTTATCGCGATGTCCATTTTGAGATTTGAGCTTTGGTGAGAAGCTTAAATCGTCACTGTCGTCTTCCTCTCACTGTTCATCATAAGAGGACCGCTTTCTTAACTTCTTTCTGCAAGGCGACCCAGATATACCAAAACTATCTTCACCAGGATCACTTATGTTCCCAGCAGCACTAGGCTCTGCGTCCTTCTCATAAAATACAAGCGAACCTATCACTGTTGTTTGATCGTGAATTTAGAATTCCTTCACTTGGAGATTTCATTATAGAAGGAACAGCAGATTCCCACACACCACACCTGCCCGCAGTATCAACGACAGCCAAGGCATTGCCAATGGGCTCTTATGACAAGCAACATATCCTGTCATCAAATTTCTGGCTGTCAATGTCCTGCTTCTAATCAAACATCCCAAATTAAACCCTGCCTGTCCAAACAAGATGTTGCCATGTGTTTACCATTAGGTGACCATGACAAGTGACATATAGATCGCAAATGATTGCCTCGCAAAGAAAATATTTGCCTGCTGTGTTTCCATCGCACATTACCACATCGTACTTTAGACCAGGGACACC
This sequence comes from Eucalyptus sideroxylon x Eucalyptus melliodora, assembly GCA_016097485.1. Classification (NCBI taxonomy): domain Eukaryota; kingdom Viridiplantae; phylum Streptophyta; class Magnoliopsida; order Myrtales; family Myrtaceae; genus Eucalyptus; species Eucalyptus sideroxylon x Eucalyptus melliodora. Next base: position 20,603,733 of record CM027827.1, read on the forward strand.
TAAAGTTTATCCCTCAACAGTAATGTCAAAACGTGAGGTAAGAATGCATCTGCAACACGGCAAGCGTGACTTGTACCCTAAATCGCTATCCCAAAAATAACAAAAAAGAAGCACTTGCACAGTGTGTGCGATCGAACACAATTCCCATTATTCACTCATGCAAAAGATGCAAACGATGCATATGAACAGCCCGTTTTTCATATGCAATACGTCAAAACCAATCGAAGTGGCCTGAACATTAAACGAAAAAGAAACAAGCTTCAAGAAACCTATTCCTCGCACACGCTCAGTTGACGATGCATCTTCTCCGAATCATCCGTAAGCTCCGGAACGTCGGGCCCTTCGAACCCTCCCCCCCCGACTCCACGATGCAATCGGAGTTCCGCCGATCGGTCTTGATCGCGAGCTCGGCAGAGCAATCGGTCAATTCGAAGAAAAGACTGAATTCCGGGGATCCCCAAATACGCCTGCTCGCGGAAAACAAAGGAGAACGCGCCCAGAATTTAAACAAAGGCAAGCTCCGACGAACACGAAAGACAGAATCGAAGGTGCGCAAACCGACCTCGCCGGCGACCGCCTCCTTCCTGGAACTGAACTCGGACCCCGTGTCGATGCGGTTCCCGCAGGCGTCGCACCGGACGCTCATCGGAAGCATGATCCGGACCTTAGTCGGCCGATCCCTGGACCTCGGAACCAGCATTCTCGAAATGGAATGAAGAATGAGGGAACATGTTATGTATTTTCTTTTACGTATTCATTCGATGTACAATGTTCTATAATTATAGCATTAGACATGTACAAGAAAAGGAAATAAAGTATATTACAAAATCAATTCCAATATTAGATTGATATTGATTGATCTAGCATATCAATCTAAATCCCAAGGAATGTTGTATGACTCGCGCATATCTTCCAATAGACGGTTAGGAGAAAACGCAACAAGATATAGCAAATCAATTAAAAGTTGGGACACTGACAAGTAACACTTAGAAGCAAATTCATTATTTGGACATTTGATAAAGTCTAAGTTTCGACCGTTTCATTTACATTTAAGTGCTCACCACATTCAAGATGACCCAAGTTTCAAAATTAGTTCCCTTTTAGCAGCTAATCAATCAAACGAGCAACGAACCATCTACAGTATTCACGATATCGAAATGAAGAGCTGGGTAATAACTATTCACAAAGATGCTAAAACGGAAGCATCGGCTAGTAGATACCATGTAACCTACCAAGCAACAGCCAGAAATGCATCTAACTGGAATGCTCTGATCAATCATTGTCGTTTCCGCGCCTAATAATCAGATAAACGTCCCAATGCTGGCCAGAACTCATGATCATCACCCTCAAGCAGCAATGCACCCAAAGCCATCTTCTCCGACAATTGCCTCGTAGAAAGAACAGGTCAAGAGAGAGAACTCACGAAATTATCAGAAATCCAAATTGCAAAAAGTCACGCCAAGAATTGGATTTGTAGAGGAAATCTGGGTCGACTTAGGGTTTCAGATCACAACTTTCAGCGATACCGGCATAGGTGTTCGCTTGCCATGGCGCCGAGTGCAAAGCTTTCCGGTCAGAAACCCGGGCTGAATCAGCCGCTGCATAACAAAAAGTCTCACTCCAAGCATGTACAGAATATCTTAATGCACCTTCTTGAAGCTCTTAATTCCGGCCCTTAATCATCCATGGAAAGCAAGGGGCGTATGCAATCTACCAAGAAGAAGCAAACTGCTAGCTGGTAGAAACCAAAAATAGGGTTAATGCCATGAAAAACCCTAAACTTGAACATGTGTAATAAATTTATGTCCGTTAGTTTTCATTAAATTTTTTTCATCCAATTGTTGAGTTTAATAATATATGATAGTTGACGGTTATACCAGTTTGAGTATTTACATTCCATTTATCACAAGTGTATTGGCTATGATTTTTTGGGGTATTGATCCAATTTAACGGAAATTAACAAAGAGGAAAAATTTCACAAATGTTAATTTGAGATAAATTTGTCACAGATGTACCAGTTTGGGGTTTTATTGCGACATTAATCTAAAATATTAAGGATGTTTTAGGCAAAAACCAAATTTTTACACCATCATAATTGACTATAAATCCTATGAATATCTTTGGAGTCAGCTAAAATGAGACAATGTTTGGCTGAAATGAACAGTCAATAGAGCAATTGAGACACTGAGGATGAAAACATGATCAACACTATGTGTTCACTTTTGATGCCTTATTAGCGGCTTAGAAATTTTTGTACTGTCCAAATAGACAGAACTCGGTGTTCCGCTAGAAGTTCTCCGATCTGGTGAAGCGAACGCCGGAGACAAACTTCGTCCTCCGGTGAGAATCGAAGTTCTGGGCAATCTTTTGTTGCTTCAGTGGCTTCTTGTGATCTCAGTGAACCATCAATCTTCACGGCGATTGTGTATGGAATGGGCGGCAAGACTGATTTTCTCGGCCCTGTCTCTGATTTGTATATGTTGCACTTTGCGCGGGTTTGCATTAAACTGTTTTGAATAGAAACGAAAGGAATCCTCTCGTTTTCTATGATAATTTTTCACGGATCTGAGAAATGATAGTGTTATACAACGTTCTCCCAGGTTTTTTCTTCCTTATGCGGTTGTGTTTTCTTGAATTTCAGGGGTAACTACATACAATCTTATTGAACGAAATGTCTATAACAAATCTATGACTAGTTGAAACGTGCAAATTGTGAAATATCATTTGAAAATATCATGTTTTAATGCACAAAAGATCCAACAGCCTTTTCAAGTAATGAAACGAAAATTTGAATTGATCTCGTATTCCTTATTTTGGCATTGCTACTCAATTAGGATAATCTGCAATCTTTCTTGTTAGATGGATATCATCCCTTTTGTTTTCTGGATCCATTGATGACTCATCGGAATGATCTTTTTTTTTTCTTTTTTTTTTTTTTTTTGCATGAATTACGAGAAAGGTTCAGTTCGGAAATGCAAAGATAAATGTTTAAAATTATAAGAAAAGGCTAGCAAAAATAATGTAATTTGTGGGAACTCTCAGTTTGCAAGGGGAGGCACAAGTTGAGAGAATTATCCTTTCTGGCTTTGCAAGAGGAAGAAGATTGAAAAGATGTGGTTTGTATTGCATGGAGATAGGAAGCTAACAAATATGATATCTGTATTATGTTTCATGTCGGGAAATTTGAGTTTGCGATCGTGAACAAATATGATATCTAATTTCTAGGTTTAAATGTTGGAATGAACAAGTAAACTAAATTCTTGAATTGAGTTTCTACTTACATACAAATTCGGTTTTGCTTTTGCTGTTTTGGAGGAAAAAAATGAATTGTTTTCTTCGGGGCCAAGTTCAAGAAAGAATAGAATATTAAAATTTTGTATAGAAAGGAGATAGGAAGCTAACAATTCATATAAAATTAATTTGTCTAAAAAAAGGTGTAACGAAATACTAATACTTACTTAATGAAGTTGAAGGCTAATTTGACTATTTAATGTAAAAGTTATATATATATATATTAGGTAAAACAGGTGTGAAAATGACAGCAGGCTATAAAATATGGTGAAAGAGGAGCGATTAACACTTTCAATCGTCAAGCAAATTAAATTATATGGGTGCTAGAAATGTTCTTATCTAAAATAAATACTTTTCTCGCGGCCTCTCTCTCCTTTATGTTTCCAAGTACAGAACTTTTCTCCCTCGCAAATTCTCTCAATTTCAAGAAAGCAAGATATACTCCACTACTCATCTTAATTGGGCACACTTCTTTGGCGGTGGACTCATGGAAGTTTGAATAGTCAAACTCCACTTGTCAAACATGGGCCACGCTAGCAAGCCACCTGTGCTATGCTTTTTGACTCAGCAAAAATAAAGCATCAGCAAATAATTCATCTAAAGATACGTCCCTGAAGTCTCATGTCACTCTATTCATTACTTCCTTATCCATAAGAGCTTATTCAACAATTAATCTCATTTCTTAACACAATATCAAACAACATTAATTTTAACCTTTCACTAAAAATCCGGTTGTCGCATCAATTGCACTCGTTTTACTTTGGTCGAAGCATTTATTGATTCCCATTATTATACTTGAGAGACTTTATGAGACTTCCGTGCTATGATCACTTCTTTATAATGTGAAAAATTTTGCTTATTTTGCCACAAAAAATAAGTTGTTTTGGGCTAACAATTTGACTTAGAGCATACAGAAATGGAGTCATTGACGCACGAAGAGGATAAAACCTCGATCAATCCCCTACTAAATAGAGTCATCAAGTCACGTGGCTGCCCAATTTTAGGCTGGGCAGCAGTTTCCTATTGTTGATTCGCACTAAATGGCCCTGCCTAAGTTCCTTAGTGGAATTTCCGTGCTTCTTTCTCCCCGGACGCTATAAATAGCACTTCATCGACACAGAGCATATTTAAAAAATTGCACGTTCAATTTACTGCTGGGAAGATTAGGATGATGAGTCCTTGAAGTTACGATTTGACAAGTTCCTTTGGATGCCTTTTTCTGTTCTTATACGTCTGGCTGTTGTATTGATAAACTTTCCACTTATGAATGAGGGTGGAAATAATGCTTTGATTCAGCCACGTAGGCAAGAGCTGCAATGCAGTTGCACCAACCGGCATGTGATCTTGACTTTGGTAATCTTAACTGAGCAAGTAATCATATTATTGACAGGTTTTAAGATTTTCCTTTTCAACAAGTTCTCATGACGAAATTCTGATTTTAAATTGTTAGTCATTTGTTTTCCTGCCGTTTTTTTTTTTTTTGCTCGTTTCTTGGCTTTCTGCCTTTCTAATACATCCCGTTTCATATAAAATAAAACACGTATTGGAATGGGCTCTGCTCATCCCTTATTTTTTATAGAAGGAATAATAAACTCAATGGATTTTCAAATGCAAATTAATTGCTAGCTATCCTGTATAATCAAAGCTTTACAATTACATAGATGTACCGGAACTTTTTATTCAATAGATGAAGTCAAACTTTCCACTCTAAACGTTAGTTGATGATAATATACTTTAGATAGATAAATTAATGGCTCACTCTGTTTGCGCTTCTTTTTCAGGACTAGAAAACCCATCTTACATAGACAAGCTCAAAGTCCACGAAAATACTCCACTAACATCATCTACCATGAAATGAGTCTCAAACCTAAACTCGAGCTGGCAACCGGAAATTATTTGCAACGGCAATATGGGGAATAGAACCCGTGTTGCACTCGTAAAACAAGAAATTGGATGGGGTATTTGGACCCAGGAGGAGTCGCGAGGTTTTTGGGCGTTCAGCTTGCAATCCACGGGTTTATAGACATTTAGTCTGGGATTTCCCTTTTTTATTTACGTATTTGCAATTTTGATTTTATTTTTAATGATTGCGAGCTATTTATATCCATGGCAAGATCGAAGTAGTGTTGAGTGGGTGATTCACTCTCTAGTTTAGAATCGTTAGACAAGGGAGTACAATTTTCAGAAGAGTAGAGAGGAAGAAAATAAGTACAGACTTACAACAACTAAAAGGGATTTTACACGTTTCACTTGATGTTTATTGCCATACTTCGGGGGTAAATATTCATTTTTCTTTTGCCATACCTTTCTACAATTTTAATTTATAGATCATACACCTACACTTGTAATGGTGTGTGTCTGTGTTCCAGATTAATTCTCTGACCTATTTTTCCCCAAAATTGTTTCTCTAGAAATGAGTGTTGACTGAAATAGTGAAAAAAATTTCATCAAAGGTTGATCTTTGGTTTTTTCGTAAAATGGGTTCAATGGTGATTCGATTAGGAATGGAATTATGTAATAAGGATGAAGAACGATAAATTTAGATATAAAAGATTGCAAAGGATAGGAATCTGAAACGAATTAATAATGATAAACTAAAAGAGCACACGAGGAAATTGTGCTCGTTGGTGATGGCCATCTCACTCATAGTAATTACACCCTACCTTTTATAGTATGAGCAATTAATATTCTACCTATGGTTACAACTGCAATTTCACAATTTTAGGCTCCATGGTTGCATATTACCCTTATGCATATGTGACAACTTAAGTGTCACATGGCTCAACCATCAATCCGTAATTCCTCTAAATCGACATCTTCATTTTGTCTCCTTTCTTCGTTTCCTTGTATCGAAGTCGAAGCTGTATATTGACGGTCACATGTTCTAGTTATTGATAATATTGCTTATGGTCATCAGTGGTTGCTTCATCATTGATAACTTACCAATCACCACATTTGTTGTCACCTCTACATCCACTCAAATTGACTTCAGGTTGACTACAAAGAGTTGGGTTAATTTTTGGTGCAAACAGAATTACAAATATTGACTTCATGTTCACTCAAGTTTTAGGATCTTATTACACTATTTGAAAGTATTATGACTCAATTACACTTTCATAGCAAATTTTAGAACTTTTAATGCACTTATCCCAAATTATTAAGTAGTCTAGAAATGATTCTTGGCTTTTCATCAAGCATGTTATTGGAGATAGAAGATCTATCTTTTATGTGGCATGATGAATGGCATCCCTGGCCCTCTGCTCAATTCTATGATTCTGGTTTGCATTCTCAATCGGGACTAGCTAATATTATATTAGATTCATGCTGGTTTTAGACTCCAGCTAGATTAGAGGCTTTAGTGCGCAGATTCAAGTTAGAATTTGTGACATAGCCCAATTATTTTGTTGCTGATAGGGTCATTTGAAGTTAACTATTTGTAGATGCTTCAAGGCTGGGAGTCCATGGAATGCTTTAAGAGTTAAAGATTGAGAGTGCCTTGGCATTAACTCGTTTGGTTCAACCCGTGTATACCAGGGCAGTGATTTATTACAAGGTTTGCCATGCACTTTAGGTTGGCGACTAAGCATGGATATAGATGTATGTTGTGGCGAACCAAACTTTCGCCATGTGGAGACTATCTTTGTTGTGGTGAGACTATGATTGTGGCATCATGTGGTGAGATTATATTCGGTAAGATTTGCCAAACGACAATTTTGTTAGGTTGGCGACTAAGCATGGATATAGATGTATGTTGTGGCAAACCAAACTTTCGCCACGTGGAGACTATCTTTGTTGTGGTGAGACTATGATTGTGGCATCATGTGGTGAGATTATATTCGGTAAGATTTGCCAATTCAACGACAATTTTGTTAGGTTGGCGACTAAGCATGGATATAGATGTATGTTGTGGCGAACCAAACTTTCACTATGTGGAGACAATCTTTGTTGTGGTGAGACTATGATCGTGGCATCATGTGATGAGATTATATTCGGTAACATCTGCCAAATTCAACAATTCAACGACAATGCCGTATTAGAAACTTTGCAAGGTTATTCGGGATTAATATCGTTCTTATAAATCTTGAGGTATAAAAAATACATATTAAAAGGGATTATATAAGTTTTATATCCGAAATTTATCTGAACATTTAACCATTAAATAAAAGTCTATTGATATTACCAAGCAAATCAATTTCGGTAAGTCATTTTCTTATCTTAAGCATTATTTTTGGATATCCAATAAGGATATGAACATAGAACAGTAGGAGCATCCAACCGTGTCCGATGATAAAGGTTAAAGTATGTGAATACGAGAATTTGTTAGGTTATTTGAGCGCATTTGAGAGAAGTGTGAAATCAAACTTACCCGGGTTCAAAAATATGGATTAAAGATTACGTGCAAATGATAAATGACAAATAGAAAAGCTTCACTTGAATAAAAGTTAATATTTTTTCATTTACCTACAATGCAGCTCCCATGCCCACAGGGGATCGCTGGACAATGACAAACATGGAAGCCCAAATTAAGATGAAAATTCATCTATAATCTTAGTTCAGGAGATTATTTAACATATTTTCCAAAAGCCAAAGGCCAATAACATGAGCAAAAGTTGCCTCATTACCTCCTTTACCAGTAATACAGTTTACCGAAACAAAGCTGATCTCAGCGCCAAATTGAACTGTGCCAAAAATAATTTAAATGGGAGGAATTAAATTAGTGACTATTATAAATCATTCTCGACAGAATCAACGTTTAGTCAAGCCACGTCGCCTACAGGAAATTCTCACCCGGAAGCGGAACCACGACTCCCCTCCCAAAAATGCTCAGTGAGAACGACAGGAAACCGAGGATCAAGTCATTGCTCCACCCATGGCAGAGCTTTTTATCATATTTCCCCCAAAAATGGCAAGAATCATCAAATCCCTTTAGACCGCGTCGTATACTTCCTTTTTAGGAACGAAAGGGACGAGTTCGGTTTTGTTTTTATGTTTTGAAAAAGGGAAGACTCCTGGAGTTCAGGCTGTCAAGCTTGAATGAACTGTAGCTTTCGGTTTTGATATAGGTTGGCGTTGGCATTTGACTGATGATATCAGCCGGGAATATCAATGGCGTCCGCTCTAGCAGGGGATGATCTAGCTAGATCAATGAGCAGCCAGCAGAGCAGGGCCTCCACGAGCCTCCAGGAGGCGAGTAATGCCGTGCCGGAAGTGTTCGCACAGAGTGGGAGGCAGGACGATGAGGAGGAGCTCCGGTGGGCGGCCACTGAGAGGCTGCCGACGTATGACTGCCTCCGAAAAGGCAAGCTGAAGGAAGTACTCGACACTGGGAAGGGGGTCCAGCATGAAGTGGATGTGACCAACCTCGGAATTCAGGACAAGAAGCAGTTGATGGAGAGCGTACTTAAAATTGCAGAAGAAGACAATGAGGAGTTCCTGAGGAGACTGAGAGACAGGACTGATAGGTTAGTGAATTGTTTTTTACGGGTTGATCATACATAAAATTTATTTAATGTTGTTCTTTTTGTGTTCTGGCATTGATTTTCTTTTATTTTTTGGGGGGTTGGTATCGAGTGCAGGGTCGGGATGGAAATTCCGAAGATCGAAATCCGGTATGAGCATTTATCTTTGGAAGGAGATGCGTACATTGGAAGCAGAGCCCTCCCTACCCTTCTCATTGCCACTCTGAACACAATAGAGGTAATCTGTTTAATCAATTTTCAAGTTCAAATTATGTGAATTCATGATCTGGTGGTAGCTGTTGGAGCTGGCAATGATTTTGTATACAGATGGTTTCTGGAATATATGAAGTTAACCTTGCGTATTTGTTCCTGATGGTTTAGCATCTCTAGGATGAGTTTTTACTTTCGGACTGACCTGACTATTTCATTTGCCTGGATTACTGCTGTAGTCATCATCTGACTAGAAATATTTGAATTTATTGATTACTCTTTCCCTTCCTGTGTGTGGCAACAGAGTGTTCTTGGACTTATTCGCCTAGCCCCATCAAAGAAGAGAAAAATCCAGATACTTAAGGATGTGAATGGATTAGTCAGGCCTTCAAGGTATTTTCATGCATTTACCAGCATTACAGAGTCCTTTTTGGACGCATTGAACTGACAATTGGAAAAGCAAAACATTTTAAATGGTATCATGGGGACATTAACTTGTCGAATATGCCTCAAGTTTGCACTGACTAGAATACCAAATTCTGTATTCTTTTCTCATTCTGTCTTTAGGCAAAGTATTTTATGTTTTGGCTCATTCTTTTGTCATGTTTGAATTTCGATGCGGATCAATCCTCAATTGATGCTGCTAATTTCAGGATGACCCTACTTTTGGGTCCACCCGGAGCTGGGAAGACAACATTGTTGCTAGCCACTGCTGGGAAACTTGACAGCGATCTGAGGGTGCCAATCCTGATTTCGGTCTCATATAATTAGTGTAAGATTCCAACAAATATTATGCTTTTCGTGACATCCATTTGTTTAAACTTTTGACAGGTAACTGGAAGAATCACCTACTGTGGTCATGAGCTAAATGAGTTCGTTCCTCGGAGGACATGTGCTTATATCAGCCAACATGATCTTCACTATGGAGAAATGACAGTTAGAGAGACGTTGGACTTCTCGGGTCGCTGTTTGGGTGAAGCCGGAATCAAACCGGATCCCGAAATCAATGCTTTTATGAGGGCCACAGCTGTGTCAGGTCAAGAGACAAGCTTGGTCACTGATTATGTACTCAAGGTTGGTTTTCTCAAGTATCTTTTTATAGTTGATTCCTTGGTAGGAGTTGCTTCATGGAAACCAACCTCCCAAGTTACACATTGCAGATTCTTGGATTGGACATATGTGCAGACATTATGGTTGGAGATGAGATGCAAAGGGGCATTTCAGGTGGACAGAAAAAGCGTGTTACGACCGGTATGTCCTTGGAGCTTCTGCTCCATTTTATAGAATAGTTCTCCGTTTGTCAAGTTTCTTTAGGACTTGTTAATTTAAGTTGGTGATTAATAAACTTTGAGGTTCATATTAGCTTATGATATGACAACTGCTAAAATTTGGGATTCTGCTAGTGTTACATTGCTCGTGCTCCTCATTGCACCATTCTCCACACTAAAGTCTTCTTGTTTGATCTGTTGCAGGAGAGATGTTAGTAGGACCAGCAAAGGCTCTTTTCATGGATGAAATATCCACAGGGTTGGACAGTTCCACTGCTTTTCAAATTTGCAAATTCATGAGGCAGCTGGTTCATATAATGGATGTCACCATGATCATCTCACTGCTTCAGCCAGCACCTGAGACTTACGATCTCTTTGATGACATTATCCTTCTCTCGGAGGGTCAAGTCGTCTACCAAGGTCCACGAGAGAACGTCCTCGAGTTTCTTGAGCACATGGGATTCGAGTGCCCTGAAAGGAAAGGAGTTGCCGACTTGCCGACTTCTTGCAAGAAGTGACGTCTAAAAAACACTAAGATCAAGAACAGCATTGGTTCAAGAATAACCAACCTTACCGATATGTTTCTGTAGATGATTTCGTGCATGGGTTCAAATCTTTTCACATTGGCCAACAGCTCTCATCCGATCTTAGTGTTCCTTATGACAAATCTAGAACTCACCCAGCTGCACTAGTCAAAGAGAAATATGGGATTTCAAATATGGAGCTGTTCAAGGCATGCTTTGCTAGAGAATGGCTACTAATGAAGCGAAACTCCTTTGTTTACATATTCAAGACCACCCAGATCACTATCATGTCGCTTATTACTATGACAGTGTTCCTTAGGACTGAGATGCCAGTAGGGACTCTGGAAGAGGGAGGGAAATTTTTTGGACTACTTTTCTTCAGCTTGATCAAGGTCATGTTCAATGGAATGGCAGAACTTGCAATGACCGTTTCCAGGCTTCCTGTGTTCTATAAGCAGAGAGATTTCTTGTTTTACCCCACTTGGGCTTTTGGCTTGCCTATTTGGATACTCCGAATTCCATTGTCATTCATGGAATCAGGGATATGGATCATCTTAACATACTACACCATCGGTTTCGCTCCTGCTGCCAGCAGGTACGTGAGAATTTGCTATTGGGTTTTCCATAGATATCTGAAGCTAATGTTTCTCGGGGTATTTACTCATAATATTTGCGCACTGTGCTTTCTAAGAAGGAAAAGTCTAGGAAACTAATCAATCTTACTCTTATCAGGTTCTTCAAGCAATTCTTGGCATTGTTCAGCATCCATCAGATGGCACTGTCCCTCTTTCGCTCGTTGCTGCAGTTGGGCGAACTCTGGTTGTTGCAAATACCCTGGGACTCTTCACTTTGCTACTGATTTTCGTTCTCGGAGGATTTATTATTGCCAAAAGTAAGTACAACTTACCTCATACTTTTGCCAACCGTGTCTATTTGTTGACTAAAGCATTTGTTTCCGGGCTGCTCATAGATTCTTGAGTGCCGTTAAATCAATTCTGCCAGTTTTTTTGTGCCTACATTAATGTTTATTTTAATGGGGACATGTTATTCTTCCTTGCATTTACAGACGACATCGAGCCATGGATGATATGGGGATATTACATTTCTCCTTTGATGTATGGGCAAAATGCTCTAATGATAAATGAATTCCTCGACAAAAGATGGAGCAAGGTAAAATCTATTTATTCTTTCATCAATCAGTTGTCCTTCATGATACGCAGGTAATGCATTATTGAAACCTGATTGCCATCATGCGAGCTGCAGCCTAACTTGGATCCGAGAATTAATGCGCCCACAGTCGGGAGAATGCTTTTGCAGTCTCGAGGCTTCTTTGTGCAAGAGTATTGGTATTGGATCTGCATCGGAGCACTGTTTGGGTTTTCACTCCTCTTCAACATCTTCTTTATTGCAGCGTTGACTTGGTTAAATCGTAAGTTGGCTAAATTAGCAGATCAGCTCATATACACAAGTGATGTAATAGTGTTGACACTCCCTGCATGAAATTGTTTGCAGCTTTGGGAGATACAAAAGCAGTTGTCTTGGATGAAGAGGCAGATAAAAAGAAAAACAAATCATTGTCTTCTCAACTTGCGAAAGAAGGTTTGCACATTCTCAAAATTCATCAGTTGCTCAATGCTTTTCTTCTTTAGGCTACTTTAGATGATAAACTCGCTAAGATTCTAATCACGATCGTATAGCTGATAGAGCAATTTTCTCAAGAAAACTAAGATCGAGGAATTTCTATAATTGACTTCCAAAATAAGTTGCCTGATCAGTTGTCAAGAAAAAGAGTTGCCTGATCTCTGACATATGTCATGAAATCCCAGGAATCGATATGCAAGTCAGAAGTTCTTCAGAAATCTTTGGCACTTCGGAGAATATACAGAGAAGAGGGATGGTTCTGCCATTCCAACCCCTTTCTCTCGCATTCAACCATGTGAACTACTATGTGGATATGCCTGCAGTGAGTACCTTCCTCCTAAAGAGTACTCTTATCTTGGAAGCAGTAACTTCTTCCTAAATGTAGCCACGAGCTTGTGCGAATCTTTAGTACTACATATGATCATTCATTGTCGTTTTTTCTTTTGTCCGGCGTTACTCTTGTCCAATTTCACTTAACCTGTGATTGTGATGGACCGAACTTCCTGTTCTTGTCATTACAAGGCAAAGAGTAGTGATAATAACTATTATTTTCATGATATTAGGAAATGAAGAGTCAAGGACTAGAGGAAGACCGTCTCCAATTGTTGAGAGATGTCAGCGGCGCTTTCAGACCCGGGGTACTCACAGCACTGGTTGGGGTTAGTGGTGCCGGAAAGACAACCCTCATGGATGTGCTAGCCGGAAGGAAGACAGTTGGTTACATAGAAGGAAGTATCAGCGTCTCTGGATACCCTAAAACCAATCTACATTTGCTCGGGTCAGCAGTTACTGTGAACAGAATGACATTCACTCGCCTAATGTCACTGTCTACGAATCCCTCCTATACTCAGCCTGGCTTCGTCTTTCTTCCGACATTAAGACTAAAACCCGCAAGGTAGGGAATATTTGTCTCTTGAGACGCCCCACTTTTGTTAGGGCCTAGTTCATATTCTCTCGTGGAAAAAGTTTAAATCAGATGGTTTAGTAATCTTTCCATTTTGGTCGTGTGCTTCTAATTTCGTAACAGATGTTTGTGGAAGAAGTTATGGAGTTAGTCGAGCTCAACCCGATCAGGGACACCCTTGTTGGGCTTCCTGCTGTTGATGGCCTTTCAACTGAGCAAAGAAAGAGGCTGACAATAGCTGTAGAGTTGGTGGCTAATCCATCAATTATCTTCATGGACGAACCAACCTCCGGCCTCGATGCTAGAGCAGCTGCCATCGTGATGCGTGCAGTGAGGAACACAGTAGATACAGGGAGGACTGTTGTTTGCACGATTCACCAGCCGAGCATCAGCATTTTTGAGGCATTTGATGAGGTTTGGTCGCTAATCCTTTGATGTTATTATCTTTGTTGTTTGAAATGCCTTGCTCTTGAGTAATTGACTCAGAAATGTTCCTATTGCAGTTGCTATTGATGAAAAGAGGCGGGCGGGTCATTTATGCTGGACCTCTTGGTCGCCATTCCCACAAGCTCATAGAATATTTTGAGGTGAGCTTTTTTTCTGTTTCCTAAATACCTAGCGTCTACCTGGTCGCCTCTTTCCCTCAGAATCTTCAGGTAATTCTTGAATTCTGGTAAATATGTGTATTACACCAGGCTGTCCCAGGGTTCCGAAGATCAGGAATGGTTACAATCCGGCCACGTGGATGCTGGAAGTGAGTGCTCCGGCAGTTGAGGCTCAGCTCCATAACGACTTTGCTGACATTTATGCAAACTCTGATCTCGATAAGTAAGTTTCTTAAGGATCCAAGTTTCAAATGCGTCATTGAAATAATTTGCTCATAAAGGCCAATGTCAATTTAGCAATTTTGTTTTCTTAGCATGGAATTGATGTGGATACATTAGTTGGAAATTTTGGGCACCAATTGGGATTGAATTGGAGAGAAATTGAAGTGAAATTGAAGTTGGAAACTTGAAATTCGTAGCCAAGGGGGGGGGGGCTACAACATTTCAGCATCCTCTCGGCTTGCTAAGGAAGATTTGAGGGAGGAAAATGGGCTGTGGATGAGGTTGAAGATGGTGGGGGCAGCCACTAAAGTATTTGAGATATTTATGTTGACTTATGGGGCTTGTTGTCCCTCTTCAACCAGCAAAACTTCTTCTTCTTCCTTGTTACATTGTGCTCCATTGTTACTGAAAATAGAAGTAGAGAACCAAAGAGAGCCGAGCCAGCCCCTACCATCAACCGCCGAAACCTCTACCGTTCGCTTGATCGTTGAGCAACCGCCCGAGCCCGCTCACCGTCCCGCTCATGCATTATCCCCATGCTCACGACTAGTGCCCGTCATCTGCTTGGTCGCGTGTCGCCGTTCGCCTAGCCACCTCTTGTTGCGTCCCCAAGCCGTTATCACCTATCTAGCTGCCATCATAACAACGCCACTCGGTCCAGCTTGCCAACACCGAGCCAAACTAGCCCCCTCAGCTCTTGAACCAGCCCAAAGCAAAAGCTAGTCTTAGCCATAGGGTAAGACTTGCGGGCTGTTTTTAGGCCCTTCCAGACCTCGTTGGGTGTCGCTGTAGGCTTGAGTTGTCACACCTCGATCCTCGAGTGCGTGCTCATGCCTCGGTAGTCGATAAATTTGCGATGTCTTAGGACGTGTCGCCGATTCATTCATTCTAATGCACATGTAGAAGTGAAACAAATACCCTTAACAACAACCAACACTAATAGAAAAGCAAGAAACATATTCACAATCAAAACACTTTTATAAACACCTCGGTTTATATACAGAATAGTCTATAAACAGGAGTCTACAAAAGCAAATAAGCCTACAAGCCCATTAGGCTGATGAATCCCCAACCGAAAACTCCGAGGTCTCCTAAGGATTTAGGTCCACCATTACACCACTAGGAGGGTCAGATGTGTTGGATAAAACTTCCTTATCTATTTGGAAGTTGACAAAACGTTTCCATCAGTCTAGTCTAAAGACTTGCAGACTCTATCATCAAAGTTTGAAGACCTCCAAGCTCAAGATTCAAAGTCTACCCTTACTGATAGTTTCCAGACCGACGAAGAAAAGATTTATTTGATGAAGACTTATCCAGATACAAGTATATCTTTAAAGATTTGGTTCGTACGGTTGAAAGATATCTCACGGCTGGAGATAGCATCTTGTGATCGATTATTCTTATTGAAATCAATTTGAACAATTAGATCCGTTGATTGGCGAAGTATACTTGGAAGGTTATATTTCTGGAAACCTAGATCCTGATTGTATGGGCGAGCAGGATTGGTGGGCTATCATCACATTCCCAAAATAACTCGAGATCTTCCTAATTTATTCTGTCCAACGGGTAGATTGAAAGAACTCTTTTGGAATGTGCCAACGGTTATAATGGCATGAAGGAGTATATAAGGAGAACGCTCAAGTTATTCGAGAGTATGTGAAAGAAGAATTCAAAAGTCTAAAACTCTTAGTTCTTTGTTGTTACAATTTGTCGAGTTTAAACTGTACTCAAAAGAGAGATCAAATAGTTGTGAGACTTTGAGGAAGTGTAGTAGAGTCTCTACACTGTGGAATCAATAGCATGAGACTGTAAAATCTCTTTTGGTTCTTAGTGGAATCCAGCCAGTGGGCTGTCAGTGCGGGAGAGTGGACGTAGGCTTGGTCTAAGCCAAACCACTATAAACCTTGTGTTTCAATTCTCTTTCCCTAAGCTCTTTACTTTAATTCGCAGCCTTATATAATTGTTTATAGTCTTTTATATCTTCAGTCTACTATTTTCATAAAAATCGAATGAAGTTGTTAAGTCTTGCAAAAAATTCTTTAACATCTATTCATACCCCTCTAGGTGTTCATACTAGCGTTATCAATTGGTATCAGAGCTTGTGTGCTCATTTAATTGAAGTGTTTTTACTTTTGAGTTAAAGATCTATGGCTAGTATGTTGGCTCCAAGTTTGATTGAAGGCCAAAGCAACACTAGACCACCTTATTTCGATGGAAATGAATATAACATATGGAAAAACAAGATAAAGACATTCCTAAGATCGAAAGATCCTCTAGAATGGGATGTGGTAGAAAAATGAATTACTCCTAAATCTACATCAATTTTAGAAAGGGGAAAAGAAGTAGCAAACATTGGCGAGATGCCTCAAGAAGAAATAACTAAGAGACAAGCTCTTGATGCTAAAGCAATTTATTCCTTATATTATGCATTATATCATACTGAATATAACAGAATATCTTCTTGTAAAACAGCCAAAGAAGTTTGGGACAGGCTGCACATTACCTATAAAGGAACTAATCGAGTGAAAGAAACAAGGATACATATTCTACTCGGACAATATGAAGCCTTCAAGATGAAGCCAGGAGAATCTATCACTAACATGTTTAGTCGTTTTATAGAAATTGTAAATGGTCTAAAGTATCAGGGACAACCAATCTCATGACCCATGAAGGTTAACAAATTGTTGCGAGAACTATCCAAAGATTGGAATCACATAAAGACTTCAATAAGGGAAACACAAAGGATCATGCCACTTTTTGTAGACGAATTGGTTGGCACTCTTTAGTCCTATGAAGTAGAGCAAATCAACGAGGAAGAAGATTGCAAAGGTAAGAAGTCAATTGCTTTGAGATCTAATGATGATTATGATATTACAGATTCTGATGATGATATAGATGATGAAGAGTTAACTCTTATGATAAAAAAGGTTCAAGAATCTGAACAAAAATGGAAGAAGATTCAATTGGAAGAAACAAGGCACTCAAAAGTTTCAAAACAAATCAACTAAAGATTATAAATCCAATAAAGATGTGATATGTTTTGAATACAAGAAAAATGGACACATTAAACCCAATTGTCCCATGCTAAAGAAAAAGAAAGGAAAAGCTGAGAAATACAGGAAAGCTCTAAAGGCAGAGACATGGAGTGATATTGAATGCAAAGAAAGTTATGAAGATTATGCTAATATTTGTCTAATGACAAAATCAGACTCAGACTTCGAAGTAGATATAGACTCAGACTCAGATAGTGAAATCGAGGTAAGCAATTTAAAAATCCCTACTAAAGTTTTGAAATACATTAATGAACTGTGTCTTAGTCTCAAAACCTCTCTTAAGAGGATTTCCGAGCTAAAAAGAGAGAATTCTACACTGAAGCAACAAGAAATTTTATGGAAAGAAAAATTTGAAAATTTAGATAACAGTTTTATTACTTTAAAAGAAAATGCAGACTCTCTTTCAAAAGAAAATACATTTTTAAAAAATGACATTTCAAATATTTCAAAAAGGTTTTCAATAGGATCTGAAAAGTTAGAAAATATTCTATTAGTACAAAGACCCTACTTTTACAAATCAGGCTTGGGAATGACTTCTAAAACTATTCCTCTAATTGATTTTCCAAAAGTGAAAGAAAGAATCAAACAAAGGCCTACAAAAACCATTTACATAAATCATTTTCAAAATTTGTTTATAAAACCTATTGGGCAAAGTGCTCTCAAGTGTTCTAAGTGCAACAGCTCTAAACACTTTGAGAAAGAATGTCCCATGGTTTGGAAACCTGTTAAGAAGGAATGGACAAAAACTGTTTATCGCATTAACTCCTTTGGACCCAAGAAAATGTGGGTACCAAAGAAAGCTTTAGTTTTTTTCTTGATTGCAGGTCACTATCAAGAAAAATGTAAAATGGTATTTGGATAGTGGTTGTTCAAGGCATATGACTGAATATTCAAGCTATTTTATAAAACTTATGCAAGTAAATGGTGGGAAAGTCTCCTTTGGTGGAAATAGCGAATGAAGAATTGTTGGATGTAGAACTGTAAAAATTAGAAATCTCACAATCAACAATATCTCTTTAGTGGAAGGGCTCAACTACAATTTGCTTAGCATTAGCCAATTGTGCGACACTAGATTCAAGATCAATTTTCAAGAAGGAATATATTCAAGAACTAGTAAAGATTTATCACAATCCTTTACTAGACGAAGACATGGGAACATCTATCTTCTGGATATAAAACTAGAAAAGTCTAAATGTCTAATTTCAATTCAAGATGAAGCGAATCTTTGGCATCGAAAGCTTGGCCATATCAATATGAAGTAGATTGCCAAGATCTCCTCTAAGAATCTTGTTCAAGGACTACCTAACCTGAAGTTTCAAAAATCTAACCTATGCACACCATGTGTATTGGGAAAATAGGTTAGAAGTTTTTTTAAGTCAATAAATCAAGTTTCTACTAATCGTGTTGCAGCTTCTGCATATGGATCTATTTGGGCCAACCAGAACTAAAAGCATAGGCGGAAAGAGATATTGTCTAGTAATCGTGGATGATTACTCTCGATTCACTTGGGCTTATTTTCTAGCAAGTAAGTCTGAAACTTTTTCTTACTTTTCAAAGTTTGCTAAGAAAGTTCAAAATGAGAAGGGATATACTATTTCAAGCATTTGGACAAATCATGGAGGTGAGTTTGAAAATTAAGACTTTGCAAAATTCTATGATGAATCAGGTTTTCAACATATTTTCTCCTCTCCATACATTCCAGAATAGAATGGAGTTGTGGAATGAAAAAATAGATCTTTGCAAGAAATGGCAAGAACTATTTTAATAAAAAGTAGTATTTCCTTTCATTTTTGGGCTAAAGCAGTTTCTACAGTATGTTATATTATGAACAGAGTCTTTTTAAGGCCTATTATGGAGAAAACTTCGTATGAGTTATTCAAAGGAAAGAAGCCAATTGTTTCTTACTTCCATGTATTTGGTTGCAAATGTTTTGTTTTGAAAAATGCAAATGATCGAATTGGTAAGTTTGAAGAGAAATCAGACGAAGGAATCTTCCTTGGATATTCAACCACCATCAAAGCCTACAAAGTATTCAACAAAATAACTCAGTCTGTGGAAGAATTTAGAAATGTCAAATTTTAAGACTCCTTGTAGAATCAACTAATTCAGACTCATCCCGAAGAATTTGAACCTGCTCCAAACTTTGTAAAGTCTACCTCCCCTAAAGTAGCTTAGACCTTTGAGAATCAACGAATGGAAGTTGAAGATTCAACTGAAGTAGAAGAACAGCTTCCTACTATACCATCAAGCAATTGGAAGCACAAATCTAATCATCCCAAAGAACTCATCATTGGTAATATTGATGAAGGGATTTGCATTAGATCCAAAAGGCAAGAAGAGTCTAGCACTGTGGCACTTATTTATGAAATAGAACCCAAAAGCATAGAAAAAGCTTTAGCTAACGAAAGCTAGATTGAAGCAATGCAAGAAGAGCTTAGATAGTTCAGCATCAACGATGTATGAGAGTTAACTCCTAAACCAAAAGGTAAATCCATTATTGGAGCTAAATGGGTTTTCAGGAATAAGTTGGACGAAAAAGGAAAAATGATCAGGAACAAAGCAAGACTTGTGACCAAAGGTTATACGCAAGAAGAAGGGATAGATTATGATGAAACCTACGCTCTAGTAGCCAGGTTAGAAGCACTTAGATTATTACTTGCTTTTACTTGTTATAAAAATTTTAAGTTATTCCAAATAGACGTTAAAAGTGCATTCCTAAATGGATTTATCCAAGAAGAAGTCTATATAGAACAACCTCCTGGATTTGAAGATCCAAAGAAACCAGACTCAGTATTCAAACTAAAAAAGGCTTTATATGGATTAAAACAAGCACCTCGAGCTTGGTATGACAAGTTAAGTAATTTCTTAATGCAATATGGTTTTGTTAAAGGAAAAGTAGATACTACCTTATTTATTAAAAGGGAAGGTAAAAACTTTCTATTTGTTCAAATTTATGTTGATGATATTATATTTGGATCGCCTAACGAAAACCTGTGCAAAAAGTTTTCTAAGTCTATGCAGGATGAATGATGGGTGAACTGTCATTCTTCTTAGACTACAAATAAAATAATTGAATGAAGGAATTTTCATTCACCAAGAAAAATATGCGAAAGAACTTGTTAAAAAGTTTGGATTGGAAAATTGCAAAAAGACTGAAATACTAATGTCTAGTTCTTCGAAGCTGGATAAAGATGAAGGAGGAAAGAAAGTTGAGCAGAAACTTTACAGGAGTATTATTGGTTCCCTTCTTTATCTTACTGCTTCTAAACCTAACATTCTATTTAGTGTTTGCATTTGTGCTAGATTTCAATCTGATCCAAAAAATCTCATCTAAGCGCCGCTAAACGCATCATCAAATACATTGCAACTACTTCAAATTTAGGTTTGTGGTATTCCAAAGAATGAGACTTTACCCTTCTTGGATATTCATATGCAAATTTAGCAAGTTGCAGAGTTGATAGAAAGAGTATATTTGGTACATGCCAATTGCCGAGAAATAGGACAGTATCTTGGTTTTCAACAAAGCAAAGTACTATAGCTCTTTCAACAACAAAAGCAAGGTATGTAGCTCTTGGAAGTTGCTGTTCTCAAATCTTATGGATAAAACAACAATTGAGAGACTTTAGAATCAAAGACTCTTGCACCGAGATCAAGTGTGACAACACTAGCGCAATTAACCTCACAAAGAATCCAATTCTTCATTCAAGAGCAAAGTATATAGAGATTCAACATTATTTTATTAGAGATCATGTTCAAAATGGAGAAGTTATGATTCAATTCATTGACTCAAAAAATCAACTAGCGAGAATGGAGAAAAGCAAAATGGAGAAAAGCCTATTTGAGTCTATTCACACTAGACTGATCATCATATCTCTTATCTAGTAAAGTCTGGATGTGCTCAAGACTCAAAGGTAAAATTTGAAGGTGTTCAAACTCAGAAGACCAAAAGTTATGATTGTAAGTTATTTCTATTCCAGTATTTTAAACTTGAAAAAGGTACAATTACTTATTAATTGCTAATTGATTGAAATTATCTTTCCAAGTCTTTATTTTTCAAAAATGTAGTTATCAATTTTGAAAAGACAGTTATTTTCAAAAAGAGAAATTATTCTTTTTGAAAATGTATTTTTTTATTTTTCCTTTTACGACGTTTCATTTATCTCGCTTCACATGCCTTATATACTATTGAGATTTGTCTTCTTCGTTTTTTACACTGAAACCCTAGAATACAAAACTCCTATTTGCTTTCACTTTCTCTCTCGATTTGTCCAAAAGTTTTCACCTTTTTCGAGCAAGTTTATGAATTTCTCCTTTGAAGCGATAATGTCTTCAAGATAGTCTTCAAGGATTACAAGCAGGGGATCACGACATATGCGCGAGGGTCCTACGCATTTTGACTTGGCCGACAAAGAAGATTCTTCTCCACCATTGCGTCCAAGTCAGCAACAACCTTCTCAGCAACGTCAATCTTCTCCATCGGCTCAACCAGATGATGAAGTTATAAAAGAGGCTGAGTTTGTAAGAACGCTAACTCCCAAGGTTGCTTTCAAACTTTACTTTAATTTGAAGAAAGGAGGAATGCTAATGTCTTTAATCGATGAATTCTTAAGAGATAGAGGATACAAGAATGAAACCATGTCCTTACGGGAGTTGGAAAAGTTAGGAGTTGTAGAGAGAGGAACGGCTGAAAGAACTTTTACGAATTTCCCAAGTGACCTATTTTACGGCACCACAAATCAACCACAAATTATGGATGACGATGAACGGATGTTTACTCATTTTCAACATAGAATAGGTGTTGCTGCAAAAGTTGTTAGTGATGGCTCAAGTTATTTTAGATTGTAGAATCACAAGAGGGTTTATTCGAACTTTATGAAGAGAGGGGTTATGAACCCTAGAAGTGTTGACTTTGATTTACTTGATTCAATAAAAGTCAATCTACAAGAGAAGCTTGCCTTATTGCAATTGGAATGGTTCTGTTCTGAATCTTCTTTGCTTATCCAGAACTCACTGCATACTTTTACTCGAACTTATCTTTCTTGGATGCAAATAGTTTTTCTTTCACAATAAAGGATAAGGAATTTTTGGTGGATATGGATACGTTGGCTAACATAATTGGGGTGGAAAGAACGAGTTTCCAACCAATTAGTGTATCTATTGCTCATGCTACTCTATTGTTGGTGAATGATAGAGATGTTGAAGGCAAGATTTCCTACTTAAGGATGAGTATTTCTAACATCTTGCTGCACAAAATTGTGATCAACTACATTCATCCCAAAGTCGACATCCAAGACCGATGTCTCTCGATTTGAAGCAAAATTGATGTGTGCCATCAACACTAGATTCAAATTCTCTCAACCTCACACCATTTTGTTTCACATGCACCAAATAGTGGTGAAAGATAATGGACAACTCTCTTATTATGCTCTTATCATGCATCTCTTCAAACACTTTAAAATTCACATTCCTGCATCATTATGTTTGACATCCATCTCTCTAATGGTGATTGGTTTTAAAATGGTCACAAAGATGCTTTTGAAAGAGCTGAACAAGATGTTGGAACGTATGAAGGAGAAGTCTCTCGTCAAAGCTAAACAAGACTCTGTTGTAGTGAAAAGGAAAGGCAAGGAGCCCATGGTTGCTCCAGAAAAGAAGAAAAAAACACTCATCTTGTAAGATGAAGAAGATGAGGATGAACTAACTCTTTCAACCTTAAGAAACTTAAAGAGTTTGTCAACTTTCATGAGACAAGAGAAGAGCCAGAAGAAGGAGGAAAAGAGAGAGAAGACACGGAGAAGGAAGATGAAGAACAAAGGAGGATAGATGAAGAAAGAAGACAAGAGGAAGAAGAAGAGAGAGAATGAGAAAAAGATCAGGGTCAAGAAGACTCTTTTGAGCCAACTTTGGCTGTCTCCCTATCAAGTAATTCTGAGATGGCAGGAACTGGAACTGCTAATGCTCATCACTCTGAATACTCCACCTGAAGGCAATGAAACTAGGGGAGCTGTTGGACCAAAATGTATTTCTTCACCTTTATTTGCTAGTGATGTTAGTCGTTCTGCAACAAACTCAGATGATGTATATGCTTCGCATTTCCTAGAAGACAGTCATGGTGGACAATCTGCTCGAAACTCCATCCATTCTCAAAATCCTTGGAATTGACTCAATTGGTCCTAGTTTTGCAATAGCTCAAACAACAAACTTTTTTAGACTGTTGGAAATTCTATTGGATGTCAGGAAACAACAATATGCTGTGAGATTTGAGATGCAGGATTTCAAGAATGCTTAAGGCCACTTCAGTGTCTTTGCATGACCAGTTGAACGCCTTGAAGAATCAAGTGCAAACTACTGTGCAGGGTGAAGATTTTAAATCACTAAAGTAGAGTTTTGAAAGACTTGAAAAGACAGTGCATTCTATGGGAGAACTCAAGCTTGTTTGCCTTCCCAAATAGCCTTGATTTTCTCTATTTTCAACCAACTCTTTTTCATTTGTTCTCCACTTTTTGCTGTTGACAAAAAGGGGGAGAGGTTTTATGCAGATTTGATGACTTTTTGTTTTAACTATTTGGACTTATTTTTTGGGTGTGGTTATGTTTTGGACTAGTTTGGACTGATGATGCATAAGCTATATTATTGATTATGGTAACGATAGTTGCTTTTACAGGACTAATATGTTTTCTGCATGATTGCAAAATCGCTACTATCTTTATCCTAATCTCTAATTATCTTTTAAAAATCTTGGTTTGCTTAAGTGTTGTTTTGCAAGGCAAAGTGTCCAAATCTGCGGGAAAGTTTTGTCATCATAAAAAATGGGGAGATTGTTGGAGAAAACTTTTTATCTATTTTGAAGTTGTAAAATGTTTTCATCAGTCTAATCTGAAAACTTGCAAACTTTATCTTCAAAGTCTGAAGACCTCCAGACTCAAGATTCAAAGTCTATCCTCATTGATAGTTTCCAAACTGACGAAGAAAAGATTTATCCGATGAAGAAGACTTATCCATATACAAGTATATTTTTAAGGATTTGGTTCGTATGGTTGAAGGATATCTTATGGTTGGAGATAACATCTCGTGATTAATTATTCTTATTGAAATCAATTTGAACAATTAGATCCGTTAATTGGCGAAGTATACTTGGAAGGTTCTACTTTTGGAAACCTAGATCCTGATTGTATGGGTGAGCAGAATTGATGGGCTATCATCACATTCCAAAATAACTCGAGATTTTCCTAGTTGATTATGTCCAATGAATAGATTGGAAGAACTCATTTGGTAGGTGCCAACGGTTATGATGGCATGGAGGAGTATATAAGGATGACGCTCAAGTTATTCGAGAGTGTGTGAAAGAAGAATTTTAAAGTCTGAAACTCTTAGTTCTTTGCCATTACAATTTGTCGAGCTTAAACTATACTAAAAAAAGAGATCAAATACTTGTGAGACCTTAAGGAAGTGTAGTAGAGTCTCTACACTATGAAATCAAGAGTGTGAGACTGTAAAATCTCTTTTAGTTCTTAGTGGAATCCAGCCAGTGGGCTGTCAATGTGGGAGAGTGGACGTAGACTTGGTCTAAGCCAAACCACTATAAACCTTGTGTTTCAACTTCTTTTTTCCTAAGCTCTTTACTTTAATTCGCAATCTTATATAACTGTTTACAGTCTTTTATATCTTTAGTCTATTGTTTTCATAAAAATCGAATTAAGTTGTTAAGTCTTGCAAAAACTTCTTTAACACCTATTCACCCCCTCTAGGTGTTCATACTAGCGTTATCAAGATGTACCCTTGCCAAAAGCGACTTCTAACATCGATATTGAGACCTCAAAATCCTATAGGGGACCCTCTCCGAATCCATTGAGCCTACGACGATAACATACTTTGAATTGATGGGGTACCCTTTGTGAAAGCTAGTATGAGCACCTAGAGGGGGTGAATAGGTGTAAAAATAAATTTTCCAAAGTGAAGTGTGCAACTTTAATTAGCAATAGATTATGAAAAGGAAAGTAGACTCTTGTAAACAAATCAAGTTACGATCAAAGTAAAAGAGCATAGGGAAGAGAATATGAACACAGAATTTATAGTGGTTCGGCTTAATCCAAGAGTTGTTACAGTAATGCTATTCCTTGATTCCATAGTATAGAGACTCCATTACACTTCCTCAAGATCTCTCAAAGATATAAACTCTCTTTTGCGTACAAGATTTCGCTCAACAGTTTAATTAACTAAGAACAAGGAGCTTTAGACTTTGGAATTCTTCTATTGTGCACATACTCCAACAACTGGAATGTCTTCCTTATATACTCCTTTATGCCATCACACCCGTTGGCACTTACCAAAGGAATTCTTCCAATCTACCCGTTGGACAGAATCAATTAGGAAGATTTTCGAGCTATTTAAGGAACATGATGATAGCCTATCAATCCTGCTCGCCCATACAATCAGGATCTAGGTTTCCATAAGTAGAACCTTCCAAGTATACTTCGCTAATCAATGGATCCAAAATCCCTGAATCAATCTTGATTGAATAATGAATTCCGACATGCTATATCCAGCCAAGAGATCTTCTTTAGACGACAGAATCAGATTCTTAATGAAATACTTCATTTTGGATAAGCCTTCTTCAACGGATTAGAATAGACTTTGAGTCTTGAGTCTGGTAGCTCGGAGGTTTTCAGACTTTGATGGAAGAGTCTGCAAGTTTTCAGACTAGACTGATGGAAATGTTTTGTCAACTTCAAAACACTCAATGAAGTTTTCTCCAACACCCTTTGGGGTAGACTCGCATCGACCCAGACGATGGTCCTCACAAGTTCTTAGACCTAGACTACATGGCCCCCGGGAACAGGGATATTAGTGACCTGCTTGGTAATCCTCTTGGGTTGGCCAAAACATTTTGGAGGAACCACCATTTAAGGACCTGAAACGGTTGAGCTCACGACAGGGTGAGACAATATCTCAGCAAGTTCACCCCCATAACTCCGACTAGGAAGGAAATACGCTTAGAGGCAGCTATACACATAAGTTAGAAGATTTACCTTGCCTTAATTCCCTCATGCACATCAGTATAGTTCATTATCTCAACTCAATTCCATATAATCGATCATTCAATCCATTCAATACCATCGATATGATCAATACCATCTATCAATCATCAATACGATAACTACTCACATAAGCTCAAGTAAATTATAGCCCTCACAAGTTGATGTATAAATAGATGGTAGATGGTATAGATTGTTGCTCTCATAAGCTAAACAATCATTGTCAGATATAGTTGCTCTCATATCAAGCTCACATAGGCTGATATAGATACGCAAGCTAACATACAATAATGCTCACATAGGACATTTAATAATGTACTTGATACACATAAATCAATCAATTTTTTGCACACCAATTTCAATTAAAATAATGAACTTAGCCTAATATCATCGTGTTAAAAATACTCGATAAAAATAATCATGTGTTGGTACACGATCGGTCTGAACCAAAATGCTATATCTTTCTTTTAAAAATCTCACTATTTATATAGTGTTTGAAAATATTTTTGGTGTTAAAAACTAACGCCTTGGTATTTTCTAATTAAATATCTGAAATTACACAATTTTGGAATAGATACTCAAAATTACAATCGCCACTCAATTTACACAAAATAGCCTTCAATTACAGAAACTAAACACACCATTGCAATCAACACGAAATTTCGGTTACCAACTATCCCGGTATAATTTCCAAAAATTAATAAATAATTAAATAAATACAAATAATTACCAAAAATGCAAACTTAGGCCGGAAATGCTTAATTAACTGCTTGAAAAGGCTTAGAAAATTTTCAAATCTATCTAGATAAATAGCACAACTTATCTAGTCTCTAATTTATCCGTTCTAACCACCTAATATGCACAAACAAATAATTAAATCACTAATCCATTCTAACTAACCACCTAAACTATACTTAGCCGAAACTAATCACCCCTTAATCGTCATTAACTCCTAAATAGAGTTTAGCAAGTAAAATCATCGGTTTAGTGATCTGGTGAGTCCACGGTGATGGTGACGCGAAGATGGACGACAAACCTCCAAGCGGCGACACCAAACAAAGATCGGATAGGCCTGAAAACGGGCCTTGAAGTCACAAAGCCCTTATTAGCTTCGATTCTGGTTGTTGGGCTGAGAGAACTGGCATGGGCTCGACTTGAGCTAGAAATGGGCAAGGCGGTGGACCGACGGTTGTAGAGGGCGACGATGGGTGACGGCGGCTGCTGGATGGTGACAGTGGAGCTCCGACTAAGCTCTTACGATGACCATGAGCTTGGGGGGATGGCCACTGGGTGCGAAATGGGCGAAACGGGCGAACAGCACTTGCGAGGGATGCGCGACGTGAGCGGCGGTTTGGCAGCTTTGAGCGGGTGTGCGACGGCTAGGGGGAGGCTGCTCATTCACTCTCTAGTTTCTCTAAGCTTCAAGAGTAATCTAAAATGGAGAAGATGAAGACAACTGCCCTTGGAGGGGCCCAAAATGCCTAAATATCCCTTAGTTTGATCATTGCTTGCCCCCCACCAGCTTTGCCCTATGCACAGCCAATTTGCAACACACAAACTTCCCTAGCAAGCCAACCAAGTGGTCTAATTGCTCCCTCCCCATGGCCTACGAATTTTGGAACAAATTCCCCTAAATCCACTTCAATTCTCCTTTAATTGGATCTAAATCGATCCTCATATTCAACCAAGGTGTCATCATCCTAAACAACATTTTTACTCACCAATTGAACCAACTTGAATCCTAAAAACATGACCAAAAATGGTCCTTGGATTTTTCCAGTCCAAAATATTCTTACTTTGAATTTTTGCCAAAAATCTCGATTTGCAGAAAAAATTTTTAGAAGATGAGTCGACATTCCTAAAATAAATTGTTACATGACAAAACTTTCAATTTCTAAAATCAAGTTCAATTTCACAGTTAATTTCAATTTGGCGCGATTTTAGCGTGACATAATATACTAGTTAGCTTTTAGGATTTTTTAGTGTAATTAACCCATGGTCGATTATTTTTGAGCCACATTGTACATCTTTGACACATTGGCGATTTTCGGTTGTTGTGAAAATCTTGAGATTTCAAATACGAATACATGGTACCAAAACGACAGAAAAATCAGTCTAGTGCTGATTGACAAGAATTTTGTAATTAGGTGGAATCACCCACATTTAATCACATGGCTCAGTCGATTCAACCTACTTTGGTCTCTAATCGATTTTAACTGTGCCATATTGACCATTGCAGACTAGTACGGTCTAGCAGTCGATATGTGGTCAAATTCTCAAATATATTGCGTTAAAATCCTTTAATGGCTTCACCAAATAAACTAGTTATTTCGTGAGTAATCAGTTGAGAAAATAGAACTATTGGTACATTGATGAAAAGCCCAATTCATTCAATTAAAAATAGAACTGGAAATTCAAGATATCACATGAGTCTTCCTCACCTTCGCGTCACCGTGCACTCATTGGCTTGCTAATCTAGTAAGTTTACTTGCTAAACCTTGCTTAGGGGGTTAATTATGCTTAAGGGATGATTAATTTAGGCTAAGATTAGTTTAGGTGAATTAGTTAGTTTAATTAGTTAATTAGGCTAATTTTGTGGTTAGATTAGTTTAATTAGGGGCTAATTAGACTTTGTGATTTATCTAGCTTAGTCCATTATTTATTTAAGTCCAATTAGGTGGTTAGATTAGTGTATTTGGCTTAATTAGGCATTTATCTAATTATTTTGCGTTTATTTAATTAATTTTGTAATTAATTTTATTATTTAATATTTTCAGAAATTATACCGGGATAGTTGGTCATTAGAATTTCGTGCTGATTATCGTGGTGCAATTAGTTTGTGCAAATTGAGTGCTGATTGATGAATTTTGATTTATTACTTCAAAAATATGGATTTTTGGTATTTAATTAGAAAAATACTGGGTGTCAATTTTTGATACCAAAAATGTTTTTAAGTACTATATCAAATAGTGGGATTTTTAAAAGTGAGGATATCACATTTTATGACTCAAGTTGACTGTGTAACCACACACGATTACTTTACCGGGTGTTTTTAATATGAAGAAAATATACCAAGTTCATTATTTTAATTGAGGCGTTTGAGT
Organism: Eucalyptus sideroxylon x Eucalyptus melliodora; assembly: GCA_016097485.1. Classification (NCBI taxonomy): domain Eukaryota; kingdom Viridiplantae; phylum Streptophyta; class Magnoliopsida; order Myrtales; family Myrtaceae; genus Eucalyptus; species Eucalyptus sideroxylon x Eucalyptus melliodora. The sequence goes on from CM027827.1 coordinate 20,633,049, forward strand.
GCAAAGCATAATATCCTTGGCCAATGTTGGATGTGCGTGTGAATAGTATGAGAACCCGTTGTGAACTTTTACGTCGGATGATGCTCTTATATGGAATGCCCTTGTCAATGGATGCCGGTTGCAGTAGAGGCCGGACCGATGCTCCTTCAAGATTGCCGTCGATGGATAGATGATGTCGTGCTCAATGGGGCGAGACAATGCCCGATTACATTAGAAGACCGCCGAACATCAAGTAAGCCGTGCCCGTGGGGTTGTAATTAATTGGAGCGCATGTTAAAGTGAGATATAACCGCCCTTGATTATATGAAACAATTGTGTTGCACGGAATGGACATGTCATAATGATTTGACCTTATAATTAGGACCCCTATGATTGATTTAGTTGTTAAGTGAGGCGTTTCAATTGTTGAGTGTGTTTACTACATATATTTGTTATATGAATTGTACTAACGTGCATGAAGGAATTGAGGCGATGTGAGTATCATTGGTTGTGTGGTTAGGCCACCTCTAGGCGTATTTCCTTCCTAAGCAGGGTTTAGGGCGTAAACTCACTGAGACATTATTTCACCCCATTGTAGGCTTATCTTTTTAGGTCCTTAGATGGAGGCGCAACTGGTCTATTTTGGGTGGTCGTGAGAGGCCAAGACCGAGTGCATCATACTCCCTATCCACGGGAACCCCGACTAAACCCATGAGCTTGTGGTCACTACTATTTGGGTCAATGAGGGCCTACCTCAATTGGTCCCTCATAGATTCAAGGCATGGTTCTCGCCACGGGCCCAATGGAGTTCGAGAGGGCCCCTTGGATGGCTTTGACAGATCTGTTGTCAATGGCAAGTATGTAGAGGATCTCGACGCCTCTGGTGGTGTCGTGGTGGACCCGGAGGTCACGCCCCAACCCGAAGTGTCATGCTCCGATCCTCCGGACCCATGCCCATCTCTGCTTGGTTAATATAATAGGCGATGTCCAAGACACATCGCTGACCCATTCATTTAATATACACATACGGAAGCATATAAATAATCCCCAGACAATAAAATAATGGGATATGAAAGTAGAGTCATAAATTTTTCAAACCAAAATCAACTTTTTATAAACACATAAGTTTATTTACATCATCAAGTTGCTTAGATTATCGGCTTAGTCAAAAAGGTATTGTCCTATGACTAGCGAGTTAGATAGGTTTACCGATTTTGTTTCCTTCACTTCCCCGGACTCCAAGACTTCAAGTCATCCACGAACACCGTCTAAGGACTTGAAATGGTTATTCAATAACCAGTGAAACAACGTCTTAGCAAGTTCTACCCCTTAAGACCCGATTAGTAAGAAGATACGCCCTAAGGGCTACCTAAGCACATCATAGGTTACATAGGGCTTATCTTGACCTCAGTTTCCTTCTTACAAGTTAGTTTAAATAATAAATACTGATAATCATAGCATCCAATCAATCAGATCGACTTAACAATCAATCGACTCAGTCGATTACATATCATTAAAACCATCACATAGTCATCTTGACTATTCATTTTCAACTCTGAATCACGGCCCTATAAGCGCAATTAAATTTAGTGGCATCACGGCCTCACTTGGCAAACTTTTTAGAATTAGTGACATCACGGCCCCACCTGGCAATTATCTAGACTTGGTGGCATCACGGCCCCACCTGGAAAATTTTAAATTCAACTCACAACCTCACATAGTTATTTTCCTTCAAATATCGACATTTTCCAATATTGGGATAAATCCCCATAATCACCAATCACACTCAATTTTCACAAATCAATACTTAATTAAATAAACAAAGAGCACCATAGTAATTAGCACGAAATTTCAGTCGTCGACTATCCCAGCATAATTTCCAGAAAATAAATAAATAAATAAATAATTATATAATTAATTAATTACGGAAAATAATAAATAAATGCAATAAATCCAACTTAGGCCTGTAATGCCTAATTGGAAGTCGAGGCGAGCTCGAAAAATTACCGAGAATCGTTCAATAAATACCAGGACCTATTTCCTTGCTAATTACACTATCCACTTACCTAACATGCATCTAATAAGTCTTTAATTTAATTACTCTAATATAATATATCCACATAATTATACTTAATTAAATCTAATCAACCCATAAGCATCATTAACTAACTAATAAGGGATTAATGAGCAAAACTCACTTGATTAAAAGCGAAGACCAGATCACCATGACGACGATGCGACGGTGGCTGAACTTGGGCTCACGACGACACCAATGGGCTTGGATCGGGCATGGAATTGGCCCAACAAATCTCAACCCAATCTGAGATTTGTTTTTGTGTTGGATTAGGCTTGCTGCAGATGCTGGGCTTGGGCCTAAAAAATTTATTAGGCTTCAAAAAGCTGGGCTTTGGCTTCTTGGGCTTGGAAAAGAATGTGTGCTGGGCTGAACCAACTTGGGTTGAGTTGTTGGGTTGATGGGCTGATTGCTGAAGTTGAAGCTCACGAGCTGAGCTTGCTTTAAGTGGACTGGGCCGCTGAGTTCACTGGGTTGCTAGGCTTCAAAGGCTGGATTGGAAATTTTCGTTGGGCTAGACTTGATGATAGAATTCACGTGGGCTGCTGGCAAGAAGATGCGCTAGAGCTGGGCCGAGACGCACGCATGCAGCTTCATGCATGGGCGAGCTGCTAGGCTTCAAGCTTCGCCGTTCGAGTCAACTGGATTTGCTTGGTTGACCGTCGAGGACGTGTGGACGAAGGGCTGTGGCGTGAGATAGCAAGAGGGCACGAAGATGGAGCAGGCGGCGTCGACAGCTTCGGGGCAGGGATCGTGACTTCGGTGGTGGTGGACTGCCGCGTGGATGGAGAGAAGGTTGCTGCTTCTATTGACCCTGTGCTGGCGTGAGCTGCTGGCGATGCTTCGGTCAGAAAGGCTTCGTGGAATTGAGACCGAGAGAAAGAAGGCACAGCAGCAACTTGCAGGGAATTGGGTGGCCGACCAAGGATGGTGCAGGCGCTAAGGTGGTCTTTGGTGGACATTGATGGCAGTAGACGAAGGAAATGAGGGAGACGGGAACAACCATGAAGAATTATGTGGGCATGGGTTTTCGGTGAAGCGAAAGGCAGAGGGAGAGAGAGATAGCGACCGACAAGTGAAAGCAAAACCAAAGCAGATGGGGTTGAAGGAGAAGAGCCAAAGGAGGGGAGCAACTATCGATGCTTGCTTGAGAAGCACGAATGGAAGAAAGTCAACAAACCATAGCTATCTAATTAAATGCTTTGCTTCCTAATACTTTCCAACATTATAATCCCACCAATTATCCAAATTGAAGCCAAAATCCTAGCCCTCTTCCTAGGATCCGAATTTCACTTAATTTATCTTCAATTCCTTCGTGAAATTTCTCAAATTGAGGTCCAATTTCTTTGAAGGAAAAGCCCATACCATTTTCTACCAGTCCTCAACAATCAAAGGCTCGGCTTGGAAGTCCAAATTTCTTTTAATTTGGCTCGTAAGAATTTCCACTAATTTCCCGCAACGCCCGAACGATTTTACACAAAAATCTCGGAATCTCTGAAAATTTCTCGGAGGATGAGTCGATGTTCCAAAAATAGTTCGTGACACCACAGAACTTTCGATTTTTGAAATTGGTTTCAAATTCTTGGTTAATTTCACTTTGGCCTGCTTTTAGCATGACCTGATCTATCAGGTCACTTTTAGGAATTTTTTGGTGCAATTGACCCATGATCGATTTATCTCGAATCACAATATACATCACCGACACATTGGTGACTCTCGGTTGTCGTGAAAATCTCGAGGTTTCAAATACGGGCACCAGGTACCAAAATCATAAAAAAATCGGTCTAGTGCTGATTGACGAGTATTTTGTAACTAGGTGGAATCACACATACTCTGATCACATATTTCAGTCAAGTCGACCTATTTCCGGTCTCTAATCGATTTCGACATTGCTGTAATGAGCCTTGCAAACCAACACGGTCGAGCAGTCGATTCCTAGTCGAATTCTCAAGTCTATTGCATTTAGATTCTTTAATTGTTTCCCTAAATAGTTTAATTATCTCATGAGTGATTGACTCAAAAATAATACTATAGACGCCTCGACGAAAGACCCGATTTATTTAATCGAAAATAAAATTTGAAAATTTAGGCTGTCACATGGAGCCCTCGGCTGTAGAGCCCGCAGTTTAGTGAGCTCAGTAGCTTCTTTTTGGTGTAGATTCTTTTGTATATAAACTCATGGTGTTTTTAAAGTGTGGCTTTTGTGATTTGATTGTCCAGCTTTTCTATCCCATGTTAATTGTTGTTTGGAGTTATAGTTCACTTCCGCATGTGCATGAATCGTTTGGGTCAACGACACGTCCTGGGAACGTGACAATTTAGTCAACCACTAAGAGATGTGCATATGCTCGAAAATCTGGGCGTGACAGTGATAGCTATGCCTGATTATAGGGAAAAATTATGTGGCACGATATGGGTTGTGTTATAATGCATTTACCTTATAATCGGTACCCATATGATTGGTTGTGATTGAAATGATGTGTTCCTGTTATTGAACTGCGTTTGCTGTACTAATAATAGCATATGTGATGAGCTAACGTGTAGGTATGTGCTGAGGTGAGGTAAGTTCTGTGACATCCTAAAATTCGACCCCGTTTCAATAAAGTGAAATGGGCATTTCATCAACGTGCCTATGGTCCTTTTTCTCTGAGCTGATCACTCACGAGTTAACTAACCTATTGGGTGAAGCCGTTAAGGGATGTATCCGCGGTAAAATCCCTAAAAGCTACCTAATTGGTTGGATTTGACTAAAATTGCGTCTGATCGATTATAACTAGGAAATTGAGTTCGATTTCGGTAATCGAATATTCGAGCGTGTTACAATTTATTTTTAGGATCCTGTCTCATCGTTCGTCAAATTATTGACGAGTTCGAAATTTCAATAAAGAAATTATCGGAGGAAAATTGAAGATTAAAAAAGAAATTAGAATGGGAAAGAGAAATGAAAATAAAATAAGAAAAGTATTATAAGTTTATCTTTTTCTTTCTCTCCCTTTCTTTTTCTCTCTCTTCTCTCCTCTTCCCTCCCCTTCGTGCGAAATCCCCTCCCACGTTGACCATTCCCCTTTTTCCCTCTTATTTTGTTCTTTCTTTTTCTTTCTCTCTCTCTCCCTCTCTCTCTTTTTCTTCCCTCCCTCGTGCGAATCCTTTTCCCCCCACCGATCGAATGCCTTGCTGTCTTCCTCCTTCTTTTTCTTCTTTGACTAGTCAACCCTTATCTTCTCTCTCTCTCTCTCTCTCTCTCTTCTTCTTCTTCTTCTCCTTTCCGTGCGTTCGAGTGAGCAAACCAGAAGCAGAAGAAGCCAAGCAGTAGTAGCTCGCCGAAGCCGTCGCCGCTCGTCCCGCCGCCCGCTCTCCACTGCTCACAGCTCGCCTCCGCTTCTCCCTTGCCCCCTCAGCTGCCGCCGACGCCCCCTCTCTCTCGGTACTCTCTCTCTTCTGGTTCGAATGAACTAGCAAGATAGAGGCAGGAGCTCACTGAAGCAGTCGTCGCCATCGCACCGGAGCTAGACTGCCTCTCGCACTGCATGCCGTGCATCCACCGCTTGCCGCCGTCTCCTTCTCCGCCCCTAACCATCTCTGTTTTCCCCTGTTTCGTAGCCAACCAGCAACCCATGAAGTGGGTTTCCAGCAGCTTTAGGCCCGCTTTTGAGCTGTTTCCGGGCCCCGAACCCGAGCCGTGCTTTGGAAAGAATCGATCCTCGCGCCGTCCCCGTCGGATTGATCCAATTTGCGCGCCATTCCGGTGAGTAATCTCACTAATCCTTGTTTAGCGAGCTAATGACACTTATTGGTTGTTTAGTTTTATTTAATTAGGTTTAGGTTGTTAGATTAGTGTTTATTAATCAATTGTGATGCAAATTAGACAAATTGAATGTGTATTTAGCAAGTAGACGTGGTCTACTATTTATTGAGGGTAGCCCGGGATTTTTCCCGACCCTAATCGGGCTTCAATTTGATAATTCGGGCCTAAGTGGAATTTTTGGCATTTAAATATTATTTTTCGAAATTAATTAATTATTTATTTATTTTCCGAAAATTCAACAGTGATGGCCAGTGACCGGAATATTATGCTGATGACCGTGGCAAAGTCCGTTTATTTAATCGGGCTTTATTTTAAGCTAAATTGAATTTCTTGTATTTAGATATTAATTTTTGAAATTAATTATTTAATTATTTATTTTCCGGAAATTCAACTTGGATGGCTAGTGGCCGAATTTTTTATGCTGATGATCATGGTGTAGCCCGTTTATTTAATTGGGCTTTATTTTGAGCTAAGTTGGATTTATTGTAATTAATTATTAATTTTCGAAATTAATTAATTATTTATTTATTTTTCGGAAATTAAGGTTGGGTTAGTCGACGACCGAAATTTTGTGATGATTGTCGTGGTGAAGTCCGTTTATTTAATGGAGTTTTATTTTGTGTTGAATTGAATTATTTGCGAAGGATGTGAAGTATTCTTTAATTGGAAAATCATTGGTTATTAATTGAAAAATAACCGGGCATCGGTTGATAATGCCAAAACTATTTGAGCGGACTACAGAAAATGTGGGAGTTATGGAAAGGAAAATATTATATTTTGGCTAAGGCCAGCTGTGTGCCCACGCACGATATTTTATCAAGTATTTTTAATATGAAGAAATGAGGCCAAGACATTACTTTAATTGAGGAAGTTAAGTGCGAGGCACAATGTCAATGGGCCGTGAGGGATTAATTGTGTGTTGGCTTATAGTTGAAGCAAGATGATTATTGGAAGTTGATGTGATATGTGTTGTGTTGAGGGAAACCAATGGATCATGAGTAGGTAAAGGACTAAGTACTACACAAGTAGAAGACTTCGTGTAAGTTACCTCTAGCGCCTTATACCATTGCTTATTGTAGTTAAGGGCTAAGTGTTACATGGCGACCTGAGTCTAATGGGAATTACCTCTAGTGCCTTGCAGCATTGTTATGCATAGTAAAGGGCTAAGTGCTACACGATGACAAGATCTCGTGTGAGTCACCTCTAGCGCCTTACCCTATTGCATTTTGTAGTGAAGGACTAAGTACTACACGGTAGCGAGATTTCGTGTGAATTACCTCTAGCACCTTATACTATTGTTATTTGTGGTCAAGGACTAAGTGCCGCACGATGACGAGACTTCGTGTTGGGGTCACCTCTAGCGCCTTGAGCCTATATTTGAGTGGGAATGTTGAATGGGAATGTTGAGATTAATTATCGAGTATAGATGGAATCACGGATATGGTTTGATTCGTTTGTCATGGACTGACTGATTGAACTGAATTGGCCAGGGAAGGGTCATCGTTGATATGTAATCGACTAGGTCGATTGATCATTGTTTTGATTTGATGTTGTGAATTGCTTGATTGAATGGAAATGACTGTGAGTGGTCTTATTGATGTGTAATCAACCGGGTTGATTTGATCGATGCTTCAATCAGTGATGTGATTGCTTGGGTGTTTATTTGAACTATGCTAATATACAGGTGGAATCTGAGGCCAAGGTAAGTCCTCTGACTCGTGCTGTGCTTAGGCAACCTTGTGATGTATTGGTTCCCTAATTGAGTCTTAGTGGGGGTAGAACTCGGTGAGACGTAGTCTCATCCCGGTTTGGGGAAAACATTTCAGGATCCCGATGAGGAGCTGAGGAGGAGGAATCTGAGAAGGAGAACTTTGAGTCGAAACCTGAGGAGGAGGATTTTTTAGAGAAGAAGATAATACGTAGAGGGGCCTTGAGTACGGTCCGGGTGAACTGAGATTTTATCTTCTTTTAGAACTCCATGTTGATGTGAATAGTTATGAAGTACTTTGGTTTGTGTTTTGTATAAAAGTTTGATTATGAGTTTCAATATGAAAAATATGGCCCTACTTTTCTATCCTATCAATTTATTGTCTGGGGATTATAACTGCTTCCGCATGTACTTAATAAATGAAAGGGTCGGCGATACATAGTCCTGGGATATTGCATCATATAATCGACCAAATGAGAAGGATGTGTGCGTGCCCGAGGATCGGGGCGTGACAAGTTCTATATGGTGTGTGCTTAGGACCGCCTTCAAGGCGAATTTGCATCCTAATCAAGGCTTAGGGTTTGACTTGCTGAGATTTTATCTCACCCCTTTGTGGGTTAACCTTTTTCAGGGCCGTAGCATGGAGATCTGCTGAGTGCGGATATGGTGGGTGCAAGATGCAACATCTTTTGGCTGACCCTGCTGTTAGCAAAGTTTAGGGTGACCTTGATCCCTTAAGGTTTTTGAGAGGGTCAATTGAAAGTTGATAGCGTAAGGACTGGTAAATCATTAAACTCCCTAAAGACAACAATGGTTTTTTTTTTTTTTTTTGAACAATGGTTAATTGAATAAGTTGTTTTTGGCAACTTTTGTGGTGTGTTTGTACTATCCCTAATGATTGATTGGATGGTGTATTTAATTTGCTTCTGCATGTGCTTAATTGAAATAAAAATAATAATAATAAAAAATGGGTCAGTGACACATCTTGGGACATCACATTTTTTAATCGACCGCCGAGAGATGTGCACGTGCTTGGGATCCGGGTGTGACAAGTAGGGACTCTGGAAGATGGAGGGAAACTTTTTGGAGTACTTTTCTTCAGCTTGATCAATGTCATGTTCAATGGAATGGCAGAACTTGCAATGACCGTTTTCAGGCTTCCTGTGTTCTATAAGCAAGAGATTTCTTGTTTTACCCCGCTTGGGCTTTAGGCTTGCCTATTTGGGTACTCCGAATTCCATTGTCATTCATGGAATCGGGGATATGGATCATCTTAACATACTACACCATCAGTTTCGCTACTGCTGCCAGCAGGTACGTGAGAATTTGCTATTGGGTATTCCATAGATATCTGAAGCTAATGGTTCTCGGCTTATTTACTCATAATATTTTCGCACTGTGCTTTATAAGAAGGAAAAGTCTAGGAAACTAATCAATCTTACTCTTATCAGGTTCTTCAAGCAATTCTTGGCATTCTTCAGCATCCATCAGATGGCACTGTCCCCCTTTCGGCTCATTGCTGCACTTGGGCGAACTCTGGTTGTTGCAAATACCCTGGGACTCTTCACTTTGCTACTGATTTTCGTTCTTGAAGGATTGCCAAAAGTAAGTACAATTTACCTTACCTCATACTTTTGCCAACCATGTCTATTTGTTGACTAAAGCATTTGTTGCCGGGCTGCTCATAGATTCTTGGGTGCCGTTAAATCGATTCTACCAGTTTTTTTGTGCCTACATTAATGTTTAATTTAATGGGGACATGTTATTCTTCCTTGCATTTACAGATGACATCAAGCCATGGATGATATGGGGATATTACATTTCTCCTGTGATGTATGGGCAAAATGCTATAGTGATAAATGAATTCCTCCACAAAAGATGGAGCAAGGTAAAATCTATTTATTCTTTCACCAATCAGTTGTCCTTCATGATACGCAGGTAATGCATTATTGAAACCTGATTGCCATCATGCGAGCTGAAGCCTAACTTGAATCCGAGAATTAATGAGCCCATGGTCGGGAGAATGCTTTCGCAGTCTCGAGGCTTCTTTGTGCAAGAGTATTGGTATTGGATCTGCATCGGAGCACTGTTTGGGTTTTCACTCCTCTTCAACATCTTCTTTATTGCAGCATCGACTTGGTTAAGTCATAAGTTGGCTAAATTAGCATATCAGCTCATATACACAAGTGATGTAATAGTGTTGACACTCCCTGCATGAAATTTTTTGCAGCTTTGGGAGATACAAAAGCAGTTGTCTTGGATGAAGAGGCAGATAAGAAGAAAAACAAATCATTGTCTTCTCAACCTGCGAAAGAAGATTTGCACATTCTCAAAATTCATCAGTTGCTCAATGCTTTTCAACTTTAGGCTACTTTAGATGATAAACTTGCTAAGACTCTAGTCATGATCGTATAGCAGATAGAGCAATTTTCTCAAGAAAACTAAGATCGAGGAATTTCTATAATTGACTTCCAAAATAAGTTGCCTGATCAGTTGTCAAGAAAAAGAATTGCCTGATCTCTGACATATGTCATGATATCCCAGGAATCGATATGCAAGTCAGAAGTTCTTCAGAAATCTTTAGTACTTCAGAGAATATACAGAGAAGAGGGATGGTTCTGCCATTCCAACCCCTTTCTCTCGCATTCAACCATGTGAACTACTATGTGGATATGTCTGCAGTGAGTATCTTCCTCCTAAAGAGTCTATTCTTATCTTGGAAGCAGTAACTTCTTCCTAAATGTAACCATGAGCTTGTGCAAATCTTTAGTACTACATATGATCATTCATTGTCATTTTTTCTTTTGTCTGGCGTTACTCATGTCCAATTTTACTTTACCTGCGATTGTGATGGACTGAACTTCCTGTTCTTGTCATCACAAGGCAAAGAGCAGTGATAATAACTAACTATTTTCATGATATTAGGAAATGAAGAGTCAAGGACTAGAGGAAGACCGTCTCCAATTGTTGAGAGATGTCAGCAGCGCTCTCAGACCCGGGTTACTCACAGCACTGGTTGGGGTTAGTGGTGCCGGAAAGACAACCCTCATGGATGTGCTAGCCAGAAGGAAGACAGGTAGTTACATAGAAGGAAGTATTAGCATCTCTGGATACCCTAAAAGACCAATCTACGTTTGCTCAGGTCAGCAGTTACTGTGAACAGTGACATTCACTCGCCTAATGTCACTGTCTACGAATCCCTCCTATACTCAGCCTGGCTCTGTCTTTCTTCCGACATTAAGACTAAAACCCACAAGGTAGGGAATATTTGTCTCTCGAGATGCCCCACTTTTGTTAGGGCCTAGTTCGCATTCTCTCGTGGAAAAACTTAAATCGGATGGTTTAGTAATCTTTCTATTTTGGACTTGTGTTTCTAATTTCGTAACAGATGTTTGTGGAAGAAGTCATGGAGTTAGTCAAGCTCAACCCGATCAGGGACACCCTTGTTGGGCTTCCCGATGTTGATGGCCTGTCAACTGAGCAAAGAAAGAGGCTGACAATAGCTGTAGAGTCGGTGGCTAATCCATCTATTATCTTCATGGACGAACCAACCTCCGGCCTCGATGCTAGAGCAGCTGCCATGGTGATGCGTACAGTGAGGAACACAGTAGATATAGGAGGACTGTTGTTTGCACAATTCACCAGCCGAGCATCGGCATTTTTGAGGCATTTGATGAGGTTTGGTCGCTAATCCTTCGATGTTATTATCTTTGTTGTTTGAAATGCCTTGCTCTTGAGTAATTGACTCAGAAATGTTCCTATTGCAGTTGCTATTGATGAAAAGAGGCGGGCGGGTCATTTATGCTGGACCTCTTGGTCGCCATTCCCACAAGCTCATAGAATATTTTGAGGTGAGCCTTTTCTGTTTCCTAAATACCTAGCGTCTACCCGGTTGCCTCTTTCCCTCAGAATCTTCAGGTAATTCTTGAATTTTGGTAAATATGTGAATTAGACCAGGCTGTCCTAGGGGTTCCGAAGATCATGAATGGTTACAATCCGGCCAAGTGGATGCTGGAAGTGAGTGCTTTGGCAATCGAGGCTCAGCTCCATATCGACTTTGCTGACATTTATGCAAACTCTGATCTTGATAAGTAAGGGCCTGCATGGTAATGTTTCTATTTCTCCCGTTTTTTATTCTTTTGTTCCTTGGAACAAAAAAAAGAACATAAATCGTTTTGATAATGCCAACTTATTATTCTTTTCCTCGGAATAGAAAAGTGGTTGGAAAATAGATTTGGAACAGAAGCAAGAAAAAAATATATATATATATATATATATATATATATATATATATATATATATAGCTTGTTCCCGGGAACAATTTCTACAAAAAGATTTTTTTTTTTTTACTATTTATATTTTGTTCTTCTTTCTTGTCGTGGCCACCGCCGGCCGCCTGCCAACCGTTGGCCACCTTTTGCCGCTTGCAGCCATGTTGGTAGCTGACCGCCGGCAACTGTTGGTGATGGTTGCCACCGCCTATAGCCCACTGACCGACCGCTGCCACAGCCCACCGCCGACAATGGACACCATTCGTTATAGCCTACCGTCACCAACTGCCACACAACTATCGCAGGAGGGGGTGGTGGCCAATGGGCTGTGGGTGGCAATCATGTGATTGCTATCGGTGGTCGTGCGGCAATCGTGCAACGATCATGCGGCGGTTGTGCAACAGTTGTGCAGCTTTCGTGCAGCAATTGTGCGGCGGTGGGTGGTGGTCGGCAGTCCATGAGTAAAAAGAAAAAATAAATAAATACAAAAATTTATAAATTTTTACTAAACGCATTTCTATTCTTTTTCTATTTCAAGAATATAAATTTTGTGTAATTACCAAACACTTATTTTACTTAGAAATTATTCCTGGAGTAAAAATAGAAAAAAACTATTTTTGAAAAGAAATAGTTCCCCGGAATAGAAACGTTGCCATGCGCAACCTAAGTTTCTTAAGGATCCAAGTTTCAAATGCATCATTGAAATAATTTGCTCATAGAGGCCAATGTCAATTTAACAATTTTGTTTTCTTTGAATCATTTTCAGGAGAAACCAAGAACTGATCAAAGAGCTTAGTACCCCAGCCCCGAGCTCCAAAGATCTCTACTTCTCGACCGAGCACTCGCAACCTTTTCTCCCACAATGCAAGGCTTGTGTTTGGAAACATCACTGGTCTTACTGGAGAAATCCTCAGTACAATGCCATTCGGTTCTTCATGACTATAATCGTTGGCATTTTGTTCGGTCTGATATTCTGAAATAAAGGAGACCGGACGTAAGTTTTGATTTCTTTCATCATATGTGTTTTGCTGAGTAAACTCTTCAAAGTGACCAAACATAAATAGATTCCCCATCATTAAATGTTAGAAATGCAAGTCATTCATGATATCTGCATATTCAGACTTTGGCTATGATTAATCTCTTGACAGCACCAAGCAACAAGAACAAGACCCGATGAGTCTTTTGGGAGCCATGTATGCAGCTGTGCTGTTCCCTGGGGCGTGAAATGCTTCTGCTGTGCAGTCTATTGTTGCCATTGAGAGGACGGTCTTCTACCGTGAACGAGCAGCTGCAATGTACTCTCCTCTGCCATACGCATTTGCTCAGGTATGAACACATTAATTTAGCAAGGTCGAGTCCTCTTTGAAGCATAAAAGGATATAAGAAAACAATTACTACCCCAATGATATGAACGCTGAACAGTATAAAATGATTTTTTGCAGGTGGCCATTGAGACAATTTACGTGGCTATTCAGACATTTGTCTACAGTCTTTTCCTTTACTCAATATTCGGGTTTGAATGGAAGGCTGGGAAGTTCTTGTGGTTCTACTGCTACATGCTGATGTGCTTCATCTACTTCATGATGTCTGGGATGATGATTGTAGCATTGACGTCAGGCCACCGGATCGTTGCCATTGTGATGTCCTTCTTCCTGAGCTTTTGGAACTTGTTCTCTGGCTTCCTTATCCCTAGGCCGGTATGTCTGCTTTCACTCAGTAATTTGCTGCATTACATATGTCCTGAAGGCATTTTCAGTAGCTCACTTCCAATAAGTTCTAGCTTGTTAATTTATGAACGGAATTTTTGGACAAAACATATTTCTTCTTGGTCTTAATGGCATGACCCTGTCAAAGGACAGCAGCTTTCGGAACAAAACGCCACACTTGTTAATTTGGCGCATTACTTATGTCCTGAAGGCATTTTCAGTAGCTCACTTTGGAGAAGTTATAGCTTGTCAATTTAAGAACAGAATTTTGGGACAACACATATTTCTTCTTGGTCTTGATGGCATAATCCTGTCAAAGGACATCAGCGTTCGGATTAAAACATCACAATCTGAAGCTTAGTCCACATTTCAAGCTTCTTGCTGTGCACTAGATTCTTTGGCACATGGAAAAAGAAACATTAGAGTTCAGCATCATCAGCAACATGAGAACCGTGTGTTGATCTTTTTGTTTCATTTTGACAGATGCAGCAAATTCCTATATGGTGGAGGTGGTATTACTGGGCTTCACCAGTGGCGTGGATGCTATACGGTCTAGTCAGCCCCGTGCCACTCTAGGCAACATGGATCAGCCCCGTGCCACTCTAGGCCGGGTGCTTATTATGAGTGTGACTAGCAGGGTCACATAGCCAGGAATTGTCTTAGAAGACCAATGGGACAGTAGTTGTCGCCACCGCCACCGATGGGTTAAAATCGAGGGTACACGCCGTAGAACACACCATAAGGTGGACTGAACCGACCTCCAGTGCAAGGGAGAGTGTACACAATCACCAGAGGACAAGCTAAGGACTTGCTTGATGTGATCACAGGTACGATCTCGTTAAATGACCATACTACTTATGCTTTATTTGACCCTAGCGCAACTCGTTTGTTTATAGCTGAGCAATTTGTTATGCTATTAGGATTGAGTTTTGAAATGTTGGAATCAATGGTTAGCATATCTACTCCGTTAAAGGATAAGGTGTTGTTTGCAATGGGCTGTTTTGGTTGCAAGTTAGTAATTGGTGAGCGAGAGGGAATGATATATTTGATAGTCCTAGCCATGTATAATTTTGATGTAATAATTGACTTGGACTGGCTCACCAAGCAACGAGCTAAGATAGATTGCTATTATAAAGCGATTCAGTTTAACCCATTAGCGGGTGAAAGTTTCGAGTTTATTGGGAGTCGAGGAGGACCCTCAATTCCCTTAATCTCAATCGCCGATGACTGTTGGCGACAGTCACCGCCGCCCACAGCCCATTGACCGTCGCCCACAACCAACCAGCCGACAATCGCCACTCTACGCCAGCTTGCCATTACCCACCACCACACGACCACTGCACGACTGTCGCTTGCCACCGCACAACCACCGACCATCGCTCCAACCGCCGCAACAGGACTACCGCCATAGCCCATCGGCCGCAGGAGGGGGCAACGGCCGATGGGCTGTGGGCGGCAATCCTGCAACGATGGTCGTGCGGCATTCGTGCGACGGTTGTGCGACGGTCATGATGCATTCGTGCGGTGGTTGTGCGACAGTCGTGCGGTGGTGGGCGATGATCGGCGGTTCGTGAGTAAGAAGAAAAAACAAAGAAATATCAAAAATTTATAAATTTTTACCAAACACATTTCTATTCTTTTTCTATTTCAAGAATAAAAATTTTGTATAATTACCAAACACCTTATTTTACTCAGAAATTATTCCCAGAGTAGAAATAAAAAAAAACTATTTATGAAAAGAAATAGCTCCCCAAAATAGAATCATTGCCATGCGCACCCTAAGTTTATTAAGGATCCAAGTTTCAAATACGTCATTGAAATAATTTGCTCATAAAGGCCAACGTCAATTTAACAATTTTGTTTTCTTTGAATCATTTTCAGGAGGAACCAAGAACTCATCAAAGAGCTTAGTAACCCAGCTCCGAGCTCCAAAGATCTCTACTTCCCAACCGAGCACTCGCCATGGGGTGGGAGGGCAAGGACGAGGTCACTGTCTTCCCCCTCACGCAGCGGTACACCTTTTGGCAGGAAGGCTCGCCGATGCAGGACATATTGTCCCACATGCTCCTGGCGATGGATGAGGATGGGAAACACATGACCGAGGTCAATATCGCTGACAAGATTCTTGGCTTGCTGATTGGTGGCCGCGACACTGCCAGTGTTGCTTGTACTTTGTCGTTAACTATCTTGCTGAGCTTCCCGCGATCTATGAACAAGTTTACAAGGGTAAGATTTTCTTTTTCAATCTATTCTTTTTGTTTTTGGCTATATCCACGTAAATATTATGATCCGAGTAATATAAGTAATATACACAATTAAGGAGATAGTAAATTTTTTGGAGGAACTATAATTAAAAAAACAAAAGCTCTAAACTTGACTTGTTAATATCCAAAAAAATCAATTGAACTTATATTATTTTGGACGAGAATTTTTACATTTAAATTCTCTAATCATGTTTTAAAATTAATCTCACCAAATTAATTAGTGTATCAGACACCCATGTGACAAAGTTTTTTATTTGAAATTCTTTGAGAAAAACGAAGGTATATATAACCAATGAAGATACTCCCAGATTTGCCTACCAAGCAGCAAATGATCCATGCCTTTGTCCATATTTATCTGTATGTATTGACTCTTATTTTTTTTGTATGTAATTGTGCGATAAACAGAGCAAATGGAGATTGCAAAGTCGAAAGCTCCAGGTGAGTTGCTAAACTAGGATGATATTCAGAAGATGAAATACTTGTGGAACGTGGCTTGTGAAGTCTTGATGCTTGCCCCTCCTCTCCAGGCTGCGTTCAAGGAAGTCATCAACAACATTATGTTCGATGGTTTCTCCATTCCGAAGGGATAGAAGGCAAACACAACCCCAGCCTGTCCATTGCTTGCTCATCTCTTAACTAGCGAAATTGTAATTCGACAGTCGAATTAACAACTCTTAGGATTGAATTATTTTCTTAGATCTATTGGAGTGCGAACTCAACCCACAAGAGCGCCAAATATTTCCCTGAGCCAAAGAAGTTTGACCCAACCTGGTTCGAAGGGGATGGACCAGCGCCATACACATCCGTGTCCTTCGGGGGCGGCCCCAGGATGTGCCCATGGAAGGAGTATTCTCACCTAGAAATACTCGTGTTCATGCACATTCTGTTGAAGAGGTTCAGGTGGGAGAAGTTGCTTCCGGACGAGAAAATTGTCGTTGACCCGATGCCGATGCCCGCGAAGGGACTCCCCATTTATCTATACCCTCACAAAGCTTGATTAAACCAAAGTAGAAAGAGTGGGAGAGAGATAACACAAGGATATCTACATCCGTCGCTTAAAGAACAACTTCGTGTGAGACATGCATTTAATGAAGGACCCCATACACGCGATAATGTACTCTTTCCATCTTCGTACGTCATGTTTTTCTTTGATTATACACATTGTCATTAATTGTGATTCACTGTGATTGTCCGCGGGAGGGCAGCGGCCGGTAGGCTATGGGCGGCAATCCTGCGATGGCGGTAGTCGTGCGACGGCCGTGCGACAGTCGTGTAGGGTCGTGCAGGCGGTCGTGCGGTGGTCGAGAGGCATTCATGCGGCGGTCGTGCGGCGATGGGCGGCGGTCAGCGGTTTGTGACTAAGAAGAAAAAACAAATAAATACAAAATTTTATAAATTTTTATCAAACGCATTTCTATTCTTTTTCTATTCCAACAATAGAAATTTTATATAATTACCAAATACCTTATTTTACTCATAAATTGTTCCTGAAGTAGAAATAGAAAAAAACTATTTTTGAAAAGAAATAGTTCTCCGGAATAGAAACGTTGCCATGCGCACCCTAAATTTCTTAGGGATCTAAGTTTCAAATACGTCAATTTAACAATTTTGTTTTCTTTGAATCATTTTTAGGAGGAACCAAGAACTCATCAAAGAGCTTAGTACCCCAGCTCCGAGCTCCAAAGATCTCTACTTCTTCACGGAGCACTCACCATGGGGTGGGAGGGCAAGGACGAGGTCACCGTCTTCCCCCTCACGCGGCGGTACACCTTCTGGCTCGCCATCCACCTGTTCCTCAGCGTTGAGGACCCAAGCTATATTGCGTGGTTGGCCGGCCCATTCCAGCTCTTGGCCTCCGGCATCATCTCAATCCGCATTAACCTACCCTGGACGCCATTCAACAGTGTCATCGAGGCCTACAACCTCATCAAGAAGGAGCCAAGGGGATCATCAAGCAGAGGAAGGTCGATCTGGCTGAAGGGAAGGCTTCGCCAACGCAGGACATATTGTCCCACATGTTCGTGGCGACATACAAGAATGGGAAACACATGACTGAGCTCGATATCCCCGACAAGATTCTCGGCTTGCTGATTGGTGGCTGCGACACCGCAAGTGCTGCTTGTACTTTTTTCATTAAATATCTCGTTGAGCTTCCTGCATCTATGAACAAGTTTACAAGGGTAACATTTTCTTTTCAATCTATTCTTTTTGTTTTTGGCTATATCTAAGTGAATATTATGATCCGAGTAATATAAGTAATATACACAATTAAGGAGATAGTAAATTTTTTGGAGGAACTATAATTAAAAAAACAAAAGCGCTAAACTTGACTTGTTAATATCCAAAAAATCAATTGAACTTATATTTTTTAGGACGAGATTTTTTACATTTAAATTATCTAATGCGGTAGCAATCCTCCGACGGTAGTCTTGCGGCGGCCGTGCGATAGTCGTGCGGTGGTCGTGCGGCGGTCGTGCGGTTATCGTAAGGCATTCATGCGGCGGTCGTGCGGCGATGGGCGGCAGTCAACAGTCCATGGGTAAGAAGAAAAAAAATAAATACAAAAGTTTATAAATTTTTACTAAACGCATTTCTATTGTTTTTCTATTCCAAGAATAGAAATTTTGTATAATTACCAAACACCTTATTTTACTCATAAATTGTTCCCAAAGTAGAAATAGAAAAAAATTATTTCTGAAAAGAAATTGTTCCCTGGAATAGAAACGTTGTCATGCGCACCCTAAGTTTCATAAGGATCTAAGCTTCAAATACGTCATTGAACTAATTTGCTCATAAAGGCCAATGTCAATTAAACAATTTTGTTTTCTTTGAATCATTTTCAGGAGGAACCAAGAACTCATCAAAGAGTTTAGTACCCCAGCTCCGAGCTCCAAAGATCTCTACTTCTTGACGGAGCACTCGCCATGGGGTGGGAGGGCAAGGACGAGGTCACCGTCTTCCCCCTCACGCGGCGGTACACCTTCTGGCTCGCCATCCGCCTGTTCCTTAGCGTTGAGGACCCAAGCTATGTTGCGTGGTTGGCCGACCCATTCCAGCTCTTGGCCTCCGGCATCATCTCAATCCACTTTAACCTACCCTGGACGCCGTTCAACCGTGCCATCGAGGCCTCCAACCTCATCAAGAAGGAGCCAAGGGCGATCCTCAAGTAGAGGAAGGTCAATATGGCCGAAGGGAAGGCTTCACCGACGCAGGACATATTGTCCCACATGTTCCTGGCGACGGACGAGGATGGGAAACCCATGACCGAGCTCGATATCGCCGACAAGATTCTCGGCTTGCTGATTGGTGGCCGCGACACCGCCAGTGCTGCTTGTACTTTTTTCATTAAATATCTCGCTGAGCTTCCTGCGATCTATGAACAAGTTTACAAGGGTAACATTTTCTTTGTCAGTCTATTCTTTTTGTTTTTGGCTATATCTACGTGAATACTATGATCCGAGTAATAGAAGTAATATACACAATTAAGGAGATAGTAAATTTTTTGGACGAACTATAATTAAAAAAACAAAAGCTCTAAAGTTGACTTGTTAATATCCAAAAAATCAATTGAACTTGTATTTTTTAGGACGAGATTTTTTACATTTAAATTCTCTAATCATATTTTAATTAATCTCAACAAATTAATTGGTGAATCAAACACCCATGTGACAAAGTTTTTTATTTGAAATTCTTTGAGAAAAACGAAGGTATATAAAACTAGAGAAGATGCTCCCAGATTTGCCTACAAAGCAGCAAATGATCCATGCCTTTGTCCATTTTTATCTGTATGTACTGACTCTTATTTCTTTTGTATGTAATCGTGCGATAAACAGAGCAAATGGAGATCGTGAAGTCGAAAGCTCTGGGTGAGTTGCTGAACTGGGACGATATTCGGAAGATGAAATACTCGTGGAACGTGGCCTGTGAAGTCTTGAGGCTTGCCCCTCTTCTCTAGGGTGCGTTCAGGGAGGTCATCAACAACTTTATGTTCAATGGTTTCTCCATTGACAACCCCACCCTGTCCACTGCTTGTTCATCTCTTAATTAGCGAAATCGTAATTCGACAATCGAACTAACAACTCTTAGGATTGAATTATTTTCTTAGATCTATTGGAGTGCGAACTCAACTCACAAGAGCGCCGAATATTTCCCCGAGCCAGAGAAGTTTGACCCAACCCAATTCGAAGGGGATGGACCGGCGCCATGCACATTCGTGCCTCGTGGGCGGCCCCAGGATGTGCCCAGGGAAGGAGTACGCTCGCCTGGAAATACTTGTGTTCATGCAGAATCTGTTGAAGAGGTTCAGCTGAGAGAAGTTGCTTCCGGACGAGAAAATTGACGTTGACCCGATATTGATGCCTGCGAAGGGACTCCCCGTTTATCTATACCCTCACAAAGCTTGATTAAACCAAAGTAGAGAGAGAGGGAGAGAGATAACACAAGGATATCTACATCCATCGCTTAAAGAACAACTTCATGTGAGACATGCATTTAATAAAGGACCCCATACACGCGATAATGTACTCTTTTCATCTTCGTGCATCATGTTTTTCTTTGGTTATACACACTGTCATTAATTGTGATTGACTGTGATTGTCCACGGAGGGGGCAGCAGCCAGTGGGTTGTGGGCGGCAATCCTGCGACGGCGGTCGTGTGGCAGTCGTGCAATAGTCGTGCGGCGGTCGTGCGACGGTCGTGCGACGGTTGTACGACATTCATGCCGCAATCATGTGGCGACGAGCGGCGGTTGGCGATCCGTGAATAAAAAGAAAAACAAATAAATATAAAAATTTATAAATTTTTACTAAATGCATTTCTATTCTTTTTCTATTCCTCTTGGAATAGAAATTTTGTATAATTACCAAACACCTTATTTTACTCAAAAATTGTTCCCGAAGTGGAAACAGAAAAAAAAAAACTATTTCTGAAAAGAAATAGTTCCCCGGAATAGAATCGTTGCCATGTGCACCCTAAGTTTCTTAAGGATCCAAGTTTCAAATACGTCATTGAAATAATTTGCTCACAAAGGCCAATGTCAATTTAACAATTTTGTTTTCTTTGAATCATTTTCAGGAGGAACCAAGAACACATCAAAGAGCTTAGTACCAAGCTCCGAGCTCTAAAGATCTCTACTTCTCAACAGAGCACTCACCATGGGGTGGGAGGGCAAGGACAATGTCACCATCTTCCCCCTCACATAGCGGTACACCTTCTAACTTGCCGTCCGCCCGTTCCTCGGCGTTGAGGACCCAAGCTATGTTGCGTGGTTCGCTGACCCCTTCCAGCTCTTGGCCTCCGGCATCATCTCGATCCCCATTAACCTACCCTGGACACCGTTCAATCGTGTCATCGAGGCCTACAACCTCATCAAGAAGGAGCCGAGGGGATCATCAAGCAGAGGAAGGTCGATCTGGCTGAAGGGAAGGCTTCGCCGATGCAGGACATATTGTCCCACATGTTTCTGGTGACAGACAAGAATGGGAAACACATGACTGAGCTCGATATCGCCGACAAGATTCTCGGCTTGCTGATTGGTGGCCGTGGCATCACAAGTGCTGCTTGTACTTTCGTTGTTAAATATCTCGTTGAGCTTCCTGCGATCTATGAACAAGTTTACAAGGGTAAGATTTTCTTTTTCAGTCTATTCTTTTTGTTTTTGGCTATATCTACGTGAATATTATGATCCGAGTAATATAAGTAATATACACAATTAAGGAGATAGTAAATTTTTTGGAGGAACTATCATTAAAGAAACAAAAGCTCTAAACTTGACTTGTTAATATCCAAAAAATCAATTGAACTTATATTTTTTAGGACAAGATTTTTTACATTTAAATTATCTAATGCGGTGGCAATCCTGCGACGGCAGTCGTGCGGTGGCCTTGCGACAGTCGTGTAGTGGTCGTGCGGCAGTCGTGCGGTGATCGTGAGGTATTCATGCGGCGGCCGTGCAGCAATGGGCGGCAGTCAACAGTCCGTGAGTAAGAAGAAAAATAAATAAATACAAAAGTTTATAAATTTTTACTAAACGCATTTCTATTGTTTTTCTATTCCAAGAATATAAATTTTTTATAATTACCAAACACCTTATTTTACTAATAAATTGTTCCCAAAGTAGAAGTAGAAAAAAATTATTTCTGAAAAGAAATTGTTCCCTGAAATAGAAACGTTGTCATGCGCACCCTAAGTTTCATAAGGATCTAAGCTTCAAATACGTCATTGAACTAATTTGCTCATAAAGGCCAATGTCAATTTAACAATTTTGTTTTCTTTGAATCATTTTTAGGAGGAACCAAGAACTCATCAAAGAGCTTAGTACCCCAGCTCCGAGCTCCAAAGATCTCTGCTTCTTGACGGAGCACTCGCCATGGGGTGGGAGGGCAAGGACGAGGTCACCGTCTTCCCCCTCACGCGGCGGTACACCTTCTGGCTCGCCATCCACCTGTTCCTCAGCGTTGAGGACCCAAGCTATGTTGCGTGGTTGGCCGACCCATTCCAGCTCTTGGCCTCCGGCATCATCTCAATCCACATTGACCTACCCTGGACGCCGTTCAACCGTGCCATCGAGGCCTGCAACCTCATCAAGAAGGAGCCAAGGGCGATCCTCATCGATATGGCCGAGGGAAGGCATATGGGACATATTGTCCCACATGTTCCTGGCGACGAACGAGGATGGGAAACACATGACCGAGCTCGATATCACCGACAAGATTCTCGGCTTGCTGATTGGTGGCCGCGACACCGCCAGTGCTGCTTGTACTTTTTTCATTAAATATCTCGCTGAGCTTCCTGCAATCTATGAACAAGTTTACAAGGGTAACATTTTCTTTGTCAATCTATTCTTTTTGTTTTTGGCTATATCTACGTGAATATTATGCTCCGAGTAATATAAGTAATATACACAATTAAGGAGATAGTAAATTTTTTGGAGGAACTATAATTAAAAAAACAAAAGCTCTAAAGTTGACTTGTTAATATCCAAAAAATCAATTGAACTTGTATTTTTTTTAGGACGAGATTTTTTACATTTAAATTCTCTAATCATCTTTTAATTAATCTCAACAAATTAATTGGTGAATCAGACACCCATGTGACAAAGTTTTTTATTTGAAATTCTTTGAGAAAAACGAAGGTATATAAAACTAGTGAAGATGCTCCCAGATTTGCCTACCAAGCAGCAAATGATCTATGCCTTTGTCCATATTTATCTGTATGTACTGACTCTAATTTCTTTTGTATGTAATCGTGCCATAAACAGAGCAAATGGAGATTGTGAAGTCGAAAGCTCTGGGTGAGTTGCTGAACTGGGACGATATTCGGAAGATGAAATACTCGTGGAACGTGGCCTGTGAAGTCTTGAGGCTTGCCTCTCTTCTCTAGGGTGCGTTCAGGGAGGTCATCAACAACTTTATGTTCAATGGTTTCTCCATTGGCAACCCCACCCTTTCCACTGCTTGTTCATCTCTTAATTAGCGAAATCGTAATTCGACAGTCGAATTTACAACTCTTAGGATTGAATTATTTTCTTAGATCTATTGGAGTGCGAACTCAACCCACAAGAGCGCCAAATATTTCCCCGAGCCAGAGAAGTTTGACCCAACCCAGTTCGAAGGGGATAGACCGGCGCCATGCACATTCGTGCCCTTCGAGGGCGGCCCCAGGATGTGCCCAGGGAAGGAGTACGCTCGCCTGGAAATACTTGTGTTCATGCTCAATCTGTTGAAGAGGTTCAGGTGAGAGAAGTTGCTTCCTGCATGAAAATTGACATTGACCCGATATTGATGCCTGCGAAGGGACTCCCCATTTATCTATACCCTCACAAAGCTTGATTAAACCAAAGTAGAGAGAGAGGGAGAGAGATAACACAAGGATATCTACATCCATCGCTTAAAGAACAACTCATGTGAGCCATGCATTTAATAAAGGACCCCATACACGCGATAATGTACTCTTTTCATCTTCGTGCATCATGTTTTTCTTTGGTTATACACACTGTCATTAATTGTGATTGACTGTGATTGTTAGCAGAGGGGGCAGCAGCCAGTGGGCTGTGGGAGGCAATCCTGCGACAGCGGTCGTGTGGCAGTCGTGCGACAGTCGTGCGACAATCGTTCGGCGGTTGTGCGACGGTTGTACGACATTCATGCCGTAATCATGTGGCGATGAGCGGCGGTCGGCGATCCGTGAATAAAAAGAAAAAACAAATAAATACAAAAATTTATAAATTTTTACTAAACGCATTTCTATTCTTTTTCTATTCCTCTTGGAATAGAAATTTTGTATAATTACCAAACACTTTATTTTACTCAAAAATTGTTCTCGAAGTGGAAATAGAAAAAAAAAACTATTTCTGAAAAGAAATAGTTCCCCGGAATAGAATTGTTGCCATGCGCACCCTAAGTTTCTTAAGGATCCAAGTTTCAAATACGTCATTGAAATAATTTGCTCACAAAGGCCAATGTCAATTTAACAATTTTGTTTTCTTTGAATCATTTTCAGGAGGAACCAAGAACTCATCAAAGAGCTTAGTACCCAGCTCCGAGCTCCAAAGATCTCTACTTCTCGACCGAGCACTCGCCATGGGGTGGGAGGGCAAGGACAAGGTCACCATCTTCCCCCTCACATAGCGGTACACCTTTTGGCTTGCCGTCCGCCCGTTCCTCGGCGTTGAGGACCCAAGCTATGTTGCGTGGTTCGCTGACCCGTTCCAGCTCTTGGCCTCCGGCATCATCTCTATCCCCATTAACCTACCCTGGACACCGTTCAACCGTGTCATCGAGGCCTACAACCTCATCAAGAAGGAGCCGAGGGGATCATCAAGCAGAGGAAGGTCGATCTGGCTGAAGGGAAGGCTTCGCCGACGCAGGACATATTGTCCCACATGTTCCTGGTGACAGACGAGAATGGGAAACACATGACTGAGCTCGATATCGCCGACAAGATTCTCGGCTTGCTGATTGGTGGCCGCGGCATCGCGAGTGCTGCTTGTACTTTCGTCGTTAAATATCTCGTTGAGCTTCCTGCGATCTATGAACAAGTTTACAAGGGTAAGATTTTCTTTGTCAGTCTATTCTTTTTGTTTTTGGCTATATCTACGTGAATATTATGATCCGAGTAATATAAGTAATATACACAATTAAGGAGATAGTAAATTTTTTGGAGGAACTATCATTAGAGAAACAAAAGCTCTAAACTTGACTTGTTAATATCCAAAAAATCAATTCAACTTATATTTTTTAGGACGAGATTTTTTACATTTATATTATCTAATTCGGTGGCAATCCTACGACGGCGGCAGTCGTGCGGCGGCTGTGCGACAGTCGTGTAGTGGTCGTGCGGCAGTCGTGCGGTGATCGTGAGGCATTCATGCGGCGGTCGTGCGGCGATGGGCGGCAACAACAGTCCGTGAGTAAGAAGAAAAAACAAGTCAATACAAAAGTTTATAAATTTTTACTAAACGCATTTCTATTGTTTTTCTATTCCAAGAATATAAATTTTTTATAATTACCAAACACATTATTTTACTCATAAATTGTTCCCAAAGTAGAAATAGAAAAAAATTATTTCTGAAAAGCAATTGTTCCCTAGAATAGAAACGTTGCCATGCGTACTCTAAGTTTCATAAGGATCTAAGTTTCAAATACGTCATTGAAATAATTTGCTCATAAATGCCAATGTCAATTTAATGATTTTGTTTTCTTTGAATCATTTTCAGGAGGAACCAAGAACTCATCAAAGAGCTTAGTACCCCAGCTCCGAGCTCCAAAGATCTCTACTTCCCGACTGAGCACTCGCCATGGGGTGGGAGGGCAAGGACGAGGTCACCGTCTTCCCCTCACGCAGCGGTACACCTTCTGGCTTGCCGCCCGCCCGTTCCTCAGCGTTGAGGACCCAAGCTATGTTGGGTGGTTGGTTGACCCGTTCCAGCTCTTGGCCTCCGGCATCATCTCGATCCCCATTAACCTGCCTTGGACGCCGTTAAACTGTGCCATTAGGGCCTCCAACCTCTTTAGGAACGAGTCGAGGGTGATCATCAAGCAGACATAGGACATATTGTCCCACATGCTCCGGGCGGCGAACGAGGATGGCAAACACATGACTGAGCTTGATATCGCCAACAAGATTCTCGGCTTCTTGATTGGTGGCCGCGACACTACCAGTGCTGCTTGTACTTTTTTCGTTAAATATCTTGTTGAGCTTCCCGCAATCTATGAACAAGTTTACAAGGATAAGATTTTCTTTTTCAGTCTATTCTTTTTGTTTTTGGCTATATCCACGTAAATATTATGCCCGAGTAATATAAGTAATATACACAATTAAGGAGATAGTAAATTTTTCGGAGGAACTATAATTAAAAAAACAAAAGCTCTAAACTTGACTTTTTAATATCCAAAAAATCAATTGAACTTATATTTTTTAGGACGGGATTTTTTACATTTAAATTATCTAATGTGGCGGCAATCCTGCGACGGCAGTCGTGCGGCGGCCGTGCGACAGTCGTGCAGTGGTCGTGCGGCAATCGTGCGGTGATCGTGAGGCATTCATGCGGCGGTCGTGTGGCGATGGGCGGCAGTCAACAGTCCGTGAGTAAGAAGAAAAATAAATAAATACAAAAGTTTATAAATTTTTACTAAATGCATTTCTATTGTTTTT
This sequence comes from Eucalyptus sideroxylon x Eucalyptus melliodora, assembly GCA_016097485.1. Lineage (NCBI taxonomy): Eukaryota > Viridiplantae > Streptophyta > Magnoliopsida > Myrtales > Myrtaceae > Eucalyptus > Eucalyptus sideroxylon x Eucalyptus melliodora. The sequence continues at coordinate 20,659,510 of CM027827.1, forward strand.
CTATTCCAGGAATATAAATTTTTTATAATTACCAAACACATTATTTTACTCATAAATTGTTCCCAAAGTAGAAATAGAAAAAAATTATTTCTGAAAAGAAATTGTTCTCTGGAATAGAAACGTTGCCATGCGCACCCTAAGTTTCATAAGGATCTAAGTTTCAACTACGTCATTGAAATAATTTGCTCATAAAGGCCAATGTCAATTTAAGAATTTTGTTTTCTTTGAATCATTTTCAGGAGGAAACAAGAACTCATCAAAGAGCTTAGTACCCCAGCTCCGAGCTCCAAAGATCTCTACTTTCCGACCGAGCACTGGCCATGTGGTGGGAGGGCAAGGACGAGGTCACCGTCTTCCCCTCACGCAGCGGTACACCTTCTAGCTTGCCGCCCGCCCGTTCCTCAGCGTTGAGGACCCAAGCTATGTTGCGTGGTTGGTTGACCCATTCCAGCTCTTGGCCTCCGGCATCATCTCGATCCCCATTAACCTGCCTTGGACGCCGTTAAACTGTGCCATTAGGGCCTCCAACCTCTTTAGGAACGAGCCGAGGGTGATCATCAAGCAGACATAGGACATATTGTCCCACATGCTCCGGGCGGCGAACGAGGATGGCAAACACATGACTGAGCTTGATATCGCCGACAAGATTCTCGGCTTCTTGATTGGTGGCCGCGACACTGCCAGTGCTGCTTGTACTTTTTTCGTTAAATATCTCGCTGAGCTTCCCGCAATCTATGAACAAGTTTACAAGGATAAGATTTTCTTTTTCAGTCTATTCTTTTTGTTTTTGGCTATATCCACGTAAATATTATGCCCGAGTAATATAAGTAATATACACAATTAAGGAGATAGTAAATTTTTCGGAGGAACTATAATTAAAAAAACAAAAGCTCTAAACTTGACTTGTTAATATCCAAAAAATCAATTGAATTTATATTTTTTTGGACGAGATTTTTTACATTTAAATTCTCTAATCATTTTTTTAATTAATCTCACCAAATTAATTGGTGAATCAGACACCCATGTGACAATGTTTTTTATTTGAAATTCTTTGAGAAAAACGAAGGTATATATAACCAGGTGAAGATGCTCCCAGCTTTGCCTAGCAAGTAGCAAATGATCCATGCCTTTGTCCATATTTATTTGTATGTACTAACTCTTTTTTTTTTGTATGTAATCGTGTGATAAACAGAGCAAATGGAGATCGCGAAGTCGAAAGCTCCGGATGAGTTGCTGAACTGGGACGATATTCAGAAGTTGAAATACTCGTGAAACATGGCCTATGAAGTCTTGAGGCTTGCCCCTCCTCTCCAGGCTGCGTTCAAGGAAGTCATCAACAACTTTATGTTCAATGGTTTCTCCATTCCGAAGGGATGGAAGGCAAATACAACCCCACCCTATCCACTGCTTGTTCATCTCTTAACTAGCGAAATCATAATTTGACAGTAGAACTAACAACTCTTAGGATTGAATTATTTTCTTAGATCTATTATAGTGCAAACTCAACCCACAAGAGCGCCAAATATTTCCTCGAGCTAGAGAAGTTTAACCCAACCCAGTTCGAAGGGGATGGACCGGCGCCATACACATTTGTGCCCTTCGGGGGCGGCCCCAGGATGTGCCCAGGGAAAGAGTACGCTCGCCTGGAAATACTCATATTCATGCACAATCTGTTGAAGAGGTTCAGGTGGGAGAAGTTGCCTCTGGATGAGAAAATTGTCGTTGACCCGATGCCGATGCCTGCGAAGGGACTCTCCATTTATCTATACCCTCACAAAGCTTGATTAAACCAAAGTAGAGAGAGAGGGAGAGAGATAACACAAGGATATCTACATCCATCGCTTAAAGAACAACTTCATGTGAGACATGCATTTAATAAAGGACCCCATACACGCGATAATGTACTCTTTCCATCTTCGTACATCATGTTTTTCTTTGGTTATACAAACTGTCATTAATTGTGATTGACTGTGATTGTCCGGGATAGTGGAGGCTACGGAACCGCAAAAAGAGGGATATGTATATTTTTATTACAAGGTTCAACATTTCATATGATCCCTAAGCTCTCGTCATCATGTAATATTTCAATTTTACCTCATGTTTTAGACTGTGTACAATTTGGGCCATGAATTACTCTTTTGGTTAAAGCTACATTATGATTAATAAATCCTAAGATCTTAAACCCTTCAAAATAAATGGGCAATTTAATGGGGAGAATTACCAAAAAAGTCATAAACCTATTGCAATTGTGCCAATTCAGTTATAAACTTTTTTTTTTTTGGCCAATTTAGTCTTAAACCTTTTACTTTTGTTCCAGTTCAGTCTATCTTGCCAAAATTAGCTAGCGAGCGCTAATGTGGCAGCTAGCCGGTGCCGGCGAGCCATTTTTAATAATATTTTATTATTTTTAATAATTTTTTTAATTTTTTTTCTTTTTTTCTTTTTTTTTTCCCTCCTCCCTCCTCCTTCCTTGGGCTCTGGCGGGGCGAGGAGGCCTCTCCAGATGTGAAGGCGAGCCCCCCTCGCCGTCGCATCTGGGGAGGGCTTGCCTCACCCCGCTGTCGCTGGGCGTGAGCTTGCCTCGCGGTCGCCGCGCGAGGCGAGCCCTCGCCGAGATCCCGCGAGGGGGCTCGCCGTCGCTTCTGGCAAGGGTTCGCCTCACCCAGCGACCGCGAGGCGAGCTCACGCCTAGCGACGGCGAGGCCCCCTCGCCGAATCTGGCGAGGGCTCTACTCGCGGTCGCGGGGCGAGGTGAGCCCTCGCCAGATCCGGCGAGGGGGGCTCGCCGTCGCGTCTGGTGAGGCCTCCTCCCGGATCTAGCGAGGGCTTGCCTCGCCCGGCGACCGCAAGGCAAGCCCACGCCCAGCGACGACGAAGCCCCCTCGCTAGGTCTGGCGAGGGCTCGACTTGTGGTCGCTGGGCGAGGCGAGCCCTTGCCAGATCCGGCGAGGGGGGCTCGCCATCGCGTCTGGCGAGGCCTCCTCGCCAGATCCGGCGGGGGCTTGCCCCCCCGGATCCCCTCAGTCCGGTGACCGGCCAGCATGGCCGGTCGCCGGAGCCCAAGGAAGGGGGAAGAAAGAGGAGGCAAAAAAAAAAAAAAGGAAAAAAATTAATAAAAAATGTTGAAAATAAAATATTATTAAAAAATTACACCGGCGCCGGCCGGCTGCCACGTCAGCACCGGCTGACCAATTTTGGCCGGATGGACTAAACTGGAACAAAAGCAAAAGGTTTAGGACTAAATTGGTAAAAAAAAAAAAGTTTAGGACTGAATTGGCACAATTGCAATAGGTTTAGGACTTTTTTGGTAATTCTCCCCAATTTAATGAGTTAGACATTAATTTCCGTGGGTTCACATGTTGAATCTTGTACGAGGAAGTATGCATTTTTTATATTAAAAAGTTGGACATGTCATATGATTACTCAGCTCTAGCCATGCGATATTCAATTTAATCTCCATATTTTTTTTAAAATTGTTCAAGGTGGGCCTTAAATTTCTTTTAATTTTAGATACATCATAATTCCAAAACATGGCTAATTTTCTGCCTATCATACTAATTGAAAAGGTTAATAAATTTGACATTAATTTTCATAGGTTCATATGTCCAATTTCTGTATGATTTATGTAGAGCAGTCTTAGGCTATTGTTGAAAAGGCTGATTTAGTCCTTTCAGAGAGTTGATTAATTTGTTAGGAATATACTTAATCTATTTTACAACAAAATGCGTATTAAAAGAAATGCAATGTATTCGGATATATTTGAATGACTAAAAAATAATTATAATGTGGGCCTAAGAATTGTTAGCTTTATTTGATACACCAATGGGAACTTTATTCAGATATAGTACAGACACAAAGATAATACGGATGACTTGACAAGGATTGATCATTAGCAACATCTAGAGTTTCTCGTGAAGCGAGATGAAAACAAGGTTGAAAGAAACTACCCCTTTTTTGTGTTTACTTTGTGAAGAGAATTATTATAGAGGCGATCGACTTCAAAATTAATAGATTTTAGCTCTAAAACCTGAAATTTACTTTATCATAATCGAACCCTTGGAAAGATTCCTAAGGTTGACTTGGGAATTGGGTTTGTCTAAGTTTAGATAATATCACTATTACTGTTGCAAATTATACCATAAGAACGATCTATGTCATATTAGTTGAGGTATCAATGAATTCCTTAGATTTTCCAAGTTCAAAACCCATCTCCGATATAATTATCTTTTTTTAGGCAACATAAAAAAATAAAAATAAAAAGTAAAACCCGTTCAAAACAAGTTTAAGACCAACAGTTCACGGTGTGAAACTTGGAAATGAACCGGTCAAGCCGAATTTTCATTTATTTTTACCATGGAGAGGGGGATAGGAGATGAGAACATGTCCCATCCCTCCGTGGAAAAGTAAATCACTTATCATTTCCAACTTTTTGAGAGGATTGTTGAATGTCCTTATAACTTCAACGGGAGTTGCAAGTTATTCTGAGATAGTGTTTGTTTTGCGCAATTTCACAACACGACGCCGCTTTTAAAGCATTTTAATCTTTCTTTCTCTAGCTCTTTTTTACTCTCATTAAAGTGTTGTTCAGCAATTTTAAAGGAAAGATGTTGTGGTTTGAAGGGTAGCCTTGTTCTTGGGTACGTTAGGTTGGAAAGATGTAGTGGTTTGAAGCAAAATATCAAGCAGTGATGATCAGGGTCAACGAAGAAGGATTGAGTGAGCACGAGGACCTTCAAACACTCAGATCAGGAAAACAAGGGAGAAGAGAGGCATGGCCGACAAGACTTGGAAGCAACGGACGGCATCAGTTGACGATGGCGACAATGTCCAAAGAGTGATGGAGAAGGATCACCAACAGTGTTTATGCTCTATTTTGGCTGCAATGAGCTCAAGGTGGTTGGCGATGAAGAATGACAGGGATTGAAGATAGTGGATGGTGGATTGAGCAATTTGTGGATGAAGGGAGGTTGTAAAGGTAAATTCTAAGTGCATTTGCATCTGGCGCCGATTTCTATTGTCCTAATCAACTAGGGGAGGCAAGTTTCTGAAATTGGATGCTTATGATGGCATGACTGAGGAATTTTGAATGCTGGGATCTGGCAGGGGGTGGATTTGGACTTCGCCTACACATCATTTCGGCTTTCTCTACGAGGAGAGACAATTAGGAGGTGGATTCGTATGACATGCTCATTGTACAGGTTTCGTCCTTGATCCAAGGGAGATGAGCCAGAGTTACTGCAACATCCACTGTAAACGGATAATTTACAACACTAGATGACAATCTTTCAACGAGCAATTTACAGGTATTCGTGACCACGTGTATAATTTCTTTGTTAATTGATGGCTTTTGAGAATTAGGGTTTATATTTGGGGAATTTGAGAAAATGCTTGATTGTGCAATTTAGGGTTTATATTTGGGGCAAAACTCATAAACGACATTGTTTAGAGAATAATATGATAACTAGGTACGCCGGCGAGCCACGTCAGATAGAGAAATTAATTAAAAAAATTGCCGTCTCAAATTTCCAGTGACCCAAATTAGAATTGACACATAAGTGATCGTTCTTTAAAAAAAAAAAAACTTAAATTATCAAAAAAAAAATTGACATTAAAGTGAGTGATATACCAACCTTTTGACACTTTTAGTGTTCTTATGCTCATAAGCTAGCCAGTACTATAAGAGAAGAACATTTCTTGGACCTAGCAAATGGCATTTGCTCAGCTAAACTGACAGAATCAAGTGCGGCTCAACAACGGTTTTTCTTCTGCGGACCCTCAAAGTTTTAGTTATTGCTCGATAAGTCCCTTTACAAATTCACATTTATGGGCTTCGCTGGAAGCTCCTGAGCAATATTACCAACAGTAATATGCCCCTGCTTCGAGGGTCTAATTACCCCAAAAATTAACAGCCAACCCTAATCCCCTTGGTCTCTGCCCCTCCATTCTATCACCGCCATCTCTCCCACTTTGGAACAAACGGGCCGTCCATCCCCTAAGTGGGATCAGATCGGTGACCCGCTACGACATTTTGCTAATCCTAAAGTGAACAATACCTTAGAAAAGAATATAATCAAAGTTCATACACCAGGAACAAGGGAAAGTAAACACCAAAGTTTGAAAACATAACAATCTGTTTCTCTCAGCTCTTACTTGGACATTGTATCTTGGAATCACCCAAGATTGCAACTCGAGTTTTATGAAGCTGTTCCTCTCCAAGACGAAAGAGTGGCTGTAGATCCAGTCCACACTGCGGAGGTGAGCGAGCAAGGCGAATCCCAGCGATAGATGATAGATAGACTCTGGCATTGTCAGGTGCGTCAAATGCACCACCTCGGACGAATCTTTTGCTCTTCGAAGGGATGTCTCGTATGTGGCGTTCATTGACCGGTCCATTGATCTGTATATGCAGTCGTAGATCGACATGAAAGATTGTAGTTTGTCCAAAATTGGGTGTAGTGCAAACCCGTCGAAATGTTATCATTCACAAGTAATTTTCAACTAAAAGTCCATTTGTCGCGAGAACTAGCGTCATAAGAATACATTTAAATGCACTTAAATTACAAGGGTTCAATTTTGAATATATTTATTACAAATATTAAAAGAATATAACTTATTATTTTATGAAAAAACCAGTCTACCTAAAGTATAAAAAAAATTCTCTAATTCACGCACTCACTCCCACGGTTCCACTTAGGCTTTCTTTATTTCACAGACAATGAATCATTTGAAAAATATTTTTTGTAAAAATGATTGTTTATGTCTCTTTCAAAAATGAATAAACGAAGTCCACAAAAATATTTAGACATATTTTATTGTCAATAATAAAAATATTTTTCATTAACTAATTATTTCAAGTGGTATAATAAATCAATTTTAAAAAATTCAAATTATTTATTTTTTACGAAATAAATGGAGTTTTCGTTCCTTAGCTCCCACGGAGCATAATTCGTATACTTCGTCGTTGGACCTAATAATTGAAAAGCCTGATATTTAACAAAAAATAACATAAAATCTGGACCAACAATAAGAGGGCAAAGTCAGCTACCTCTTTAGAGGGAGGGATCTTATTTCCTTAATTTGAAATTATTTTTGTGCCTGTCAGGCCACACATATCTCTCAAGACACTTCGTCTGACTTTATAACTTGATAATTGTCCTACTTTCCATGTGAATAATATAAAAAAAGTACTTACGTCGAAGAAATTGTTTGATGAATTTATTTGAGCCATTAAGTATAGATTTCTACGGACTTAATACCTTAAAAAATTTAAACTTTAACTATTGTCCCAATTCTACTTTTTATCTCATAAAAACCTTCAATTTTAGATCCAATCTTAATTCTAACCAAAATTTTTTTTTTGTCCCATAAAAAAAACCCCAACTTCATATACAGTCCTAATTCTACCCTAATTTTTTTTATCTCATAAAAATCCTAAACTTTTTCTTTTGTTGTCTTATAAAAGAATCCCAACTTTAGTTCCAATTTCAATTATACTTTAATTTTCTGTCTCATAAAATATCACTAACTTTGACATTAGTCTCAAATATGTCTTCATTAATCCTCTGTCAAAATCATCCTTAGGATTTTGGACTTGATCATCAATCTCTTGTGCTTGGAAATGTTTTATCTTTCACGGTCAAAGAGCTCACACTCAAGACACTCGAACAACTCATACTTGGGAGTTTCCCATCTGTTGGTTGTCAACAAAATTTTTTGAATGGAGGGTTAATGGGGGCAGATTTGCTACTCAAGTAAAAGTTTATGATTTTTTATAAGATTATAAAAATTTAAGAGTAAAATTGAGATTGGATTATAAAATTGGGAATAAACCTAAAGTTGGGGATTTTTAATGGGAAAAAATTAGGGTAGAATTGACACAAAACCTAAAATTATGGATTCTTCATGGACAAAAAAAAAAGTCTAAAGTAGAATTGTGACTGTACCTAAAGTTGGAGGTTATTTATTAGACAAAAAGTAGAATCGAGATAAGAGTTAAAGTTGGAGGTTTTTTTTATGGTATCTGGTTGATTTCTATGTAGAAGCCATAGGACGAGTGAAAAGCCTTACCCATTAAATTTAAGGGTAGGAATAGCCTTAGGATGTGTGCATGCAGCCTGTGCAATAACAATAGCTTTATTTCATTACGTTAATTGATGGTGTGAAAAGCCGGTGTGAAAAACCTATGTTCTAGTTCCCAAGCTCTTTTCAATGATCTAGTATTAAATGCTTCATATATTTTTATCATTAGTTTGATTTTCCCTTATTAATATTATTTTTGCGAATTGTGCTTTTATAAATAAATTTCTTCAACATCACTTAAATGTTCCGTGAAGGCTTTCCTTTTGATGCTTCTAATAGTGTGAAAACAATATGGATATATATATACATATATATATATATATAATGATATTGATTATGTATTGTAGACTTATGATGGAGGGTACATTAAGTACATGAGAGGTGGAAAGATGGTGAAGAGCCAATGGGGGATGAGCTTGAAATTGCAGTGACTCATATTATTCGTGAAATCAATGTACGCGGTGTAGCTGGTGATGGATGTGATTGAAATAGTTCTTGTGATCGCTGTCATATACAAAAGTATTGCAAATAGCATTACATGCGCTACGTGTTCCATGAATGAATGAATTATGGATAAAAAAGAAATATCAAGAAAAAAGAAAAAAAGGGTAAAAATAATCAAAGTTTGCCTAACAATATCATGAAATCAAAACGTAAACATTAAAAGCTAGAGTTGCTTAAATGCAACACCGACTATGTTGGCTATCTAATTACCTGAGTCATTCAGTCCCTAGTAAGTACCACGTGCGTGCCAATATTCCTAATCCTAGATGATAAGTAGTTGTCCAAATTTACTGAAAGAAATCTGACACAGAGCCCGATCTTATTGGACTTTTTAAATCATCTCAATATAACTTGTGTAAATAGAAATTGCAGCTGATCATTGGTCCAGCATAGTGTTTTTATTACGTAATGGGCTAAAAGAAACTATGTTAAATGTGATGTGAAGCGTAACTTACATGAGATAGTGACAATGAAGGAGTATTGGTGGGAGTGATAGCGAGAGTAAAGAAAATGATGGTATAGGGCTTGCTGAAGGTAATAATATAGAAATTCAACGATCAATGCATGAATCGGGAGGATTGACTAAGACTGTGGCACCAACTGAACTGAGATGTTAGCGTTTCTTGACTTAAATTAGCCAAATAGACTACATTAGAGAATCATCAATAGATATAGGACTACTTTGGTCAAATTAAAAAAAATTAAAACCGAATTGCTAGCCGTACAATAGATTTAAGCATTTTTTTTGACAATTTTCCCCATAATCAACTATGGCATAGAAAGAACTTATTGTTTTTACTAGCATATGATGTGGGTCTCACATATTTTTAAAATTTAGTTGGCTCAATCTAATAAATCTTATTGATGCGAGTGCAATAGTTGCACGGACTTTCTACTTTACACAATATCTCCCAAGGAGATCTACTACTATTAATAGAATAAAATAGGAGAGCACATTGAAAGCGAATGAAAGGTGTGAATATGCTAATAGAGGGAGAACCAAATAAAGAGAGCATCTTGAACTGCTACCGCACAAATTGCCTTCTCTTTACAAAGGGAGATGCTGAAAATGATCTTGAACAATGGTTGAAGAAAGTGTGTAATTATTTATTTATTTACTTTTTGCCCATACCACAAGGTGGGGCAATTCTATGCTGGTGGGACAACTTCTAAGGATTTTTATTAGAAAGATGGATCAAGTAAGTAAAAAGTTAAGAAATTTACTCTGAGTACGTTTCTTAAGAAATCAGTGACTTTAATTTAAATTTATTAAACTACGGATTTTATGAACACATCTAGTAAGGACAATTTACTAAATTCTTGAGAAATTTCATTGATACACAACACAGATGTTTTATTGTAACTTAATAATAACGTAAAACGCGTAATTTTGCAATAGTACTCTAGTGATGAATATACAAATGGATTGTGTTAAACAGATCACAGATTCTATCCAAATAGAAAACCTGATAAATGGAGTGTGAGGCATAATATTAGATAAGCCATCCCAGTGGGTATTGTATTGTGCGATACATGGAATCACGGATATGTTTATGCTTATGTAAATCGAGATACATGTAACTCAGTTTTTGTGAAACATGAGCAGGGATCAAGAGGTTGAAAGCCATGCTGTAGACTAGCTAGCTTGTCATGCTTTGTCGATGTCGGTGATGGATTAGCCACACTCCTTCTCCTCCCACCCTTCTACTGCATGGAGTATCCCTACGACGCGCCATGCGCTCATCACTCTTCTTGGCAACCAGTTGTGCCATTATTACAAGGACAGTAAGGAGATTTACACTAGGGTTGCTGTATGTATTCAGCACACAAGGAATCTGCAAATTCAAACGGCTATATGGTGATGTAAGGATTGTGGTTCGGCCGAAGTAACAATGACACGTGTCACTGGTCTTAACTAGCAGGTAGAATCGATCTTTTTACACTATGAATTTACTATGAATGTTAGTATAGTCGGTTTTGTATTTGTAATAAAAGCACATGTCTTTTTCCCCGCAAAAATTATCAAGTAGAGACTAACTGTAATTGGAATTATGTGCCATTTCATACCTCACAAGAATGCACATTCTCAAGCAACGGAGGAGCGACCCTGGCTGGTGTGTGGCGGTAGAAGCAGTCACCTTGCAACTTTTGGGAGGGAATTGCGAGTAGGGTATGAATAGTGTTCCTTTTGGTGCTTTTAACTCATCTTCTTCCGTCGTGTCATCTCCAGCTATCCATATCTAAAAATTTACTTTACTGATCGTTAATAGTCGTTCGTGTATATTACCATCATCTTAGTTCATGCAATTATTATTCGAGTGATCATATTTCGTAGAATATGCTTCTGCCATTAATCTCATTGGCTCCTCCCTAAAAAAGATCGAACAACGATGGTTAGAAAGGTTCTGAATTAGGTTGAAAAGCAAATTTGTTCCTAATAATTTATCACTTACTACCTCTATTTAAAATATCTTGGAATTCCTGAATTACCACATTTTTAAAAAAGAAATTGTAGAAAGCGAATTAGCAAAGTACTTAAAAAATGATACATTTTAAATGACTACATTTGGGTGAAAACAAATTTATTCCTAATAGTTACTCACTTGCTCCCACTATTACGAATGTCCGGGAATTCCCAAATGACTACATTATACAAGAAAAATTCTAGGAAGTGCATTAGCAAAGTCTTTAAATATTAATATGATCTTTACTTATTTACCAAAAAAAAAAAAATATGACCTTTACTTTATTGGAGAGAATTAGTATGTGACATTCTTTCATGGTAAGTTATTTTAGAAGCCCCAATTTTCTTCTCATCCTTTTGCTCGGGCATCATTGGACTTGAAGTCGAGAAGTCTTCCTACCCTAGAAATTGCATCCCTCTCTTTAGTGTAAGAAACCGAACATAATTTTTCCACCCAACATCATATTAACTTAATTTTTGCATTTACGGAAAATTCATGACTCAATTGTTTTAGAAATGTGGTTCCAAATTAAAGAAAAAAAAAGTGATTGATTGCAAATTTCTAAAAATTGGACCAAACGAATGGTTATAATATTTTCTTCTTTGAAAATCTAATCCCATGATTGAAGCTATGTAATTTAGATAATAGGAAATTTTAAACCTTACAAAATCAACCAAATCAAATCATATATAATTGGGAAAAAAAATTGAAAAGTGATATTTCCATAATTTTTACTTAATTTGGCCAAACTTTGACCAAGCATAATTTTTCTGTTCACTCGATTTTTACTCCTATGGAAAATGTGTGATCCAATTGTTTCAAAATGTGGTTCGATTTAAACAAAAAAAGAAAAATTGGGTTTGTGAACCCAATGGACAGCTAGTTATATTTTCTTCATTAAAAATACAATCGCCGTGATTGAGCCTATTTAATTTTGATTATTAAAAAACTCTAAATCGCACAATGTTGAGCATTTCAAATCATCTATTTAGAATGAATTTCGAAAAGTGGCATTTATGTATTTTTTTAATCGAATTTGGCCAAATTTTGATTAGACATAACTTTTACACGAAGTGAAAGTGAGAGAACAAAAAATATCTAACGGGGCTTATAGGTTGAATGCCTACATTTCATGTAGGCCAAATAAATTATAATAGATATATTCATAATACTATATTTAGAGAAACTATATGACTAAAATACACTAAGAATAACAAACACTTGGAAAATTTAATTGAAGCACAATGAGACTATAGACTAGGAGCTTGTTGATGAGTTTGTTGTGATATTACAATCCTCCCTTGATACCTCCTTTTAGCTTTCTCTCTGAATATTTCCCAGGCAACAACATTTCATTACAAAAAAATTAATAATATTACTACTTAGGATAAACAAAGACTTCAGATGAAGAGTATGTATAGAGAATGTCACAAACTTACTTGCTAGTTAAAATTCTAGGCCATGAGATTAAAAATCTGTAAGCATCTAAAACCATTTCCTTTCATATCCCCACATCTTCTTGTACACAACCAATTTAAATGTCAAACAAATATTCATAAGCATTAATGATAAAAAAACACAAATTCATTAAATGTGAACACTTCAGGGAAATTATAATATTCAGTACATCAGCCTCTACGCAGTTCTAGAGATTTTACATGACCACAAAACACATCTCTAGGTATTAGTTTTGTCATAGGATCTACTACCATTCTATGCGTAGATATGTACTGTAAGTTCACATCTTTTCGTGCAATCATATCCTTGACAAAATTATACTTGGTATCTATATGTTTGGTCTTGCCATGATATTTTGGATCTTTAGTGTACGCTATAGCTGCTTCGCTTTCACAGTTAACCAATAATGGATTTACAACATACCCAATAACACCTAAATGATCCAAAAATCTCTTAAGCCAAATACATTCTTGTACTACTGTTGATAATGCCACAAACTCAGCTTCCATCATGGACAATGCTATACACGTTTGCTTCTTACTGCTCCAAGATATGGCGCAATTATTCAGTAAGAAAACAAAACCAAATGTAGATTTCCTTTCATCTAAATCTCCTCCCCAATCAGCAACTGAATAGCCTTCAAGTTGCAAATCCTTTCCTTGGTAATTCAACTTGTAATCAGCAGTTCCCTTCAAATACCTCAGTATTCTTTTAACGGCCTTCCAACGTGCTTGACTTGGATTGGATTGGTATTTACTCACCATTCCAACTGCAAAACATATGGCAAGTCTTGTACACATCATAGCGTACATTAAACATCCCATAGCACTAGCATAAGAAACATATTTCATTTGTTCCTTTTCTTGTGGAGTCTTTGGACACAGTCTATGGCTCAATCTTTCACTTTTTGCAATAGAAGTATTTATGGGTTTACAATCTTGCATATGAACTCATTCAAAAACCTTATTTATGTATATTTCTTGTGAAAAAGATAATGATCTCTTCAAACGATCTCTTGAAATCTTAACTCCAAGAATGCATGCAACGTCACCCATATCTTTCATCTCAAAGTTGGAAGATAACCAATTCTTTATATTATTAACAAACTCCATATTGCTTCCGGCAATTAGTAAATCATAAATATATAATGATATGATAACAAATTGATTTTTGGATCTTTTGATATATACACGATGATCCTTATATATCATTATAGAATCATATGCCATTATGGTATTATGAAAACGTATATACTATTGTCTCGACGACTGCTTAAGGCCATTTATCGATTTCAAAAGTCAACATATCTTTCCTTCTTAGCATTCCATAATGAAACTAGTAGGTTGTTCCCTATATATTTCTTCCTCTAATTCTCCATTGAGGAAAGCAGTCTTTACATCAATTTGATGTAACTCAAGATCCATACTAGCCACTATTGCCAGAATAATGCGAATCAAGGTAAATCTCACTACAGGAGAAAATGTTTCTTCATAATCAATTCCTTTATGTTAATTATACCCCTTCGCCACAAGGCGAGCTTTATGCCTTTCTATTGAGCCATCACCTTTACGCTTTATTTTGAGAACACACTTGTTCTCAATGGCTTTGCGTCCTTTTGGAAGATTAACTAGTTCCCAAGCATGGTTTGACTTCATTGGCTCAATCTCATCTTCCATTGTATGCATCCATTTTTCCTTATTATGGCAATTTAGAGCATTATTAATATTTCTTGACTTATCTTCATTTTGTGGAGCAACCATAAAATTTTTCCCTCCAATGTCAAAGTATCAATGGGGAATACTTTTGCGACTTGTTCGCCGTATGGGAGATTGTACACTTTGCACACCATTCCCCATTATGCTCCCACTTGGATTAGATAATGACAATATCATTTCATCATGTGGTTGTAATTGAGAGTGAGTTGAATTAAATTCATCACTTCTTATGTTACTCCCACTTGTACGAACTCCACTAAATTCATTATCTGGATTCAAAGTTTCAAATATGGAGTAATCTTCACATATTTCGCCCTTCTTAGAATATTCATTTTCTAAGAATGTGATATCCCGTGATTCGAATTCAAGTATACTTCCACTTTTCTGCTCACTTATGAACACATACACTTTCGAGTGTTCAGAGTATCTTATGAAAATAATTTTTTTCCTTTAAGACTCAATTTACCAAACTTGTGAAAGGGCTCATGGTTTAAGAAAACTTAAATCTGGTTTTCTACATATTCATAACTCATATAGAGTGGAAGTAACCGATTTGGAAGACACCCAGTTAAGTATATAGGCAGTAGTTAATAACGCATTATTCCAAAAAATAATAGATAAGTTAGCATGCACCATCATTGACCTAATCATTTATTGTAGGGTTTTGTTCCTTCTCTTTGCAACACTATTTTGTTGAGGAATATATGAAATAAAAGACTGTTTTTCTATTCCTTTTTCATTACATAAATTTCTGAACTCATCAGATAAATATTCTCGACATCGATCGTATCTCAATACTTTTATTTTATTGTCTAATTGATTTTCTACTAAGTTCATAAACCTTTTGAAACAACTCAATACTTCAGATTTATGAGAAATCAAATAGACATCCGAATCGAGTATAATCATCTATAAATGTGATAAAATAAACAGCATCATGCCTTCATCTCACATTCATTGGACCACAGACGTCAGAATGGATTAATGTAAAGAAAATTCAGCTCTCATGTCTTTTCCAAATGGTTTTCTTGTCGTTTTCCCTGTTAGGCAATGCTCACATATGGGCAAATCGACTTTTTCAATATTGTCCAACAAGCCCTCTTTGGCTAGTCTACTCATATGTTGTTGGCCAATATAACTAAGTCTGATATACCACACATTTACATTATTATCATATGAATTAGAAGATGTAAAAATGGAATAATAAATATTAACATTATCATAGTCAACATTCAATACAATAAAACAATCTAGAAAATAACCACAACCATAATAATTTGTATCCAAATACAAATCCACACCATTATTATGGAAGTTCATATTAAAACCAATCTTAACCAACACTAAAACAGACACTAAATTCCGATGAATCTTCGGAGCATACAATATATCATGTAGGAACAAAGTGCATCCACCACGTATGTTCGGTTGACAGGTGCCAATTTCTTTTACTTCTACTCTGAAATTGTTTTCTACATAGATCCACTTAGTTCCAGTTGATATTTGTCAGAATTTCGCGAAGGATTCTATATCCTTTACTATATGGTCTATTGCTCCCGAATCTACAGTCCACAAATGATTAGATTTAGCTAAGAATACAGAACTTGACACATTAGCAAAGTTCTTAAGAGTACAAGGGGTGAGTACCTTCTTTGGCTCGCGACAGTCGCAAGCGTAGTGACCCTTTTGGTCATAGTTGTAACACTTCACCTTTGAAATACTCTTCACTTGAGGACGTTTTCCTCTCTTATGTTGGTCAGCTCTTGATTTCTTGTAAGAAGGACTTGATCCCTTGCATTTCCACATATTGAATGAATCAATGCACTTGCACTTAGAGCTCGAAGCCTCTTATGTGCTAGAAACAACATAGCAAATATCTGTTTCTCGCTCAAATGCCTTGAGGCGGTCCTCTGCTAACTCAAGGTGGCGCACAACATACTTAAGTTCTTCCATAACATTGTTAAGAGCTTTTAGTGCTTCTTGCTTTTCAAGCACATATTGAATTTTCTTATTTAATATTTCACAATTCTCGCCATTCAATTTGTCTTCTTTGTTCAAATCAGCAATTATGTTCTTAGTTGTTGAAGCCATCGATCTGAACATATCGACACATATGCACGAATTATTAATGCCTATTGTTTATGCATCCATTTTGCACAGACCCATCATATTAATGAATAATTTCAAATAAGGTTTCGGAATCAAAATGTCACTATGTTTCCAATCATCATCCAAAAAATCCTAACTTAAAACTATCATTAATATAATCTTCTATACAAATAAGTTCAACAAAGTCACTAAAAATTTCTTGAACTTCCCACAACAAATTGTAAATTAACATACTAATTTACAACAATAAATAACATTGAACTTTTAATAATTACACATGTCCATTACATTAAGTAATATATTTAGAGGAAAAAAAATATCAACATAGAAAGAGATATTTACACTTCAAACATCTCAAACTAATCTAAGAAATAAGTAGGGAAAGTCTATTTTAATCTATTAGTAAAATTCTTTAAGAAATCTAAAGACACATTGGCCAACCACGAAAAAACTTTTAGAGAGCTCTCATGCCACCTCCAAGGCGCATTCACTCTGCGCCATGTGGAACTCATCCCAAGGGTTGAAGTTTTAGTTAACTCGATTCTATAGTATTCTCTTACAAAAGCTACTCTAAACCTCCTATAATCCTGGACCACAATGACCTCCCATAGGCGATCAACACTACTTGCTATTCAAATTGAAGAATGTTCATTAAAGCCGGTACCTTCTCAAAATTTGGCATAAGATAACCATTCCAAATGATTTCTTGTATCATCTTATTGACGCTGACTATGTGTGATACTACATCACTGTCATTACACCAATAATTAGCTAACTTTATCAATAGCTCTTTAAATCTTGCATTTTCTTCTCCGTTCTCGGAAATGCAGGTATACTTGCAAAACACATCATAGTTTCTGCGACAAATGTAGAACAAAATGCATAATTTTCTATGGTTCATGCAACAAATGCATAATGAAACAAAAAATTACTTATAATCCATAATGAACAAAACGAAAAATACATAATCTTCCATTTTTCCCTTCTTCTTTTTTGCCGATCAACGCTGGTCAACGCAAGTCAACGTAGGTCAACAATTGTTAACGCCGGTCAACGGTGGTCAACACCAATCAACGGTGGTCAATGCAAGTCAACGATGGTCAACGCCGGTCAACGATGGCAATGGGTGAACGGTCAACGGGTCAATCAAGTCAACAGCCGTCGGGTTGAGTCGATCCGGTCGGGTCGGGCTGGGCCGGGTCGAACGAATCAATCGGCGCGTGCACGAGCTTATGTCATGCTGACGTCATCCGGCACGTGCCGTGCACGCACCAATGACTGCGGGCGTGCGTCACACGCACCTAAGGAAGACCGAATCGGCGTGTGCATTATAGGCACCGACGACACTAGTTCCTTCTAGCCACTCATGGCAGCGCGTCCGACCGCCTTCGGCAGCGATCCACCACTCGGTTTTTTCATATTGATGAGAGCTTTGACCCTACACTATTGAAAACGAATTTCGACTTACAGAAGATCACAAAATGGGGTGACCGGTACGCGGGTGTCGGGATTTTTCGGTCCCCGATCGGTTGACGGCAGTGTTTCATGAAAATTTAATCAAAAGCAATTCATAAACATGAAAAGGGATTGAGAAACATGAATGATGGCTCTGATACAAATGTTGGGAATAACGGATTATCTAAATCGATCTGATACTAAATCAAACCCCTAAAACGAATGCGGAAGATGAGCCTAGGAATCACATGTATCACCGATCAAATATACACCACGGAATTGAGCATACTTTATTATTCACAGATTAAACACCAATGTTGAAGTTCGAGGAAGAATCCTGATCCCATTCTACCCAAGGAGCATATTGTTGCGGTAAGGGGGGAGAAAAACGTTGTTTTTGGAGTGTTGCATCTTACGCTTCTTGGAGGGAGAGAGACTAAAAAAGCGTACGTACTCTAAAGGGTATGTTCCTTTTTTTTCTTTTTCTCTCTTATGTCTTCTCCAAAAGACATATCTCTTCAACGTAAAACGTTTCCTCCAAAAAACGTAACCCATCTTCATATCTCAACCCTTCATTTATGGGCCATTAACCTGTGGGTTGGGTTCTTAGGCCTAACATGGGCGGACGGGCCTACTTAGGCCCATCATCACAATTAAATAACCCATCAGGGAGGATTTATAGTGAACGACAAGTGAAACCCTTTTTCTTCCATTAATATAATGCTTTTGGTCCCCTTGTCATTTTTATTTTTTTTGGCGCAATGGTCCCCTTGTCTTACTTGTACTTATAGTTGCCTTATGACAAGTCAAAAGTCTTGTTATCTATGGTTGGGTGGAATCAACTTCATTCGAGAATATTCCAGAGATAAATATGCACCTTATGAAAAAGAAGAAAGAAAACAAAGAACAATTTCTATGGTTTAAAGCTACAACAATCTAAAAATATCATAATTATCCCTTGTTTTCCCCTCGTCTTTCAAATGTCCCGATGCTGCTGAG
Organism: Eucalyptus sideroxylon x Eucalyptus melliodora; assembly: GCA_016097485.1. Classification (NCBI taxonomy): domain Eukaryota; kingdom Viridiplantae; phylum Streptophyta; class Magnoliopsida; order Myrtales; family Myrtaceae; genus Eucalyptus; species Eucalyptus sideroxylon x Eucalyptus melliodora. Next base: position 20,678,294 of record CM027827.1, read on the forward strand.
AGAGAAGAAATGGGAAAAGGAAAGAGTAAAGGATTTTGGAAGAAGAGGGGGTCGGTCTGTACATGTGACAATTAATTGATGCTTAGTAAATTTTATGATAAAATGACAGAGAAAGAGGAAGTAGTTGAAGGCCGACGACTTAGGCCTATGAACAGAGGTCCTTATCTTCTCCACGAGACCTCAACAACACTTTGTTTCGAAGTGATATCTCAACTCTTTTCTCATCAGACAAGAGGTAAATGTCTCTCTCTCTGACATCCTGAATTTCGATCCCGTCTCGATAATATAAAATAGGCATTTCGTCAATGCGCCTATAGTCATTTTTCTCTGTGTTGGCCACTCATGAATTAATTGATCTATCAGGTGAAGCCGTTAAGGGATATAAACGGGGCAGATTTGAGAATTCGATCAGAAATTGATTTCTCGACCGTGATAATCGACAATGGTCAATACGACACCGTTATAATCGATCAATGATCGGATATAGGTTGATTCGACGAAAACACATAATTGAATTGCAAGTGATTCCGCAAGATTGCGAAATTCGCGTCGAACGGCACTAACCCGATTTTCCATTGATTTCATACTTAGTACACGTAATTGAAACCTTGCAATTTTTACGACAACCAAGAGTCGCCGACGAGTCGAAGATGCACAAACATGGATTGGAAATTATTGATCATGGGTCAAATGCAATAAAATCTTTAAAAGCTACCCAATAGGTTAGATCACGCTAAAATCGCGTCTGGTCGATTTTAACCACGAAATTAAATTCAATTTCAGAAATTGACCGTTCGAGCATGTCACGATTCATTTTTAAGACATCGTCTCATCTTTCAGAGAAATTCCGTCGATTCCGAAATTTTGCGGAAAAATCAATTTCAGACAAATGAAAATTAAGAAAATTCGGATGGGTTGTTTTAAAGGAATTTTTGGCTGCCAAAAGGGTTTTATTGGTGAGGAAATGAAAGGAAATTGGCTATTGGGTGGTCCCTTGACAACATTGGCATGAAGACTTTGGGGTTCAAGTCATGATGGCATGAAGACTTCCATTTCCCTCCTCTTTCCCTCTCTCTCCCTTTTTCTTCCCCGTACGTGCATGAACCTCCCCTACCGCCCATTCTCCTCTCTACCCATTCCTCCTCATGTCCACTCCTCTCCATTTCACTTCCCTTCTTCCTCATTTCTTCCTCCCATCCTCTTCACTGCTAGCCCCTTCCTCCTTTGCTCTTCATTTTCTTTGCTGCGCAACCCCCACCAGAATTCCACCAACATCAGCCCCACACTTCCTCACCGCCACAGCATCCCCCGAAGTCCAACGCCACCATTCCAGCATCATCTTCAACCATCATCCCATCGTTTTAACAGCCGCAACTCCACCCCAACAACACCAACCATCAGCGGCTTTAGCTCCACCATTCCTCCACGCCAGCCAACAACACCGCCTCCAACTGCAGCAACCGTGACTGACCAGCACCACCATCCTCACGCACCTGCCTCGCTCCCAACACCATCACAACCGAGCCGATCAGCCTTCAGCCACAGAACCAAATCTCAACTTGGGCTGAGACTTATGGGCCGTTTTTTAGCCTCGGCCGGTTCTCTATTGGTGACGCCGTAGTTGTGGGATCTCACCGCCTTCGCGCCACTGTCGTCGTGAACCCGCTGCCGTCCTAATTCGGTGCGTTTAGGGGAGTTAAATTAGTGTTAATTAACTTGATTATATTAGTGTTAATCAGCTGGTTAAATTAGAGTTAATTAAATTAATTTAATCTTCAGAGCTAGTTTCCAAGACACTCACAGTTTGCCAATTTTGTGGGGAAAAATGTGCTACGATTTTGAGGTTGATTCCTTCTTGAAAAATGTTCTAGACATCTTCAGTTATGACATATATTTTACTCAAGATTTTAGATATTTAAAAGAATGAGATTTCATCTTCGTTATTTGTAAAATAGAATATCGGATTATGCTGGTAGCAATGAATTTTTGGTGTTCGAAGGATTTTTATCAACTCTTAAGGTTTGATTTTCAAAAGAGTGCATTCACAAAAGTTGTTCATCACATCTTGTAGTTTAACATAGTCAAATTTCAGATCAAATGAACAAGTTTTTGACCTCGAACCAAACTGATTTTGGAAAACAAACTTTCTTGCGGTCACAGTTTTTGTAACTGTTTGGCCAATTTACTACTCTTAATCTAGAAGGATCTTGGTCAAGGTGTCTTCATAAAAAATGTTTTCTTAAGTATCCTTTTAAACATATTCAAATTTGATAATTTTCTAAGTTTTTTTGGTTATGTTTCTGGAATTAAACTTTGAAGCGCGCGAGTGACCCGGTTTCTACCGATTAGGGCCGGTAGTGGTTTTGTGGTCATTCTTGGTGTAGTGCTTGCTGGATAGTGTATATTTGGTGATGTGGTTGACTTGTGGCATGCTTAGAACTTACGTATGATGATATATGAATGGTTATGCTACAGTGAGTGTTTATTGGTGATGCAAAATGTGACCTTATGGACTATTAAATAGAAAATAAATGAGGTGTCAGGTCCGGATACCAAAACTTATTTGCCCAATAAAACAATGAAGTTTTAAATTAGGTGCATGCAAATTTTGACCGATTAATTTTGAGTACGTGAGCACCTATGAATTTATTTCTAAACGTTTTGAACAAAAAAAAAATGTTATTAAGGTTTGTTTTCAAAATAGGGTGGTTGGAAAAGAAATTAGAAAAGAAATATGGTGTCGGGTTTGGACAGCAAGTTTTATGTGCTCAATAAAACTAGAAGGTTTTATACGAAATGCTTTTAAATTTTGGTGGGCTAATTTCAAATACGGGAACCTATACGAATTTATTTCGGAAAGTTTGAACAAAACAAAAAAGGGGTTGCAGAGTGAATTTTAAAAATGGATTTTTGGTGTTCATGACTATATGAAGGAGGATAAGGTTGACCCGATTGATGAGGTGCCTACATTGTTAGGTTAATTAAGTGGTTTAGTTTAATTAATTGCAATTTATGTATTTAATCGAGATTTATTTAATTAATTTTAATTAGTGTAAATCGTGACGGAATAGCCATTTTGTAGAATTTTACGCTAATTCTTGTGGTTGACTTTATATGTGAAACTGATTACTTATATATGCAATTGAGTGTTTGGTGATCGATCATTATTGCAAAGATTTTATGGCTATTTAATTAGAAAAATATTATGTATCAGTTTTTGACGCCAAAATTTTATGTAGTATATAAAATCGTGGAATTTTGAAAGGAAAGTGTACCATACTTACTAATTCAATTTAAATGCATGACCACGCATGGTTATTTTACTGGGATGATTTTTAATACAAAGAAAAGTAGCCAAGTCCATTATTTGAACACAAGGTATTTGAATGCAAAGCACGGTGTTCTTGGCCAAGTATGGATGTGCGCGTGTGGTCACTAAGTGGAAACCATCCTGAGGTGTTTACGCGAGATGAAGCTCCTCAGTGGGGTATTGTCTAGGCGGAGGATGCTAGACGTTGCCGTTCGCAAATAGATTTTGGAATGAAGCTCCTCAGTGGAATGCTGTCTAGGTGGAGGATGCTAGATGTTGCCGTTCGTAGATGGATTTTGAAACGAAACTCCTCAGTGGGGTGCCGTGGCCGTTGGGTCGTAAATAACTGGGACACGCATGAGTGATTGAGATAGCCGCGTCTAATTATGGGACAAAACTGTGTGGCACGGAATGGGACGTGTCATAATGGTTTGGCCTTATATTCGGGACCCCTGTGATTGATTAAAAGATGAATTGATGTGTTCCGGTTATGAAATGCGTGTGCTGTATTTATATAATATATGAGATGTACTAATGTGTAGGGAGGTGCTAAGGCGAGGTAAATTCTATATGGTGCATGTTTAGGCTGCCTTTAAGTGAATTCTTATTCTAATCGGGATTTAGGGTGTTGACTCGCTGAGTCTCACCCATCGTGGTTTAAAATTTTTAGGTCCCTAGGATGGGGAGTCCGGAGTCGGAGTCGAAGGGATCTGGGTATAGGTTAGTTAGGACTTCTTTTTGGGAGACGAACCTTGTATTTGAACTTGTAGGTTTAACTCGGTCTGTTTATAAAGTATGGTTCGTGAAAATTGCTATCCTGCTTTTACTATCCCATGTGTTTGTTTGTTGGTTGGATAATTATTTGTGCGCTTCTGCATGTACATAAAATGATTGGATCGGCGACGCGTCTTGGGAACGTTGCAATTCTATCGACCATCGAGGGATGTTCACGCGCTCGAGCGTGACACTCTCTTTCTAATTGCTTCACTCTCTCGCTGCGCTACAGTAAGATCACCGGGCCATTAAGTTTCGATATCTTTAAGGCACATGCATGCAAATGGTGACGTTATCTCAGAAAACAAAGTTGAATGTTTAATGAGCCTGGCATCTGCAGCAACTCATCCACCATTTCCTTCTGTGGGTCATTTTTACTTTTCATTTGCTTGTTCATCAAGAAGGGGAGTACACGAGTACGCAAATACCGAGAATCGCAATCTAGTTCGTTCGAGGAAGAGAGGAAAGCAGAAGATCAGGATGTGGAGGCTCAAGATAGCAGCGGCAGAAGACGGTGCCTCCTTGTACAGCACCAATAACTTTGCAGGGAGGCAGATTTGGACTTTTGATCCTGAGGCTGGCACCATGGAGGAGTGCGCCGAGGTGGAGGCCGCTCGCCAACATTTCTACCACCACCGCCACCACGTCAAGCCTTCCCACGACCTCCTCTGGCGAATGCAGGTAGACCGCGCACCTAAACACATACGCGCGCCCGTTCTCATTCAGGGTCCGCCAATTTCTTGTTTAAGTGTGTGAAAGAATTGTCGTGTACTTTTTTTCTTCAGACTTTAAATTTGAGGACTAATTGATCCCCAGTCACGCAAAGAGGTACCCTGCATTGCATGACATACGTACATATTGAACCCAACATGGATGCCCAAAATCAATTTTCAATGGCGTTAGCTAGTTATGGAATTAACTTCGGCGAAGTAGATAGCGTGCTATCCAGTTGCTAATGTCGGGCGTTTACGTTTCAAGCAGAAGATCCGCGGCGCAGAAATTTCTCGGGTCAAAAGATTTCAACCCAACCTTCCTCCGACTTCACCGCATTACCCTGTTCTTGGTTTTGTTGTTTCCTCTTCTTTCCTTTTCAAACACGCTCACCCTGGCTTCAATCCCATAAGTCCATCAAAAGGTAAAATTTTTAACTGTGCTCTGAAAATGAGTCATCACTGTAGCCTTAGGAGAAATGCTAGATTTTACGCATTCCATAGCCGAAGTAATCATCTCGGTCTCGGGAGTTGGGGTTTGTAGATTAGATTACTAATATCGGTCGAGGACAGAAAATTTTTAGTTAAAAGCTGTTCACAAAATGATAAACGATGTAATAAACACGCTTGTGGAGGGATTGAATTGTCTTACACATACAAATATCACTTTCATTACTTTAAAACTTTTGGTGTGGCATTTTTGAACTTATCTGACAGTTGTTTGAATCTCCGTCATAATTTTCTTTGTTATTGTTCGGCACACGATTACTGTTGTTGCTTGACGTCAAGTTTAAAACTTGTTAACCTGTGGCAATACCTAAGTGATGGGCAAGCTTAAGCTGACGCACGGTGCATGTTTTCTGAGCAGTTCCTGAGGGAGAAGCAATTCAAGCAGACCATCCCGCCAGTGAGGGTGGAGGACGGTGAGGAGATCACCGAGGACAAGGCGTCTACTGCACTGAGGCGGGCCATCCACTTCTTCTCTGCCCTGCAGGCCAGCAATGGCCATTGGCCTGCTGAGAATGCCGGCCCTCTCTTCTTCCTCCCTCCCCTGGTCATGTGCGTCTACATCACTGGCCACCTCGACGCTGTCTTCACGGTTGAGCACCACAAAGAGATTCTCCGCTACATCTACAACCACCAGGTACTCTTTTCTCACAAAAAGAATGACAATGGATGGAGAAGCAGCAGAGGAGCTATGAAAGACTTCGACTTGAAACTCTGTACTTATGTCCTGCATTAATGTTGCTGCAGAATGAAGATGGTGGGTGGGGCTTGCACATTGAAGGTCACAGAACCATGTTCTGCACCGTCTTGAGCTACATATGCATGCGCATTCTTGGGGAAGGGCCCGACGGTGGCAGGGAGGATGCTTGTACTCGGGCCAGGAAGTGGATTCATGACCATGGCGGGGTTACCTACATACCCTCCTGGGGCAAGACTTGGCTCTCGGTACTCTCTCACTCTTCCTTCACTAATCGTCAAAAAATTGTTCTCAAGATTGTTCTGTGTATGCGTCTGAGCGAATCATATATGTGACGTTGTGCTTGTGCTTGTGGGTTGTCCTGTCATGCATGCTCTGTAGATTCTTGGTGTTTTCGATTGGTCTGGAAGCAAGCCAATGCCCCCTGAGTTCTGGATCTTGCCTTCATTCCTCCCCATGCATCCAGGTATGTTTGGTACTCTGTAGTAGTCCTGTACATTTAATTTTACCCAGGTGATAAGACAAATTTGTTGGACTCATTTCACGTTGGGACCATGTGGCAATTTTGCTGCGCCGAGAACAATATGGCGTTGGCTTTTTATTGAAGTCGCCAACCTTCAAGAATTCCCCTTGAAAGATAGAAAGTTTCAACTTCTGTTTTGTGTAATTGCGTTCTCCTTAGTTTCATGGATATTTTATCTGAATTGTCCAATATTGAATGATGTAGCTAAAATGTGGTGCTACTGTCGGTTGGTTTACACGCCCATGTCATACCTGTACGGGAAAAAATTTGTTGGCCCGATCACTCCTCTTGTTCAACAGTTGAGAGAAGAACTTCATACTCAACCCTACAGTATGATTTGCTGGAGAAAAGTCCGCCATCTTTGTGCCAAGGCAAGTGTCGGTAGATGGTCCAAAATATTGATCCAGAATAAGATAGCAAGTAGGCAAATTTCTAATGAAATGATTTGAATTGTTGCCGCAGGAGGATCTCTACTATCCCCATTTTTTAGTGAAGGATCTGATGTGGGACAGTCTTTACATATTCACTGAGCCTTTTCTCAGCTGTGGGCCGTTTAAGAAACTTAGAGAAAAGGCTCTTCAGGTGACGATGAAGCACATTCACTATGAAGATGAGAACAGTCGATACATCACAATTGGAGCTGTAGAAAAGGTAATGAATACATACATTTAAACAGGAGAGAGACACACATAATCGCAAAATTTACACATCAAGAGAAACATCACTGAGAGGATATCTTTTGCTTTGGACTTGGACAGGTGTTATGCATACTTGCTTGCTGGGTAGAAGAGCCGGATGGTGACTCCTTCAAGAAGCATCTCGCTAGGATACCGGATTACCTTTGGGTAGCAGAAGACGGAATGAAGATGCAGGTTAGTAGTAGTGTCGCTGAACTATAACAAAATTGGGCTTACGTTTGAACTGAGAAATACATGTTTGAAAGATGGAAGTATTCCTATAATAATGAGTGGATTGATTTAGTAAAGCGGTACCAACTAGAGAAAAGCTTAGTCTGGTGCTTGGCTCATTGTTAAAAAAAAAAAAAAAGTGATCCATTTTTTAGAAAATTCACACAAGACATGAAAAGTTGGCGGAAACAAACCAGCAAAAAACAAATCTAGAAGACTCTCAAATGCTGAAGAATTTTCTGGTACGTGGGTAGCTGAACACGTGGACAGCAAATGGAGAAAAGAAAAAGTCAACAAGTCAACAAAAGCTGTAAAGCTGAGAATAGAAAAATACAAAAAATTGAAAAAAAGAAACTCCTAGAAGATATGTAAGTCGGTGGAGTGTCCCTATAAATAGGGAAGAAGGGGGGAGCGTAGAAAGGCAGAGCAAAAGGTAAGCTCCTCCCCTTCCTTTGTACTTTGTACTACAACTAAATAAAAAAAAGGCTTTCTTTTGTTGTTCCCTTGTGTTCCCTTGCTGCAAATCATTTTCTTACCCATATTGTTTTTTCCTTAGCCCTCTTGAAAGTTCACACATAAAATACACTTGCACACACATCAAACACACGCTTCCGCAAATACCAACAGTGGTATCAGAGCCACGTTCTCCGGTTGGTATTGGACATTTGTCCTACCTACCCATTCCTAAAATTACCCTTTCCAAATACCCACTAACTAAACCATGGCTAACCCTACCTCATTATCATTTCTCATTCCCATTTTTGATGGGAACAACTATGATTTTTGGAGCATAAAAATGACTACATTCTTGATGGCCCAAGACTTATGGGACATCGTGGAAAAAGGTTACGAGGCTCCACCAGAAGGTACAAGTGTTTCGAAAGATCAACTACAAAAGGATGCAAGGGCGTTGTATTTTATCCAGCAAGCGCTCTCGGAAACCGTATTTCCAAGAATTATTGGAGCGAGGACTGCAAAAGAGGCTTGGGATATACTACGAGAAGAATTTCAAGGATCGGAAAAGGTACGCACTATTCGTCTTCAAACACTAAGAAGAGATTTTGAGAATTCTAAAATGAAAAATTATGAGACCGTACAAGAATATTGTGGAAAATTAAAGGAACTCATTAATCAAATGAGAGCCTATGGAGATGGGATAACTGATCAAAGGATTGTTGAGAAAATATTGGTGTCACTTACCAAAAAATACAACTCCATAGTTACAACTATAGAAGGAACTAAAGACTTGATGACCCTATCAATAAGTGAATTAATTGACTCTCTAGAAGCATATGAGAAAAGACTAATGGCACAAGACGAAGATTCGGTCGAAAGGCTTTCAGTCTAAAGTAAATATACGGTCTCACCAAACTAAAAATGATGGAAGGAGCTCACAGAAAAACAAAAGAGGAGGAGAAATTATAAAAAAAGAAAATTATCCACCTTGTGGCATTTGCAAGAAAACAAATCATTTGGAGAAGGATTGTTGGTTTAAAAATAAAAAACAATGCCGCTTTTGTAAAAGATATGGCCACATAGAAAAAGATTGTCGCTCGAAAACAAATAATCGAGCAAACTATGTAGAAAAAAAAAAGAATGTGGAGAGAATACATTCTACGCAGGCCAAGCGGCAAATGACAATAAAAATGAAACATGGTACATCGATAGTGGGTGTAGCAATCACATGACAGGGGACGAAACTATATTCACTCATATTGATAAGTCGGTGAAATCTCAAGTAAAGTTGGGCAATGGTGCATTAGTAGATGTCAAAGGAAAAGGCACCATCGCCGTGGAAACGAATAAAGGCCCAAAATATATACGTAATGTATATCTAGTCCCTCGTCTTGCACAAAATCTCTTAAGTGTGGGCCAAATGATACAAAGTGGGTATTCTCTATATTTTAATAGAGATGCCTGCATTATCTATGATAAATATAAAAATATCATTGCCTCTATTAAGATGAAAAATAACAATTTTCCTATTCAATGGAAACTGGTCAAAGATATAGCCATGAAAGCTCAACTTGATGATTCATGGCTATGGCATCGAAGATTTGGCCACTTCAATTTTGCTGGGCTAAAAATTCTCCATCAGAAAAATATGATGAGAGATTTTACAGCCATCACAGAAATTTCAGATGTTTGTGAAGGCTGTCTTCTTGGAAAACAACAGAGACAGTCCTTCCCATCTGGAGTTTCATGGAAAGCTAAGAAGCCTTTGGAACTTGTCCACACGGATGTGTGCGGTCCGATGAGGACACCTACACCCAGTCAAAATAAATATTTCATCTTATTCATTGACGATTATACAAGAATGACGTGGGTATACTTTCTTCGAGAAAGATCTGAAGTTTTCTCTATCTTTAGAAAATTCAAGAACCACGTAGAGAATCAAAGTGGCCAGAAAATCAAAGTCCTAAGGAGAGACAGAGGCACAGAATACAATTCAAAGGAGTTTAATAAATTTTGTGAAGATGAAGGAGTCCATCATCAACTAACTATTGGCTATGCCCCAGAACAAAATGGAGTAGTTGAAAGAAAAAATAGAACCGTCATGGAGATGGCAAGGTCTATGTTAAAAGAGAAAGGCCTTCCCAACACTTTGTTGGCAGAAGCAGTTTATACTGCTGTATACCTATTAAATAGGTGTCCAACTAAAGCAGTTCAAAATAAAACTCCAGTCGAAGCATGGAGTGGACGGAAGCCTTCAGCAAAGCATCTCAAAGTGTTTGGATGCATTTGCTACGTCCACATCCCTGCTCAAAAAAGGAGTAAGCTAGATGAAAAGACAGAAAAATGAATATTCCTTGGCTACAGTGACCAATCAAAAGGCTATCGGGTTTACAACCTAAGAACTAAAAAGCTAATGATTAGTCGAGATGTCGAGTTCGATGAGAATGCTGCCTGGAATTGGGAAGATGAGAAGATCGTGAAGAAGTACATAACCTTGCCAGACACACCACCTGCTCAAGAGGAGTCAACATCACAAGAAGAAGAAGAAGTACCAGATTCCACCACTCATGACGTAACTCCACCAAGCTCTCCAAGGGTAACGCAAGAAGAATCTACTTCAGAGTCTCCAGTACTAAGGGTAAAAGCCCTTAGAAGAATTTATGACACATGCAACTTTGCTATTTTGGAACCAGAAAACTATGAACAAGCATCCAAAGATGAAGTTTGGATAAAAGCCACGGAAGAAGAGATTAAGATGATCAAGAAAAATGAAACCTGGGAGCTTGTTGATCGACCAGAAGACAAAGAGATTATTGGCGTTAAGTGGGTCTACAAGACAAAGCTCAATGCAGATGGATCAATCCAGAAGCATAAAGCAAGGCTTGTGGCGAAAGGATACTTGCAACAACTAGGTATTGACTATACTGAAACTTTTGCTCCTATTGCCCGCCTTGATACTATTTGAGCACTTATAGCATTAGCGGCACAAAAAAAATGGAAGATCTATCAACTAGATGTAAAATCAGCATTCTTAAATGGATATCTTCAAGAAGAAATATACATAGAACAACCACAAGGCTTTATTCTCAAAGGCCAAGAAGAAACATTCTTAAAGCTTAAGAAGGCCCTATACGGGTTAAAACAAGCACCACGTGCATGGTATAGTAGAATCGATGAGTACTTCATCAAGCAAGGATTCAGGAGGAGTATGAGTGAGCCGACACTCTACATCAAGACCCAAGGTAAGTCCGACACTCTCATTGTCTCTCTATATGTAGATGATCTTATATATACAAGAAACAATGAGACAATGATCCAAGAATTTAAAGAAGAAATGATGAAGACATTTGAAATGACGGACTTGGGCTTGATGAACTATTTCCTCGGTACTGAAGTCAATCAAGATGAAGGAATTTTCATCTCACAAAAGAAATATACTGAAAATCTCTTAAGAAATTCAAGATGAACTATTGCAAAGTAGTTTCAACCCCGCTCATGACAAATGAAAAACTATTGAAGGAAGATGGAGCAGAAAAAGCCGATGCCTCCCTCTATAGAAGTTTAATTGGGAGTCTACTATATCTTACTGCTACACGGCCTGCTACACGGCCAGATATTATGTATGTGACAAGTTTACTATCACGGTTTATGCAGAGTCCAAGTCAAATTCATTTTGGAGCAGCCAAGAGAATTCTAAGATATTTACGAGGAACCACTGATTATGGTATTTGGTACCGACCTAGTGAAACAATTAAGTTGATCGGTTATACTGATAGCGATTGGGCAGGATCATCTGATGACAGGAGGAGCACAACTGGTTATGCATTCACATTAGGTTCTGGAATATTTTCATGGATATCTAAAAAACAAGACTCAGTGGCACAATCCATTGCATAAGCAGAATATGTTGCGGCTGCTACAACTACTAGTCATGCAATATGGCTTCGAAGAATTTTAGAAGACATTGGAGAACCACAAATGGAATCAACACCAATATTTTGCGACAACAAGTCCGCAATTGCAATATCAAAAAATCCAGTCTTTCATGGAAGAACTAAACATATTGATATGAAATATCACTTCATTCGTGAAGTGTAAAGCAAAGGAGAGATCGAGTTAAAGTATTGTAAGACTGAAGATCAAATTGCGGACATATTCACTAAAGCACTACCAACAGCAAAATTCGAGACATTGAGAAGCATGCTTGGAGTATCACAAAAATGGATCAAGGAGGAGTGTTAAAAAAAAAAAGTGATCCATTTTTTAGAAAATTCACACAAGACATGAAAAGTTGGCGGAAACAAACCAGCAAAAAACAAATCTAGAAGACTCTCAAATGCTGAAGAATTTTCTGGTACGTGGGTAGCTGAACACGTGGACAGCAAATGGAGAAAAGAAAAAGTCAACAAGTCAACAAAAGCTGTAAAGCTGAGAATAGAAAAATACAAAAAATTGAAAAAAAGAAACTCCTAGAAGATATGTAAGTCGGTGGAGTGTCCCTATAAATAGGGAAGGAGGGGGGAGCGTAGAAAGGCAGAGCAAAAGGTAAGCTCCTCCCCTTCCTTTGTACTTTGTACTACAACTAAATAAAAAAAAAGGCTTTCTTTTGTTGTTCCCTTGTGTTCCCTTGCTGCAAATCATTTTCTTACCCATATTATTCTTTCCTTAGCCCTCTTGAAAGTTCACACACAAAATACACTTGCACACACATCAAACACACGCTTCCGCAAATACCAACACTCATTCACATGCAGAGTTTTGGTAGCCAAGAGTGGGATACGGGCTTCGCCATCCAAGCTTTGCTTGCCAGTAATATGACTGAGGAGATAGCACCAGTATTAGCTAGAGGACACGACTTCATTAAAAAATCTAAGGTTTTGAATTTGATTCTTGCGAGCATCTGCTTGCCCCCAAACTTTGTCCTAGTTTCCTTTGCTTCCTCTAAGCTGAACTGCATTGATCTGTCAACGACATTCCAGGTCAAGGACAACCCTTCAGGTAACTTCAAAAGCATGCACCGTCATATTTCTAAAGGATCTTGGACATTTTCGGACCAAGATCATGGCTGGCAAGTCTCTGATTGCACTGCAGAAAGTCTGAAGGTAATACTGCTAGGAATACCTACACTACGTCCACAATTTCAATCCAATTCTAAATTACTTTGTTTCTCACCAAATCTCTTATCCTGACTATTCAGTGTTGCTTGCTTTTCTCAATGATGCCACCTGATATTGTTGGTGAGAAAATGGAGCCAGAGAAATTGTACGATGCTGTTAATGTCTTACTTTCTCTACAAGTGAGTACACCATTGTTTTCTTTTCCTGAGCAAGACTTGAGAAAATTTTTGATCTAGACAAGATATATTGGCCAAACATTGTCTGCTCCATGCATCCCAAAATTAGGTTGTTATCCAAGTCTTTCTTTGAGTTTTTTAACTTTTTTTTCAGATTCCCAAGTATGATTATACATTATAGTATCATCACATCGGTCATGCATGTCACTTGTTCCAGAGTAAAAATGGCGGATTGGCAGCATGGGAACCTGCAGGAGCCCAGGAATGGCTAGAAGTAAGTTTTTAATAAATTTGTAGGAATTCCTTGATAGTCCCGACAGACTAATACATGTTTCTTTGTTCATTAATTACTAAATTAGGACATTATCGATTATTGTTTGTCACTTGCAGCTCCTAAATCCAACGGAGTTCCTTGAGGATATTGTCATCGAGCATGAATATGTTGAATGCACATCCTCAGCTATCCATGCTATAGCTTTGTTCCGGAGGTTGTATCCCAGGCACAGGGAAGAGGAGATTGAGGATTTTATATCAAATGCTGTACAGTATCTCAAGAATGCACAAAATCCAGATGGCTCATGGTATGTTCCTTTTCCATAAGGTACTTCTGAAGAATTCCCATAAATTAAGGAAACAACTAATGGAGCAAATTTTGCAGGTATGGGGACTGGGGTGTCTGCTTTACATACGGCTCATGGTTTTCCCTTGGTGGACTAGCAGCTTCTGGCAAGACATATGGCAATTGTGCAGCTATGCACAAAGGAGTCGCTTTTCTTCTAAGAGCACAGTTGCAGGATGGCGGGTGGGGAGAGAGCTATCTTTCTTGCCCGAAGAAGGTAATTCCTAGAGTGACCTTCTACAGCATGAGCGGCTTTAGCTGTTTTAGTTGCATGCTTTTCTGGCAACATGGAAATCTTGAATTTTCTAGTTGTCCAATCGCTTCAAGTAGGAATACATACCTCTCGAAGGAAACAGATCAAATCTGGTGCAAACTGCTTGGGCTGTGATGGGTCTGATTCACGCAGGGCAGGTCAGTGAATGATTTTGTTGTTGGGGTCTCAATTGCATTAACCATACCATGATGATAGTAAAACCAACGTTTCTGACTTTGGTATTTCATCTACTATCAGGCAGAGAGGGATCCGACTCCACTGCACCGTGCCACCAAGTTGCTCATCAATTCACAAACGGAAGATGGGGATTATCCCCAACAGGTTTGTACCGTTCTATCACTTGATTTCATATGGGATTACTATCTCTGGAAATAAAAGAGTACGCACCACCAATATCCTATTTCCTGTGCAATAATCCTACAACTGGGGGAACCCAGAGACGATAATTCCATGCATATTTTCTTCGAAACAATTTGTTTAATTACTCGAAACATTGTTGGGAACTATCCAAAAAAGACAAAAAAAAGAAGTAGAATCCTGAGAGAGAGAGAGAGAACTCCATCGGTAAGATTTGCCTTACAACGAAACAACATGATCGAAGCATGGACTGTGCTTGCCATTAGTACTAATAGTCAGTAACTTTGGGTGGCTGGAAATCACTGGGGCTTTCAAGAAGAACTGCATGTTACACTATGCCGCTTACAGGAACATACACCCATTGTGGGCTCTGGCAGAGTATCGTAGGTGGGTTCCTTTACCGTCAGCAGCCCTTTGAAGAAGCAAGGCATACACCATCACAGCTTCCATATTGAGAAAACGCAAGTTCCATAAGCATGACAGATAGACCCGAAGAACTTGCGGTCCAAGAACTGAGGATCCAAGCTATGATGGCGGTGTTATCCATACTTCATTATAATATAATCTAAACTGTTATTGAGATGCAATCAACTACAAGTTTTTACACGTTCTACCTACACCTTCCGGGGCGTCTAGGAGCATTTATATATTTTCCCCCTTAAATTGTTTTCTTTGAAAAATGGGTGACTCCGTATATCAGCTTGCCGAGTCAGTGAGAGATTCGGGTCGGATTGGGGGCTAGGACTTTGCGTGACACATGGGCAACGTGGAGAGGTGGGTGGGCACCGTGCTGGCATACAATAACACCTTGTCTATGGGTTCAGGGGTCGGTTATTGAGTGGAGTTTGAAGGTGGGAGTAAGATGAAGGGTGATGCATCTTGC
This sequence comes from Eucalyptus sideroxylon x Eucalyptus melliodora, assembly GCA_016097485.1. Taxonomy (NCBI): domain Eukaryota; kingdom Viridiplantae; phylum Streptophyta; class Magnoliopsida; order Myrtales; family Myrtaceae; genus Eucalyptus; species Eucalyptus sideroxylon x Eucalyptus melliodora. The sequence goes on from CM027827.1 coordinate 20,693,605, forward strand.
CCGTGCGACAAACAATGTCTTGGTCGAACAAACAATGTCTTGGCCAGTTCATTTCTACTTCAGTGTCGGTCAGTTCGGTCTGGTTTTCTAATTGAACCAAACTTGGTTCCTACTCTTAAACATCTTCATCACACCGCCTCGATATTAATGATAACTTCGTATATATAATAGGAAATTTAGAGAAAAAAAATTTGTAGGCCTTTTTTTGCCTTAAAAAAAACTCGCAAAAGCTTAACAAATAGAAAATGCTAAATATTTGAACGACAAAATAATCTGACCAACATTGCAGATTTGTAAATTCCTAGATCTGCAAGGTTGCTTGCTTTGGCTTGAAGCCTTAAAACTACAGCGATTTGCAATGACCACCGACCGCATTGGTGACCATCGGAGGTTTTCTTTTTGCATGTAGAACACAGGTCTTCTTTTTCATTATTATTTGTTTTTGACTCTTCTACCTTGACAACAAAAAATGGAGATACCACCGCCCGCAGCGGCGCAACTGGCTTGGCTCTCTCCTCCTCACGAAGGGGAGGAATTCGAATCCCAAATGCATTGTTAGGAATTCTTACCTAAAATAATGTGGTGGTGGGTGATGCGGGAGCATCCAACATAGCTCCATCCACCAACTCGGAACCATCAATGTTTATCCAAGCCAAGAGAGAAATTGGACATTATGTGCTTCGATGGATCATTTTCAATGAATAATGTCAATTATTTATCGGTACTTCATGGTATATTGATAACTATCAATGGGAGGCCATTCTAAATGTCTTGAATGACCAGTTTATGAAGTTTCAGAAGGATTATTTTCTGGTCAAGGGAGGAGCTCGAATTTGAAGGTTCAAGAATGCAGAAAGCCGAAGATTAAAGGCATTTAATTCCCGTGTTAATAAAGGCTTTTATTAAGTTATTATGTGTCTTTACTGTTATGCAGTCCAAGAGTCGAAGGTTTCGGTTCTAGGCTATTAAGGTCTGTTTTTAATATGTATTAAGGTGTCAGTTTCTAGGCTATTAAGGTCTGTCTTTAAAAAGTATTAAGGTGTCAGTTTCTAGGCTATTAAGGTCCGTTTTTAATATGTATTAACTCTAAAACCCTCCTATAAAGAGGGAAAACTATCCAATGTAAGGGATACGAATTTTATGAATGAGAATTGTGAGATTTCCTCTGCTTGAGTGAACTTCTTTGGAGAGCGGATAACTCCTTCGGTTTCTTTATCCTTGGAGCGTAGATCACTCCTTGGTGGTGAACCAATAAGCCCTTTATCCTTGGCTGGTGGAATCTTTAGGCCTCGGTGGTGAGCTTCTCCTATCCCGAAGTCCTTTATCCTTGGCTGGTGGAAGCTTTAGGCCTTGGTGGTGAACTTCGTAGGTCTCGATCCTCATCCTTGGTTGGTGGCGCTGCCTTTATACCCTGGAAGGAGATTGTTTTTATCTGTTCTTATTCCTTTCCATTTCTTCCCCGTATACACTTCTCCATACACTTAACCACTAAAATCCCCTCTAAAAAAATCTCTGTTCTTGAATCACTCAACCCATCACGCATCAAAATATTGGTATCAGAGCTCAAGGTTCAACTCATTTGAGTGATTCCTCTCTTTCTTTTGTTACAAATTCCTTATGGATGAACAAGTTCCTAGAGGCTTGACCTTGGAGCAAGCGCACAACGAAAGGCGAGATCGTGCAATCCAAAATCTTCAACAACAAATGGAGCGAGTCCTCAATCTTCTAGAGAATCTGGTGAGACAAGGACAGCCAGCAAGGCGTCCCAATGAACGGCATCGGCGTGACGATTCTGAATCTCGTCAAAATTCTGATGTCGATTCCGAGTCCACTGGAGACAACCGAACAATTTTGCACTCTAGTGATTCTGAATCTCCAATTCGAAGATGAAGACGGAGAAGGAGGCATATGGAGGATGAAAGAGACATTAAAGTGGAGGTCCCCGAGTTTGACGGTAATCTTAATCCCGATGACTTTGTAGATTGGCTACACAAAACCGAACGAATTTTTGAATTCAAATCCTATTCGGATGAGAAGAAATGTAAGGTTGCTATCCTAAGGTTGACCAAATATGCTTCTCTATGGTGGGAGAATCTAAAGCATCAACGAGCAAGGGAAGGAAAAGGTTGAATCAAGTCTTGGGAAAAACTCAAGAAGTTGATGAAGAAGAGGTTCTTGCCCGACAACTATAAGCAAGATCTCTTCCTCAAACTGAACTCCCTAAGACAACATGGGATGAGCGTTGAAGAATACATTCGTGAGTTTGAACAACTCAAAATGAGGAGTGAAGTTCCAGAAATTCCCGAGCAAACCATCGCTCATTTTCTTGGCGGCATGAATCGAGAAATTGTTGATATGGTTGAACTTCAACCGTATTGGTCCTTTGAAGACGTATGCAAGTTAGCCATAAAAGTGGAAAAACAATTGAAGAGCAAGAGGTTTTCCTCCAGAACCTCAACAAAGGCGACATCCTATTTTAAGGGTGCTTCCTCAAGCAAGGGCGAGAGTTCGTCGACAAAAGACAGAGGCAAGGGAAAGAATGCAGAGCCTTCCAAAGAAGTCCAAAAGAAGTTTGAAGGTGATGCAAGGAAATGCTTTAAGTGCCATGGCTTTGGGCATTTACAAGCAAATTGTCCAAATTGAAGAGTTATGACTCTTCAAGAAATTGAGGAGATCAATTCGGCACTTCAAGAGGCTGATGACAATGAAGAACAAAATATTTCCGAATCTGATCGGGAAGAAGAAGTTGTGGAGAAAGCTGATGATGGTGAGTTGTTGATCATCCGAAGAGCATTGCATGTTGAAGTTTCTCCTAATAATGAGCAAAGGGAGAATATATTTCACACGCGTTGCACTATTAATGGAAAGGTGTGTTCGGTGATCATCGATGGTGGGAGCTGCACCAATGTTGCTTCGACAACTCTTGTCGACAAATTGAAGCTTCCAACAACGAAACATCCTCAACCATACAAGCTCCAATGGCTCAATCAAGGGAATGAACTCAAGGTAACCAAACGTGTTCTTATATCATTTTCGATTGGGAAGAACTATCGAGATGAGGTTGTATATGATGTGATTCCAATGGAGGCATGCCATTTGTTATTGGGTAGACCGTGGCAATTTGATATAAATGCTATGCATGATGGTCGGAAAAACACATACTCTTTTCAAAAGGAACAAAAATGCATTACTCTTTTACCATTGAGCCCTTATTCGATACATAATAATCAACCTGGGGAGGGAAACACTTGTAAGGAAAATCTGTTCTTGAGTGAGACACGGGTTGAGAGAGCCATTAGCAAACAAAAGAATGTTTTTGCTTTGCTTGTGGTCGAGAAAAAGAGTGAGATAGAGCGACCTATACATCCAAAAATGCATTGCTTGTTGAAAGAATTTGCAGATGTGTTTTCGGAGGATTTGCCACTTGGATTACCTCCCATAAGAGGTATTGAGCATCAAATTGATTTGATCCCCGGTGCTCCGCTACCAAACAAGCCAGCTTATCGATGCAATCCGGAGGATACAAAGGAGTTGCAAAGACAAGTCAATGAACTTATTCTCAAAGGATACGTTCGAGAAAGCATGAGTCCCTGCTCTGTTCCGGCTCTACTTGTGCCTAAGAAGGATGGTACATATTGGATGTGTGTTGATAGCCGGGCCATCAACAATATCACCATTAAGTATAGGTACCCTATACCTAGACTTGATGATATGGTAGATGAATTATATGGTTCTTCTGTGTTTTCAAAGATAGATTTGCGGAGTGGTTATCATCAAATCAGAATGCGAGAAGGTGATGAATGGAAGACAGCTTTCAAGACCAAGGGAGGCCTTTATGAGTGGTTGGTTATGCCATTCGAATTATCTAATGCTCCGAGTACCTTCATGAGACTTATGAACGAGGTTCTTCGTTCCTTTATTGGTCAATTTGTCGTTGTTTATTTCGACGATATTCTTGTTTATAGTAGGAATGAGGAGGAGCATATCTCTCATCTAACACAGGTCCTTAATGTCTTGAGAGAACGAAAAACTATATGCTAAAATGGAGAAATGTGAGTTCTTCTCTCCAAGCATTGTGTTTCTTGGTTATGTGGTTTCCAAAGATGGAATCTCTGTTGATCAAGCCAAGGTAGAAGCTATGAAGACTTGGCCCGTTCAAGTCTATTTCGATGTAAGAAGTTTTCATGGACTTGTTTCTTTCTATCGACGGTTTGTCAAAAATTTTAGTACCGTCATGGCTCCTATAACTGAATGCATGAAGAATGGTGTTTTTGAATGGACAAAGACTGCTCAAAACGTCTTTGAGGTAATCAAGCAGAACCTTTGTCAGTCTCCGATTCTTGCACTTCCTGATTTTGATAAAGTATTTGAAGTTGAGTGTGATGCAAGCGGAGTTGGTATTGGTGCTGTTCTGGTGCAAGCACAAAAACCATTGGCATATTTCAGCGAGAAGTTATCTGATTCCAAGAGGAATTATTCAACTTATGACAAAGAGTTCTATGCCATTGTCCGAGCTCTTGATCATTGGAGTCATTATTTGAGGCCAAAACAATTTGTCCTTCATTCTGATCATGAGGCGCTTAAGTTTATTAGTGGCCAACGCAAGCTTAATTCGAGACATGCAAAATGGGTAGAATTTCTTCAATCCTTTTCTTTTGTCTCAAAATATAAACCCGGGCACACTAATGTCGTAGCAGATGCTTTATCAAGAAGATATTCTATGCTTGCGGTTCTGGACTCAAAGATTCTCGGATTTCAATCAATGAAAGCACTTTATTCTGAAGATGCGGAGTTCTCATCTATCATCAACAATTGCAAGCGAGGAGTTCAAGGTATATATTCTTTGCAAGATGGGTTTCTTTTTAAAGGAAATCAATTATGTGTGCCGAAGAGTTCTTTTCGCGAATTGCTGAATCGAGAAGCGCATGGTGGAGGATTGGCGGGTCATTTTGGTATTAACAAAACTCTTGAGGTTCTTCAAGAGCATTTCTATTGGCCAAAGATGAGTGGAGATGTGCATGCTATCATCTCAAGGTGTCCAACTTGTCATAGATCAAAAAGTCATTTCCATCAAGGTTTGTATACTCCACTTCCGGTACCATTGCAGCCTTGGGAAGATGTTAGCATGGATTTCATCGTGGCTCTACCAAGAACTCAAAGAGGAAAAGATGCTATCATGGTGGTCGTTGATCGGTTCTCTAAAATGGCTCATTTCGTGCCATGTCACAAGACCAATGATGCATCTCATATTGCTGAATTATATTTCAAAGAGATTATCCGCATTCATGGAGTACCAAAGACCATTGTGTCGGATCGTGATTCCAAGTTCTTAAGCCACTTTTGGAGGACTCTATGGAGAATGCTTGGTACAAGACTCTTATTTAGCACGGCTTGTCATCCCCAAACTGATGGCCAAACGGAGGTAACAAATCGTACTCTAACCACTCTTCTTCGTGGTATGGTGAGTAAATCATTGAAAGATTGGGATTTAAAGCTTGCGCATGCTGAATTTGCTTACAATCGATCGCCAAGTTATACTACTGGTTGATCGCCATTTGAAGTTGTGAATGGAATTAATCCTCTCACACCCATTGATTTAATTCCAATTCCGTCTAACTCTCAAGTGAGCTTTGATGGTAAGAAAAGAGCTGAGTCAATGAAGAAGCTCCATGAGCAGATTCGATCCAACATTGACAAGGCCAACGAATCTTACAAGAAGAAAGCTAATCAACATCGCAAGAAGGCTCAATTTCAACTGGGTGACCTTGTATGGCTTCACTTGAGGAAGGAGAGATTTCTGTTTCGTCGAAAGAACAAGCTCATGCCCAGAGCTGATGGTCCCTTTAAAGTTTTGGAGCGAATTGATGACAATGCTTACAAGATTGACCTTCTGGGAGAGTTTGGAGTTTCAGCAACATTCAACGTGGGAGACCTTTCTCCTTACTTGGAGGATGAAAACCTTCTAGATTTGAGGACAAATCTCAAACAACCTGGGGAGGATGATGCGGGAGCATCCAACGTAGCTCCATCCACCAACTCGGAACCATCAATGTTTATCCAAGCCAAGAGAGAAATTGGACATTATGTGCTTCGATGGATCATTTTCAATGAATAATGTCAATTATTTATCGGTACTTCATGGTATATTGATAACTATCAATGGGAGGCCATTCTAAATGTCTTGAATGACCAGTTTATGAAGTTTCAGAAGGATTATTTTCTGATCAAGGGAGGAGCTCGAATTTGAAGGTTCAAGAATGCAAAAGGCCGAAGATTAAAGGCATTTAATTCCCGTGTTAATAAAGGCTTTTATTAAGTTATTATGTGTCTTTACTGTTATGCAGTCCAAGAGTCGAAGGTTTCGGTTCTAGGCTATTAAGGTCTGTTTTTAATATGTATTAAGGTGTCGGTTTCTAGGCTATTAAGGTCTGTCTTTAATATGTATTAAGGTGTCAGTTTCTAGGCTATTAAGGTCCGTTTTTAATATGTATTAACTCTAAAACCCTCCTATAAAGAGGGAAAACTATCCAATGTAAGGGATACGAATTTTATGAATGAGAATTGTGAGATTTCCTCTGCTTGAGTGAACTTCTTTGGAGAGCGGATAACTCCTTCGGTTTCTTTATCCTTGGAGCGTAGATCACTCCTTGGTGGTGAACCAAGAAGCCCTTTATCCTTGGCTGGTGGAATCTTTAGGCCTCGGTGGTGAGCTTCTCCTATCCCGAAGTCCTTTATCCTTGGCTGGTGGAAGCTTTAGGCCTTGGTGGTGAACTTCGTAGGTCTCGATCCTCATCCTTGGTTGGTGGCGCTGCCTTTATATCCTGGAAGGAGATTGTTTTTATCTGTTCTTATTCCTTTCTATTTCTTCCCCGTATACACTTCTCCATACACTTAACCACTAAAATCCCCTCTAAAAAAATCTATGTTCTTGAATCACTCAACCCATCACGCATCAGTGGGTCCTGCAATCACTCCTCCAGGGTTTGCTTGCCAGCTGTCAGTTTACGAGGTTCCTTGGGTCACAAAAAAAAAAAAAAAAAGGAGACGAAAAAAAAATAAACAGGAAGAAGGGCAGTCGCAACTCGCTAGGTGCCCTTAACATTGAAAAAAGGAAGTGGCCTTTTTTTTGGGCCCAATAGGCCCAAAAAATTAAAGAATAACAATCTTATCAAATTATTTAAGTAAAAACTAAAGATCAGACCTTGTTATTTGAGCTTTGTTTACACAATTTCTTTTTAATAACTTTTTTGCTGAAATTGCTTACATCGAAAGTCGTTTTTCAGTTTTTATTGATAGGAGACATGTTCTTAGACGATTCTAGACAAAAAATATCACAAGCAAACAAGGAATAACTGCAAAGTTTAACTCAAACCAAACTGCACGTATAAACCGTGTCAAAATTTAACCAATGATAAAGTTTGAGAATGTGCAAAGATGTAACGTCAGAATTTAATCAACAATATGAGTCTAAGAATCAAAAGGAAAGTGCAAAAAAGTAAAAGTAATTGAAATATAGCATTTTGCTTGATCTGTTTGTGGGAGGGGCATATTCTCATGATCCAACGATTTTCTTTTGAAACGGTTGCTCCTTCAAAATCGAGCACCAATTACTTCACGACCTGCATTACTTCAATCTGTGGTGGTTTCATACTTCATAAACGTGTCTTGTTTCTTCGTCTCGAAAGTTACGTGTCCATATGCTCACAATCCAATGATTTTCTTTTCAAACGGCTGCTCCTTCAAAATTGAGAGCCAATTACTCCACGACCTGCATTACTTCACTCCGTGGTGGTTTCATACTTCATAACGGTGTCTTGATGCTTCCTATCCTAACTTTACTTCAATGCTATGGTCCGGTTGCTCCTTTAAACTCCGATTTTGCACCACACGGCGCTGCTTCTCATGCATGTGGTAACTTACCAATCGATAACTTTTACTGAGCATTGTTCACCATATGTCCTCGTGTGTCAACAACTGGGAGGTAACATTTATCGATGTGTGCTGATATAGGTACCGATTTCTGTAGTTGATGACAAGAAGGTCACGTCCATTGACAATATTTGAAGCTTTAGCCACATAATCATCCCTTGTCAATATCCGGGTTGTGTAAATATGTCCCCCGTCGTAAAGATGAACACCCGCACCGTACGGGTGAACAGTACTGAAGTGCGTCTTCCTGATGCTTCGTTCTCTGTGCACAGTCAACCCACCTATGTCTTTCCGACACGTCACTTCGATCAGCTGAAATTACAAATCGTCATCACTACGATGGTATCTTTTAGATCGTTAGCTTCCGAAATGTTGCCTCCAGAATTCTCCGTATGGATCGAAGAACTTACCTGGGTTCTTGAGTCTTTAGGACCTCCTCAGCTGATCAGGAGTTGTTATCGTCCCAACAGGAAGCTCCCCGAGTTGGAGATAGAAGACCGATCCTTATGTCTTGCCCAACTTGTTCAGGCGATGGTGCGGCACTTCACCGTTCATTTGGTGTAGATTTCCAATGACTAGAAGCGTCGTCGAACCCGGAGGCAGCTTAAAATTTAAGCCTCTCTTAAAGATCACTTTTCTAATAGTATCAACAGAAACAGAGAAGAAGAAAGGATGAAGGACAGGGTAAAGAACTGAGACATCATTTAGAATTGGGCTTCGGAAACAGATACTGAGTGTAGTTAAATGTATAGAGAGAAGAAAACCAAGCAGTGAATTGAGGAAGAAGATTACCAAAAAAGTCATAAACTCAGTGCATTATGATTGAGGATAAGCACAATGGTTGTATCAAGCAGCTGTTGTTCACAAGGCTTCTCTTAATTTTTGATAGAAATAATTGAAAAATTTTCCGGTCATTCTTCCGAGGATGCTCATACTTTGCATCCACAGCTGTAATATATTGGACCTTCTGGTACTTAAATAGGCAAAGCTTAACTTGTGACAACAATAGCCTTAATTTCTAGTCAAGTCATTAGTCATTTTTCTTTAGGATTCTGTTGTCGAGTGCCCTTCGGATGCTTACTAATTAAGCAAAAAGTAATGTTTGCAGATTCAAATGCAGTGCATGCCTCATACTATTTGTAATCAATAATTTGAAAATCAGAACATTTTTTTTATCAAGAACTTTTAACAGATTCCCTAGGGGCACTCCATAACAACACTATTTTCTTAGACAATATATACCAACTCTTTGAGTTCTTTTATGTTATTATAATAATGAAAAGAAATGCAAGTCTAAAAGGGGTACTTAAATTTGTAAGGTCAGATGAATATGGACAATATTCAGAGCACCTAATTTACTCGTCTATGCCCAACCCTCCATGGAGCCCCATACGACCGGTTTATTTCATTCATAGAGCAACGGCTTTTTTCAAAATTTTGGCACATAAGATGGGCAGCTGGAAACGCCTGTTTACTTGGGCGTTCACTGCAAATCATTCTTACTCTTTATCCTGAGTGTTGCGATCAATATTTTCGGGTGTGAACCACCTAGGGTTTGGCTAATGGATTATTAAGCCTAAACTTAACTCAGGCTCTCTCAAGCCCATACCAATTCACGACTTAGGTTCAAGTTTTTAACATGCAATTGATTTTCAATTAGGAGTTGCCACTAATATATTTTTAGTGGGTCGATTAGAAACCCAAGCAAAGTAACAGGAGATTTACTTTACTCCTACGAACCAGAGATTTGGGTACGGGGACTTGGTTATGCTAAATTTCTCTAACGCCCTTTCGGTACAATTTCTTTTTATTTTGACAAAAAGGTTTTGCAGGTAGCTTGAATTGATTTTAAACTATCTCCCTAACATGTAAGATGATCATACAGGTGCGCAAACCACCAATTTAACACCCAGATAAATAATAAATAAATTACAAAAACTTACCTCTAAGCAACGAAAGGATCTGCGTTGTTAGTTAAAATCCACGTCAACAATCCTAGATATGGTTTCTAATTAACACGCAAATTTTTTTGGTTTTCACTTAATTAATGAAAATCATGCAATATGCAATGCAATATTAACTAAATAACCTAATTCTAATGACGTGCAATTTCTAATTAAATGGGCCTAGCAAAAATACTAAATGACATGCATCTCAATGAATAGAACCCTAATGACGTGCATATGATTTTTCTGTTCTAAATAAAAAAAAAATGTAATCTATCGTAGAAATTGCAACTAATTTATCCTAAGACAAATTTCACTTTTTAATGAAGTTCGAAATTAAGGAAGATGCAAAACATAACTATCTAGATAATATTCTTTCCAGCTTATATTAAGGATCAGGTCAGACTAAATCCTAATTTAAACTAAGATATTATCTTAACCTAGCAAGCTTTGACCTAAGATGCAAAAATCAATCTAAACTTAAAATAAAACATGCAATTTATTCTAATATGCCATGACATGCAAAGAATGCCCTAATTCTAATTTTTTTTCTGTTTCTTTTATGAAAATCGAAATTAAAAATTGCCAAATAATTAAACGTGCAATTCAAATTTAAAACTAACATCCTATATGCATTTTTTTTTTAACAAATCCGAAATAAAATCCATATTCTAAATATGCAAGATAACAAGAGATATTCTAAAACCAACCCAATCCCAATTCAAATATTTTTTGGATTTTTCCTTTTACAAAATTAAATTGACTCAACCAACATGACGGCAAATCAGATAAGATAGGATCGATATCCACAAATTGGCAAACCATATCTTGCGCATGAGATCGGATTGGCTAATTTTTAAATAAATCGCGAATCGAATCTCGGGTGTGAGATTGGATTGACGATTTTTTGTGCGATTGCGAGTCGGATTTCGAGCGCGAAAATCGGACTGTCAATCGTATGCACGTTATGAAATTAGGAAGATTTCCTAATTCATGGGGATTAAAAAGATTTTTTTTTTGGGGTATGACAATAACGAACAAATATTCAAACAAGGTTGCGATCCCATGAATTAGACAATAAAATGTGAGAAAATTGAATTAATCAAGAATCTTACCTAGCACTCGATATCGTGCGGATAAGGATTTCCAAATCGGAATCAGCGAGCAACGAGCTTGGATGATGATGAGGATGACCAATGATCGCGGCAGCGTTCACGGATTACAAGTGATGACTCGGCCCTGCATGCAAAAACGGAGAGGACGGCCGCTGTGCCTTCGAGGACCACGTCTCACCAAGAGGATTCTCGGCCATGCAAAGAGAGGGTGCAAAGGGGGTCGATGAGATTTGGCCGTGACCTCTCCTTCTTGCTTCTCTCTCTATTTCTCACGTGTCTCTCAATGTGGCCGTATGTGTATTCTATGAAGCCCCCCCTCAACGTGGCCTTCCCCCTAAAAGTTTTATTCCTGGTTAGTGGGTAGTCGAGAGAAAATAAATAATAATAAAAAAACTCAAATTGGAGGCATGAATCTGAAGCGATTCATGGGATCATGGCGGTGGCTCGTGATTGAAGGACAGTGGATCGAACGGTGATGCTCGGTCATGGCAAGTCGGGGCTAGTAAACGGTGCAGGGCCTTCTCGGTTTGGAACAGATCAGCAAGGCAGGGACGGCGTCAACGAGGCAACAACTGGACAATCAGATCGACGCGTGGTCTCAGTGCAGCAGCGTCGGTGTCACCGGGACAGAGCAACAATGTTGTCGCTGCAGCGAGGCGAGCACCACGTCAAGGAAACAACGACTGCGTTGTCTCAGTGGAAGTGTAGCAAGCTGTCGAGGCTCGCAGTAGTGATGCTGGAACCGATGCGGCGGCCGCTGGAATCGCTGGATGAAACACCGGAAGGAATTCCTCTTTAATTCCTTATTTTTATTCCTCCACTCACTCATGGTGTCTCAATGCTTCATGCCCTCCTTCTCTCTCTGGATTGTCTCTTGCAAAGTGAAGGCGCGCGCCAATCAAGAACGTTCTGATGAAGGCGCCCAGGCCAGCAACGTGAGATGCAACCCAATACACGGTCATGTATCTCCACCGTGTGGCCTCCCTCTTACAAAGTGATAAAAAAGAAGTCCCCCAAAGAAAATAAAACCCCTACGAAGTGATGAAAAGAAAAGCCCCCTTTGCGGCCGCGTATTCAATGTCTAGCCCTTCTAAACCCTACGTATGTTTACTTATTTATAGGGCACGGATTAGGGTTTTTAAATTTTCAAATCCATATCCACAATGATTTATTTTCGAAACGCAATATTTGTTTTTTCCAAATGTAATATTTGCTTTTGAATTGAAATCTCACAAAGATAAATCCGTAAAATATCTTCGAGGATATGGGCTTGGACCGATTTGCTTTCTTCGTGGGCTTAGCCCGACTCATCAACTTAAAGTTTTTGAACCATCAATTCGAATCCATCCGTCACCGGCCCAATTTAAATGCAAATAAAAAATAAATGCACCTAAAACTATATGCTATGCGATTAACTATTTTTTTAGTAAAATTTAACCCTAAAAATTATGCAAAAATTTAGGTGTCAACACCCTGAATTAATGAGACACCCTTTCAAGTAGGCCCTCATCAACCCAGACGGGGGTCACTACTAGCTCATAGACCCAATGACTACCGAGGACTGAGACGTCCATACCCTACTCAGTAATAGCCCGCAGCTGTCCAAAACATTCTGGAGGAACCGCCATCTAAGGACATGAAAAAGTTTGAGCTTACGACAAGGTGACACAATGTCTCAGTAAGTGCACCCCCAAACTCCAACTAGGAAAGAAATACGCCTAAAGACAGTCTATGCACACTAATTAGAAGACTTAACTCGCCTCAATTTCCTCCTACACGTTAGTACAGTCTATAATCTCTACCAATCAATTCCATCCAATCGACTTGATACAATCGATACCATCTGTCAATCAATACCATCTATCCATTCATCGATACGATTACTGCTCACATAAGTTGAAATAGATAGTTATAGCTCTCACAAGCTGATATATAGATAGTAGCTCGCATAAGTTGATACATATTATAGCTCACCCAAGCTGATATAGTATACTGCTCTCACAATCTAATATATAAAAGCTCACATGGGTTGATATAATATATTATTCTCACAAGCTGACATACAATAATATTCGCACAAGCTAACAATTCAATAATGCTTACACAAGCTGATATAAGATAAATCAATCTTGGCCAAGGACCTTATACTTTGCACACTGATTCCTCAATTAAAATAATGAACTTGGCCTAATTTCATCGTGTTAAAAATACCCAATAAAAATAATCGTGTGTGAGCACACGGTGATATGAGCCAAAATGCTATATCTTTCTTTTCAAAAATCCCACTATTTAATATAGTGCCTAAAAAATATTTTTGGCGTTAAAAACTAAGGTCCAAATATTTTCTAATTAAATACCGAAATTACACAATTTTGGGATAAATACACAAAATTACAATCACCACTCAATTTGCACAAAATAGCATTCAATTAAATAAATCAAGTACAACATTACAGTCAGCACGAAATTCCGTTCCTCAGCTATCTCGGTATAATTTTCAGAAAATAATAAATAATTAAATAAATGCAATTAATTATAACTTAGGCCAGAAATGCTTAATTAACCGCCCGAACGGGTTAGGAAGATTTCCGAACCTATCTAGATAAATAGTACAACTTATCTCACCTCTAATATATCCATTCTAACCACCTAACATGCACTAACGAACAATTAAATCACTAATACATTCTAAGTAACCACCTTAACCATACTTAGCCTAAACTAATCATCCATTAAGCATCATTAACTCCATAAGCAGAGTTTAGTGAGTAAACTCATCGGATTAGCGAGCCACGAGTCCACGGTAATAGCAACATGACGGCGGCCGAAACATAGGCCTATGGCGGCGTCAAAGGAGGCTCAGATCGGGCTGAAAAAGCCCAGCAAGCCCACTGCTTGCTGCTCGATCGATTGCTGGGTACGGGATGAGCGGTGGGGCTATTCCATGGTGGACGCTTGGGCTGACTTCTTAAAGTGGCCCGAGTGCGCAGGCTGCATCGAGTGGAGGGAGCTCGTGGGGGCGTGAGGCCGCTCGGTGGAGATGGGCTGACGTGCGAGCCGAGTCGTGGACGTAGGTGGTAGCGAGAGAAGATCGTGGATTTGCTTCGGTGGAGAAGAGCGTTGGTCGTTTATGGGGGGTTGACATTGTAGCGAGATGGAGACATGAGGAGGTGTCAAGATGATCGGTGGGAGCTGCTAGGTTTGATTCGCTACGGTTGAGACATGAGGAAGGGAAACGGCGTGAGTGGAAGGCTAGCAAGGAAATGGGCAGAGAGGTTGAGTCGGTGGAGTTGGATCGGTGGGTTTGACTTCATGGCAGCTGCAGGGAAAGTCAAGCTACAAGGGAACGAAATAAAAGAAAAGAGTAGGAACAATTTGTCCAAGGAGGAGGACGATCTAGCTGAAGGAAAATGAAGTGAAGGCAAAAGCTGTGAAGGAGAAGCAGCTGAGCGTACGTGATCGAGAAGCTAAAGGGGAAGAAATCTACAAAAATATCTATCTTTTTCAATGCTTGGTCCTCCAAAAATCCACACGTCCATCCCCTTTGTCCCCCATAATACTTTCTTGCATAAATCTCCACAAATAATAAATTTTGGTTCCAAAAGTTGCAGCCCCGACACAAGCCTACGAATTTCCACAATCTAGACTTCAATTTCTTCACAAATCTCTCAAATTTGATGACCACTTTGTTGAGGAGGAAGTCCACACAAATTCCACAATTTCCCTTCACCAAGTAGCTTACTTTGGAGGCCAAAAATCCCCTCTATTTGTCCCATCCGAATTTTCTTTTGTTTCCGAATCTTTCGAAATTGATTTTCTGTAAAAATCTCAGGCTCGCCGAAAATTCTTTAAATGATGAGTCGACGTTCCTAAAATAAATCGTGACATACCAAAACTTTCGATTCTTGAAACCGGATTCAAATTCACGATTAATTAGTATGACCTAACCTACCATGTAGCTTTTAAGAATTTTTGACGCAATTAACCCGTGGTCGATTATTTTCAAACCACATGGTACATCTTTGACATATTGGCTACTCTTAGTTGTCGTGAAAATCTCGAGATTTCATATACGAATACGGGGTACCAAAACGATAGAAAAATTGATTTAGTGCTAATCGACAAAAAATTTGCAATTAAGTGGAATCACTCACGCACTAATCACATACCTCTGTTGAGTTAACCTATCTCCGGTCTCTAATCGATTTTTAACTATGTCATAATGAGCCTTGTAGATTAGCACGATCAAATAGTTGATTTCTGGTTGAATTCTTAAGTCAGTCGCATTTAGATTCCTTAACGGTTTCACCTAATAGGCTAATTATCTCATGAGTGGCCAACTAAAAGAAAAGAACTACAGGCGCATCGATGAAATGTCCAACTTATTTAGTCGAAGACAAAACTTGAAATTCAGGATGTCACACTAACAGCATGGAGTTTAAGTTGCATAAGTTTTTAAACAGGTGCCAGCAGTGTTACTAAAGTTTACATGGCGCTAGAACCTGATTTCCCATCTTTCATATCCCATTTAATATTTCATATCACTTAATGGTGCAAGAGTCAAAGGTGTTATTGCCTGAAACTCTGAGGGTGAAGTTGTTGAAGGAGAGAACTACCCATTGAATGCTTATCTTGGGCTCAATTGTCACACTTCAAATCCTATAGGAATTGGGGAAATAATTTGACCATCCTTCTCTCCACCTCCAAGACACAACCTCAAATTGAAATCAATATACTGAAATTTCTATAATCCAAAAAAATGTATGTATACATCTCCAACGCATACCTAAAATTCAACTACCAAAAGTTTCTCGCTATCAACACTCTTGTCCTACTTGATGCTAACTAATGTACTTGAAAAATATGATGAGATGAAAGGAATAGGCAACTATAGCCTAGTAAGTAAATCTCTTCTAACCGAATCAAACATTCACTATGCACCTTTATAAAACGATACATCTCTATTATAGATGTAAAATATAAAAAATAGATAGTATCCTTCCAACTAACCTTTTCATGTATAAAAATCAATAACAATGTCAACTCACAATTACAAACAACCATCAATGTTACATTCCATTGGTCAATCTCAATCAAGTCAAATGTCAATAGTCTATTCCATTGACTAATCTACTGTTTGACATCTAACTATGATTACGTTTAATGCGGTGACAAAGATGACCAAGTTTACCCCTCTTGACTAAGTCTACCACCTACCAGCTAGTGATTCAACCCAAAAGGGCATCCTGACAATATAATGCATACTTCCCCCTCAATAGGTTCTCATTAGAGTGAAATGAGTAATATCAACCAATATCTTTCTTTAACAACCCACCGTCAATGCTAGAAAGCCATTTCATAAATTGGTTTTATAAACCGAGTCACATAATCTTACACAATTCCATTTATCAAATAGAATGCATTTCATAAAATATTTCGCATCCAATACGAACAACTTTTGGCAATTCCCTTTGCAAAACATTTGATCAAAACATTCAAAAACAAACCTTTCAAATGATCTCAAATAAGGCTTTCCAGTGCCTTTTCATGCAACTAAAAATATACTAAAAAGTTCAATCCAATATATGTAGAAAAAAAAGTTCTTTAACTCATATTATATTCAATCTCTACCATTTTCAAGATATGAATTTGTAAAATCATAGAAGAGATAGTATCATTTACTTAGAAAAGCTGAAAACCAACTTACATTGGTTACTCGAGCCAGCACACTCATATTCTAATCAATTAATTGAAAAATGACATAAAAATTGAGTAATACACTACTCTAATGAATGACTCGACTATTGATACTTATTCGTTGATAAAACGACATTTACTCACTAATGAAGAAACTCGTTTATAACAATTATTCATCTTTCTTCGTTACTAGTATTCTTTGCTACACATAACCTGAACGCGAAATTCCAATCCAATTGTACTTCAAAATCGATTTTCATCAATCCTCATATCTCCACAATGCCATTATCTACTATGTCCATATAAATCTAAAGCTCAATAGCTCTTAGTTCAATTTTCACATGATTCTAATTTTAAGACCTAATTTAAAAAATTATTTCAATTAAATGAATGATAGAGTTGAATATTTACTGGGTGTTGCAATTCTCAGTTGATTCGGTTTGTGGAAACGTCCGTACGTGCAAAACTTTCTCTCTCCTCTCTAGGATTTCTTTTCCCAGTATTCACGGACGAGCTTCATTTTCCTCTCTCTTATTTTCTTTTCTTACGGTCTCTCTCTCCTTTATGTTTCCAAGTACAGAACTTTTCTCCTTCGCAAATTCTCTCGATTTCAAGAAAGCAAGATATACTCCACTACTCATCTTAACTGGGCACATTTCTTTGGCGGTGGACTCGTGGAAGTTTGAATAGTGGAGTTACATGGGCCACACTAGCAAGCCACCTGTGCTATGCTTTTTGACTCAGCAAAAATAAAGTATCAGTAAAAAAATTCATCTAAAGATACATCCTGAAGTCTCATGTCACTCTCCTCATTACTTCCTTATCCATAAGAGCTTATTCAACAATTAATCTCATTTCTTGGAAAAAAACACAATATCAAACAATATTAATTTTAAAGTTTGACTAAAAATTTGGTTGTCACATCAATTTCACTTGTTTTAATTTGGTCAAATCATTTATTGATTCCCATTATTATACTCGAGAGACTTTATAAGACTTCTGTGCTACGATCACTTTCTTTGAATGAAAACTTTTGCTTATTTTGCCACCAAAAAAAAAAGAAAAAAGAAGAAGTTGTTTTTGGCTAACAATTTGACTTAGAGCATACAGAAATGGAGTCACTGACACACGAAGAGGATTAAACCTCGATCAATCCCCTACTAAATAGAGTCATCAAGTCACGTGGCTGCCTATTTTTAGGCTAGAGAGCAGTTTCCTTTTGTTGATTCTCACTAAATGGCCCTGCCTAGGTTCCTTAGTGGAATTTCCTTGCTTCTTTCTCCCCGGACGCTATATATAGCACTTCATCAACACAGAGCATATTTAAAAAATTGCACGTTCAATTTACTGCTGGGAAGATTAGGATGATGAGTCCTTGAAGTTACGATTTGACAAGTTCCTTTGGATGCCTTTTTCTGTTCTTAGACATCTGGCTGTTGTATTGATAAACTTTCCGCTTATGAATGAGGGTGGAAATAATGCTTTGATTCAACTACGTAGGCAAGAGCTGCAATGCAGTTGCACCACCCGGCATGTGATCTTGACTTTGGTAATCTTAATTGAGCAAGTAATCATATTATTGAAAGGTTTTAAGATTTTCCTTGTCAACAGTTCTCATGGAGAAATTCTGATTTTAAATTGTTTTTTTCTTTTTGGGTAAAGCACTGATTTTAAATTATTAGTTGTTGACACCTAAATTTTGACTAATCATTTAGTAATTAATTGAATAAAAATTTAGGGATTAATCTTTAACCCCTAAGAAAAAAATAGTAAAATTGCATTTCATGTAGTCGCATTGGCATCAGTACTAAAAGCGCGACAACACGCAGCGGCTCGCAATCAATTACATACACGAAGGGATGGTCTCTCTCCACTGGTCTAAACACGCAAAAGAGCTAAAATCAAAAAAAGGGGAAGGAAGTTCTTGCACGTCCGTTGTCTCTCCCTCATTAATGCATGCGCATGCACGCACAAATTCGGCGGACGAGAGAAATCTTCAAAGAAGCAAAAGCAGCCCATAATATATTATATAATATGCCCATATTATATTATTATAATACACCCATAATATTATATAATATATCAGCTTTGGTGATGCAATGAAAATTCACTGAAGAAGAAACCTCCTCATTAATGCATGCACATACACGCACGAAACGAGGACGTAAAAATCCTATTGGCGCCTGCAAGAAGACTTCCTTGCTGAAGAGTGGAGTGGTGACCGAAAGAAAAGTCCGGAGAAGATAAAAAAAAGGGCAAAGTTGAGCTTAAATTCTGGAAAAGTTGCGGCTGCATCTTGTCACAATAAAGTTGGCTATCTTCAAGAGGCAATGGACGGCCTATAAATAAGACCACAAGAAGCAGCGTCAAAAGGGGGGGAACAAAAACATTGACTGGAGAGGTTTGTGAGAGAAAAAGCTATTAAAAGAGCCCGCAGAGAGACAGACGAGCGGAGAGATTAAGAGAGATAAAAAAAAAAGAATGAAGTCAGAGAGAGGAGCTGAACCGAAAAAGAAAAAGGTACACTGGAAGTACAGAGAGAGAAAGAGAGGGAGAGTGAACGTGAGAGGCGAGAGAAAAGAAAAGCAAAAAAGGAGAGAAGAAAGAACGGTTACTGTTCTTCTTCTTTGTGAGGCTTCTGCCGTCGACCCCTCGCTGCCCGCGCTCGCACCGTCGCGCCTCCACCTTCGCCGTGCGCTGCCTCGCCTGCTGTGCGCACCAACCCACGACGACCCGACGCTGCTCCTTCTCCGCCACTGCTTGCTGCCATCCACTTGCATCTCGCCCTCTGCCCGCTAGACGCCGCCGACTCCATCCTTCCGACAATCTGAGGACGTAGACGTTGCAGCAACCCTCTGCTGCCTTCCTGCTCCCGGCGAGTTCCGAACGCCGCTGCCACTGTAGTCCCGCACCTCGCTTCGCCCCCAGCCGCAACGAAGTTTCTGCTCCTACGCCGTTCGACCCCAGCAACAAAGCTGCTGCTGTCCGCTCACCCGCACCCTGCAGCTCGAAGCTTCGAGTGACGCCTGCAACTCCCCCATCGCAGCTGCTGTCTCGCGGTCGTCGGAGCTCCGAACACCGTCACTGTTGCAGCTCTCAGCCTACTCGTCGCTGCACCACCGCAGCACCTTCATCCGTCTCCTACAGCAACCCGCGCCCGACGCTAGCAACCCGCGCCACCTTCGCTCGCCGGTCATGGCGCATCTTCGCCTGTCTCTGCAACCAACCGCTGCTGCTCCTCTTACCGCCCGTTGACACCAGCAACCTGACGCCACGAGCACCCGCCTCTACGCCTGCAGCCCGCGCCTTCGTCGCCCATGCCACAGTCCCTACCGTCACTGCTCATCCCTCTGCTCGCCCGTCGTTGTGCCTTGCCCATCGCCACGCCCGTCGCTGCATCTTTGCCCGGCGTCAGCATCTCCTTCTAGCGAGCTCCGAGCGCGCCACCGTCTTCACCCGAACACCAGCAGCATCGCCCCAGACACCTGCACTCGCAACTGCATCTCTGCACGCTCGCGACTCGGTCACGACACCGCTCCTGCTATCCCTCATCCCGTCCGTCTGTGAAGCCGCCGCTGCCCGACGTCATTGCTCTCCACCGCCGCTCAATCCCTCGCCACACTGGTGCCTGCACCACTTGGTAGCCATCCAAAGCTCCGCTGTCGTGACAGTCCCCCGCGTCCATCATCGTCGCTGCACCACCGGAGTCACCCCTCGCCGCGGCACAGCTACTGCTCACTGCTGCTGACCTGCAACGCCTTGCTCGACTCTAGACGCTACCGACGTCTTCCCCCCTGCCAGAGCTCCGATTGGTGTTGCCCCTCTCAATTGATTGAACTGCCAAGCCGTGCGTAGGAGCAAAAAAAAAAAAAAAAAAAGGAAAAGCAAATTAAGTAATTTTTTATCTATTTTATTTTGTTTTTTTTATTTTACTTTATTTTTTTAGTAGAATCATTCCTTAATATAACATTGAGAATGTTCGACATGCAATAGCCTATGAAATTTGTAATAGACAATCCGATTTTCGCGCCCGAAATTCGACTCACAATCACTTGAAAAATCGCCAATCCAATCTCATGCCCGAGATTCGATTTGAGATTTATTCAAAATTGGCCAACCCAATCTCATGCGCGAGATATGGTTCGTCAATTTGGATATCAATCTTAATCTTACTCTGAT
Organism: Eucalyptus sideroxylon x Eucalyptus melliodora; assembly: GCA_016097485.1. Lineage (NCBI taxonomy): Eukaryota > Viridiplantae > Streptophyta > Magnoliopsida > Myrtales > Myrtaceae > Eucalyptus > Eucalyptus sideroxylon x Eucalyptus melliodora. The sequence continues at coordinate 20,714,471 of CM027827.1, forward strand.
TTGCTGTCGTGCCGTTTAAGTTAATTTCGCTTTAAAAAAAAATCCAAAAAATGTAGGCTAGAATTAGGTTTATTTCCTGTTTTAGGGTTTGCATATTTAGCATACGAACTTTATTTCGAATTTTAAAAAAATTAAAAATCAAATAAAAATAAAAAATCAAATCAATCAATTTAGGTTTCTAGTTTTTAACTTAGGTTTCATGTTTAATTACCTGATCTTTAATTTCGAAATTAATACAAAAAAAAACTATAAGAATTATGGCATTCTTTGCATGTCATTGCATTTTAGGGTAAAATTTCATGTAGTTTAACTCTAGATAATAGCTTTTTTAATTTATTATAAGTTTAGATAAATTTTTTAGATAGATTGCATTTCAATTAGGAATTTCTAAATTAGGATAACATTCTAGTTTAAATTAGGATTTGGCTTAACCTCATTCCTAATACAAATTAAATGGTATTTTAATTTAGATAGGTAATTTTCACATAATTTTAATTTCGAATTCCATGGAAAATACCTAAAAAAAAAATTGTCTTTGAATAAATAAATTTCATTATTTAGAATAGATTGCATGCTTATTAAGAAAACACAAAAACATCGCATCATATAGCTTAGGCTATGTTATTATATCATATCATTTCATGTTAAATTAATAGCATGCATTGCATAAAGCATGATTCTCATTAAATAAGTGAAAACCAAAAAAAAGAAATTGCCTATTAATTAGAAATCATATCTAGGTCTGTTGATGTGAATTCTGATCTAACAATGCAAATGCTTTCGTTGCTATGAGGTAAGTCCTGCAATTTATTTATCGCTTTCTTCGGTGTTAAATTGGTGGATTGCGCACCCGCATGATCACATCACATGTTAGGGAAATAGATTTAAAATCAATCCAAAACTGCCTGCAAAAACATTTTTTGAAAATAAAAAGAATGGTACCGAAAGGGCATTAGAGAAATCTAATGTAACCAAGTCCCCGAACTCACAATCTCTGGTTCGTAGGAGTGAAGTGATTCTCCCATTACTTTACTTGGGTTTCTAATCGACCTACCAAAAATAGATTAGTGGCGACTCCATGATAAAAATCATTTGCATATTAAGAACTTAAACCCTAAGTCGCGAATTGGTATGGGCTTGGGAGAGCCCGAGTTAAGTCTAGGCTTTAACAATCCATTAGCCGAACCCTTAGGTGGTCCAACTTGCTTTGGGGAGGTCACGACATTAGTCATTTGTTTGAGGTGCGGCCCCTGGAGTACTATAACTTGATAGAAATGGACACTTAAATGTCATAACTTTTGAAAGGTACATTTAAGCGCTAAAATTAGAGCAAAGTGGATCACTTGAATGCCAATTCGGCCAAAATCCGACCAAATTGCATATGTGGCATTTTTTTGGCGAAGCAAGTGCAAAACGACGCCATTTTGCATGCTAACGTGACAAAAACGGCGTCATTTAGGGCTGATGTGATAAAAATGATATAAAAACTAATTAAATTAAATTTAAAATTAAATTTAGTTAAAATATTTTAAAATATTAATTTTAATATTTAAAAAAGGGGGAGAGGGGAGGGAAGGCGGTTGAGTGCTCAGCCCTTAGCCACCGCCGCTGCCTCCCTGCCGTCGCCGGGAAGGGTCGGTGACCGAGGAGGGAGGGTCGGTCGGGGTCGCTAGACCCTAGCCAGGGGCTGGCGACCCCAACCGACCGGCGACGAGGGCTCGCGAGCCCTCACTTAGATCTGACGAGGGTTGGTGACCCTCGCCCGGCCAGGCCAAGGGCCGCTGCTCGCTGACGCAACCCCCAGCCTTGGCAAGGGGTCGCGGCCCTCGCCCAAATCCGACCGAGGGGGGGGATGGAAGAGGAGGAAGGAGAAGGAAGGAGAAAAGGGGGGTGGATGGAGGAAGAGGGAGGCAGCTAGCAGCGAGGGCTAGGGCCATCGAGCTGGCGGCTCTAGCTGACCGGCGGTGAGGGCCTGCATGCCTTCGCCCTAGATCTAGGTGAGGATCATTGGCCTTGTTGGATTTGGGTGAGGGCAAGCAGGCCCTCGCCGTTGGTCGGCTGGGGTTGCCAGCCCTCAGCTTGGGCTCAGCGGCCTCAGCTAACCCTCCCCCACCTTCAGATGACAGCGGGGAGGCGATGGTGGCAAGGGCTCAACCCTTAGCCGCCAGCTGCCTTCCTCCTCCATTTTTTTTAAATAATAATAATAAATAGAAATTATATTATTATTTTTAAAAATTAAATTTAATTAATTTTTATATTATATTGAAATTCAAATTATGCCAAAATGACATCGTTTAGGCTGATTTAAGGGCTCTATTTTGGCCAACACCCGAAACGACGTTGTTTTGGGTGAATTAGAGTTGACTCAGCTCTCCGGCAAGCCACCTCAGCAAGAAATATTAATATTTAATTGTCACGTATGATTTCTAGCCGGTTTCGCCAGAGGCGGCACTCAGGTGTCCCACTTTTTTTCAAATGTGGCACTTAAATGTCCCTTTGTGCCAAGTTATTGCACTTATAGTGTTTTTATTCCTCAATTGTTTCCTATGTTTTTTTGTTTTTCTCGTTTCTTGGCTTTCTGCCTTTCTAATATATCCCATTTCATGTAAAATAAAACACGTATTGGCACGGGCTCTCTTATCCCTTGCTTTTCATAGAAGGAATAATAAACTCAATGGATTTTCAAATGCAAATTAATTGCTAGCTATCATGTATAATCGAAGCTTTACAATTACATAGATGTGGTGGAACTTTTTATTCAATAGATAAAGTCCCACTTTCCACTCTAAACGTTAGTTGATGGTAATATAATTTAGATAAATAAATTAATGGCTCACTCCGTTTGCGCTTCTTTTTCAGGATAGGGAAACCCATCTTACATAGACAAGCTCAAAGTCCATGAAAATACTCCACTAACATCATCGACCATGAAATGAGTCTCAAACCTAAACTCGAGCTGGGAGCCAGAAATTGAACCCGTGTTGCACTTATAATCCCCTCGCACGAGTGAAGTCCTTATATGCTTGATGTATACTTGTGTAGAGGAGGACATGCTAAATTTACTTAAGAAGATGTTGATCAAGCTAATAGGTGTGGAAATAGCCTTACTTGAGCAAACGTATGAAATTTTCGGAGAATTATTACTTGTGTCTCGTACACACACAGGCACGGAGGGGGAAGACAGGCATTGGAAATGGTCTCGGACATGGATACAGGGCGCGACCGAAATAGGTGAGTCTGACAATGTTGAACGGTTCAACAAAGATAGATGCTTTTTCTTTTTTTTTTTACTTAAAGTGCATTCCTTTTCCGCCATAGATGTAATTTTAGGTGAAAAAGGGTCACAAGAATGCACGTAACAGGTTAAGCAACAATATTAACGTTGTTGCCCAATCGTAATATAACCTCTCCTAGATGAATATTGACTAAGAGTGTGTTTGGTAACGGTTGTATTCCGGAAACAATTTTTTATCAAAAATAATATTTTATTTGATTTTATTCCCGGAAATAATTTCTGAGAAAAAGAACGTACTTGATAACTGCCCAAAAATTTATAGTCATGGGATATAAAAGTATTTGGTATGATTCTTAATTTTTTTTTCTTTTATTATTTCTTTTTTATTTTTTCTTTTTCTTTTTCTCTTCTTCTTCCTCCTTCTTGGTAGCTAGTTGCCAATCTTGCCATGGAAGGTCAACGGCAGAGCGAGGTCCAAACCAAGGCGAGTCTCGGCCTCCTCAAATTTGGGCAAGGCTCAACCTCGTCGAGGAGGCACAAGGTTAGCCTCGCCTTGATTGGGCAAGGTTGAGCTCAACCTCGTCAAATCTGGCCAAGGTCGACCTCAGCCAGCCAAGGTGAGGCCAAGCCTCATTGTGTCTCGGTGTTGCCATGGGTCGGTAATGCTCCGGCGAGGTCACCAACCCCCATCTGGCCAGTCATCAGTCATGGCCAAGCCGGTGACTGGCCAAAAGGAAGAAGAAGAAGAGAAAAGATAAGGAAAGAGAAGAAAAAAGAAAAGAAAAAATTAGTATTGATTCTAGGAATTGTTCCCGAAATAACTAAATAAAATAACTATTTTTTGCTTCTTAATTCTATTCCAAATTTATTCTTGAGAACAAAACAAATTGATTTTTGTTCCTAAGAACAAAAAATTTATCAAATGGAATTTTATTCTTTTTTAACTCTCGGGAACAAAAGAACAGAATCAATTATTCCCAAAAATATTATCAAACATGCTCTAAAAGTTTGGGATCAATTCCGACATTGTCCCTCTAACAAACTTTGCTATACGTAGAGCAAATTATCGGAGAGATTTCACTTCATGTCCACATTACTTGTATGATGTATTACTATAGAATATGGTATGATATGATATATAAAATTGCAATTTAATTAGCCGAGTTAATCATAAACTAATCATATATGTATGTTCGTTTCACAAATTGAATTTAAATGACTTATTTCACTAATTTGTATCTTTGAACATTTTCTCTAATTTCCTCTATTTTCAGGTACATTTTAATTTTTGATGACGCGCTTCTCTCGCTGGTCGAAGAATAATCGAGAAAGCGACAAACCAGCTAAGATCGTCCCAGATTGGGAAACATACCGAAAAGGACATCGATGACTTTGGAGTCATCAAGATTCCTCGTACCCCATTCTTCACTTTCACACGTCAACACGAGTTTGACCCATTTCTTTGTCCTCTCAATTTGTTTATTTTACAATGGACTCGAGATATCTCCCCGCATCACACGAGTACAAAAACTAAATGATTTCACAACCAGGTGAGGTACAAAGCTCGGCCTCGCATTTCTCTTCAAATGGCGGTCCTTGTTTAGAAGAAAATAAGATTTTTCTTTTCCATCCTCACTGCTAGAAGAGAAATTCCTTAGGCCAATGCAAATAATGGGAGAGATCAATTGGAAGCTTATCGGAAAGACGCGTTGAGATTTCTTGCTCCTTTCTTCCTACTTCCATATTAGTCACGAATTCCTTTTGGAATTTTATTTTTTATTTATTTATTTTTGGTTCTCGATCGATGGAATCTATGACATCTTGATAGTTCATCTACTATGCATTTTGTTGCATTGTACCAAATCCACAAATGCTTCAAACATTTTTGACGAGCATTCAAAGCCTATTCTTTTAAGATCCAACTATCATCAATTCTCAAAATAAAAGATGTCCTTGAGAATTTGGGAATTGCCCCTTGATCAAACTCCAACTTGAGTAATGTTATACTATGGGCCTACATGGTAACATTTCTATTTTCTCCCGATTTATGTTCTCTTGTTCCCCGGAACAAAAAAAAAAAAAAAAAAAAAAAGAACAAAAATCTGTTTGGTAACGACAACTTATTTTGCTATTCTCCAGACTAGAAAAGTGGTTGGGGAATAGATTTGGAATAGAACTAACAAATAGAAAAAAAAAAAAAAAAGTAGCTTATTGTTCCTATGAACAATTTCTAGAAATAATTTTTTTTTCTATTTTTTTTTTGTACTTCTTCCTTGTTGTGGCCACCGCCTACCAACCGTCAGCCACCTCCTACTGCCTGCGACCACCGTTGGCAGCCAACCGCCGGCGATGGTCGCCACCGCCCATAGCCCACCAACCGACGACCGCCACCATTTCCTAGCAGCCTGCCGTCGCCGGCCGCCACACGACCGCCACTCGACCACTAACCATCATCACCGATTGTTGCTGCAGGACCACCGCCCATAGCCCATCGGCCGCCACCCCCTCCCGCAGCCGGTGGGCTGTGGGTAGCAATCCTGCGGCAGTGGTCAGCAACAGTTGGCAGTCATGCTACGGTTGTGCGGCTATCGTGCGAAGGTTGTGCGGTGGTCGTGCGGCGGTGGGTGACGATTGGTGGTCCATGAGTAAGAAGAAAAAATAAATAAATATAAAAATTTATAAATTTTTACCAAACGCATTTCTATTTTTTTTCTATTGCGAGAATATAAATTTTGTATAATTATCAAATACCTTATTCTACTCAGAAATTGTTCCTGGAATTAGAAAAAAATTATTTCTGAAAAGAAATAGTTCCCCAGAATAGAAACGTTGCAATGCCCACCCTATATAAATGAATTGTTCTCTTTCTTTCTTTTTTGGATCTCTTTATCAATTAAGACTCAAATAGATGTATGTGTATATGCATATACGTGTAGAGAAACATATATATGTATACATATGTATATCCACTTTTGCAATTCATGATTGTTGTAGTCAATTGAAGTGTTGAAAGATTTCCGACTTAAGAATTGGACGTCACTTGAATATAAATTATTTTTTGATATGTAACCGATGAAAATATGAAAGGGCCACACACAAGAGTAAAGTGCGTGTGGGCATTAATTGAGAAGGTCACTAGACATGTTCCAAAGAGCATTACTATACTTTCAAGCAACATCGCTATGCTTTCATATGTAAATTAAACCTTTTGCAACCATACCGACTCTCTACTCTCTCTGTTCACATCTCCCTCTCTCTATAATAATATTATATTTATATTTTTCTGTTGATTCACCTGAAGCTTTCGTCTCTCTCTACTTCCTTGTGAGATGCCTATAAAATGCCCGTACCCCGCCACTACTCCATACACGTCAATTCGGCTCCACCTTCCAAATGGAGCACCTCTACCTCTCCCTCCTCCTCCTCCTCTTCGTCTCCTCTGTCACTCTCTCCCTCCTTTTCGTCTTCTACAAGCACCGGTTCCACTATGCCGCCTCGAACCTTCCCCTGGGCAACATTGGCCTACCATTCGTCAGCGAAAGCCTCAACTTCCTCTTCACTTGGTGGAAAGGCCACCCGGAGCGGTTCATCTTCGACCGGATCACCCGCTACTCCTCCTACATCTTCAAGACCTCCCTCCTGGGGGAGCCCACCGCCATCTTCTGCAGTGTCGCAGGCAACAAATTTCTCTTCTCCAACGAGAGCAAGTTGATCATCTCGTGGTGGCCTAACTCCGTCAACAAGGTCTTCCCTTCCTCCACCCAGACCTCCTCCAAGGAGGAGGCCAAGAAGATGAGGAAGATGATCCCCAACTTCCTCAAGCCCGAGGCGCTGCAGCGGTACATCAGGATAATGGACACTATTGCCCTGCAGCACTTTGCCATGGGATGGGAGGGTGTAGCGACCTCTTTTTTCGGCACTGATCGGGGTGGGCGCCTATGGAGGCTAATGCTCCGGCTAGGTCTATTTTAGCCCGGACTCTCCCAAGTCCACCAATTCATGACTTAATAGTCCAAGTTTTTTTTTAACCTGCGAGTTAATTTTAAAACGGAGTCACCATTAATCGATTTGGGGTGGGCCGATTAGAAACCCAAGCAAAGTATCGAGAGAAATACTTGCTCCTCTGCAATTAGGGAAATTAGGATCGATGACTTGATTACACTAGTTAATCACTAATGCCCTTTCGGTACCTAATCTTGTTTAAATCCTAAGGCATTTTTGATTTTTGAGGGATTTTCCATGCATTAGTGGAGGAAAAGCATTTTTGTCTTTTTCTCATTTTTTTGAACATAAAAAGCATTTTTGGGAATTATGGTCTTCTCCTAAAAATATGAATCATTTTTTGGCTTTTTTGGGAAAATATGGATATACTTTATTTTTTTGGAAAATAAATTATTTTCTATTTGATTTATTTATTTTATTAAAATATTATTTTTATTATTATCTAATATAAAGCCGAATCGGGTCGGATCCGCGGATAGGGCCTAACCTGGTTCAGTAAAACCTGGGACCCGAGTCTGATAGCCAAAGCCCAAACCAGCTTGGGTCGTTTGACACGGTTTGGTGAGCCCCAGCCGAGCTGGGCCTAATGCGTAGGCCCAGTCCGATTTCTTCTTCTTCCCTTTTATATTTCTAAGAGCCAAACAACCCGACGAGCTGGCCCACTTAGAAGCTAAACCCTACCCGGTTTAGATCCACGCCCGATCATAGCCCATCAACCGCCGCCCTCTCCCACGGTCAGTGGGCTTTGGGCGGCAATCTTGCGGCAGCAAATAATGGCAGTCGGCAGCAACGGTTGGCAATCGTACAACGGTCGTGCGGCGAACGTGCGGTGGTCATGGGACGGTCGTGCGGCGGACGTGCGGTGGTCATGGGACGGTCGTGCGGCGGACGTGCGATGGTCATGGGACGGTCATGCGGCAGTCATGCGGCGGTGGGCGACGGTTGGTGGTCAGTGAGTAAGAAGAAAAAATAAATAAATACAAAAAATTATAAATTTTTACCAAACGCATTTCTATTTTTTTCTATTCCAATAATAGAAATTTTGTATAATTACCAAACACCTTTTTTTACTCATAAATTGTTCCTGGAGTAGAAATAGAAAAAAAACTATTTCTGAAAGAAATAGTTCCCCGAAATAGAAACGTTGTCATACACACCCTATATAAATGAATTGTTCTCTTTCTTTCTTTTTTGGATCTCTTTATCAATTAAAACTCGAATATATGTATGTGTATATGCATATACGTGTAGAGAAACATATATATGTATACATATGTATATCCACTTTTGCAATTCATGATTGTTATAGTCAATTGAATTGTTGAAAGATTTCCGACTTAGGAATTGGAGCTCACTTGAAAATTAATTTATATTTTGATATGTAGCCGATGAAAATATGAAAGGGCCACACACAAGAGTAAAGCATGTGTGAGCATTAATTGAGAAGGTCACTAGACATGTTCCAAAGAGCATTCCTATACTTTCAAGCAACATCGCTATGCTTTCATATGTAAATTAAACCTTTTGCAACCATACCGACTCTCTACTCTCTCCGTTCACATCTCCGTCTCTCTATAATAAAATTATATTTATATTTTTTTGTTGATTCACTTGAAGCTTTCGTCTCTCTCTAATTCCTTGTGTGATGCCTATAAAATGCCAGTACCCCGTCACTACTCCATAGACGTCAATTCGGCTCCACCTTCCAAATGGAGCACCTCTACCTCTCCCTTCTCCTCCTCTTTGTCTCCTCCGTCACCCTCTCCCTCCTTTTCCTCTTCTACAAGCACCGGTCCCACTATGCCGCCTCGAACCTTCCCCCGGGCAACATTGGCCTACCATTCGTCGGCGAAAGCCTCGACTTCCTCTCCGCTAGGTGGAAAGGCCACCCGGAGCGATTCATCTTTGACCGGATCACCTGCTACTCCTCCTACATCTTCAAGACCTCTCTCCTAGGGGAGTCCACCGCCGTCTTTTGTGGTGCCGCAAGCAACAAATTTCTCTTCTCCAATGAGAACAAGCTGGTCGTCTCGTGGTGGCCTAACTCTATCAACAAGGTCTTCCCTTCCTCCACCCAGACCTCCTCCAAGGAGGCCAAGAAGATGAGGAAGCTGCTCCCCAACTTCCTCAAGCCCGAGGCGCTGCAGCGGTACATCGGGATAATGGACACTACTGCCTGGTAGCACTTCGCCATGGGGTGGGAGGGTGTTGCGACCTCTTTTTTCGGCACCAATCGGGGCGGGCACCTGCAAAGGCTAATGGTTTGGCTAGGTTTATTTTAGCCCGGACTCTCCCAAGTCCATCAATTCATGACTTAATAGCCCAAGCCTTTTTTAACATGCGAGTTAATTTTAAAATGAAGTCACCACGGTCGTGCGGCAGTCGTGCGACGGTCGTGCGGTGGTCGTGTGGTGGTCGTGTAGTGGTGGGCGATGGTCGGTGGTCCAAGCTACCCACTTGCATGTCCCGTCATTGCAAGTCTACTTCTCCCATCTTCGTCGTAGGCATCCTTGAGCGCGTCACCATCATTGCGCGTGACCTACAAAGGCAGAGGAGAAAGGAGCCAAGAAAAAGAAGAAAGAAGGAAGAAGAAGGAAGAAAATGAAGAAAGACGGGGAAAGGTGGCCGGGATGCGTGGGCCGGGCCATTGGGGCCCGTGCAAAAAAGGAAGGGGCTAGGCTCGTTGGCCTAGCCCTAGTGGCTACTGCTTCTGCCCTCTCTTTTTTTTGGTTTTGTTTTTTTTTTTTTTTGTATTTTTTTGTTGTTTTTCCCTTGTTATTATTTATTATTTATTATCCAAAAAAGGAAAAATACATATACATAGAAACTAAGGCCTAATTGAAAACCTAATCAAATTTTAGGTGTCAACAGAGGGCAAGGACGAGGTCACCGTCTTCCCCCTGACGCAGTGGTAAACCTTCTAGCTCGCCGCCTACCTATTCCTCAACGTCGAGGACCAAAGCTATGTTGCGTGGTTGGCCGACCCATTCTAGCTCTTGGTCTCTGGCATCATCCCGATCCCCATCAACCTGCCTTAGACGCCGTTCAACCGCTCCATTAAGGCCTCCAACCTCATCAGGAAGGAGCTGAGGGTGATCATCAAGCAGAGGAAGGTCGATCTGGCTGAAGGGAAGGCCTTGCCGACGCAGGACATATTGTCCCACGTGCTCCTGGCGACGGACAAGGATGGGAAACACATGACCAAGCTCAATGTCGTCAACAAGATTCTCGGCTTGCTGATTGGTGGCCACGACACCACCAGTGCTGCTTGTACTTTCGTCGTTAAATATCTCGCTAAGCTTCCCGAGATCTATGAACAAGTTTACAAGGGTAAGATTTTCTTTTTCAGTCTTTTTTTTTTTTTTTTGGCTATATCCACGTAAATATTATGATCCGAGTAATATAAGTAATTTACATAAGAAAGGAGATAGTAAATTTTTTGGAGGAACTATAATTAAAAAAACAAAAGCTCTAAACTTGACTTGTTAATATCCAAAAAATCAATTGAACTTATACTTTTTTGGACGAGATTTTTTACATTTAAATTCTCTAATCCTTTTTTTTTATTAATCTCACCAAATTAATTGGTGAATCAGACACCCATGTGAATAAGTTTTTTATTTGAAATTGTTTGAGAAAAATGAAAGTATATATAACCAGTGAAGATGCTTCCAGATTTTCCTAACAAGCAGCAAATGATCCACACCTTTGTCCATATCTATCTATATGTACTGACTCTTATTTTATTTTATTTTTGTATGTAATCGTGCGATAAACAGAGCAAATGGAGATTGCGAAGTCGAAAGCTCTGGGTGAGTTGCTGAACTGGGACAACATTCAGAAGATGAAATACTCGTGAAACGTGGCCCATGAAGTCTTGAGGCTTGCCCCTCCTCTCCAGGGTGCGTTCAGGGAAGTCATCAACAACTTTATGTTCAATGGTTTCTCCATTCCGAAGGGATGGAAGGTAAACACAACCCCATCCTATCCACTGCTTGTTCATATCTTAACTAGCGAAATCATAATTCGACGGTTGATCTAACAACTCTTAAGATTGAATTATTTTCTTAGATCTATTGGAGTGCGAACTCAACCCACAAGAGCGTCGAGTATTTCCCCGAGCCAAGGAAGTTTGACCCAATCCGGTTCGAAGGAAATGGACCAGCGCCATACACATTCGTGCCCTTTGGGGGCGGCCCCAAGATGTGCCCAGGGAAGGAGTACGCTCGCCTGGAAATACTTTTGTTCTAGAAATACTTGTGTTCACGCATAATCTGTTGAAAAGGTTCAGGTGGGAGAAGTTGCTTCCGGACGAGAAAATTGTCGTTGACCTGATGCCGATGCCTGCGAAGGGACTCCCCGTTTATATATTCCCTCACAAAGCTTGATCAAACCAAAGTAGCGAGAGAGGGAGAGAGATAACACAAGGATATCTACATCCGTCGTTTAAAGAATAACTTCATGTGAGACATGCATTTAATAAAGGACCCAATGCACGCGATAATGTACTCTTTCCATCTTCATACATCATGTTTTTCTTTGATTATACACACTGTCATTAATTGTGATTGACTGTGATTGTCCGGCATAGTGGAGGCTACGGAACAGCAAAAAGAGGAATATGTATATTTTTATTACAAGGTTCAACATTTCATATGATCCCTAAGCTCTCGTCATCATGTGATTTTTCAATTTTACCCCATGTTTTAGACTTTGTACAATTTGGGCCATGAATTACTCTTTTGGTTAAAGCTACATCATGATTAATAAATCCTAAGATCTTAAACCCTTCAAAATAAATGGACAATTTAATGAGTTAAGCATTAATCTCCGTGGGTTCACATGTCAAATCTTGTACGAGGAAGAATGCATTTTTTATATTAAAAAGTTGGACATGTCATATGATTTCTCAGCTCTAGCCATGCGATATTCAATTTAATCTTCATATTTTTTTAAAGTTGTTCAAGGTGGGCCTTAAATTTCTTTTAATTTTAGGTACATCATAATTCAGAAACATGGCTAATTTTTTCCCTATCATACTAATTGAAAAGGTTAATAAGTTTGACATTAATTTTCATAGGTTCAAATGTATAATTTCTGTATGATTTATGTAGAGCAGTCTTAGGCTATTGTTGAAAAGGCTGATGTAGTTCTTTCAGAGAGTTGATTAATTTGTTAGGATTATACTTAATCTATTTTACAACAAAATGTGCATTAAAAGAAATGTAACGTATTTGGATATATTTGAATGACTAAAAATAATTATAATGTGGGCCTAAGAAATTGTGAGCTTTATTTGATATACCAATGGGAGCTTTATTCAGATATAGTACAGACACAAAGATAATACGGATGACTTGACAAGGATTGATCATTAGCAACATCTAGAGTTTCTCGTGAAGCAAGATGAAAACAAGGTTGAAAGACACTACCCCTTTTTTGTGTTTACTTTGTGAAGAGAATTATTATAGAGGCGATCGGCTTCAAAATTAATAGATTTTAGCTCTAAAACCAGATATTTACTTTATCATAATTGCACCCTTGGGAAGATTCCTAAGGTTGACTTGGGAATTGGGTTTGGTCTAAGTTTAGATAATATAACTATTACTGCTGCACATTATACCATGAGAACGATTTATGTCATATTAGTTGAGGTATCAATGAATTCCTTAGACTTTCCAAGTTCAAAACCCATCTCCAATAGAATTATCTTTTTATAGGCAACAGAAAAAAAAATAACAAAAAAAAGTAAAAACCGTTCAAAACAAGTTTAAGACCAACGGTTCCAGGTGTGAAACTTAGAAATGAACCGGTCAAGCCTAATTTTCATTTATTTTTACCTTGAAGAGGGGGATAGGAGATGAGAACATGTCCCGTCCTTCCTTGGAAAAGTAAATCACTTGTCATTTCCAACTTTTTGAGAGGACTGTCGAAAGTCCTTCTAACTTCAATGGGAGTTGCAAATTATTCTGAGATAGTGTTTGTTTTGCGCAATTTCACAACACTACACCGCTTTTAAAGCATTTTAATCTCTCTTTCTCTCTTTTTTTACTCTCATTAAAGCATTGTTCGGCAATTTAAAAGGAAAGATGTTGTGGTTTGAAGGGTAGCCTTGTTCTTGGGTACCTTAGGTTGGAAAGATGTAGTGGTTTGAAGCAAAATATCAAGCAGTGGTGATCAGCGTCGACGAAGAAGAGAAGCTGATAAGCTAGCCAGTTATATAAGAGAAGAACATTTCTTGGACCTAGCAAATGGCATTTGCTCAGCTAAACTGACAGAATCAAGTGCGGCTCAAGAACGGTTTTTCTTCTGCGGACCCTCAAAGTTTTAGTTATTGCTCGTTAAGTCCCTTTACAAATTCACATTTATGGGCATCGCTGGAAGCTCCTGAGCAATTTTACCAACAGTAATATGCCCCTGCTTCGAGAGATTAATTACCCCAAAAATTAACAGCCAACCCTAATCCCCTCGGTCTCTGCCCCTCCATTCTACCACCGCCATCTCTCCCACTTTGGGACAAACGGGCCGTCCATCCCCTAGGTGGGATCAGGTCGGTGACCCGCTACGACATTTTGCTAATCCTAAAGTGAACGATACCGCAGAAAAGAATATAATCAAAGTTCATACACCAGGAACAAAGGAAAGTAAACACCAAAGTGTGAAAACATAACAATCTGTTTCTCTCAGCTCTTACTTGGACATTGTATCTTGGAATCACCCAAGATTGCAACTCGAGTTTTATGAAGCTGTTCCTCTCCAAGACGAAAGAGTGGCTGTAGATCCAGTCCACACTGCGGAGGTGAGCGTAACTGGCCACATCATCCACAGTTACCACTTGGGTGAGTGAGGCCAAGACGCGAGCAAGGCGAATCCCAGCGATAGATGATAGATAGACTCTGGCATTGTCAGGTGCGTCAAACGCACCACCTCGGACGAATCTTTTGCTCTTCGAAGGGATGTCTCGTATGTGGCGTTCATTGACCGGTCCATTGATCTGTATATGCAGCCGTAGATCGACATGAAAGATTGTAGTTTGTCCAAAATTGGGTGTAGTGCAAACCCGTCGAAATGTTATCATTCACAAGTAATTCTCAACTAAAAGTCCATTTGTCGCGAGAACTAGCGTCATAAGAATACATTTAAATGCACTTAAATTACAAGGGTTCAATTTTGAATATATTTATTACAAATATTAAAAGAATATACTTTTTATTTTATGAAAAAACCAGTCTACCTAAAGTATAAAAAAATTCTCTAATTCACGCACTCACTCCCACGGTTCCACTTAGGCTTTCTTTATTTCACAGAGAATGAATCATTTGAAAAATATTTTTTGTAAAAACGATTGTTTATGTCTCTTTCAAAGATGAATAAACGAAGTCCACAAAAATATTTAGACATATTTTATTGTCAATAATGAAAATATTTTTCATTAACTAATTATTTCAAGTGGTATAATAAATCAATTTTAAAAAATTCAAATTATTTATTTTTTACGAAATAAATGGAGTTTTCGTTCCTTAGCTCCCACGGAGCATAATTCGTATACTTCGTCGTTGGACCTAATAATTGAAAAGCCTGATATTTAACAAAAAATAACATAAAATCTGGACCAACAATAAGAGGGCAAAGTCAGCTACCTCTTTAAAGGGAGGGATCTTATTTCCTTAATTTGAAATTATTTTTGTGCCTGTCAGGCCACACATATCTCTCAAGACACTTCGTCTGACTTTATAACTTGATAATTGTCCTACTTTCCATGCGAATAATATAAAAAAAGTACTTAAGTCGAAGAAATTGTTTGATGAATTTATTTGAGCCATTAAGTATAGATTTCTACGGACTTAATACCTTAAAAAATTTAAACTTTAACTATTGTCCCAATTCTACTTTCTTTTTTTTTGTGATCAAGGGAACCCCCGCACGGCCGGCAGCCGGAGAGTAAACCCTGAGGGTACACGTGCTAGCCACCACACACGTGCACTGGGTAAGTCACTTTGCGACAGCCGGGATTCGAACGCTGGCCCCTTGTGCAGAAGGGAGCGCCCGACACCGTAAACGCCACCCAAGCGGGTGGTGTCCCAATTCTACTTTTTATCTCATAAAAACCTTCAATTTTAGATCCAATCTTAATTCTAACCTAAACATTTTTTTTTGTCCCATAAAAAAACCCCAACTTCATATACAGTCCTAATTCTACCCTAATTTTTTTTATCTCATAAAAATCCTAACCTTTTTCTTTTTTTGTCTTATAAAAAATCCCAACTTTAGTTCCAATTTCAATTATACTTTAATTTTCTGTCTCATAAAATATCACTAACTTTCACATGAGTCTCAAATATGTCTTCATTAATCCTCTGTCAAAATCACCCTTAGGATTTTGGACTTGATCATCAATCTCTTGTGCTTGGAAATGTTTTATCTTTCACGGTCAAAGAGCTCACACTCAAGACACTCGAACAACTCATACTTGGGAGTTTCCCATCTGTTGGTTGTCAACAAAAATTTTTGAATGGAGGGTTAATTGGGGCAGATTTGCTACTCAAGTAAAAGTTTATGATTTTTTATAAGATTATAAAAATTTAAGAGTAAAATTGAGATTGGATTATAAAATTGGGATAAAACCTAAAGTTGGGGATTTTTAATGGGAAAAAATTAGGGTAGAATTGACACATAACCTAAAATTATGGATTCTTCATGGGACAAAAAAAAAAAAAAAAGTCTAAAGTAGAATTGTGACTGTACCTAAAGTTGGAGGTTATTTATTAGACAAAAAGTAGAATTGAGATAAGAGTAAAAGTTGGAGGTTTTTTTTATGGTATCAGGCTTATTTCTATGTAGAAGCCATAGGACGAGTGAAAAGCCTTACCCATTAAATTTAAGGGTAGGAATAGCCTTAGGACGTGTGCATGCAGCCTGTGCAATAACAATAGCTTTATTGCATTACGTTAATTGATGGTGTGAAAAGCCAGTGTGAAAAGCCTATGTTCTAGTTCCCAAGCTCCTTTCAATGATCTAGTATTAAATGCTTCATATATTTTTATCCTTAGTTTGAATTTTTTTTTTTTTTGGTGAAATGTAAGAATATATTGAGCTTTAACCAAAAATACAAAAGATCTGACACCACAAACTTGCACTCAACAAGACAACAAGTCAGGGTGAGTGGAAGGGAGTCGAATGCAAAAAAAGGACCGCAAGAGCGAGCCTAAGTAAGCAAGACAGCCACATATGGCAAAAGGCAACAGAAGGCCACAAAAGGCCAAAAGAACCACAATCTACGCATACATCCGGTAGCGACAAAATTGAAGAAGCATCAAGGAGCAGCCGTGTAGATGAAGAGTATCCAGACAGCAAACACCAGGCTAGGGCCCTGCAGAAGTAGAATAGTCCCTAGCTGAAAAAATGATTGGATCAATACCCCAGCTACGCTGTAGCCTCCGGTTTCTATATGTATCATCCACATTCGTGTAGGTGGTGGCTTTGTCTCTGACGACCTTGATGAGTTGATTCTTCACCTCTGGGACGGATAAGCTTTGCTCTCGAAATAGGATGCTATTTCCGTGCTTCCATATGTAGTAACAAAGAGCACCAAAAGAGAAGCGAGCAATGCACTTATAAAAGTCTTTACCCATAAGGAAATTGGCGGCCCAATTGAGATTCTCGACCCACGAATTGTTTCGCCACGGAAGATTGCACCTGGAGGCCCAAAAGAAGGCGATGCTAGCGGAGATGCGACAGCCAAAAAATAGGTGGTCTATAGAATCCGGTACCTCATTGCAAAATGGACACAAGGCACTATCTATCCTACCATAAGATAATAATAGAGCTTGGGTAGGAAGCCTGCGTTTGGCAATAAGCCAAAGGTTAAATTGGTACCTTGAAGTGATGGAGTTGTTCCAAATGAATGTGTGCCAGGAGACCCGAGTCTTCCTCCTCCTAATCAAATCCCACGCTGAAGCCACCGTAAAGAGATGGGAGGTATTTCCCTTCCAGCCGAAACGATCGGAAGAGTGGGAGAGAGTGGGAAGGGGATCCACCCAAGAGTCCAAGACCCCCTTAATCATAGCTCCACAATTAGTGAATAGGTCCGCCACTGTCGCCTGCCTAGGAAGGCCGGATGCATATATGGCCGAGTCCGAAAAGTACAAGTTCAAAGGGCCCCTGGGGTGCCAGTTATCAAACCAGAGAGATACCGAGCAACCATTCCCAATTCTCCAATAGAAAGAGCTTCGACACTCAGTCCTAAGCTGGAGGATCTTCTTCCAGGCCCACGAACAGCAGGTTGGCTTTTTGGCCACCCAGAAATTCGCCCTTCTTAAGAAGGTCGAGTGAATCCATTTGCACCATAAAGATTCCTTATCGGCAAACAAAATCCAGATATGTTTTAACATGGCAACCTTGTTATACTCCCGAAGCCTTCGGATCCCAAGGCCCCCCTCGTCTTTTGGGCAACAAACGTCCTCCCAGGAGACCTTTGCACCCCCTCTTCCCAACTCCGGGCCTTTCCATAGGAATTGTCTAAGTATTCGTTCAATTTGATCCAAGACAGCTGCAGGTAAGATAAAAACACTAGCCCAGTATGCTTGGATGGCATGAAGGACTAACCTGATCAATTGTAGCCGACCGGCGAAGGAGAGGAAGCGATGGGTCCAAGATTGAATCCTCGCAGTGATGCGGTTGACTAGCACGCAGCAATCTACCTTGCTGATCCGGGAAGTGATGATGGGAACCCCGAGATAGCGAGCCGATAGGCTTCCTTCTAGGAAACCAAGGGTAAGAAGGATTTGGTTATCCTTAGTTTGATTTTCCCTTATTAATATTATTTTTGCGAATTGTGCTTTTATAAATAAATTTCTTCAACATCACTTAAATGTTCCGTGAAGGCTTTGCTTTTTATGCTTCTAATAGTGTGAAAACAATAGGGATATATATATATATATATATATATATATATATATATATAATGAAATTGATTATGTATTGTTGACTTATGATGGAGGGTACATTAAGTACTTGAGAGGTGGAAAGATGGTGAAGAGCCAATGGGGGATGAGCTTGAAATTGCAGTGACTCATATTATTCGTGAAATCAATGTACGTGGTGTAGCTGGTGATGGATGCGACTGAAGTAGTTCTTGTGATCGCTGTCATAGACAAAAGTAATGCAAATAGCATTACATGCGCTACGTGTTCCGCGAATGAATGAATTATGGCTAAAACAGAAATATCAAGAAAAAGAAAAAAGGGTAAAAAAATCAAAGTTTGCCTAACAATATCATGAAATCAAAATGTAAACATTAAAAGCTAGAGTTGCTTAAATGCAACACCGACTATGTTGGCTATCTAATTACATGAGTCATTCAGTCCCTAGTAAGTACCACGTGCGTGCCAATAATCCTAGACAATAAGTAGTTGTCCAACTTTACTAAAAGAAATCCGACACAGAGCCCGATCTGATTGGACTTTTTAAATCATCTCAATATAACTAACTTGTGTAAATAGAAATTGCCGCTGATCATTGGTCCAGCATAGTGTTTTTATTACGTAATGGGCTAAAAGAAACTATGAAATGCGATGTGAAGCATAACTTACATGAGATAGTGACAATGAAGGAGTACTGGTGGGAGTGACAGCGAGAGCAAAGAAAATGATGCTATAGGGCTTGGTGAAGGTAGTAATAGAGAAATTCGACGACTAATGCATGAATCGGGACGGTGATGATCACACCATCTATTTTCCAAAGTGACAAGTAAGAGGCTTTTAGGATTGTCGCGTGACTCACATAAAATAGAGTCCCACTGAGCAAAATCTGGTTGTCCCTACAGTGAAAAAATAAATAAATTGTCCAAAAAATAAGTAAGAATTGACTAAACTATGATTGATTTTCATTTCCTAGAGAATTTGTACAATAATGTCGTTGATGGCCCTTAATCATTGTTTCCTGATTGTGCTGTGCTATCGGTCGAGAAGATGTTGCTTAAATAGCCAAGGGTCCCGCTCATTTAAACGTACATCCTAGATAGGGGGTTTGACTGGCTACTGTTCATATGAAAGCTCGTTCGCCTATTAATTTCCGTTGGAGCAACATTTCTTAACGCATGGTTTTATTTAACAGAAAATCCAAGAATGATCTTCGTGCTTGAGAGAGAGAGAGAGAGAGAGAGAGAGAGGGAGAGAGGGAGACCAATTGCTTTATCGGTGAAACCCGCTCGAACTCGATGCCTCTGTCGATAATCCCGTGGTTGCCTATAGCAGTCCGGTAGCGAGAGAGCGAGATCCAGATCTGATAGTGAACCATCCTCCCCAGAAGAAAAAAGAATATGAGGAAGTAGCCCAAGTCCCCCCGCTGGGCCCTTTCGCAATGAATTGGTACGTCGCATGAACCATCCAAAGGGCCAAAATCACATACTATTGTAATGCCCCCCAAACCTCAAACATATATAAGTCAATCACAAGTGAGTCATAATATATAGTCAAAGACAAGTGACTACTCAAAGTTCGCAACCACGTGCATGTTACATCTCTCATGCAAATAAAATTGAAAGATTATTGCTTGATATTCGTTGGTTTTGTGGGTCCGTATGGTGGTACACTAGTTATCCATTTAATAGTTTGAACTGGACATTAATAAAGTCAATATATGTTTCTTGTATGATATATAATTGCTATATGTTGTAATTGACGTACTGTCACTACTCTCCGTCGTCGGACTAGCATAATTTACTTTGCACGTCATACTACAAACCCGAGCACTACCAAGTAAAGACCTTTCTCTGAAAAGTGATTGTGCGTATAAAATTCATCTATTCAATTCTAATATATGTGCAATCACCAAACGTGAATAGTGATGTATAATGACGTGTAAAAGAAGATTAATAGTAGAGTGGAAAAGAAAGGAAAGGAAAAGAAAAAGTAATAATTATTTTTTTTAATAAAAGAAAGCAAAATGATATTGTTTCAATTCATTTTTTTAATGTTAGCTATTGGTCATGCCACATAGAATGGCCAGGATTGACTAAGACTGTGGCACCAACTGAACTGAGATGTTAGCGTTTCTTGACTTAAATTAGCCAAATAGACTACATTAGAGAATCATCAATAGATATAGGACTTCTTTGGTCAAATTAAAAAAATTTAAAACCAAATTGCTAGCCGTACAATAGATTTAAGCATTTTTTTTTTACAATTTTCCCCATAATCAACTATGGCATAGAAAGAACTTATTGTTTTTACTAGCATATGATGTGGGTCTCACATATTTTTAAAATTTAGTTGGCTCAATCTAATAAATCTTATTGATGCGAGTGCGATAGTTGCACGGACTTTCTACTTTACACAATATCTCGCAAGGAGATCTACTAATAGAGGTAGAATAAAATAGGAGAGCACATTGAAAGCGAATGAAAGGTGTGAATATGCTAATAGAGGGAGAACCAAATAAAGAGAGCATCTTGAACTGCTACCGGACAAATTGCCTTCTCTTTACAAAGGGAGATGCTGAAAATGATCTTGAACAATGGTTGAAGAAAATGTGTAATTATTTATTTATTTACTTTTTTTAAATTTAGCCCATACCACAAGGTGGGGCAATTCTATGCTGGTGGGACAACTTCTAAGGATTTTTATTAGAAAGATGGATCAAGTAAAATTAATAAAAAAAAAACCTAAATTGTTAAGAAATTTACTCTGACTATGTTTCTTAAGAAATCAGTGACTTTAATTTAAATTTATTAAACTACGGATTTTATGAACACATCTAGTAAGGACAATTTACTAAATTCTTGAGAAATTTCATTGATACACAACACAAATGTTCTATTGTAACTTAATAATAATGTAAAATGCGTAATTCTGCAAAAGTATTCTAGTGATGAATATGCAATGGATTGTGTTAAACAGATCACAGATTCTATCCAAATAAAAAACCTGATAAATGGAGTGTGAGGCATAATATTAGATAAGCCATCCCAGTGGGTATTGTATTGTGCGATGCATGGAATCACGGATATGTTTATGCTTATGTAAATCGAGATATATGTAACTCAGTTTTTGTGAAACACGAGCAGGGATCAAGAGGTTGAAAGCCATGCTGTAGACTAGCTAGCTTGTCATGCTTTGTCGATGTCGGTGATGAATTTGCCACAGTCATTCTCCTCCCACCCTTCTACTGCATGGAGTATCCCTACGACGCGCCATGCGCTCATCACTCTTCGTGGCAACCAGTTCTGCCATTATTACAAGGACAGTAAGGAGATTTACACTAGGGTTGCTGTATGTATTCAGCACACAAGGAATCTGCAAATTCAAACGGCTATATGGTGATGTAAGGATTGTGGTTCGGCCGAAGTAACAATGACACGTGTCACTGGTCTTAACTAGCAGGTAGAATCGATCTTTTTACACTATGAATTTACTATGAATGTTAGTATAGTCGGTTTTGTATTTGTAATAAAAGCACATGTCTTCTTCACCACAAAAATTATCAAGTAGAGACTAACTGTAATTGGAATTATGTGCCATTTCATACCTCACAAGAATGCACATTCTCAAGCAACGAAGGAGCGACCCTGGCTGGTGTGTGGTGGTAGAAGCAGTCACCTTGCAACTTTTTGGGAGGGAATTGCGAGTAGGGTATGAATAGTGTTCCTTTTGGTACTTTTAACTCATCTTCTTCCGTCGTGTCATCTCCAGCTATCCATATCTAAAAATTTACTTTACTGATCATTAATAGTCGTTCGTGTATATTACCATCATATTAGTTCATGCAATTATTATTTGAGTGATCATATTTCATAGAATAAGCTTCTGCTATTAATCTCATTGGTTCCTCCCTAAAAAGATCAAACAACGATGGTTAGAAAGGTTCTGAATTAGGGTGAAAAACAAATTTGTTCCTAATAATCTATCACTTACTGCCTCTATTTAAAATATCTTGGAATTCCTGTATGACCGCATTTTTAAAAAAGAAATTGTAGAAAGCGAATTAGCAAAGTACTTAAAAAATGATACATTTTAAAATTTGGGTGAAAACAAATTTATTCCTAATAGTTACTCACTTGCTCCCACTATTACGAATGTCCGGGAATTCCCAAATGACTACATTCTACAAGAAAAATTGTCCGAAGTGCATTAGCAAAGTCTTTAAATATTAATATGATCTTTACTTTATTGGGGAGAATTAGTATGTGTCATTCTTTCATAGTAAGTTATTTTAGAAGCCCCAATTTTCTTCTCATCCTTCTGCTCGGGCATCATTGGACTTGAAGTCGAGAAGTCTTCCTACCCTAGAAATTGCATCCCTAGCTTTAGTGTAAGAAACCTAACATAATTTTTCCACCCAACATCCTATTAACTTGATTTTTGCATTTACGGAAAATTCATGACTCGATTGTTTTAGAAATGCGGTTCCAGATTAAAGAAAAAAAAAGTGATTGATTGCAAATTTCTAAAAATTGGACCAAACGAATGGTCATAATATTTTCTTCTTTGAAATCCAATCCCATGATTGATGCTATGTAATTTAGATGATGGGAAATTTTAAACCTTACAAAATCAACCAAATCAAATCATATCTAATTGGGAAAAAAATTGAAAAGTGATATTTCCGTAGTTTTTACTTAATTTGGCCAAACTTTGACCAAGCATAATTTTTCCGTTCACTCAATTTTTACTCCTATGGAAAATGTGTGATCCAATTGTTTCAAAATGTGGTTCGATTTAAACAAAAAAGAAAAAAGAAAAATTGGGTTCGTGAACCCAATGGACAGCTAGTTATATTTTCTTCATTAAAAATACGATCGCCATGATTGAGCCTATTTAATTTTGATTATTGAAAAACTCTAAATCGCACAATGTGGAGCATTTCAAATCATCTATTTAGAATAAATTTCGAAAAGTGGCATTTATATATATATTTTTTAATCGAATTTGGCCAAATTTTGATTAGATATAACTTTTACATGAAGTGAAAGTGAGAAAACAAAAAATATCTAACGGGGCTTATAGGTTGAATGCCTGCATTTCATGTAGGCCAAATAAAATATAATAGATATATTAATAATACTATATTTAGAGAAACTATATGACTAAAATACACTAAGAATAATCAAACACTTGGAAAATTTAATTGAAGCACAATGAGACTACAGACTAGGAGCTTGTTGATGAGGTTGTTGTGATATTACAATCCTCCCTTGATTCCTCCTTTTAGCTTTCTCTCTGAATATTTCCCAGGCAACAACATTTCATAACAAAAAAATCAACAATATTACTACTTAGGATAAACAAAGAATTCATATGAAGAGTATGTATTGAGAATGACACAAACTTACTTGCTAGTTAAAATTCTAGGCCATGAGATTAAAAATCTGTAAGCATCTAAAACCATTTCCTTTCATATCCCCACATCTTCTTGTACACAGCCAATTGACCAAAAAAGATCATAATGATAATAATAATTGACACCATAAAATTCTAAAAATTAAGAACTCAAGAAATCTCAAATACATATTTTTTCTGTGTAGGTATGAGTACTTTGTATCGATGGTATTGATCAACGGCTAAGGAAAAAAGGAAAGAGAGAGAAAGGTGGATGAGAAAGGAAGAAGGGAGGACCGGGGCACTGTACATCTGTCCGGGCCTTGTGTGTTGTGGGCTCTCTGTCGTTTCTTCTAAAATCATGAGTCCATTTGATTCACTGAATGGGTTGATATATACTGTTTTGGGTCGCCGACTTAGGCCACGCGGCTTTATTATTATTATTATTATTATTTTTTGTCATTTATTTGTTATTTTTTTTCACAGAAATTGTATATTCAATTTTTTTGGCAAAAATTTAAGTGTTAATAGTTGCCTCTTTTTTACAGGGAGCTCAAAAGGGTTTATTTCAAAAATGAAAATATGCTTGAATTTTATCAAAATGTTATGCAAATGCACTTGATGTTAGGAAAATTGGTCAAAAAATATACCTGTGAATACTCACCTTGGACTTCAATATCACTTGTGAGTACCTTCCTAAGTTTTCTTCTTTTTTTAATAATAATAATAATAATAATAATAATAATAATAATAATAATAATAATAATAATAATAATAATAATAATAATAATAATAATAATAATAATAATAATAATAATAATAATAATAATAATAATAATAATAATAATAATAATAATAATAATAATAATAATAATAATAATAATAATAATAATAATAATAATAATAATAATAATAATAATAATAATAATAATAATAATAATAATAATAATAATAATAATAATAATAATAATAATAATAATAATAATAATAATAATAATAATAATAATAATAATAATAATAATAATGCCAACTAGAAGGAAACAGAAACTTACCTTGCACTTGCACGATGTTTGATGTGAACTTGTTAGATCCCCCAGCGCTCGAGTGATTGGGTGCTGGGGTTAAATGTTACTATGGTCAATTGTGTCTTTCCGTAAGTGAATATGGTGATACATGGAATATATGATCGATGAGTATATCACATTACACATGTTTGGTAGACTGTGGCAACATGATCATGAATGGTGGCATACACTGGTGTGCATTGATGTGAATCGAATTGTGGGCTTGTCATCTTTGTGAGACCTAGATATGATCGGAAAATTGTCCAAAATATCCTAGACTCATTGTATGAAAGCCAATTGAGTAATAAACCTTTCATTTGTGCCAATTTAATTCTAAACATTTTGATAACTTGTCAATTTAGTCCTAAACATTTTAATTTTACCAATTTAATCGTAAAAAATTTTATGATTTGCTAATTTAGTACTACACCTTTTAATGATTTGCACATTAGTTATTTTTTCTTACATACGCTTGATCTATTACTTAAGAAATTATCACAAAAAATTGTGTAGAATCATACTTCTTTGGTAAATTTATTAATCGATCTTCAAATTGATGCGTACACAAACATGGTTTAACAACACATTAATTAAATAATTTTCAGTAATTCAAAAGTAGCTACTATCTCATGCTTCTTCAGCCATGTCGCTAAGCATTAGAAAAGTCAAAAGTAGATGTTTTATTTAACAAAATAATTATATCTCTTATCATTGCAAAAGAAAAAAAAAATATAGAATTCCTTACAAAATGATTTAGATTAACAAGATAAAACAATTATTACGTTGAGCAAACTTGTTCTTGGACTAAAGGTACGATTAAATGGAACTCGACAGATTGAAATGACTTCAAGTGTGATTTGGTGTGATGGACAATATTGGCATGACGTTTATTGGGATTTACTTATTAAAGTTAACCATACAAGCAAGGAAAGAGGACCCATTTTACCAATAGAAAAACCCAAAATTGAAACTTTTATTCTTCTAATCCCAACGGTGCTTTTAGTACTCATTTAGGTTCAATCAGTCAATTTTGCGTTATATGATCTCAAGTGACATTACCAATGCCATGAAGCAATTATATATCTCTGCAAATTCATCCAAGCAGGTAGGCAAACTCCAGCTACCAATCCTCTTATGGTACTAATCCACTACATCTTGTGTTGCCATTATTTCTACCCAAGAAACAGGAAAAAGCTGAAGAAAACCTACTGAACCAGTTTAGTTCTTGGAACCCTACATCTCGTACTAGAAAAAGAAACGAATCAGGGCGAGACTTACCCAAATTTGAAGGTGCACCTATCGCCCATTAGGGGCTTTAAAGTAACATGTGATCAAAAGGTGGACACCGATAATAGAGAAACTACATTTGACATATTGCTGGTGCAATAATAACCTCAAACTCAAACACTAATGAACTTCATTGTCAATTGCTCACTTCCTCCTTGTTTGATCTCATGGATGACCAAATCACATTGGTTGTCATTGGCGCCGAAGTATGAAAGTAAGCCATGCATTGTGATTGAAAGGGTATGGAAACAAGGATGTAGGGCCTATCCGTTCATAGAAAGAATTAGCATTGCTATGCTGCAATACTAGGAATAATGCAAGTGTGCAATCTCACGTGTCCGGGGTATACCTAATGTGGACAGTCATTGGAGAGCGGTCAACGTAAGTGGTTAGGTGTACATAGTATGCAAACTGATCAGTTCCGGGCAGGCTTCTATTATTTGCTCGGACATTCACTGGTTTACTGACCACTAGTCCACAGGGCGAAGAAAAGGCAACATTGCATGCTTGTTACTATCACTGCCTTGCACAGGAGTAACCCTAACACGAATGGCAAACACAAGGACCAAGGTGCTTTTTAAGCAGGCATTATTAATATTTCAAATATGTCCACAAACTTCTTGGGCATAGCTTGTTGTCATTTAAACCCGCATCCTCAAATGCAGAAAGCATCTGCAGATCGCGCGGCCGCTCATTGGAAAACCAGTACATTCACGATTAGAACCACACAAACATCGAAATAAATTGATCTCAAGCATGAACATGGAGGTAAACTGGTACTCAAAACTGACAGCCCGATACAAGGAAAAGGGCCGGATTATATTCAGATAAATTGCTTCATCATATATTAGAAGCTATACCCTGAAAATATCTATCATAACTAATAAAAAAGGACATCCTATACGCTACATATTGAGCGGAATATGAGCAAATGCAATAGATTTCACAGCTGTGTGAGATTAAGATAGTCTAACAAAATATATTTATTTACTCTCAAGGAACCATCTTGCAGGCGGGAAGACGAACTTTTACATATATATGGTTGAAACTACGAAGGAATTGATCCTCAGGAAGTAGAGGGATCATTTGGGTCTTTTCACAAACCATTGGATCCAACGTAGATTTTGACACACTATGAACATATTTTGTATGAAGCTTCAGATTCACACTTGCTAATCTCATCTGAGAAGTTTCGTAGATAATAAAAAGTAAGTGATAATCAAATTATTGTTCACACCTTGACATTTTAAGCATTCGTTTCAAAAACGGCCTAATAAAAAAAAGAACAATAATAAAAATAAATAATAAATAGCATAAAAAATAGGGTCAATTCAGATTTTCAACATGAAGCGCAATTCTCAGAGCTCGAATTTTAAGTCCGGAGTTCAATGGAGGATTCGTCTTGCTGGAGTCTTGGAAAGGGTGCGATTGTTCTCGCGGGTCTCAGCGATTTTCCAGGTTTTAGTGCCTTGGACACCGGCCAACGACCACCGGCATGACCGCTAACCGTCATCACCGACCCCCGCTGCAGGACCACCGCCCATAGCCCATTGACTGCCGCCCCCTCCCGCGATTGGTGGGCTGTGGTAGCAATCCTGCTGCAGCGGTCGGCAGTCATGCGGTAGTCATGCGACGGTTGTGTGGCTATCATGCAAAGATCGTGCGGTGGTCGTGCGGCGGTGGGTGATAGTTGATGGTTTGTGAGTAAGAAAAATAAATAAATACAAAAATTTATAAATTGTTACCAAACGCATTTCTATTTTTTTTCTATTCCAAAAATATAAATTTTGTATAATTATCATATACCCTATTTTACTCAGAAATTGTTCTTGGAGTAGAAATAAAAAAAAAAAAAAACTATTTTTGAAAAGAAATAGTTCACCGGAATAGAAACGTTGCAATGCCCACCCTATATAAACGAATTGTTCTCTTTCTTTCTGTTTTGGATTTCTTTATCAATTAAGACTCGAATAGATGTATGTGTATATGCATCTACGTGTAGAGAAACATATATATGTATACATATGTATATCCACTTTTGCGATTCATGATTGTTGTAGTCAATTGAAGTGTTGAAAGATTTCCGACTTAAGAATTGGACGTCACTTGAATATAAATTTTTTTTTTATATGTAGCCGATGAAAATATGAAAGGGCCACACACAAGAGTAAAGCGCGTGTGAGCATTAATTGAGGAGGTCACTAGACATGTTCCAAAGAGCATTCCTATACTTTCAAGCAACATCGCTAAGCTTTCATATGTGAATTAAACCTTTTGCAACCATACCGACTCTCTACTCTCTCCATTCACATCTCCCTCTCTCTATAATAAAATTATATTTATATTTTTCTGTTGATTCACCTGAAGCTTTCGTCTCTCTCTACTTCCTTGTGTGATGCCTATAAAATGCGAGTACCCCGTCACTACTCCATAGACGTCAATTCGGCTCCACCTTCCAAATGGAGCACCTCTACCTCTCCCTCCTCCTCCTCTTTGTCTCCTCCGTCACCCTCTCCCTCCTTTTCCTCTTCTACAAGCACCGGTCCCACTATGCCGCCTTGAACCTTCCCTTGGGCAACATTGGCCTACCATTCGTCGGCGAAAGCCTCAACTTCCTCTCCACCAGGTGGAAAGGCCACCCGGAGTGGTTCATCTTCGACTAGATCACCCACTACTCCTCCTACGTCTTCAAGACCTCCCTCCTGGGGGAGCCCACCGCCGTCTTTTATGGCGCTGCAGGCAACCAATTTCTTTTCTCCAACGAAAGCAAGCTGGTCATCTCGTGGTGGCCTAACTCCGTCAACAAGGTCTTCCCTTCCTCCACCCAGACCTCCAAGGAGGAGGCCAAGAAGATGAGGAAGATGCTCCCCAACTTCCTCAAGCCTGAGGCGCTGCAGCGGTACATCAGGATAATGGACACTATTGCCCTGCAGCACTTCGCCATGGGGTGGGAGGGTGTCGCGACCTCTTTTTTCGGCACCGGTCGGGGTGGGCACCTACGGAGGCTAATGCTTCGACTAGGTCTATTTTAGCCGGACTCTCCCAAGTCCGCCAATTCATGACTTAATAGTCCAAGTTTTTTTCACCTGTGAGTTAATTTTAAAACGGAGTCGCCATTAATCGATTTGGGGTGGGTCGATTAGAAACCCAAGCAAAGTATCGGGAGAAATACTCGCTCCTCCGCAACTAGAGAAATTAGGATCAGGGACTTGATTACACTAGTTAATCACTAATGCCCTTTCAGTACCTAATCTTGTTTAAATCCTAATGCATTTTCGATTTTTGAGGGATTTTTCATGCATTGGTAGAGGAAAAGCATTTTTGTCTTTTTCTCATTTTTTTGAACATAAAAAGCATTTTTGGGAATTATGGTCTTCTCTTGAAAATATGAATCATTTTTTGGCTTTTTTGGGAAAATATGGATATTTTTGATATTTTTTGGAAAATAAATTATTTTCTATTTGATTTATTTATTTTATTAAAATATTATTTTTATTAGTATCTAATATAAAAACCGAAACGGGTCGGATCCGCGGATAGGGCCTGACCCGGTTTAGTAAAACCCGAGACCCAAGTCTGACAGCCAAAGCCCGAACCAGCTTGGGTCGTTTGACACAGTCTGGTGAGCCCCAATCGGGCTAGGCCTGATGCGTAGGCCCAGTCTAGTTTCTTCTTCTTCCCTTTTATATTTTTAAGAGCCCAACAACCCGACGACCCGGCCCACTTAGAAGCCAAACCCTACCTAGTTCAGATCCACGCCCGACCACCACTGTAGAACCACTGCCCATAGCCCATCGGCCGCCGCCCCCTCTCACGGCCGGTGGGCTTTGTGCAACAATCCTGCGATGGTAGTCGGCAGCGGTCAGCGACGATTGGCAATCGTGCGGCGGTCATGCGGTGGATGTGCGGTGGTCGTGGGACGGTCGTGCGGCGGTCGTGCGGCGGTGGGCAATGGTTGGTGGTCCGTGAGTAAGAAGAAAAAACAAATAAATACAAAAATTTATAAATTTGTATCAAACGCATTTCTATATTTTTTTTCTATTCCAAGAATATAAATTTTGTATAATTACCAAACACATTTTTTTACTCATAAATTGTTTCTGGAGTAGAAATAGAAAAAAACTATTTCTGAAAAGAAATAGTTTCCCGGAATAGAAACGTTGTCATGCGCACCCTATATAAACGAATTGTTCTCTTTCTTTCTTTTTTGGATCTTATTATCAATTAGAACTCGAATAGATGTATGTGTATATGCATATACGTGTAGAGAAACATATATATGTATACATATGTATATCCACTTTTGCAATTCATGATTGTTATAGTCAATTGAAGTGTTGAAAGATTTCCGACTTAGGAATTGGAGGTCATTTGAAAATTAATTTTATATTTTGATATGTAACCGATGAAAATATGAAAGGGCCACACACAAGAGTAAAGCGTGTGGGCATTAATTGAGAAGGTCACTAGACATGTTCCAAAGAGCATTCCTATACTTTCAAGCAACATCGCTAAGCTTTCATATGTAAATTAAAGCTTTTGCAACCATACCGACTCTCTACTCTCTCCGTTCACATCTCCCTCTCTCTATAATAAAATTATATTTATATTTTTCTGTTGATTCACTTGAAGCTTTCGTCTCTCTCTCTCTACTTCCTTGTGTGATGCCTATAAAATGCGAGTACCCCGTCACTACTCCATAGACGTCAATTCGGCTCCACCTTCCAAATGGAGCACCTCTACCTCTCCCTCCTCCTCCTCTTTGTCTCCTCCGTCACCCTCTCCCTCCTTTTCCTCTTCTACAAGCACCGGTCTCACCATGCCGCCTTGAACCTTCCCCCGGGCAACATTGGCCTACCATTTGTCGGCGAAAGCCTTGACTTCCTCTCCACCGGGTGGAAAGGCCACCCGGAGCGATTCATCTTCGACCGGATCACCCGCTACTCCTCCTACGTCTTCAAGACCTCCCTCCTGGGGGAGCCCACCGCCATCTTCTGTGGCGCCGCAGGCAACAAATTTCTCTTCTCCAACGAGAACAAGCTGGTCGTCTCGTGGTGGCTTAACTCCGTCAACAAGGTTTTCCCTTCCTCCACCCAGACCTCCTTCAAGGAGGAGGCCAAGAAGATGAGGAAGATGCTCCCCAACTTCCTCAAGCTCGAGGCGCTGCAGCGATACATCGGGATAATGGACACTATTGCCCGGCAGCACTTTGCCATGGGGTGGGAGGGTGTTGCGACCTCTTTTTTCGGCACCAATCGGGGCGAGTGCCTACGAAGGCTAATGGTTCGGCTAGGTTTATTTTAGCCTGGACTCTCCCAAGTCCACCAATTCACGAATTAATAGTCCAAGCCTTTTTTAACATGCAAGTTAATTTTAAAATGAAGTCGCCACGGTTGTGCAACGGTCGTGCGGCGGTCGCGGCAGCAGTTGTGTGACGGTCGTGCGGTGGTCGTGTGGTGGTCGTGCAGCAGTGGGCGATAGTCGGTGGTCCAAGCTACCAACTTGCGTGTCCCGTCACTACAAGTCTACTTCTCCCATCTTCATCGTAGGCATCCTTGAGCGTGTCACCATCACTGCACGTGACCTACAGAGGCGAAGGAGAAAGGAGCCAAGAAAAAGAAGAAAGAAGGAAGAAGAAGGAAGAAAAGGATGAAAGAGGGGGAAAGGGGGCCGGGACGTGTGGGCCGGGCCATTGGGGCCCGCGCAAAAAAGGAAGGGGCTAGGCTCGTTGGCCTAGCCCTAGTGGCTACTGCTTCTGCTCTCTCTCTCTCTTTTTTTTTTTTTTTTTTTGTATGTTTTTTTGTTGTTTTTCTCTTGTTATTATTTATTATTTATTATTCAAAAAAGGGGAAAAAAAACATATACATAGAAACTAAGGCCTGATTGAAAACCTAATCAAATTTTAGGTGTCAACAAAGGGCAAGGACGAGGTCACCGTCTTCCCCCTCACACAGTGGTACACCTTCTGGCTCGCCACTCGCCTATTCCTCAACGTCGAGGACCAAAGCTATGTTGCGAGGCTGGCAGCCCCGTTCCAGCTCTTGGCCTCTGGGATCATCTCCATCCCCATCAACCTGCCCTGGACGCCGTTCAACCGCGCCATCAAAGCCTCCAACCTCATCAGGAAGGAGCTGAGGGCGATCATCAAGTAGAGGAAGGTCAATCTGGCTGAAGGGAAGGCCTCGCCGACGCAGGACATATTGTCCCATGTGCTCCTGGCGACGGACGAGGATGGGAAACACATGACCAAGCTTGATATCGCCAACAAGATTCTCGGCTTGCTGATTGGTGGCCACGACACCGCCAGTGCTACTTGTACTTTCGTCGTTAAATATCTCGCTGAGCTTCCCGAGATCTATGAACAAGTTTACAAGGGTAAGATTTTCTTTTTCATTCTTTTTTTTTTTTTCTATATCCACGTAAATATTATGATCCGAGTAATATAAGTAATATAAATAAGAAAGGAGACAGTAAATTTTTTGGAGGAACTATAATTAAAAAAACAAAAGCTCTAAACTTGACTTGTTAATATCCAAAAAATCAATTGAACTTATATTTTTTTGGACGAGATTTTTTACATTTAAATTCTTTAATCCTTTTTTTTTTATTAATCTCACCAAATTAATTGGTGAATCAGATACCCATGTGAAAAAGTTTTTTATTTGAAATTCTTTGAGAAAAATGAAGGTATATATAAACAGTGAAGATGCTTCCAGATTTTCCTAACAAGCAGCAAATGATCCACACCTTTGTCCATATCTATCTATATGTACTGACTCTTATTTTCTTTTGTATGTAATCGTGCGATAAACATAGCAAATGGAGATCGTGAAGTCGAAAGCTCCGGGTGAGTTGCTAAACTGGGAAATATTCAGAAGATGAAATACTCGTGGAACGTGGCCTGTGAAGTCTTGAGACTTGCCCCTCCTCTCTAGGGCGCGTTCAGGGAGGTCATCAACAACTTTATGTTCAATGGTTTCTTCATTGACAACCCCACCCTATCCACTGCTTGTTCATCTCTTAATTAGCGAAATCGTAATTCGACAATCGAACTAACAACTCTTAGGATTGAATTATTTTCTTAGATCTATTGGAGTGCGAACTCAATCCACAAGAGCGTTGAATATTTCCTCGAGCCATAGTAGTTTGACCCAACCCGGTTGGAAGGGGATGGACCGGCGCCATACACATTCATGCCCTTTGAGGGTGGCCCCAAGATGTGCCCAGGGAAGGAGTACGCTCGCCTGGAAATACTCGTGTTTATGCACAATCTGTTGAAGGGGTAGCGGCCAGTGGGCTGTGGGCGGCAATCCTTCGATGGCGGTCGTGCGGCGGTCATGCGGCAGTTGTGCAGCGGTCGTGCGACGGTCGTGCAACATTCGTGCTACAGTCGTGTGGCAATGGAGGCGGTCGGCAATCCGTGAGTAAGAAGAAAAAACAAATAAATACAAAAATATATAAATTTTTACTAAACGCATTTTTATTATTTTTCTATTCCAAGAATAAAAATTTTGTATAATTATCAAACACCTTATTTTACTCAAAAATTGTTCCCGAAGTAGAAGTAGAAAAAAAAACTATTTCTGAAAAGAAATAATTCCCCGGAATAGAATCGTTGCCATGCGTACCCTAAGTTTGTTAAGGATCCAAGTTTCAAATACGTCATTGAAATAATTTGCTCATAAAGGCCAATGTCAATTTAATAATTTTGTTTTCTTTGAATCATTTTCAGGAGGAACCAAGAACTCATCAAAGAGCTTAGTACCCTAGCTCCGAGCTCCAAAGATCTCTACTTCCCGACTGAGCACTTGCCATGGGGTGGGAGGGCAAGGACGATGTCAGCGTCTTCCCCCTCACACAGCAGTACACCTTTTGGCTCGCGGCCCGCCTATTCCTCAGCGTTGAGGACCCAAGCTATGTTGCATGGTTAGCTGACCCGTTCCAGCTCTTGGCCTCCGGCCTCATCTCAATCCCCATTAACCTGCCCTGGACGCCGTTAAACTGCGCCATTAGGGCCTCCAACCTCATTAGGAAGGAGCCGAGGGCGATCATCAAGCAGAGGAAGGTCAATCTGGCCGAAGGGAAGGCTTCGCCGACGCAAGACATATTGTCCCACATGCTCCTAGTGGCAGACGAGGATGGGAAACACATGACCGAGCTTGATATTGCCGACAAGATTCTCGGCTTGCTGATTGGTGGCCGCGACACCACCAGTGCTACTTGTACTTTTGTCGTTAAATGTCTCGATGAGCTTCCCACGATCTATGAACAAGTTTACAAGGGTAAGATTTTTTTTTTGATACCCAGGGAACCCCGTCAGCCGTTCGTCGCCTTACGGCGGTACATAGCCGCCA
The DNA here is from genome assembly GCA_016097485.1 of Eucalyptus sideroxylon x Eucalyptus melliodora. NCBI lineage: Eukaryota > Viridiplantae > Streptophyta > Magnoliopsida > Myrtales > Myrtaceae > Eucalyptus > Eucalyptus sideroxylon x Eucalyptus melliodora. Next base: position 20,748,729 of record CM027827.1, read on the forward strand.
AGTAAACCCTGGAGCGACGCTAACGGAGGACCCACCACCCCGACGTCACGCTTAAATCGCCGATGCTTCCCCTGGGGTTTGATCCCCTCACCTTCTTTTTCAGTCTATTCTTTTTGTTTTTGGCTATATTCACGTGAATATTATGATCCGAGTACTATAAGTAATATACACAATTAAGGAGATAGCAAATGTTTTGGAGGAACTATAATTAAAAAAACAAAAGCTCTAAATTTGACTTGTTAATATCCAAAAAATCAATTGAACTTATATTTTTTTGGACGGGATTTTTTGCATTTAAATTCTCTAATCATTTTTTTAATTAATCTCACCAAATTAATTGGTGAATCGACACCCATGTGACAAAGCTTTTTATTTGAAATTCTTTGAAAAAAACGAAGGTATATATAACCAATGAAGATGCTCCCAGCTTTGCCTAGTAAGCAGCAAATGATCCATGCCTTTACCATATTTATCTGTATATATTGACTCTTATTTTTTTTTTTGTATGTAATTGTGCGATAAATAGAGCAAATGGAGATCGCGAAGTAGAAAGCTCCGGGTGAGTTGTTGAACCGGGACGATAAATACTCGTGGAAAGTGGCCTGTGAAGTCTTGAGGCTTGCCCCTCCTCTCCAGTGTGCGTTCAAGGAAGTCATCAATAACTGCATGCTCAATGGTTTCTCCATTCTGAAGGGATGGAAGGCAAACACAACCCCACCCTATCCACTGCTTGTTCATCTCTTAACTAGCGAAATCATAATTTGACAATCTAACTAACAACTCTTAGGATTGAATTATTTTCTTAGATCTATTGGAATGTGAACTCAACCCACAAGAGCGTCGAATATTTCCTCTAGCCAGAGAAGTTTGACCCAACCCAGTTCGAAGGGGATGCACCGGTGCCATACACATTTGTGCCCTTCGGGGGCGGCCCCAGGATGTGCCCAAGGAAGGAGTACGCTCGCCTGGAAATACTCGTGTTCATGCACAATCTGTTGAAGAGGTTCAGGTGGGAGAAGTTGCTTCCGGATGAGAAAATTGTCGTTGACCTGATGCCGATGCCTACGAAGGGACTCTCCGTTTATCTATACCCTCACAAAGCTTGATTAAACCAAAGTAGAGAGAGAGGGGGAGAGATAACACAAGGATATCTACATCCATCGCTTAAAGAACAACTTCATGTGAGACATACATTTAATAAAGGACCCCATACACGCGATAATGTACTCTTTCCATCTTCGTACATCATGTTTTTCTTTGGTTATACACACTGTCGTTAATTGTGATTGACTGTGATTATCTGCGGAGGGGGCAGTAGTGGCCAGTGGGCTGTGGGTGGCAATCCTGCGACAACGGTCGTGCGACGGTGGTGTGGCAGTCGTGTGGTAGTCGTGCAGCGGTCGTGTGATGGTCTTGCGGCAGTCATGCGACGGTCGTGCGACATTCGTGCCGCAGTCGTATGGCGACAGGCGGCGGTCGGTGATCCGTGAGTAAGAAGAAAAAACAATTAAAAATACAAAAATTTATAAATTTTTACTAAAGGCATTTATATTCTTTTTCTATTCCAAGAATAGAAATTTTGTATAATTAGCAAACACCTTATTTTACTCAAAAATTGTTCCTGAAGTAGAAATAGAAAAAAAACTATTTTTGAAAAGAAATAATTCCCTGGAATAGAATCGTTGCCATGTGCACCCTAAGTTTCTTAAGGATCCAAGTTTCAAATACGTCATTGAAATAATTTGCTCATAAAGGCCAATGTCAATTTAACAATTTTGTTTTCTTTGAATCATTTTCAGGAGGAACCAAGAACTCATCAAAGAGCTTAGTACCCCAGCTCTGAGCTCCAAAGATCTCTACTTCCCGACCGAGCACTTGCCATGGGGTGGGAGGGCAAGGACGAGGTCACCGTCTTCCCCCTCACGCAACGGTACACCTTTTGGCTCGCCGCCTGCCTGTTCCTCAGCGTTGAGGACCCAAGCTATGTTGCATGGTTGGCTAACCTGTTCCAGCTCTTTGCCTCCGGCATCATCTCGATCCCCATTAACCTGCCTTGGACGCCGTTAAACTTAGCCATTAGGGCCTCCAACCTCATTAGGAAGGAGCCCAGGGCGGTCATCAAGCAGAGGAAGGTCGATCTGGCCGAAGGAAGGCTTCGCCGACACAGGACATATTGGAGAAGATAGTAAGTATTTGGCTGAAGGGAAGGCTTCGCCGACACAGGACATATTTGGCTATATCCACGTAAATATTATGATCCAAGTAATATAAGTAATATACACAATTAAGGAGATAGTAAATTTTTTGGAGGAACTATAATTAAAAAAAAAAATCTAAACTTGACTTGTTAATATCCAAAAAATGAATTGAACTTATATTTTTTTGGACGAGATTTTTTACATTTAAATTCTCTAATCATTTTTTTAATTAATCTCACCAAATTAATTGGTGAATCAAACACCCATGTGACAAAGTTTTTTATTTGAAATTCTTTGAGAAAAACAAAGGTATATATAACCAGTGAAGATGCTCCTAGCTTTGCCTAGCAAGTAGCAAATGATCCATGCCTTTGTCCATATTTATATGTATGTAATCGTGCGAAAAACAGAGCAAATGGAGATCGCGAAGTCGAAAGCTCCGGGTGAGTTGCTGAACTGGGACAATATTCAGAAGATGAAATACTCGTGGAACGTGGCCTGTGAAGTCTTGAGGCTTGCCCCTCCTCTCCAGGGTGCGTTCAAGGAAGTCATTAACAACTTTATGATCAATGGTTTCTCCATTCTGAAGGGATGGAAGGCAAACACAACCCCACCCTATCCACTGGTCGTTCATCTCTTAACTAGCGAAATCGTAATTTGGCAGTCGAACTAACAACTCTTAGGATTGAATTATTTTCTTAGATCTATTGGAGTGCAAACTCAACCCACAAGAGTGCCGAATATTTCCTCGAGCCAGAGAAGTTTAACCCAACCCAGTTCGAAGGGGATGGACCGGCGCCATACACATTCGTGCCCTTCGGGGTGGCCCCGGATGTGCCCAGGGAAGGAGTACGCTCGCCTGGAAATACTTGTATTCATGCACAATCTGTTGAAGAGGTTCAGGTGGGAGAAGTTGCTTCCGGACGAGAAAATTGTCGTTGACCCGATGCCGATGCCTGCGAAGGGACTCTCCGTTTATCTATACCCTCACAAAGCTTGATTAACCCAAAGTAGAGAGAGAGGGAGAGAGATAACACAAGGATATCTACATCCATCGCTTAAAGAACAACTTCATGTGAGACATGCATTTAATAAAGGACCTCATACACGCGATAATGTACTCTTTCCATCTTCGTACATCATGTTTTTCTTTGGTTGTACAAACTGTCAATAATTGTGATTGACTGTGATTGTCCGGGATAGTGGAGGCTACGGAACCGCAAAAAGAGGGATATGTATATTTTTATTACAAGGTTCAACATTTCATATGATCCCTAAGCTCTCGTAATCATGTGATATTTCAATTTTACCCCATGTTTTAGACTTTGTATAATTTGGGCCATGAATTACTCTTTTGGTTAAAGCTACATCATGATTAATAAATCCTAAGATCTTAAACCCTTCAAAATAAATGGGCAATTTAATGAGTTAGACATTAATTTCCGTGGTTTCACATGTTGAATCTTGTACGAGGAAGTATGCATTTTTTATATTAAAAAGTTGGACATGTCATATGATTACTCAGAGAGCCATGCGATTCAATTTAATCTCCATATTTTTTAAAAAAAATTGTTCAAGGTGGGCCTTAAATTTCTTTTAATTTTAGGCACATCATAATTCCGAAACATGGCTAATTTTCTCCCTATCATACTAATTGAAAAGGTTAATAAACTTGACATTAATTTTCATAGGTTCACATGTCCAATTTCTGTATGATTTATGTAGACCAGTCTTAGGCTATTGTTGAAAAGGCTGATTTAGTCCTTTCAGAGAGTTGATTAATTTGTTAGGAATATACTTAATCTATTTTACAACAAAATGCGTATTAAAAGAAATGCAATGTATTCGGATATATTTGAATGACTAAAAAATAATTATAATGTGGGCCTAAGAAATTGTTAGCTTTATTTGATACACCAATGGGAACTTTATTCAGATATAGTACAGACACAAAGATAATACGGATGACTTGACAAGGATTGATCATTAGCAACATCTAGAGTTTCTCGTGAAGCGAGATGAAAACAAGGTTGAAAGAAACTACCCCTTTTTTGTGTTTACTTTGTGAAGAGAATTATTATAGAGGCGATCGACTTCAAAATTAATAGATTTTAGCTCTAAAACCTGAAATATACTTTATCATAATCGCACCCTTGGAAAGATTCCTAAGGTTGACTTGGGAATTGGGTTTGTCTAAGTTTAGATAATATCACTATTACTGTTGCAAATTATACCATAAGAACGATCTATGTCATATTAGTTGAGGTATCAATGAATTCCTTAGACTTTCCAAGTTCAAAACCAATCTCCGATATAATTATCTTTTTTTAGGCAACATAAAAAAATAAAAATAAAAAGTAAAACCCGTTCAAAACAAGTTTAAGACCAACAGTTCACGGTGTGAAACTTGGAAATGAACCGGTCAAGCCGAATTTTCATTTATTTTTACCGTGGAGAGGGGGATAGGAGATGAGAACATGTCCCATCCCTCCGTGGAAAAGCAAATCACTTATCATTTCCAACTTTTTGAGAGGATTGTTGAATGTCCTTTATAACTTCAACGGGAGTTGCAAATTATTCTGAGATAGTGTATGTTTTGCGCAATTTCACAACACGACGCCGCTTTTAAAGCATTTTAATCTTTCTTTCTCTAGCTCTTTTTTACTCTCATTAAAGTGTTGTTCAGCAATTTTAAAGGAAAGATGTTGTGGTTTGAAGGGTAGCCTTGTTCTTGGGTACGTTAGGTTGGAAAGATGTAGTGGTTTGAAGCAAAATATCAAGCAGTGGTGATCAGGGTCAACGAAGAAGGATTGAGTGAGCACGAGGACCTTCAAACACTCAGATCAGGAAAACAAGGGAGAAGAGAGGCATGGCCGACAAGACTTGGAAGCAACGGACGGCATCAGTTGACGATGGCGACAATGTCCAAAGAGTGATGGAGAAGGATCACCAACAGTGTTTATGCTCTATTTTGGCTGCAATGAGCTCAAGGTGGTTGGCGATGAAGATTGACAAGGATTGAAGATAGTGGATGGTGGATTGAGCAATTTGTGGTTGAAGGGAAGTTGTGAAAGGTAAATTCTAAGTGTTTTTGCATCTGGTGCCGATTTCTATTGTCCTAATCAACTAGGGGAGGGAAGTTTCTGAAATTGGATGCTTATGATGGCATGACTGAGGAATTTTGAATGCTGGGATCTGGCAGGGGGTGGATTTGGACTTCGCCTACACATCATTTCGGCTTTCTCTACGACGAGAGACAATTAGGAGGTGGATTCGTATGACATGCTCATTGTACAGGTTTCGTCCTTGATCCAAGGGAGATGAGCTAGAGTTACTGCAACATCCACTGTAAACGGACAATTTACAACACTAGATGACAATTTTTCAACGAGCAATTTACAGGTATTCGTGACCACGTGTATAATTTCTTTGTTAATTGATGGCTTTTGAGAATTAGGGTTTATATTTGGGGAATTTGAGAAAATGCTTGATTGTGCAATTTAGGGTTTATATTTGGGGCAAAACTCATAAACGACATTGTTTAGAGAATAATATGATAACTAGGCACGCTGGCGAGCCAGGTCAGATAGAGAAATTAATTAAAAAAATTGCCATCTCAAATTTCCAGTGACCCAAATTAGAATTGATACATAAGTGATCATTCTTTAAAAAAAAAAAAAACTTAAATTATCAAAAAAAAATTGACATTAAAGTGAGTGATATACCAAACTTTTGACACTTTTAGTGTTCTTATGCTCATAAGCTAGCCAGTACTATAAGAGAAGAACATTTCTTGGACCTAGCAATGGCATTTGCTCAGCTAAACTGACAGAATCAAGTGCGGCTCAACAACGGTTTTTCTTCTGCGGACCCTCAAAGTTTTAGTTATTGCTCGACAAGTCCCTTTACAAATTCACATTTATGGGCTTCGCTGGAAGCTCCTGAGCAATATTACCAACAGTAATATGCCCCTGCTTCGAGGGTCTAATTACCCCAAAAATTAACAGCCAACCCTAATCCCCTTGGTCTCTGCCCCTCCATTCTACCACCGCCATCTCTCCCACTTTGGGACAAACGGGCCGTCCATTCCCTAGGTGCGATCAGGTCGGTGACCCGCTACGACATTTTGCTAATCCTAAAGTGAATAATACAGCAGAAAAGAATATAATCAAAGTTCATACACCAGGAACAAGGGAAAGTAAACACCAAAGTGTGAAAACATAACAATCTGTTTCTCTCGAGTTTTTTGAAGCTGTTCCTCTCCAAGACGAAAGAGTGGCTGTAGATCCAGTCCACACTGCGGAGGCGAGCGTAACTGGCCACATCATCCACAGTTACCACTTGGCTGAGTGAGGCCAAGACGCGAGCAAGGCGAATCCAGCGATAGATGATAGATAGACCCTGGCATTGTCAGGTGCGTCAAATGCACCACATCGGACGAATCTTTTGCTCTTCGAAGGGATGTCTCGTATGTGGCGTTCATTGACCGGTCCACTGATCTGTATATGCAGTCGCAGATGACATGAAAGATTGTAGTTTGTCCAAAATTGGGTGTAGTGCAATGAATGGAACCCATCGAAATGTTATGATTCACAAGTAATTTTCAACTAAAAGTCCATTTGTCGTGAGAACTAGTGTCATAAGAATACATTTAAATGCACTTAAATTACAAGGGTTCGATTTTGAATATATTTATTACAAATATTAAAAGAATATATCTTTTTATTTTATGAAAAAACCATTCTACCTAAAGTTATAAAAATTTCTCTAATTCACGCATCACTCCCGCGGTTCCACTTAGGCTTTCTTTATTTCATGGAGAATGAATCATTTGAAAAATATTTTTTTTTTTGTAAAAATGATTGTTTATATCTCTTTCAAAAATGAATAAACAAAGTCCACAAAAATATTTAAACATATTTTATTGTCAATAATGAAAATATTTTTATTAACTAATTATTTCAAGTGGTATAATTAATCAATTTTTTTAAAAAAATCAAATTATTTATTTTTTACAAAATAAATGGAGTTTTAGTTCCTTAGCTCCCACGGAGCATAATTCGTATACTTCGTCGTTGGACCTAATAATTGACAAAGCCTGATATTTAACAAAAATTAAAATAAAATCTGGACCAACAATAAGAGGGCAAAGTCAGCTACCTCTTTAAAGGGAGGGATCGTATTTCCTTAATTTGAAATTATTTTTGTGCCTGTCAGGCCACACATATCTCTCAAGACAATTCGTCTGACTTTATAAATTGATAATTGTCCTACTTTCCATGTGAATAATATAAAAAAATTACTTACGTCGAAGAAATTGTTTGATGAATTTATTTGAGCCATTAAGTATAGATTTCTACGGACTTAATACCCTAAAATATTCAAACTTTAACTATTGTCCCAACTCTACTTTTTATCTCATAAAACCTTCGATTTTATATCCAATCTTAATTCTAACATAAACATTTTTTTTTTGGTAACCCGAGAACTCCGCACAAAATGACAAATGGGAGTAAACCCCTAGGGAGGCACGTAGAAAACCACCACCCACGCACCCGGGTAAGTCACCAAATGGCCCACTTGCCTCCCTGCAACTTGTGTTGCAGGGCTTCGAACTCTAGACCTCCTGCGTGGAAGTCTAGGAGCCTACGAGCGGAGCCACCGCGGTCGGTGGATAACCTAAACATTTTTTTCGTCCCATAAAAAAACCCCAACTTAGATACAGTCCTAATTCTACCCTATTTTTTTTTTATCTCATAAAAATCCTAACCTTTTTTTTTTGTGTGTCTTATAAAAGAATCCCAACTTTAGTTCCAATTTCAATTATACATTAATTTTTTTGTCTCATAAAATATCACTAACTTTGACATGAGTCTCAAATATGTCTTCATTAATCCTCAGTCAAAATCACCCTTAGGATTTTGGACTTGATCATCAATCTCTCATGCTTGGAAATGTTTTATCTCTCATAGTCGAAGAGCTCGCACTCGGGACACTCGAACAACTCATACTTGGGAGTTTTCCATCTGTTGGTTGTCAACGAAAATTTTTGAATGGAGGGTAAATGAGGGCAGATTTGCAACTCAAGTAAAAGTTTATGATTTTTTATAAGACTATAAAAAAAAAAAAATTAAGAGTAAAATTGGGATCGGATTATAAAAATTGGGATAAAACCTAAAGTTGGGGATTTTTAATGGGAAAAAATTAGGGTAGAATTGAGACATAACCTAAAATTATGGATTCTTTATTGGAAAAAAAAGTCTAAAGTAGAATTGGGATAAGAGTCAAAGTTGGAGGCTTTTTTTTTTTTTTTTATGGTATTAGGCTAATTTCTACGTAGAAGCCATAGGACGAGTGAAAAGCCATACCCATTAAATTTAATGGTAGGAATAGCCTTAGGACGTGTACATGCAGCCTGTGCAATAATAATAGCTTTATTTCATTACGTCCATTGATAGTGTGAAAAGCCGGAGTGAAAAGCCTAAGTTCTAGTTCCCAAGCTCCTTTCAATGATCTAGTATTAAATGCTTCAGATATTTTTATCCTCAGTTTGATTTTCCCTTATTAATATTATTTTTGCGAATTGTGCTTTTATAAATAAATTTCTTCAACATCACTTAAATGTTCCGTGAAGGCTTTCCTTTTGATGCTTCTAATAGTGTGAAAACAATAGGGATATATATAATGAAATTGATTATGTATTGTAGACTTATGATGGAGGGTACATTAAGTACTTGAGAGTTGGAAAGATGGTGAAGAGAGCCAATGGGGGATGAGCTCGAAATTGCAGTGACTCATATTATTCATGAAATCAATGTACGTGGTGTAGCTGGTGATGGATGCAACTGAAGTAGTTCTTGTGATCACTGTCATATACAAAAGTATTGCAAATAGCATTACATGCGCTACGTGTTCCACGAATGAATGAATTATGGCTAAAAAAGAAATATCAAGAAAAAGAAAAAAGGTAAGAAAATCAAAGTTTGCCTAACAATATCATGAAATCAAAATGTAAACATTAAAAGCTAGAGTTGCTTAAATGCAACACCGACTATGTTGGCTGTCTAATTACATGAGTCATTCAGTCCCTAGTAAGTACCACATGCGTGCCAATAATCCTAGACGATAAGTAGTTGTCCAACTTTACTTAAAGAAATCCGACACAGAGCCCGATCTGTTTGCACTTTTTAAATCATCTCAATATAACTAACTTGTGTAAATAGAAATTGCAGCTGATCATTGGTCCAGCCTAGTGTTTTTATTACGTAATGGGCTAAACGAAACTATGAAACGCGATGTGAAGCATAACTTACATGAGATAGTGACAATGAAGGAGGACTGGTGGGAGTGACAGCGAGAGCAAAGAAAATGATGGTATAGGGCTTTTTTTTTTTTTTTTTTTTTGGTCAGGAAAGGAAATATTATTGATAGGGTGGCAAAATACATTGCGTTGCGATAGCATCCGAAAGAAGTAAATCAAGGAGAAGAGGGGGAGGGGATTCGGCCCAAGACGAGGACAGGGAACCCTTGTTGTGGGATCTTGCGGCCCAGTCAGCTACAACGTTGGCTTCCCTCTTGCAAAACCTAATATGCATGAATCGGGACAGTGATGATCACACCATCTATTTTCCAAAGTGACAAGTAAGAGGCTTTTAGGATTGTCGTGTGACTCACATAAAATAGAGTCCCACTGAGCAAAATCTGGTTGTCCCTAGAGTGAAAAAATAAATAAATTGTCCAAAAAATAAGTAAGAATAGACTAACTACGATTGATTTTCTTTTCCCAGAGAATCTGTACAATAATGCCGTTGATGGCCCTTAATCATTGTTTCCTGATTGTGCTGTGCTATCGGTCGAGAAGATGTTGCTTAAATAGCCAAGGGTCCCGCTCATTTGAACATACATCCTAGATAGGGGGTTTGACTGGCTACTGTTCATATGAAAGCTCGTTCGCCTATTAATTTCCGTTGGAGCAACATTTCTTAACGCATTGTTTTATTTAACAGAAAATCCAAGAATGATCTTCGTGCTTGAGAGAGAGAGAGAGAGACCAATTGCTTTCTCGGTGAAACCTGCTCGAACTCGATGCCTCTGTCGATAATCCCGTGGTTGCCTATAGCAGTCCGGTAGCGAGAGAGCGAGATCCAGATCTGATAGTGAACCATCCTCCCCAGAAGAAAAGGGAATATGAGGAAGTAGCCCAAGTCCCTCCCGCTGGGCCCTTACAAAATGAATTGGTTCGTCACATGAACCACCCAAGGGGCCAAAATCACATACTATTGTAATGCCCCCCAAACCTCAAACAAATATAAGTCAATCACAAGTGAGTCATAATATATAGTCAAAGGCAAGTGACTACTCAAAGTTCGCAACTACATGCATATTACATCTCTCATGCAAATAAAATTGAAAGATTATTGCCTGATATTCGTTGGTTTTGTGGGTCCGTATGGTGGTACACCAGTTATCCATTTAATAGTTTGAACTGGACATTAATAAAGTCAATATATGTTTCTTGTATGATATATAATTGCTATATGTTGTAATTGACGTACTATCACTGCTCTCCGTCATTGAACTAGCATAATTTACTTTGCACGTTATACGACAAACCCGAGCACTACCAAGTGAAGAACTTTCTCTGAAAAGTGATTGTGCGTACAAAATTCGTCTATTCAATTCTAATATATGTGCAATCACCAACGGTGAATGGTGATGTATAGTGACATGTAAAAGAAGATTAATAGTAGAGTGGAAAATAAAGGAAAATAAAAGAAAAAGGTAAAAATTAGTTTTTTTTTTTAATAAAATAAAGCAAAACAATATTGTTTCGATTCATTTTTTTAATCTTGGCTGTTGGTCATGCCACATAGAATGGTCGGGATTGACTGAGATTGTGGCACCGCTGAATTGAAATGTTAGCATTTCTCGACTTAAATTGGCCAAATAAACTACATTAGAGAATCATCAATAGATATAGGGCTACTTTGGTCAAATTAAAATAATTTAAAATTAAATTACTAGCCGCACAATAGATTTAAGCTTTTTTGGACAAATTTTCCCATAATCAACTATGCCATAGAAAGAACTTATTGTTTTTACTAGCATATAATGTGGGTCTCACATATTTTTAAAATTCAGTTGGCTCAATCTAATAAATCTTATTGATGCGAGTGCAATAGCTGCACGGACTTTATACTTTACACAATATCTCGCAAAGAGATCTACTAATAGAGGTAGAACCAAATAAAGAGAGCATCTTGAACTGCTACCGCACTAATTGCCTTCTCTCTACAAGGGGAGATGCTGAAAATGAACTTGAACAATGGTTGAAGAAAATCTGTAATTATTTATTTATTTACTTTTTTCGCCCATATCACAAAGTGGGGCAATTCTATGCTGGTGGGACAACTTCTAAGGATTTTTATTAGAAAGATTAATCAAGTAAGTAAAGAAATTTACTTTGAGTGCGTTTCTTAAGAAATCAGTGACTTTAATTTAAATTTATTAAATTACGGATTTTATGAACACCACATCTAGTAAGGACAATTTACTAGATTCTTGAGGAATTTCATTACTACACAACACAGATGTGTTATTGCAACTTAATAATAACGTAAAACACGTAATGATGCAAAAGTCTTCTAGTGATGAATATACAAATGGATTGTGTTAAACAGATCACAGATTCTATCCAAATAGAAAACCTGATAAATGGAGTGTGAGGCATAATTTTAGATAAGTCATCCCAGTGGGTATTGTATTGTGTATTGCATGGTATCACGGATATGTTTATGCTTATGTAAATCGAGTGTAACTCAGTTTTTGTGAAACATGAGCAGGGATGCCAAGAGGTTGAAAGCCATGCTGTAGACTAGCTTGTCATGCTTTGTCGATGTCGGTGATGGAGTAGCCACACTCATTCTCCTCCCACCCTTCGGCTGCATGGAGTATCCCTACGACGCGCCATGCGCTAATCACTCTTCGTGGCAGCCAGTTCTGCCATTATTACAAGGACAGTAAGGAGATTTACACTAGGGTTGCTGTATGTATTCCGCACACAAGGAATCTGCAAATCCAAACGGCTATATGGTGATGTAAGGATTGTGGTTCGGCCAAAGCAACAATGACACGTGTCACTGGTCTTAACTAACAGGTAGAATCGATCTTTTTACACTATGAATTTACTATGAATGTTAGTATAGTCGGTTTTGTATTTGTAATAAAAGCACATGTCTTCTTCCCGCAAAAATTATCAAATAGAGACTAACTGTAATTGGAATTATGTGCCATTTCATACCTCACAAGAATGCACATTCTCAAGCAACGGAGGAGGGACCCTGGCTGGTGTGTGATGGTAGAAGTAGTCACCTTGCAACTTTTTGGGAGGGAATTGCGAGTAGGGTATGAATAGTATTCCTTTTGGTGCTTTTAACTCATCTTCTTCCGTCGTGTCATCTCCACCTATCCATATCTAAAAATTTACTTTACTGATCGTTAATAGTCGTTCGTGTATATTACCATCATCTTAGTTCATGCAATTATTATTCGAGTGATCATATTTCATAGAATATGCTTCTGCTATTAATCTCATTGGCTCCTCCCTAAAAAAGATCGAACAACGATGGTTAGAAAGGTTTTGAATTAGGGTGAAAAACAAATTTGTTCCTAATAATCTATCACTTGCTACCTCTATTTAAAATATCTTGGAATTCCTGAATGACCACATTTTTAAAAAAGAAATTGTAGAAAGCGAATTAGCAAAGTACTTAAAAAATGATACATTTTAAAATTTGGGTGAAAACAAATTTATTCCTAATAGTTACTCACTTGCTCCCACTATTACGAATGTCCGGGAATTCCCAAATGACTACATTCTACAAGAAAAATTGTAGGGAGTGCATTAGCAAAGTCTTTAAATATTAATATGATCTTTACTTTATTGGAGAGAATTAGTATGTGACATTCCTTCATGGTATGTTATTTTAGAAGCCCCAATTTTCTTCTCATCCTTCTACTCGGGCATCATTGGACTTGAAGTCGAGAAGTCTTCCTACTCTAGAAATTGCATCCCTCTCTTTAGTGTAAGAAACCGAATATAATTTTTCCACCTGACATCCTATTAACTTGATTTTTGCATCTACGGAAAATCCATGACTCGATTATGCAATTCCATATTAAAAGAAAAAAAGTGATTGATTGCAAATTTCTAAAAATTGGACCAAATGAATGGTCATAATGTTTTCTTCTTTGAAAATCCAATCCCATGATTGAAGCTATGTAATTTAGACAATAGGAAATTTTAAACGTTACAAAATCAACCATATCAAATCATATCTAATTGGCAAAAAATTGAAAAGTGATATTTCTGTAGTTTTCACTTCATTTGGCCAAACTTTGACCAAGTATAATTTTTCCATTCACTCGATTTTTACTCCTATGGAAAATGTGTGATCCGATTGTTTCAAAATGTGGTTCGATTTAAACAAAAAAAAAAAATGGGTTCATGAATTTCCAAGATGTGAACCCAATGGACAGCTAGTTATAGTTTCTTCATTAAAAATCCAATCGCCATGATTGAGCCAAATTAATTTTGATTATTAAAAAAACTCTAAACCGCACAATGTCGAGCATTTCAAATCATCTAATTAGAATAAATTTCAAAAAGTGGCATTTATTTATTTTTTTAGTCAAATTTGGCCAAATTTTGATTAGACGTAACTTTTATATGAAGTGACAGTGAGAGAACAAAAAATATCTAATGGGGCTCACAGGTTGAATGCCTGCATTTCATGTAGGCCAAATAAAATATAATAGATATATTCATAATACTATCTTTAGAGAAACTATATGACTAAAATACACTAGGAATAATCGAACACTTGGAAAATTTAATTGAAGCACAATGAGACTACAGACTAGGAGCTTGTTGATGAGGTTGCTGTGATATTACAATCCTCCCTTGATTCCTCCTTTTAGCTTTCTCTCTGAATATTTCCCAGGCAACAACATTTCATAACAAAAAAATCAACAATATTACTACTTAGGATAAACAAAGAATTCATATGAAGAGTATGTATTGAGAATGACACAAACTTACTTGCTAGTTAAAATTCTAGGCCATGAGATTAAAAATCTGTAAGCATCTAAAACCATTTCCTTTCATATCCCCACATCTTCTTGTACACAGCCAATTGACCAAAAAAGATCATAATGATAATAATAATTGACACCATAAAATTCTAAAAATTAAGAACTCAAGAAATCTCAAATAAATATTTTTTCTGTGTAGGTATGAGTACTTTGTATCGATGGTATTGATCAACGGCCATACAAAATCAGGAAGGCTGTAACCGAAAGTAAGAGAGCAAATCCAAGACATTCGCATTAGCAATTGCATCATCTTAGTAAGTGTTTCAAAATACTTAGAGACGCGCATGATAAAATTTCTATTCCAGAAATTGATTTCTCAATTTCTATTCCCCGACAAGTTTCTGAGCAAAGAAACCCGTTTGATAACAACTCAAAATTTCTATTTCTGGAACAGAAATCCGTTTGATAACAAAATAAAATTTCTATTTCTAGGAATAGAAATTGATTAGATAACAACATAGGAAATTCTCAAATATAAAATAATAGCCGAAATAATACTAAAACAATATAGAAAATCCTCAAATACAAAAAATAATCGAAATAATACTAATACATTAGAAAAGTTGAAAATACAATATCATGGAATTTATATTACATGTGCTTATGTTTCCTATTACGTAATATTTTCTTTCGAAAAATAAACAACGTGGCAAAAAAAAAAATTGAAATTCAATTGTAGTGAATATGTCGTTATGTTTTTGCCGAAATTGATTTCACATTAATCAAATAAGTCTAATGATAACCATGATTATAATAGTCTAATCTCCTAAAAAAAAATCATAACTTCAAGTCTAATTCCAATTTCTTTCCAAATTTTGTTAAAAATATCCTCACCGTGTTCAAAAATCGTCACCAATTTTTTCAAAATTATCAACACTAGGATTATTTAAAAATTTATTATCAAAATCTATATTTTCATCAACACTCTTACAAGAACAACATATTTCTTATTAGATCTCTTTTCCTTTTTTCTTATAAAAGAAAAATCGGATGAAACCCTAATGATTTGACCCCTTTTTACCGCCTTAATATGAAGTTTATGATTAAAAAAATAGTTAGCCAAATAGAGTCGTTGGCTGGCATACACGGAAGAGTAGGTGAAGAAAGACTCATTAGATATGAATATGACCAATTGACTATTACCATGCAAAAATCTTTTACGTGCAACAAATGAAGCCTTGTTCATTCAATTCTCACCATCTAGCCCAATGGTTAAGATTTTCAATCAATATTGATTAGAATGATTTTATTAAAAAATCATTAAAATATTTTGGACTAAATTAACTATTTCTATTTCTATTTCAATATTAGTGATCTAAAATATTTTGGACTAAATTGAAAAGTTGAGAAAAAAAATTTTCTATTTCTATTTCTATTTCAGAAACTGAGAAGTTAAAAATTTCAGCTTCTGATTTCTTCGATTTCTCTATTTCTGGAATAGAAATCTGTTTCAGAAATAGAGAAATCAAATTGCGTTACCAAACGGATTTACTTCCAAACCATGTTCCGGGAACAGAGAAACAAGAAATTGAGAAACAGAAATTTTATCATACGCGCGCCTTAGTAGGCCGTTATAGAGAGAGTGGGCATGCGCACCTCTTCCCCGTTTTGTCCTAAGCTTCAATGAACTAAAGAAAAAAGGAAAGAGAGAGAAAGGTGGATGAGAAAGGAAGAAGAGAGGACCGGGGCTCTGTGCATCTATCCGGGCCTTGTATGTTATGGGCTCTCTGTCGTTTCTTCTAAAATCATGAGTCCATTTGATTCACTGAATGGGCTGAAATATACTGTTTTGGGTCGCCGACTTAGGCCACGCGGCTTTATTATTATTATTTTCTGTCATTTATTTGTTATATTTTTTTTTCACAGAAATTGTATATTCAATTTTTTTTTTGGCAAAAATTTTAGTGTTAATAGTTGCCTCTTTTTTAAAGGGAGCTCAAAAGGGTTTGTTTCAAAAACGAAAACATGCTTGAATTTTATCAAAATGTTATGCAAATGCACTTGATGTTAGGAAAATTGGTCAAAAAATATACCTGTGAATACTCACCTTGGACTTCAATATCACTTGTGAGTACCTTCCTAAGTTTTCTTCTTCTTAAAAAAAAAAAAAATGCCAACTAGAAGGAAACAAAACTTACCTTGCACTTGCACTTGCACGATGTTTGATGTGAACTTGTTAGATCCCCCAGCGCTCGAGTGATTGAATGCTGGGGTTAAATGTTACTATGGTCAATTGTGTCTTTCCGTAAGTGAATATGGTGATACATGGAATATATGATCGATGAGTATATCACATTAGACATGTTTGGTAGACTGTGGCAACATGATCATGAACGGTGGCATACACTGGTGTGCATTGATGTGAATCGAATTGTGGGCTTGTCATCTTTGTGAGACCTAGATATGATCGGAAAATTGTCCAAAATGTCCTAGACTCATTGTATGGAAGCCAATTGAGTAATAAACATTTCATTTGTGCCAATTTAATTCTAAACATTTTGATAACTTGTCAATTTAATCCTAAACATTTTAATTTTACCAATTTAATCCTAAACCTTTTTTATGATTTGCTAATTTAGTACTACACCTTTTAATGATTTGCATCTAGTTATTTCTTCTTACATACGTTTGATCTATTACTCAAGAAATTAACACAAAAAATTGTGTAGAATCATACTTCTTTGGTAAATTTATTAATTGATCTTCAAATTGATGCGTGCACAAACATGATTTAACAACACATTAATTAAATAATGTTCGGTAATTCAAAAATAGTTATTATCTCATGCTTCTTCAGCCATGTCGCTAAGCATTAGAAAAGTCAAAAGTAGATGTTTTATTTAACAAAATAATTATATCTATTATCATTGCAAAAGAAAATATATATATATATATATATATATATATAGAATTCCTTACAAAATGATTTAGATTAACAAGCTAACACAATTATTAAGTTGAGCAAACTTGTTCTTGGACTAAAGGTACGATTCAATGGAACTCGACAGATTGAAATGACTTCAAGTGTGATTTGGTGTGATGGACAATATTGGCATGACGTTTATTGGGATTTACTTATTAAAGTTAACCATACAAGCAAGGAAAGAGGACCCATTTTACTAATAGAAAAACCCAAAATTGAAACTTTTATTCTTCTACCCCAACTCGAATGAACGGTGCTTTTAGTACTCATTTCGGTTCAATCAGTCAATTTTGCATTATATGATCTCAATCGACATTACCAATGCCATGAAGCAATTATATATCTCTGCAAATTCATCCAAGCAGGTAGGCAAACTCCAGCTACCAATCCTCTTATGGTACTAATCCACTACATCTTGTGTTGCCATTATTTCTACCCAAGAAACTGGAAAAAGCTGAAGAAAACCTACTGAACCAGTTTAGTTCTTGGAACCCTACATCTCGTACTAGAAAAAGAAACGAATCAGGGTGAGACTTACCCAAATTTGAAGGTGCACCTATCGCCCATTAGGGGCTTTCAAGTAACATGTGATCAAAAGGTGGACACCGATAATAGAGAAACTACATTTGACATATTGCTGGTGCAATAATAACCTCAAACTCAAACACTAATGAACTTCATTGTCAATTGCTCACTTCCTCCTTGTTTGATCTCATGGATGACCAAATCACATTGGTCGTCATTGGCGCCGAAGTATGAAAATAAGCCATGCATTTTGATTGAAAGGGTATGGAAACAAGGATGTAGGGCCTACCCGTTCATAGAAAGAATTAGCATTGTTATGCTGCAATACTAGGAATAATGCAAGTGTGCAATCTCACGTGTCCTGGGTCTACCTTGTTGGGAATATCGGATCTCCGAAAAACCGGATTCGACACTAAATCGAACCCCTAAAACGAATGCGGAAGATAAGCCCAAGATATACATGTATCACCGATCGTAAATCACACCATGAAATCGAGCGTACCTTGTTAGCCCAGATTAAACACCAATGCTGAAGATCAAGGAAGAAATTCTGATCCCGTGGATCCGATGACTTCGATTTTCCTTGAAGGGAAGATGGTGTCGCCTTTAGCATTCGTTTTTTTTTCTTTTGGAAGGAGAGGGGAAAGGAACATACGTTATGCCAACGGGTGTGTTCTCCCTCTCTTTTCTCCTTTTATACATCCCTCAACAGAAAAAGCGTTATCCCTTCATCCATGGGCCTAATCACTTGTGGGCCGGGCTTTGAGCCAAACATGGGCGGATGGGCCAACTTGGAGGCCCATCGCCTAAAACCATCATCTCCCACTCGCATGGTGGGCTGAACAGAATTCTCTTTACCTCTCTTCAACATTCATACCAATAAATAATATGTGCGACCAGCGTACTTTAGGCCTGTTGCCATACATACATTAGGAAATATAGCAGCTCATAGTGGGCATCATATCCACAGTAGATTTAGTATGCGGTTCCCTAGATCGAACGATCACATTTATATCTCTCTTGATCTCTTTTAAACAATGATATATATATATATATATATATATATATATATATATATATATTGTATTCGCAATTATGATTATCCCAAAGATAGTTATAATTGGTTAACCTGAATACAAAACTACAATATGATTCTCCAAATTCGATCTTCCCCTTTCCTTCAAACTCTCAATTTCAGTTCAACTTGTTTTCTAGAAATGTCCCATTAAATCGAATCAAACTCATGACCATTGGCAACATCCTAAGATAGCAAACACTAAATAGAAATCTTGATAATAAGTAAGAGTCATGAGGGCACTAAAAATTGAGAAACTCTTTTCCTCAAGAGTCTCACGGCATAAAAGTTGAGATCAAACTTTTGCCACTCTTATTGGTCGTCTAATGCATACGTAGTATGAAATACGTACATGGTATTAACTCCTTTCCCATGGAGCGTATGTCTACACCTTCAATATCATACAGATGATAGTTCAAGCATACCCAATGTCTAACTTGAGTTCACGTATCTACTCATTCTGAAACATCCTGGCATCTTAGACAGATAAAGTAAAATATGTGGGGTATTTTACTTTCGGATATAGTAAGTATTATGTCCTCATCTTAACACTCAATTAAGGCGACATATGTATTTTAAGCTTGAGCTCTCGATTTTCACCTAGATAATAAGCTTAAAAAAGTCTCATCTCTATTTATCACACGAGTAAATAGAGACGATTACCCGTGTGAGTGGGCTAATTTTACATGTATCCGACATACTTTCTCAACTTAAAATAATGCACTTTGAGCATTAAGATGCATAAAAGATCAAACAAAAATTCATAGGCATTAATGATGAAAACACAAATTCATCAAATGTGAACATTTAGGGAAATTATAATATTCAGTACATCGCCTCCGCAATCCTAGAGATTTCATATGGCCACAAAATACATCTCTAGGTATTGGCCTTTGTCATAGGATCTGCTACCATTCTGTCGTAATATGTACTATAAGTTCACATCCTTTCGTGCAACCATATCTTTGACAAGATTATACTTGGTATCTATATTTAGTCTTGCCATGATATTTTGGATCTTTGGTGTCGCATTTACTGCTTGGCTATCACAATTAACCAACAATGAATATGCAGCACTTCCAATAATACCTAAATGATCCAATAATCTCTTAAGCCAAACATCTTCTTATATTCTCACCGATAATGCCACGAACTCAATTTACATGCGTGGACAATGCTATACACTTTTGTTTCTTACTGCTCCAACATATAGTGCCATTATTAGGTAAGAAAAACAAAGCTAGAGGTAGATTTCATTTCATCTAAATCTCCTCCCCAATCGGCATCGAATAGCCTTAGAGTCATGAGATCCTTTCTTAATAACTCAGCCATGTAATCAGCAATTCCCTTTAGATACCTCGGTATTCTTTTAATGGCTTTCAATGTGCTTGACCTAGGTTGGATTGGTATCTGCTCACCATTCCAACTGCAAAACATATGTCGTGTCTTATACACATCATAGCGTATATCAAGCTCCCAACAGCACTAGCATAAGGAACATGTTTCATTTGTTCCTTCTCTTGTGGAGTATTGGACAAGTCTATGGCTCAATCCTTCACCTTTTGCAATAGGAGTGTCTATGGGTTTTACACTCTTGCATCTAACTCGTTCAAAACTTATTTATATATGTTTCTTGCAGAAAATAACGATCTCTTGAATGATCTCTGCAGAAATCTTAACTCTAAGAATGTATGCAGCCTCACCCATATCCTCATCTCAAAGTTGGAAGATAACCAACTCTTGACAAGATAACAAACTCCATATTGTTCCGACAATTAGTATATATCATCAACATATAATGATACAATCACAAATTGATCTTTGAATCTTTTGATATATACACAATGATCATCATCAATCATTATAAAATCATATGCCATTATGGCATTATGAAAACTGTATATACCATTGTCTTAACGATCAAAGTATGTCATATATCGACCTCAAAAGTAGAGCATACCTTTTCTTCTTGGCATTTCTTTGTGAAACCAGCAAGTTGTTCCATATATATTTCTTCCTCTACTTCTCCATTGAAAGCAGTCACTTACATCCATTTGATGTAACTCAAGATCCATACTAGCCATTATTGCCAGAATAATGTGGAATGATGTAAATCTCACTACAGAGAAATGTTTCTTCACAATCAATTCCTCCGCTGATTATACCCCCTTCACCACAAAGCGAGCCTTACGCCTTTCTATCGAACCATCACCTAACTTTGCTTTATTTTGAGAACCCTTGTTCTTAATAGCTCCTGCGTCCTTTTGGAAGATCAACCGGTTCCCGGACTTTGTTTGATTTCATTGACTAATTTCCTCTTCCATTGCATGAATCCATTTTTCCTTACTAGGCAATTCGCAGCCTCATTAATATTTCTTGGCTCATCCTCATCTTGTAGAGCAATCATAAAAGTTTCCCCTTCAATGTCAAAACGTCGACGGGGAATATTTTTGTGACTTGTTCGCCGTATGGGAGAGATTGTACACTTAGCACATCATTTCCATTACGCTCCACTAGAATTAGATAATGATGACTTCATCTCATTATATGGTTGCAATTGAGAATGAGTTGAATTCAATTCATCACTTCTCATACTCCACTTGACGAACTCCACTAATATCATTATCTTGATCAAGATTACAAATAGGGAGTAATCTTCCCCTATTTCGCCATTCTTAGGAAATTCATCCTCTAAGAATGTGACATCCCATTAATTCAAATTCAGTTATACTCACACTTTCGTTCACCTATGAACACATACTCTTCGAGTGTTCGAAGTATCTCATTAAAATACTCTTATTTCCTTTGGGACCCAATTTCCCAAATTTGTGAGAGACTCATGAGCATATGCAGACAACCCATGGCTTAAAAAACTTAAGTCCGGTTTTCTACCCTAATCCATAACTCATATGGAGTGGAAGTAACTGATTTGGAAGGCACCGGTTAAGATATAGGCAACGCTTAACAGCATCACTCCAAAAATAATAGGTAAGTTAGCATGCCATTATGACCTAACCATTTTCTAGTAGGGTTTTGTTTCTTCTTTCCAACACCTTTTTGTTAAGGAGTAGTTGGAATAGACAACTGTCTTTCTATTCCTTTTTCACCACATAATTTTGAACTCATCGAGATAAAATATTCTCGACCTCGATCGGATCTCAATGTTTTATTTTCTTGTCTAATTGATTTTCTACCAAGTTCATAAACATTTTGAAACAACTTAATGCTTCAGACATGAGAAATCAAATAAACATATCCGAATCAGTATAATCATCTATTAAAAGTGATAAATAAATAGCCCCATGCTTTCCTCTCTCACATTCATTAGACCACATCGTCTATAATGGATTAAATGCAAAAGGAAATTCAGCTTTTTTACATTTTCCAAATGATTTCCTTGTCGTTTTCCCTACTAGGCAATGCTCACATATGGACAAATTGATTTTTCAATGTTGCTCAACCAGCCTCTTTGGCTAGTCTATTCATATGTTGTTGGACAATATGACCAAGTCTATGTATGCCATAATCACATCATTATCATATTAAGTAGAAGACGTTGAAACAAGAGAATAACAAATATTGACATCACCACAGTCAACATCTAGTACAATAAAACCATCCAGAAAGTGATCACAACCATAGTAATTTGTATCCAAATACAAATCTACACAGCTATTACGAAGTTCACACTAAAACCAAGTTTAACTAACATCAAAACAGACACTTAAATTTTGACGAATCTCTGGAGCATATAGAATATCATGTAGGAACAAGGTACGTCCACCATGCATGTTCAATTGGCATGTGCCAATTCCTTTAACTCTCAGCTTTGAAGTTATTTCCTACATAGATCCACTTAGTTCAGTTGGTATCGTCGAATTCCACAAGGATTCTCTATCCTTCGCTACATGGTCTGTTTCTCCGAATCTACAGTCCACAAAGGATTGGATTCAGCCAATAATACAGAACTTGACACATAAGCAAAGTTCTCAAATGTACAAGAGGTGTTTACCTTTTTCGGCTCACAACAATTGCGAGCATAGTGACCATTTTTGTCACAATTGTAACACATCACCCTTGACATTTCTTC